>CM077671.1:41625000-42825000 GCA_039707655.1 Elymus sibiricus
GTGCTCATCATCATCATCAATAAATGCATCAACATGTGGAAGGCCTCCTATACGTAATCGGTCAAGCATTGACAGGTCATCCGCAGCAGTAACCTCTTCTTGTTCCGGCTCTTCTTGTTCCGGTTCAGGCTCGGATTCACTGCCGCTGTCTACTTCAATGTTCTGAGGTGAAGTAGAGTGGTTCTTGAAACGTTTTTTGGAAAGACGTGTTTCTTGGAAGAAATCTCCTTCATATGTGTCTGGGTTAACGTGAGGTTCATAATCCTCTTCATTGGGGGGAGGTGGTCTAACATGTGGCGGCACTTCATAAACGACATCCCAACCTTTGAGATTTGGATCACTTTGGCAGGCCCACGGTAGATAGAAAACTTGGGTTGCCTGTTGAGCCGTAATATAGACATCGGGAACATCCAAATGGGTGCTTTGTTTGATTTCGACTAGCCCTAGATGTTCATGAGTCCTTCTAGTCTCCTTCGGCTAGAACCAATAACATTTGAAGACTATGACTTTCGGTGGGTTTGCACCATAGAATAGAAGTTCATAAATTGCTTCAACTCTTCCATAATACTCGGTACCTCCTTCGCCGATAGCAGAGACACAACAATTTGTAGACTTTCGGTCGGCCATAGATAGCTCTTTGCCATAGGTACGAAAGCGATACCCGTTGATGTCGTATTTGTCAAATGAACGGACCTTATAGTCAAAACCATTTGCGACTTGTCTCAATTCGGAGTCCATAGACTCTGCATTAGCCTACAAGTTTAATACGAAAGGATTGTTGCATTAGCCGCAAACTAGACGAAGAAATGAAATGGTCTAATGGAAATTACCGTTTGTTTGAACCAAGAGATGAAACCGGGATAGCCTCCTACATGCTTTGCCAGAAGCTCATACTCTTCGATGGAATCCTTTTGGATCACCGCTCCATCCGAGAATTTGGCGACGTATCGACTGTATCACATATCCGGGAATAAGAGCATTTCAAAGGAATTAGAAGTTGCGAAACAATGTACCGAGAACTTACTCGATGTACGGCTACACTTCTGTTAGGTTGTTGAAGATATACAACGAAATGGTCCGCCATTCTTCGACATCCAACGGTATTGCTTTCGAAGCACCGGCTGGTGAGAGATTCCCTTTGAATAGGCTGAGGTTGGATCGACCTTTTTCACGGTCGCCATCATTGTACCGAGGCTTCGGATTATGCAAATGACGATTCTTGGCTTTGTAGTGTGCTGTCACGAAGTTTGCGGCCTCCTCAGTAATGAATGCCTCGGCCATCGATGCTTCAATTCTACGTTTATTTTTACATTTTGCTCGAAGCGTCTTCTGCATCCTCTCAGTTGCGAAGCACCAACGATTTTGCACGGGCCCCCCCAATCTTGCCTCGGTCGGGAGATGCAAAATCAAATGCTGCATTGGATTAAAGAATCCCGGTGGAAAGATCTTTTCTAACTTGCAAATCAACTCCAGCGCCAACTCTTCCAGTTCGTCTAGCACGTCAGGCGATAGTTCTTTCGCACAAAGAGCACGGAAGAAATAGCTCAGCTCTGCCAGTACTAGCCATTCATTGTCAGGGATAAAGCCACGCAACATCACCGGCATTACCCGCTCAAGCCATATGTGCCAATCATGACTCTTCATACCAAATATTTTCAATTTGTCAAGACTCGCTCCCCTCTTTAGATTCGTTGCATACCCATCGGGGAACATCAACTGCATTTTCACCCACAACATCATTTCCCTCATAGCTGGCCTTCCAAGATTGAACCATGCCTTTGGCTTCCTCCAGTTCTTCTTTTCTTTCGGTTGTCGCATGTTTTGTAACGGTCTATCACATAGAGCCTCTTGATCGACTCTAGCCTTAGGGTTATCCTTTCACTTCCCCTCTATGCCGAACAATGTACCAAAAAGGGCCTCGGCGATATTCTTTTCAGTGTGCATCACGTCGATGTTGTGTGGGCAAATGAGGTCTTTAAAGTAAGGCAGATCCCACAAGCATATCTTGTGAGTCCAGGCGTGTTCCGAATTATACCCTTTGAAATATCCTAGACGCTCTGGATTAGGCTCGAGAGCGTTTAACTGATCCAGGGCCTGTTGGCCTGTCAATGCAGGTGGTGCAGAGTTTTTGACAACTCTACCTTTCATGAAATTTTTCTTGTCTTTTCTGAACTTATGGCCAGGATCCAGGAACTGTCTATGCAAGTCGAAGCAAGAATACTTGCGACCCGCCTGCAGCCAACGGAACTGAAGAGCTGCCTTGCATGTGGGGCACGGGAACCTTCCATGCACACACCAGCCAACGAATAGTGCATACGCCGGCAAGTCATGCGTCGAGTACATGTACCACACATGCATTTTGAAGTTTTGTTTTGTAGCGGCGTCATATGTCTTGATCCCATTATCCCAAGCTTCTTGCAATTCATCCTTAAGCGGCTGCATGTACACATTCATATTCTTCCCCGGATAGTTGGGCCCTGGAATTATCAACGTCAAGAAAATGTTCTTTCTTTTCATAATCTCTCCGGGGGGGAGATTGAGTGGAATGACAAATACAGGCCAGCAACTGTATTGGGTTGCCATCATACCAAACACTTGGAACCCATCCGTGCTGATGGCGACTCGAGGATGCCTTGGATCTGCCGCTTTGTCCTTATGTAAAGCATCGAAGTGCTTCCACGCAAAAGCGTCTGAAGTGTGTCCCAACATCGGATTCCCATCTGCATCTAGTTCGGTTCTTTTGCCCAATTTATGCCACGTCATCTGTCTCGCCGTCTCTTCGACCATGAAAAGACGTTGAAGTCTTGGTATGATTGGCATATACCGAAGAACATTAACTGGGATTTTGGTCTGACTCTTCTCACCCATACCGTTGTCTACCACAACATACCTGGAAGACTTGCAAATGGGACAATAGTTGAAGCCTGCATACTCAAGCCTAAATAAGGCACATCCATTCTCATAGGCATCTATCTTCTCATAGGGCATCTTAAGCGCACGTAGGATTTTGTCCGACTGGTACAGGTTTGCTGGCAATACATGGCCTTTGGGTAGAAAGCGTCCAAATATCGTCATCATCGCGTCGTAGCATTCTCTGCCCAGGTTGAACTGAGCCTTGAGAGCCATTACTTGCGCGATGGCATCCAGCTGACAAAGCTCAGTGTGCTCGTGGAGAGGACGTTTTGAAGACTCCAACATTTCATAGAAGGCCTTTGCAGATTCCTCCATCTCATCGTCCGAATCCCGAGCATCATCAAAGTCTTGCACCATGTCTTCGATCCTGGTACCATGCTCGTCGGTGCGACGACGAACCACCTCAGCTCTGGCACGTTGGGCAGACTCACCATGAAATCTCCACACCGTATAATCAGTCGTAAAACCCCACTTCTGCAAGTGTTTACCCATTTCATCCCGTGTCCACTTTTTATGGTTGTCGCACCGGACACAGGGGCACCAGTTTGTTTCCTGTCCATTTGCAAATGCGGCTCTCACAAACCCCTTGGTTTTTCTTAGCCATTCATGGGTCATGTCTTTCTGACTAGTGTGACCGGTGTACATCCACGCATGATCACTCATCTTGCCTAGCTACTGGACACACAAGAAATATATACATAATTCAGCAAACCATATTCATCAGTTAATAGAGTTTGTCAGTTTTATTACGTCCATGCAACCTAGACGCTAGTAGGTAAAGATAGGTCCTAATCCCACCCGAGTATGTGTAGATTGGGTTCGTTTTCCCATGCTCTGCTCCGGATCCGACGCAAAATTTCGGCAGCACCTCCCCGCTGTTCTCCTGATACACGTCTCGGCAATAAGCAGAGAGGATGTGTACCCGGAGAACAACAGGGAGGCACTGACAAAATTCTGCATCGGATCCGGAGCAGAGCATATGGGAAAACGAACCCAATCTACACATACTCGGGCTGTCCATGGATAACGTTGGACAATTCGAAAGAATCACGGTTATAAATATGCAAATGCGTGCATATTTATAGATGTAACCCTTTCGAACGGGAGACGCATAGTGGTCACGCATACTGATGATTGACACCTATAGCTAGCAAGTTTCATCGGCACGAAGACCGGAACAGAGCAAATGAAGGGGGGAGGAGGAGATGTCATTTGTGCTCACCCACGAACGCAGGGGCGGAGCTCGTCGAACGCACGGGGAGGTCGTCGAACACCAGACCCTCGCAGCCCCGAAAGAACTGCACATTTAAATCCACCCGATCAACACAAATATATATGATGTTTTTCTTAACAAAATCGGGAAATATACTTCCTAACTCATAATTCACAAATATATGACCCCGTCGGCCTCTGGAAGGCCGAAGAGCACCTTTTCGGTCAACAGGAGGCCGAAGATGTGTCGGGGGTCAGGGCTGTCGTGTCTGGGTGGCGTGGTGTCGGGGTGTCGTGGTGTCGGGGTGTCGTGTCGGGGTCGGGGTGTCGGGGGGTGTCGTGTCTGGGTGTCGTGGTGTCGGGGTGTCAGGGGTGTCGGGGTGTCGTGTCGGTGTTGGGGTGTCGGGGGGTGTCGTGTCTGGGTGTCGTGGTGTCGGGGTGTTAGGGGTGTCGGGGTCGGGGTGTCGTGTCGGGGTCGGGGTGCCGTGTCGGTGTCGGGGTGTCGGGTCGGGGTCGGGGTGCCGTGTCGGGGTCGGGATCGAGGTCGGGGTGTCGGGGTCGGCGTGTCGGGTCGTTGTCGGGTTGGGGTCGGGGTCGAGGTGCCGTCTCGGGGTCGGGATCGAGGTCGGGGTGTCGGGGTCGGCGTGTCGGGTCGTTGTCGGGTTGGGGTCGGGGTCGAGGTGCCGTGTCGGGGTCGGGGTTTTTCCTCTTTTTTTCTTTTCTTCTTCTTCTTCTTTCTTCCTCTTCTTTCTTTTCTTCCTTTTTTTTCCTTCTTCTTCTTCTTCTTCCTCCTTTCCTTTTTCCTCTTCTTCTTCTCCTCCTCTCCTCTTTTTTCTTCTTCTTCTTCCTCTTCTTCTTTTTTCTTCTCCTCCTCCTCCTCTTCTTCTTCTTCCTTTCCTTTTTTCCTCTTCTTCTTCTCCTCCTCTCCTCTTTTTTTCTTCTTCTTCTTCTTCTTTTTTCTTCTCCTCCTCCTCTTCTTCTGTTTCTTCTTATTATTATTATTTTTTGTTCTTTTTCTTTTTTCTTTTTCCTTTTTTTTCTTTTTCTTTTCTTATTTTTTTTCTTCTAGGTTTTTTCTTTTCTTCTTTTCTATCTAAGTTTTTTCTACCTAATAAAAACTAACTAATACGAACTAATAACTACCTAATATAAACTAACTAAATGAACTAATAAAAACAGGAAAAAAACAGGAAAAAAACAAAAAAGGGGGGGAATGGTGGAGCTCACCGGAGGGTGGTCGAGGCGGCGGCGCTGGGGAGGAGGGGGGCGGCGGCGGTCGGCGGGGAGGAGGGGGTCGGCGGGGGTCGGCGGGGAGGAGGGGGTCGGCGGGGAGGGGGCGGCGGCGGCGCTGTGGAGGAGGGAAGGGGGCGGCGGCGGCACTGTGGAGGAGGGGAGGGGCAGCGGCGGCGCTGTGGAGGAGGGGAGGGGGCGGCGGCGGGGAGGAGGGGGGCGGCGGGGGTCGGCGGGGAGGGGGCGGCGGCGGCGCGCAGAGACAGAGAGAGAGAGATGTGTGAGAGAGAGAGGGGGTTTGGGCGCGGGGGGCGAAAATTAAGCCCCCCTCTTTGCCGTCTGCTAGACGGCAAAGAGGGGGGCCGTTAGCCCGTCCCCGCCGTTACACTGTAGGGCCCCCCCTCACCTCTTTGCCGTCTGCTGGCAGACGGCAAAGAGTTCTTTGCCGTCTGCCAGCAGACGGCAAAGAAGTGGCCCGTGTGACCTAGCCAACGCAGTACCCCGTGGGCCCCACTTTGGTCTTTGCCGTCTGCTGGCAGACGGCAAAGAACTCTTTGCCGTCTGCCAGCAGACGGCAAAGAAGTGTAGATGGCAAAGAGCCTCTTTGCCATCAGTATGTTCTTTGCCGTCTGCTTTATAAAAGCAGACGGCAAAGAGCCTCTTTGCCATCTGCCAGCAGACGGCAAATAGCTGGCAGATGGCAAAGTCCCTGATTCCAGTAGTGGAGGGGCAACTAATTGTGGTTCCGGTCGAGGTGAAGATACCCCGAACAAACCCCTCAAAGGATTGTTTTCCATAGTAGCAAGTGACAATAAATTTTAGCACGTAGTATAACTTTTTCCTTATCAATTTCCACTTACCAAGAGCGCTTCACTCCCCGGCAACGGTGCCAGAAAAGAGTCTTGATGACCCACAAGTATAGGGGATCAATCGTAGTCCTTTCGATAAGTAAGAGTGTCGAACCCAACGAGGAGCAGAAGGAAATGACAAGCGGTTTTCAACAAGGTAATTTCTGCAAGCACTGAAATTGTACGTAACAGATAGTTTGATAGCAAGATAATTGGTAACGATCAAGTAACGGTAACGGTAAATAAGGTCCAACAAAGTATCCCAATCCTTTTGTGGCAAAGGACAGGCCAGAACAATCTCTAGTAATAGGCAAAGTGTTCTTGAGGGTACATGGGAATTTCATCTAGTCACTTTTATCATGTTGGTTTGATTTGTGTTCGCTACTTTGATAATTTGATATGTGGGTGGACCAGTGCTTGGGTGTTGTTCTTACTTGAAAAACCTCCCACTTATGATTAACCCCCTCGCAAGCATCCGCAACTACGAGAAAAGTATTAAGATAAAATCTAACCATAGCATTAAACGTTTTGATTCAAATCAGCCCCTTACGAAGTAGCGCATAAACTAGGGTTTAAGCTTATGTCACTCTAGCAACCCATCATCTAATAACTACTCCACAATGCATTCCCTTAGGCCCATGAATGGTGAAGTGTCATGTACTCAACGTTCACATGACACCACTAAAGGAATCACAACATACATATCATCAAAATATCAAACACATATCAAATTCACATGATTACTTGCAACATGACTTCTCCCGTGACCTCGAGAACAAAGGTAACTACTCACAAATAATATTCATGCTCAAGATCAAAGGGGTATTGAATAGCTTAATGGATCTGAACATATAATCTTACATCAAATAAACCATATAGTAATCAACTACAAGATGTAATCAACACTACTAGTCACCCACAGGTACCAATCTGAGCTTCCGGTACAAAGATTGAACACAAGAGATGAACTAGGGTTTGAGAGGAGATGGTGTTGTTGAAGATGTTGATGAAGATTGGCCTACCAAAGATGAGAGGGGTGTTGGTGATGACGATGGCTTCGATTTCCCCCTCCGGAAGGGAAGTTCCCCCGGCGGAATCGCTCCGCCGGAGGGCAAAAGTGCTCCTGCCCAAGTTCCACCTCGAGACGGCGGCGTTCTGTCCCAAAAGTCCCCCCTCATTTTTTCTTGGTCAAAAGACCTTATATACCAGAAGATGGGCACCAGAGGTGGGCCGAGGAGGGCACAACCCACCAGGGCGCGCCTGGGGGGGCCTGGCGCGCCCTGGTGTCTTGTGCCGACTAGGGTGGCCCCCTTCGGTAGTTATTTGCTCCAATATTTTTAATATAATACAAAATAATTCTCCATAAAGTTTCAGATTGTTTGGAGATGTGCAGAATAGGTATCTCTGATATGCTTTTTCAGGTCCAGAATTCCAGCTGCCGGTATTCTCCCTCTTTGTGTAAACCTTGCATATTATGAGAGAAAAGGCATTAGAATCACTCCTTAAAGCATTATTATTCAATAAAACATTATAAATAATAGTAGGAAATCATGATGCAAAATGGACGTATCACCGATCTTGCTAGTCATATGCACCTCCTATGTGTTTTATCCGTAAACCCCGGGGTGACAATAATTGAGATACTTTCCGGTGATGACCGTGATTTGTGGAGTTCATGTATTCACTATGTGTTAATGCTTTGTTCCGGTTCTCTATTAAAAGGAGGCCTTAATATCCCTTAGTTTCCTTATGGACCCCGTTGCCACAGGAGGGTAGGACAAAAGATGTCATGCAAGTTCTTTTTCATAAGCACGTGTGACTATTTACGGAATACATGCCTACATTATATTTACGAACTGGAGCTAGTTCTAGGTCGCCCTAGGTTATGGCTGTTATATGATGAATATCATCCAACGAAATCACCGATCCATGATACGTCTCCAATGTATCTATAATTTTTTCTTGTTCCATGTTGTTATATTATCATTCTTGGATGTTTTACAATCATTTTATAGCAACTTTATATCATTTTTTGGGACTAACCAATTCACATAGTGCCAAAGTGCCAGTTGCTGTTTTTGCTTGTGTTTTACTTCGCAGAATATCAGTACCAAATGGATTCCAATCGCGACCAAACTTTTTGGAGATTTGTTTTGGACCAGAAGAAGGCCAGTGGGCCAAAGAAGTTCCCAGGAGGCAGCCCAGGCCGCCCACAACCCACCAGGGCGCGCCAGGGCCCCCGGGCACGCCCTGATGGGTTGTGGCCACCTCGGGAGTCCCCTCCACCACCTCTGATGCCTATAAATTCCCAAATATTCCAAAAACGCTAAGGGAGTCGACGAAAAACACATCCAGCCGCCGCAAGTTCTAGAACCACGAGATCCAATCTAACACCATCACAGAGGGGTTCATCATCCTCATTGGTGCCTCTCCGATGATGTGTGAGTAGTCCACCATAGACCTACGGGTCCGTAGGCAGTAGCTAGATGGCTTCCTCTCTCTCTCTTTTGATTCTCGATACAATGGTCTCTTGGAGATCTATTTGATATAAACTTTTGTGGTGTGTTTGTTGGGATCCGATGAATTTTGAGTTCATGATCAGTTTCAATCCATGAATATTATTTGAGTCTTCTTTGATATCTTATATGCATGATTACTTATAGCCTCGTGTTTCTTCTTCGAATCTTTGGTTTAGTTAGGTCAACCTCTCTTTCGTGTCGGGTTGCAAGTATTTGTTCTTTGTGTGCAGGTGCTGTTTACGTAGTGTTGGTGATCCTCCTACTGGTTCGATACCTTGGATTCATAACTGAGGGAAATACTTACCGTCGTTGTGCTGCATCATCCCTTCCTCTTTGGGGAAATTCCGACGCAGTCTCAAGCCACGTCAAAGGAATTTCTGGCGTAGTTGCCGGGGAGGAAGCGGTCTCCTCTACGTGCCAATCTCTGACGCCGAGGAGACACCATCATCATCTACGAGGTTCCTAATCACAAATCTCATCTCCTTGCAATTACATTTTTTTCATTTGCCTCTCGTTTTCCGCTCCCCCACTTCACCAAATTTGCCGTTTTATCCGCCTTTTTTTTGTTTGCCTCTTTCTTGTCGGATCTCTTTCTTGCTTGCAAACTTGCTTGCGTAGTCACAATGACTCAAGAAAACACTAAATTGTGTGATTTTTCCAATACTAATAATAATGATTTTATTAGCACTCCGATTGCTCCTCCCGCCACTAGTGCGGAGTCTTGTGATATTAATGCCGCTTTGTTGAATCTTGTCATGAAAGATCAATTTGCCGGTACTCCTAATGAGGATGCCACATCCCATCTAAACACATTCATAGAATTGTGTGATATGCAAAAGAAAAAAGATGTGGGCAATGATATAGTGAAGTTGAAATTATTTCCTTTCTCCTTGCGGGATCGTGCAAAAATTTGGTTTTCTTCTTTGCCTCGCAATAGTATCGATTCTTGGAATAAGTGCAAGGATGCTTTTATTACTAAGTATTTTCCATCCGTGAAAATTATTTCCTTTAGGACTCAAATCATGAATTTTAAGCAACTTGAGCATGAACATGTTGCACAATCTTGGGAAAGAATGAAATTGATGCTAAGAAATTATCCTACTCATGGTTTAAATCTTTGGATGATCATACAAAAAAAATATGCGGGATTGAATTTTGTCTCTAGAAATCTTTTAGATTCTGCCGCGGGTGGTACTTTTATGGAAATTACCTTGGGTGAAGCTACTAAATTGCTAGATAATATTATGACAAATTATTCACAATGGCATACTGAAAGAGCACCTACTGGTAAAAAGGTTAATTCGGTTGAAGAAATTAGTACTTTGAGTGACAAAGTTGATGCTTTAGTGAAGTTGGTTTCTAGTAAAAATGCTCCTATTGATCTTAATGATGTGACTTTGTCTACTTTGATTGAGCGAAATAGTGACTCCGTAGATGTGAATTTTGTCTCGCGAAACAATTTCAATAACAATGCTTATAGAGGTAATTTTAATCCTAGACCTTTTCCTGGAAATTTCTCTAATAATTATGGTAATTCCTATTGTAATTCTTCTTACAATAATAATAGGAGCCCCTTTTATCTTGAGAGTAATATTAAATAATTTATGAATGCGCAAAAGGTTTTCAATACTACGATAGAAGAAAAGCTGAATAAGATTGATGATATGTCTAGTAGCATTGATAGAATTTCTCATGATGTGGAAAATCTCAAGTTGAAAGCTTTTGCACCTAAGATTGATGAATCAATTAAAGCTTTATATGTCTCTATGGATGAAAGTAATAAAAGAACCGCTATGCCTAGAGCTAAAAGAGAATTTTTAGAAAAAAGCGTTTTCTAGTGATTGCTTTCATAAAAATTATGAAGATCTTGAAGTGATTGGTGTTTCTTATATTGATTCCTTGTTTAGTAACATTAAAACTGATGATAAAGGGACTGAAGTAGAGTCAACTTTAGCTAGAAGGCGTCCCAATAATTTGGAGGGTGAAAATCTTGATGAAAAAATTGATGAAAGTGGGTTTCAAGAGGTCAAAACTTTAACTAGTGATGTGCCACTATTTTGGATTGCAAAGACTTTAATTATGATAGTTTCTCTTTGATTGAATGTATTTCTTTGCTGCAATCCATGGTGAATTCACCCCATGCTTATGAACAAAATAAAGCTTTTACTAAACATATCGTTGATGCCATGATGAAATCTTTTGAAGAAAAGTTGGAGATGGAGATTTCTATTCCTAGAAAATTACATGATGAGTGGGAACCTACCATTAAGGTCAATATTAAAAGTTATGAGTGCTTTGATTTATGTGATTTGGGTGCTAGTGTTTCCACGATTCCGAAATCTGTATGTGATGTGCTTGGTCTCACAAATATTGATGAATGTTCTCTTAATTTGCACTTGGCGGATTCTACTATTAAAAAGCCTTTGGGAAGAATTAATGATGTTCTTATTCTTGCAAATAGGAACTATGTGCCCATAGATTTTATTGTTCTTGATATTGATTGCAATCCGTCATGTCCCATTATACTTGGTAGAACGTTCTTACGCACAATAGGTGTCGTGATTGATATGAAAGAAGGCAATATTAGATTTCAGTTTCCACTAAGAAAGGGTATGGAACACTTCCCTAGAACAAGAATTAAGCCACCATATGAATCAATCATGAGATGGATCAAAAACTAAAGATGACAATACTTGAATCTATGCGTTGTGCCTAGCTAGGGGCGTAAAACGATAGCGCTTCTTGGGAGGCAACCCAATAAATAAATTTATTTTCATCTTTTTCTTTCTGTTTTTGAGTGTTTACAAAATTATGCCTCTGTTATGATTGTGTTTTTATGTTTTATTTAGTGTTTGTGCCAAGTAAAGCCTTTAGGATGATTCATAAGATGAGTAGAAACAATGCTGAATCTGAAACAGAAACTTTGCCTCCAGTGTGAGAATTTTCATTTTTTAATGGAGCGTGATATTGAGCTGAAATTTTAACACAGTATTTCTATACAAATTATTTACGTTTTGCTAATTGTTCAGAATTTTAAGAGTTACAGAAGTATGGTTAGATTACAGATGACTACAGACTGTTCTGTTTAAGACAGATTCTGTTTTCATTGCATTGTGTGCTTGTTTTGATGAATATATGGGTTGTATTGAAGGGTATGAGCCATGGTAAAGTTAGAATACAGTAGGTATAATGCATAAATAAAATTTGAATGGGTTTGCAACAGTACTTAAAGTGGTGATTTGCTTTATTATACTAACGGATCTCACGAAGGTTTTGTTGAGTTTTGTGTGATTGAAGTTTTCAAGTTTTGGTTGAGATCACGGTGGATGAAGGAATAAGGTGGGAAAAGAGCCTAAGCTTGGGGATGCTAGATCACACCCAAGATATATCCAAATATAAACAATCAACTAAGCTTGGGGATGCCCCGAGTGGCATCCCATCTTTCTTCTAATGATCATCGGTATTTTACTTGGAGCTATATTTTTATTCGTCACATATCATGAGTTTTGCTTCGAGCGTCTTGTATCATTTGAGTCTTTGCTTGCTTTGCTTTTTAGTTTGTCACTTGTATCCTTGCTGGACACACCTATTTGAGAGAGCCAAAATTATGCTATGATTTGCAAGAATTGCTCTATATGCTTCACTTAAACTTTTTGAGCTATGGAATTGCTCTAGTGCTTCACTTATATCTTTTTGAGCACGGTGTGCTTGGAAATTTTTGTAGAAATACTCTCATGCTTCACTTAGATTAATTTGAGAGTGTTGGAAATATGCCCTAGAGGCAATAATAAATTGGTTATTATTATATTTCCTTGTTCATGATAATCATTTATTATCCATGCTATAATTGTATTGATTGGAAACTCAAATACATGTGTGGGTACATAGACAACACTTTGTCCCTAGTATGCCTCTAGTTAACTAGCTCGTTGATCAAAGATGGTCAAGGTTTCCTGGCCATAGACATGAGATGTCATTTGATAACGGGATCACATCATTAGGATGATGTGATGGACAAGACCCAAACTATGAACGTAGCATATGATCGTGTCAGTTTATTGCTATTGTTTTCTGCATGTCAAGTATCTGTTCCTATGACCATGAGATCATGCAACTCACTGACACCGGAGGAATACCTTGTGTGTATCAAATGTCACAACGTAACTGGGTGACTATACAGATACTCTACAGGTATCTCCGAGGGTGTCTGTTGAGCTGGCATGGATCAAGACTGGGATTTGTTACTCCGTGTGACGGAGAGGTATCTCAGGGCCCACTCGGTACTACAACATCACAACAAGCCTTGCAAGCAATGTGACTAAAGTGTTAGCCAGGGGATCTTGTATTACGGAACGAGTAAAGAGACTTGTCGGTAACAAGATTGAACTAGGTATAGAGATACCGATGATCGAATCTCGGGCAAGTAACATACCGAAGAAACAAAGGGAACAACATACGGGATTAACTGAATCCTTGACATAGAGGTTCAACCGATAAAGATCTTCATAGAATATGTGGGAATCAATATGGGCATCCCGGTCCGCTATTGGTTATTGACCGTAGAGGTGTCTCGGTCATGTCTACATAGTTCTCGAACCCGCAGGGTCTGCACACTTAAGGTTCGGTGACGTTTCGGTATAGTAGAGTTATGTATGGTGGTGACCAAAGGTTGTTCGGAGTCCCGGATGAGATCCTGGATGTCACGAGGAGCTCCGGAATGGTCCAGAGGTAAATATTGATATATAGGAAGTCCTTTTTTGGTCACCGGAAAAGTTTCGGGTACTTCTATATTGTACCGGGAGTGCCGGGAGGGTACCGGGGGCCATCGGGAGGGGTGTCTCGACCCAAAGGGCCTCATGGGCTGTGGGAGGAGTCAAACCAGACCCTAGTGGGCTGGCCAAACCCCCCACTAAGGCCCATGCGGCTAGGGGTGGGAAAAACCCAAAGGTGGAAAGGTGGAAAGGGTTTCCAAGTGGAGAGGAGGAATCCTACTCCTAGTAGGATTGGAGTAGGACTCCTCCACCTCCAATTTCGGCCAAACCTTGAGGGTTTGAGGCTGCCTCCTCCCTCCCTCCCTCCTATATATACTAGAGGATTTAGAGGGGAGAGCTAACCCTAATGGCCACGTGCTCCCTCTACTTCCTCTAGATCGTTTTCTCCTTTAGTCTAGTTTCGGCGGTGCTTAGGCGAAGCCCTGCCGGAATAGTTCCACCACCATCACCGCTGCGCCGTCGCGCTACCGGAGAACTCATCTACCTCTCCACTCCCTCTTGCTAGATCAAGAAGGCAGAGATCGTCATCGAGCTGTACGTGTGCTGAACGCGGAGGTGCCGTCCGTTCGGCGCTAGATCGAAAGGACCGTGATCAAGATCGCGAGACGGTTTGTGATTTGATCGCGGGTCGGATCGTGATGGGATCGCGGGACGAATCATGATTGGATCGCGAGACAGATTGTGATGGGATCGTGGGACGCTCGGCGATTTGGATCGTGAAGACGTTCGACTACATCAACCGCCTTTCTTAACGCTTCCCGCTTAGCGATCTACAAGGGTATGTAGATCCACTCTCCCTCTCGTAGATGCTCATCACCATGGATAGATTTTGTGTGTGCGTAGGAAATTATTTGTTTCCCATGCAACGTTCCCCAACAGTGGCATCATGAGCTAGGTCTATGTGTAGATGAGATCTCGAGTAGAACACAAAGGAGTTTGTGGGCGTTGATATTCAGATTGCTTCCTCCCTTGGTCTTTTCTTGATTCGGTGGTTTTGTGGGATGAAGCGGCCCGGACCAACATTACTCGTACGCTTACGAGAGACCGGTTCCATCAACAGACATGTAACTTCGTTGCATAAAGATGGCTGGCGGGTGTCTGTTTCTCCCACTTTAGTCGGATCGGATTTGACAAAGGCGGTCCTTGAGAAGGTTGAATAGCAATTTTTGTATCACCGTTGTGGTTTTTGCGTAGGTAAGAATTGTTCTTACTAGATACCCGTACCAGCCACGTAAAACTTGCAACAACAATTAGAGGACGTCTAACTTGTTTTTGCAGGGTATGTTGTGATGTGATATGGCCAATTACATGATGAGATATATGTGATGTATAAGATGATCATGTATTGTATAGAATATCACGACTTGCATGTCGATGAGTACGGCAACCGGCAGGAGCCATAGGGTTGTCTTTAATTATTTTCGCTGTTTTTGCTTTACTTTATCGCTATGAGTTAGCAATAGTCATGGAAGCAACAGTTGGCGCGACAACCTCATGGCGACACATTGATGGAGATCAAGATGATGGAGATCATGGTGTTATGCCGGTGACGATGGAGATCATGCCGGTGCTTTGAAGATGGAGATCAAAAGCACAAGTTCATGGCCATATCATGTCACTTATGATTTGCATGTGATGTTAATGCATCTTATTTTGCTTAGGACGACGGTAGCATTATAAGGTGATCCCTCACTTAAATTTCAAGATAAATTGTGTTCTCCCCGAGTGTGCACCATTGCGAAAGTTCGTCGTTTTGAGACACCACGTGATGATCGGATGTGATAGACTCTACGTTCGCATACCGCGGGTGCAAGCCAGTGTTGCACATGCAGAACACTCGGGTTAAACTTGACGAGCCTAGCATGTACAGACATGGCCTCGGAACACAAGAGACTGAAAGGTCGAACATGAGTCATATAGTAGATATGATCAACATGAAGATGTTCACCATTGAAACCACCTCAACTCACGTGATGATCGGACTTGAGTTGGTGGATTTGGATCATGTGACACTCGAATGACTGGAGGGATGTTGATTTGAGTGGGACTTTTTAAGTAATATGATTAAACTAAACTCATTATCATGAACATAGTTAAAATGTCTTTGCAAATTATGTTGTAGATTGCTAGCTCGTGCTGTAGCTCCCTTGAATTTTTTATATGTTCCTAGAGAAATAGAGTTGAAAGATGATGGTAGCAATAATGCGGACTGGGTCCGTGATCTGAGGATTGTCCTCATTGCTGCACAGAAGGCTTATGTCCTTAATGCACCGCTCAGTGCGCCACCCCCTCAAGCGTCGTCTGTAGATGTTGCGAACATCTGACATGCACGTTCTGATGACTACTTGATAGTTCAGTGCGTCATGCATTACGGCTTAGAATTGAGGTTCCAAAACGTTTTGAACGTCATGGAACATATAAGATGTTCTAAGAGTTGAAATTGGGATCTCAGGCTCGTGCCCGTGTTGAGAGGTATGAGACCTCAAACAAGATTCTTTGCCTGCAAGATGAAGGAGAATAGCTCAATCAGTGAGCAAGTACTCAGATTGTCTGGGTGCTACAATCGCTTGAATCAAGTGGGAGTTGATCTTCCAGATAAGATAGTGATTGATATAGTTCTCCAAGTCACTGCCACAAAGTTACTAGAGCTTCGTGATGAACTATAAAATGCCAGGGATGGAAATAATGATCTCCGAGCTATTCGCGATGTTTTGACACCGCGAAGGTAGAAATCAAGAAGGAGCATCAAGTGTTGATGGTTAGTAAAACCACTAGTTTCGAGAAGGGCAAGGGAAAGAAGGGATACTTCATGGATGGCAAGCCAGTTGCTGCTCCAGTAAAGAAACCCAAGGTTGAACCCAAACCCGAGACTGAGTGCTTCTATTATGAGGAGAATGGTCACTGAAGCGGAACTGCTCTAGATACTTGGTAGATAAGAAGGCTGGCAACGTCAACAGAAGTATATTTGATATACATTTTATTCATGTGTACCTTGCTAGTACTCCTAGTAGCACTTGGGTATTGGATACCGGTTCAGTTGCTAAATGTTAGTGACGGTGTCCTGGACTAGGGGGTACTCACCACATCGTCTCCTGACCAGTGGGTCGGGCCAAGGACCCCCGTGATGATTCACTAATGGGCCACTTCGGGCAGCCCATGCCGAATACAAGGAGGATTCCACAAGACTTGGCGCACAAGACAAGGACTCCTCTAAACCCTAGGCCTACGGTGCATATATAAACCGAGGCCAGGCTAGTCAATAGATCATTATATTACATCTCATAATCTCGTGGTAGATGCATGTACTCTGTACTATCCCCCATATCAATACAATCAAAAGCAGGACGTAGGGTATTATCTCTTCAAGAGAGCCTGAACCAGGGTAAAATCTTGTGTCCATGTTACCATCGCTCCAAGACGCCTAGCTTAGGACCCCTACTACGAGATATGCCGGATTTGATACCGACATTGGTGCTTTCATTGAGAGCCTGCTGGCAGTCGCCGCGGTGCGATGGGAATTCAGATCGTCTCCGGCGCGATCTACGCGTTGGAACTGAGCTTTGTTGTCGATGTCGGCATCTTCGTCGCCGGCTCGACTGGTCACCTCGGTTGGACCGAGGACTGCGCTTCGTGCTGGGTCGTCAAGATCGGATGGATACTTTCATCGTCATCATCTCCGATCTCTATCAAGATCACGAGAAATCATCCATGGAGCTCGGGGGCTCGATGTTGACATCGTCCTCGAGCAACCGTGCAGTTTTTCTGGACAGTGACTCGTGCTCGTCGTCCCCGCTTCCTCGAGCGCCGCCTTGACGATTGCTTTGGTGGAACTGTGCGGAATTGAGTCTCTAATGACCGTGTAAAATTTCATCATATTCCGATGGAGGAATCTTCGGCGATCTATGAAATACCGGAGCCCTGTCGAATCTGAACGGGAATCGGGATGAGTTTAGGGCGAGGTGTCCAGCTTCCAGCTCGGACATCGTTTGGAAGATCCCACCGTTCATCGGCTGCGGATTTCCCATACCGATCACCCCTCAAAATTTCAGCTCAATCCGACCGTCCAAACTCCGGGAAACATCCGATTAGTACAACGAATTTTGGATCTATTTTCTGCGCGAAAACGAATCCGACCCGAGTTCATCTTTTTCATGAACGGGTTGTCGGACGTCCTTTTTGAAGGAAATTTTCTCATCATCTCGGTCATCCGACCAAGAGTTCGGCATCACGAGGGCCGAATAATCATCAAGCGAACCTCGTCATCCGCGGGTCGTACGGGTCGGGCGCTCCGTTGCTTCATCAAGCCAGCATTGACCTCGTCACAAATTCCGACCTGCGTCGGCATCGCCGCGCCGTTACTTTTTCAAGCTGACGTCCACCACGCCGATCTGCTTCAACACCTCGGCTGGCCTGAGACTTCGGCGTCACCAGCCGACCTGCTTCGTCACCTCGGCTAGATCGGGGCTTTGGCATCCCTTCATCAACCTACTCCAGCGACTTCGGCGTCACCAGCCGACCTGCTTCAACACCTCGGCTGGCATGAAGCTTCGGCGTCACCAGCCGACCTGCATGAGACGTCGGCGTCCGCCGATCACAGCTTCGCCATGTTAACTGGACCGAGGACTTCATCTCGCCACATCGACCGTGCAGCATCGCCACTTCGTCAAGCCGAACACTTCGTTCAGGCACCTCGGTGCCTAGGCCATATTCCTTTACTTATTTGCTTCACTTAAATTAACTAAGTAGATGAATTTTTTTTAAATATATTATTACCTTTATTTGTTATTACTCTTGGCTTGCACTATTTTATGTGTGCAGGTAATCGGCTTCGGCTGCATCGCGCGGTCAGTTCGGCGTCACCTTGCCGACCTACTCCGCCACCTCGGCTGGACCGGGGGCTTCGCCTCGCCACATCGGCCGAGCCGTGACACTACTTCGGAGTGCCGAACTCCTCGTTCGGTCACCTCGGGACGGGCTTGGGGGCTAGGACCTCGGTCATGCCGAAGACTACACACCGGATCTGTCAAAGTTCGATGGGCGTCCTCGTCTCGCCACAAGTCCGGATCGCGTCATCGACACCGAGCACATTAACCAGCTAAGTCACTTTCATGCTCAAAAACTTTCAGTTTTAAATTAGGTTAGGTTCGACCAAGCATTATACTTTTTTGACAAAAGGTTGTTTGCGAAAAACTTTCTTTGTCAAAACTTTGTTTGTTACAAACAAATTCAAATACCCCGTTTACTTGGGGCCTTCCTTTATGAAACCTTTTCTCTTTGCATGTGATTATTATTGTACAGCTTCTTTCCTTGCTCGTGTATTATGCCAAAATATGCATCATGTTGTCTTAAGTGTTCCGCAAAGCTGCGTTGCCTGGCTCCTGTGCTTACCCCTACGTTCCCGATTGTTCGGCTAGGGAGTAAAGGGAGCACCTCTGCGATTGTTACGATCGGGTCATCCGAACTCGTACCTCAGACGGGTGAAGCCGAAAGCTAGCGCTCTTATTTTTTTCAACTATGGTCGGCACAAGACGGAACTCACGCATATACAAATCTATTGCACAAGTCTCATATTAATCATGAGCGACCAAAGAAAGGTACAGTTGGGGGCACTATTTTCTGTGAAGATGCTTCTTACGTTACATAAGTAATATAGCAAAAGTTCCCTGGGCATGCTTTGTCTGTTACAGCCTCATGGCCTGATTGCCTGGTTATCCGAAACACTGCCGATATTCTCGATAGGCGGAGTAGATAACACTTTTCGGCCCTTGGCCGAAGAGGGAGAAGCCAACGGTCGGTTAAGACGCGTTCAAAGTTCGGGCGGACACAGATATTATATAAGTACTTCGGTACATACAATCATTATACATAAAATTCTTTTACCCAAGTCACTTGGGGGCTCTTAAATTAATATGAGCCATTTTATAATAGATGTTTTCTTCTTAGTCGTTGCAAAGTCTTTTTCTACCACTCCTTTCTCGACTCAAGTGTATGATCAATAGCCGGGTAGCCTGTTTTCTCTCTAAAGCCGCTCGCGTTTAGTTCGCTAAACTAGCCTGAGAAACACTCCGCCTTCGGGATAGGGAGGTTGAAGCCGAAGGCTGACCCACTTGAAGTCTAGAGATCGGATGTGTCATGTCAAAGCACGACGGAAGCACAATTTTAAGACCAATTTCGTATTGGCACCAAAAAACTTGATTCAATCTAGACGTAAAGTTTTTCACGCAAGTTTTTTGGTCTTTTGAGCTTATAACATCTTTCACCTATTTTATGTTTTCCTTTCAGGAAGCGGGACATTCTCTTGGTTGAGGTGTTCGGCGTGATGGTCTTGCTAGGAAACTCTTTTCTAAACTATAGTTCGGCATCTTTCCTGCTGAACTCCACCTCGGTGTTGTCAAAACATACATGACGGTTGAACTAGCTCCTGAGGAGGTACGATCCTAGGGTCGGCCATGTTGCCCAACCCAAGTCTCGGGGGCTACTGCATTGACAATTCAATGCAGAAAATTTCAGTGCAATACAGTTTCCGAGGAGATTATGATCCTTGGGTTGGTCGGCCGCACCCAACCTGAGTCTCGAGGTCTGTGCATACCGCTTTTGTGTTCCGAAGTATGCTGCCGAGCTAGGAGTTGATCCTCCGGCCGATTTTGCGAATTGACCTGAGTCTCAGGGACTACTAGGATCAGCGGTTTTATGTCATCCTTCAGGTGCATCTCGGGTTTTAGACCGACACACACCTTGAGGGCTACTGGCTATATATCTCGGCAGAGAATAAATTGCACCAATCGAAAATATCCACAAAAAATTAGCCCGCGGTCGGGGTGGTGCACCACCTCGGAAGCAGTCCGGCATAAAGCTCGGGCACAAGTGGCTGGCTCCATAGAGAGCATTTCTGCCATTAAGCTCGGATGAATTCCTTTAATTTTTAAGGTCCAAGGTAGTTTATGATACCTCGGACGCTGATCATCATTGGAGCTCGGATGCAATTCGGCGTTGGAGCTCAGAAGCAGTCCGGCATAAAGCTCAAGATCGGAGACGCCTCAGAAGCAGTCCGGCATAAAAGCTCGGATGTGAATGGTTGGCTCCATAAAAGACTATTCCAGCATTTATGCTCGGATGAAGTCCTTCAAATTTTCAGAGACCGAGGTAATTTATGACACCTCGGATGCTGACCAGCGTTGGAGCTCGGACACAATCCGGCGTTGGGGCTCGGACGCAGTCCGTCATTGGCACTCAGATGCCGATCAGCGTTGGAGCTCGACTGCAAAAAGACACCTCGGACGCAGTCCGACATCAAGCTCGGACGCGAGTGGTTGTCTCCCTAGAGGGCTTTTCTGGCATTATGTTCGATTGAACTCCTCCAAACTTTTCATGACCGAGGTAGTCTATGACACCTCGGATGCCGACCAGCGTTGGAGCTCGGCTAAAAATACACCTCGGATGCAGTTCGGTGTTGGAGCTCGAATGCAAGAGGATATTGCCCCACGGGAAAAAATTACGCGAGGTGTGGCGTAAAAATTACAAGGCATTGATAAAAGCCGATAATTTAAAGGGGCTCCTCGGATGCCCGACATATGAACTCTTCGGATACACATCGGCGATTCTCGAGATCGAAGATGGGAAGATTTGTTGAACCAGTTTTCAAGACCGACGACCGAAGACGAAGAACAGTTCGGAAGAACCGAGGAGCGTCCCCAACTTGAAGACCGGTTCAGGGGGCTACTGACAGTGTCCTGGACTAGGGGGTACTCACCACGTCGTCTCCCGACCAGTGGGTCGGGCCGAGGACCCCCGTGATGATTCACTAATGGGCCACTTCGGGCAGCCCATGCCGAATACAAGGAGGATTCCACAAGACTTGGCGCACAAGACAAGGACTCCTCTAAACCCTAGGCTTACGGTGCATATATAAACCGAGGCCAGGCTAGTCAATAGATCATTATATTACATCTCTTAAGCACGTGGTAGATGCATGTACTCTGTACTATCCCCCATATCAATACAATCAAAAGCAGGACGTAGGGTATTATCTCTTCAAGAGAGCCCGAACCTGGGTAAAATCCTGTGTCCATGTTACCATCGCTCCAAGACGCCTAGCTTAGGACCCCTACTACGAGATATGCCGGATTTGACACCGACAGTTAGTAACTCGAAATAAAAGCTACGGAATAAACAGAGGCTAGCTAAGGGTGAGGTGACGATGAGTGTTGGAAGTGTTTCCAAGGTTGATGTGATCACCATCGCACGCTCTCTCTACCTTCGGGATTAGTGATGAACCTAAATAAATGTTATTTGGTGTTTGCGTTGAGCATGAACGTGATTAGATCATGTTTATTGCAATATGGTTATTCATTTAAGTTAGAGAATAATGGTTATTCTGTTTACATGAATAATACCTTCATTGGTCATGCACCCAATGAGAATGGTTTATTGAATCTTGATCGTAGTGATACACATGTTCATAATATTAATGCCAAAAGATACACAGTTAATAATGATAGTACCACATACTTGTGGCACTGCCACTAAATGTCATATTGGTGTAAAGCGCATGAAGAAACTCCATGCTAATGGATCTTTGGACTCATTCGATTTCGAATCGGTTGAGACATGCGGACCATGCCTGATGGGCAAGATGACTAGGACCCTGTTTTCCGGTATGATGGAGCGGACAAGTGACTTATTGGAAATGATACATGTTCATGTATTCGGTCCAATGAGTGTTGTAGCATGCGGTGGATTTCGTTATTTTCCTACCTTCACTGATAATTTGAGTAGATATGGGGATATTTACTTAATGAAACACAAGTCTGAAACGTTTGAAAAGTTCAAACAAAATCAGAGTGAAGTTTGAGATCATCGTGACAAGAAGATAAAATGTCTACGATATGATCGTGGAGGTGAATATCTGAGTTACGAGTTTGGTATACAACTTAAGACAATGTGGAAGTTGTTTCACAACTCACGCCACCTGGAACACCATAGTGTAATGGTGTGTCCGAACGTCGCGCGTAGTCGTGCTCTATTGGATATGGTGCGTACTATGATGTCTCTTATCGATTTGCCACTATCGTTTTGGGGTTATGCATTAGAGACAACTACATTCACTTTAAAATAGGGCATCATCTAAGTCCGTTGAGATGACACCGTATGAATTTTGGTTTGACAGAAACCTAAGCTGTCATTTCTTAATGTTTGGGGCTGCGACGCTTATGTGAAAAAGGTTTTCAGCCTGATGAGCTCGAACCCAAAGCGGACAAATGCATCTTCATAGAATACCCTAACGTAACAGTTGGGTATGCCTTCTATCTCAGATCCAAGGGCAAAGTGTTTGTTCCTAAAAACGGGTCCTTTCTCGAGAAAGAGTTTCTCTCGAAAGAATTGAGTGGGAGGAAGATAGAACTTGATGAGGTTGTTGAACCTTTGTTTCAACCAGAGAGTAGCGCAACGCAGAAAGTTATTTCTGTGGAGCCTACGTTAGTTGAAGAGGAAGTTAATGATGATGATCATGAAGCTTCGGATCAAGTTACTATCGAACCTCGTAGGTCGACAAGGACGCGTGCTGCTCCTGAGTGGTACGGCAACCCTGTCTTAGAGGTCATGTTGTTGGACAACGATGAACCTACGAGCTATGGAGATCGATGATGGGCCCGGATTCTGAGAAATGGTTAAGGCCATGAAATCCGAGATGGGATCCATGTAAGAAAACAAAGTATGGGCTTTGGAAGTATTACCTGAAGGGCGAAAGGCCATTCAGAACAAATGGATCTTTAAAAGGAAGACGGACGCGGACGGTAATGTCACCGTCTATAAAGCTCGACTTGTGGCCAAGGGTTTTTCACAAGTTCAAGGAGTTGACTACGATGAGACTTTCTCACCTGTAGCGATGCTAAAGTCTGTTGGAATTATGTTAGCAGTTGCTACATTTTTTGATTATGAAATATGGTAGATGGATGTCAAAACATCATTTCCTTAACGGTATCCGTGAGGAAAGGTTGTATGTGATACAACCGGAAGGTTTTGTTAGTCCTAAGGATGCTAAAATGTATGCAAGCTCCAGCGATCCTTCTATGGACTGGAGCAAGCATCTCGGAGTTGGAATATACGCTTTGATGAGGTGATCAAAGTTTTTGAGTCTATACAAAGTTTATGAGAAACTTGTATTTACAATAAAGTGAGTGGGAGCACTATAGAATTTCTGATAAGTATATGTGGATGACATATTGTTGATCGGAAATAATGTAGAATTTCTGGAAAGCATAAAGGGTTGTTTGAAAAGGAGTTTTTCAAAGGAAAACCTGGAATGAAGCTACTTAAATATTGGGCATCAGGATCTATAGAGATAGATCAAGACGTCTGATAAGACTTTCAATGAGTACATACCTTGACAATATTTTGAAAGAGTTCAAAATGGATCAGTCAAAGAAAGAGTTCTTTCCTGATTTGTAAGGTGTGGAGTTGAGTGAGACTCAAAGCTCGACCATGGCAGAAGAAAGAGAAAGGATGAAGGTCGTCCCCTATGCCTTATCCATAGGCTCTGTATAGTATGCCATGCTGTGTACCGCACCTGGTGTGTGCCTTGCCATGATTCTGTCAAGGGGTACAAGAGTGATCCAGGAGTGGACCACTGGACAGCGGTCAAAATTATCCTTACTAACTAGAGGACTAAGGAAATGTTTCTCGATTCTGGAGGTGATAAAGAGTTCGTCGTAAAGGGTTACGTCGATGCAAGCTTTGACACCTATCCGGATGACTCTGAGTAGCAATCCGGATACGTATAGTGGAGCAGCCATTTGGAATAGCTCCAAGTGGAGCGTGCTAGCATCTGCAGTACGACATATAGATTTGCAAAGAACACACGGATCTGAATGTTGCAGACCGTTGACTAAAGACCTCTCTCACATGCAAAGCATGATCGAACCCCAAAACTCATTGGGTGTTAGATTCATAACAATGTAAATAACATGGTGATGTGAACTAGATTATTGACTCTAGTGCAAGTGGGACACTGTTGGAAATATGCCCTAGAGGCAATAATAAATTGGTTATTATTATATTTCCTTGTTCATGATAATCGTTTATTATCCATGCTATAATTGTATTGATTGGAAACTCAAATACATGTGTGGGTACATAGACAACACTGTGTCCCTAGTATGCTTCTAGTTAACTAGCTCGTTGATCAAAGATGGTCAAGGTTTCCTGGCCATAGACATGAGATGTCAATTGATAACGGGATCACATCATTAGGAGAATGATGTGATGGACAAGACCCAAACTATGAACGTAGCATATGATCGTGTCAGTTTATTGCTATTGTTTTCTGCATGTCAAGTATATGTTCCTATGACCATGAGATCATGCAACTCACTGACACCGGAGGAATACCTTGTGTGTATCAAACGTCACAACGTAACTGGGTGACTATAAAGATACTCTACAGGTATCTCCGAGGGTGTCTGTTGAGCTGGCATGGATCAAGACTGGGATTTGTTACTCCGTGTGACGGAGAGGTATCTCAGGGCCCACTCGGTAATACAACATCACAACAAGCCTTGCAAGCAATGTGACTAAAGTGTTAGCCACGGGATCTTGTATTACAGAATGAGTAAAGAGACTTTCCGGTAACGAGATTGAACTAGGTATAGAGATACCGACGATCGAATCTCGGGCAAGTAACATACCGAAGAAACAAAGGGAACAACATACGGGATTAACTGAATCCTTGACATAGAGGTTCAACCGATAAAGATCTTCGTAGAATATGTGGGAACCAATATGGGCATCCAGGTCCCGCTATTGGTTATTGACCGTAGAGGTGTCTCGGTCATGTCTACATAGTTCTCGAACCCGCAGGGTCTGCACACTTAAGGTTCGGTGACGTTTCGGTATAGTAGAGTTATGTATGGTGGTGACCGAAGGTTGTTCGGAGTCCCGGATGAGATCCTCGACGTCACGAGGAGCTCCAGAATGGTCCGGAGGTAAAGATTGATATATAGGAAGTCCTGTTTTGGTCACCGGAAAAGTTTCGGGTACTTCTGTAGTGTACCGGGAGTGCCGGGATGGTACCGGGGGCCATCGGGAGGGGTGTCTCGACCCAAAGGACCTCATCGGCTGTGGGAGTAGTCAAACCAGCCCCTAGTGGGCTGGCCGAACCCCCCCCACTAAGGCCCATGCAGCTAGGGGTGGGAAAAACCCAAAGGTGGAAAGGTGAAAAGGGTTTCCAAGTGGAGAGGAGGAATCCTACTCCTAGTAGGATTGGAGTAGGACTCCTCCACCTCCAATTTCGGCCAAACCTTGAGGGTTTGAGGCTGCCTCCTCCCCTCCCTACCTCCTATATATACTAGAGGATTTAGAGGGGAGAGCTAACCCTAATGGCCACGTGCTCCCTCTACTTCCTCTAGATCGTTTTCTCCTTTAGTCTAGTTTCGGCGGTGCTTAGGCGAAGCCCTGCCGGAATAGTTCCACCACCATCGCCACCGCGCCGTCGCGCTACCGGAGAACTCATCTACCTCTCCGCTCCCTCTTGCTGGATCAAGAAGGCGGAGATCGTCATCGAGCTGTACGTGTGCTGAACGCGGAGGTGCCGTCCGTTCGGCGCTAGATCGGAAGGACCATGATCAAGATCGCGAGACGGTTTGTGATTTGATCGCGGGTCGGATCGTGATGGGATCGCGGGATGAATCGTGATTGGATCACGAGACGTATCATGATGGGATCGCAGGACGCTCGGCGATTTGGATCGCGAAGACGTTCGACTACATCAACCGCGTTTCTTAACGCTTCCCGCTTAGCGATCTACAAGGTTTGTAGATCCACTCTCCCTCTCGTAGATGCTCATCACCATGGATAGATCTTGTGTGTGCGTAGGAAATTTTTTGTTTCCCATGCAACGTTCCCCAACGGAGAGTTAGTAAATTTTGAAGAAATCCTCTCATGATTCACTTATATTATT
This sequence comes from Elymus sibiricus, assembly GCA_039707655.1. Taxonomy (NCBI): domain Eukaryota; kingdom Viridiplantae; phylum Streptophyta; class Magnoliopsida; order Poales; family Poaceae; genus Elymus; species Elymus sibiricus. The sequence goes on from CM077671.1 coordinate 41,651,447, forward strand.
TTGAGTGATGAAATCTCTATGCTCATGTTCTTCACTTAAATTTGTTTGAGCTTGTCAAAAAGCAATGGCAATATATGAAACTAGTCCCGAAGTGATAGATATTCAAGGAGGATATAATAAAAACTTTCATGAAGATCATTGGACAAATGAAACTTGATTCCTTATAATAGTTTTGAGACATGATGATAGTAATATGTGAGTCATGTTAGTGAGTAACTATGCTTTAGTAAGAAAATTGGTGTTAAGGTTTGTGATTCCCTATGCAAGTACGAAAGTCAATACTTATGCAATGAAATTACATCCTACTTATGGTGCATTATTCGGTGTTAGTTATGCTCAATGCTCGCTTATGTGAATTTTTGTTTCTTGGTTGGTTGCTTCTTAATCTATTTGCTAGCCTCCACTTGTACTAAGTAGAAATACTACTTGTGCATCCAAAATCCTTAAACCCAGTTTTGCCTTATGAGTCCACCATACCTACCTATATGCGGTATTTCCATGCCATTCTAAGCAAATTTGTATGTGCCATCTCTACTTTTGAAAATAAATTTCCTTTTTGTGTGCTCGTACCGCTCATGAAACGGTAGGGGGTATCCAATATTTTTCCATGCTAGATGTGTTATTCTCAAGATGAGTGTTTATTCACTTGTCATTGCACGAGAGTACGGCAGTAATAGGGATGCCCAGTCCTGAAATGATTTTTTTTACTTTATGTTGTCAAATAATAAATTCCTTGGAAAGTGTTGGTATGGAAGGCAACCGTGGATACGGCCAGCCATGGATTGTGAAAGAATGGTGGAAAAAGGAATAAACTTTACTTTATGTTTGGGAACCGCCTATGATATATCTAGCATGGAAAGTATTGTGAACTACTTTGTCGTTTTCGTTCACAGGAAAGGCATGCCACTCAAAATATTTTTTCTCTCTCAATTTAAACTTTTAGCTCTAGCAGCTCTACAAATCCCTACTTCCCTCTACGAAGGGCCTATCTATTTACTTTATGCAATTTTTATTTTTATTTGAGTCTCCATCTTCTCCTATAAAGCACCAACTAGGGGGCACTATGATCATACTTGAGCATTGGGTGTAGTTAATATTTGAGTGTGTTTCATGAATGGATCAATGATTGAGCATGATGGGCTAGGTATAACTTTCTTTGGTGTTGATATTTTGAAAGACATGGTTGCTTGTTGGCATGCTTGAGTATTAAAGTCATTATGTTAAAACTAGACTATTACTTTGAACCATCTAAAAGTCCAAATATCCATGCTACAAAAGAAAAGAATGTGTGATGAACATGTTAGGCAGCATTCCACATCAAAAATTCTGTTTTTATCATTTACCTACTCGAGGACGAGTAGGAATTAAGCTTGGGGATGCTGATACGTCTCCAACATATCTATAATTTTTGCTTGTTCCATGATGTTATATTATCATTCTTGGATGTTTTACAATCATTTTATAGCAACTTTATATCATTTTTTGGGACTAACATATTGACATAGTCCCAAAGTGCAAGTTACTGTTTTTGCTTGTTATTTACTTCGCAGAATATCAGTACCAAACGGAGTCCAATCGTGAAGAAACTTTTTGAAGATTTTTTTTTTGGACCAGAAGAAGGCCAGTGGGCCAAAGAAGTTGCCAGGAGGGAGCCTAGGCCGCCCACAACCCACCAGGGTGTGCCAGGGGCCCCGGGCATGCCCTGATGGGTTGTGGCCACCTTGGGAGTCCCCTCCACCGCCTCTGATGCCTATAAATTCCCAAATATTATAAAAACGCTAAGGGAGTCGACGAAAAACACATCCAGCCGCCGCAAGTTCCAGAACCGCGAGATCCAATCTAACACCATCACAGAGGTGTTCATCATCCTCATTGGTGCCTCTCCGATGATGTGTGAGTAGTCCACCATAGACCTACGGGTCCGTAGGTAGTAGCTAGATGGCTTCCTCTCTCTCTTTTGATTCTCAATACAATGGTCTCTTGGAGATCTATTTGATGTAAACTTTTGCGCTGTGTTTGTTGGGATCCAATGAATTTTGAGTTCATGGTCAGTTTCTATCGATGAATATTATTTGAGTCTTCTTTGATCTCTTATATGCATGATTACTTATAGCCTCCTATTTCTTCTTCGAATCTTTGGTTTGTTAGGCCAACTAGATCGATTCTTCTTGCCATGGGAAGAGGTGCTTTGTGATGGGTTCGATCTTGCGGTGTCCTCTCCCAGTGACAGAAGGGGCAGCGAGGCACGCATGTATCGTTGCTATTAAGGATAACAAGATGGGGTCTATTCCTACATGAATAGATCTTGTCTACATCATGTCATCATTCTTATTGCATTACTCCGTTTTTCCATAAACTTAATACACTAGGTGCATGCTGGGTAGCGGTCGATGTGTGGAGTAATAGTAGTAGATGCAGAATCGTTTCGGTCTACTAATCTTGGATGTGTTGCCTATATAATGATCATCGCTTTGGATATCATCATGATTATTTGATCTTCTATCAATTGCCCAACAGTAATTTGTTCACCCATCGTGTGATATACTCATGAGAGAAGCCCCTAGTGAAACCTACGGCCCCCGGATCTACTTTTCCAACATATTGTTTTCTGATCTATCTTTTTGCCGCCTTTGTTTTCAGATCTATTATTCCAAAAATCCAAAAATACCTTGCTGCACTTTTTATTTGCCTCTTTTCCTTTGTGTTCTTGAGAGATCTATCTATCCAATCTATCATATCCTAATCTATCTTTTTACCGTAGAGAGATTGACAACCTCTCTCTCGCGTCGGGTTGCAAGTATTTGCTCTTTGTGTGCAGGTGCTGTTTACGTAGTGTTGGTGATCCTCCTACTGGTTTTATAGCTTGGTTTCATAACTGAGGGAAATACTTACCGTCACTGTGCTGCATCATCCCTTCCTCTTTGGGGAAATACTGACGCAGTCTCAAGCCACGTCAATCCTGTGCCTACGAGTTTTCAACATATTGTTCTTGCTAAGTTACTATTGCTATTGCTACTGTTCCAAGTGCTACAAAATCATTGCTATAACTGTTACCGTTACTGTTACTATTACTACCGCTATCAAACTATCATATTACTGTGCTACTGACCACTTTACTGCAGATATTTAATCTCTAGGTGTGGTTGAATTGACAACTCAACTGCTAATACTTGCAAATATTCTTTGACTCCCCTTGTGTCGAATCTATAAATTTGGGTTGAATACTCTACCCTCGAAAACTGTTGCGATGCCCTATACTTGTGGGTTATCAAGACCTTTTTCTGGCACCGTTGCCGGGGAGCATAGCTATATTTGTTGAGTCACTTGGGATTTATATCAATTTATCACTATGAACAATCTAAAGGATACAAGAACCAATATTTTTCCATCTAAGACGAGGGGAGGTAAGTAATTGCCATCTAGCTCTGTACTTGATTCACCTTTGGTTATGAGTAAACTTGCAACACCACCACATGCTATTAATCCTGATATGTCGCAAGTTATTGATGATGATACTTCTGTTATGAATGATGCTTATGATGATGGTAGTACCATGCTTGATGATAATGTGCCACTAGGTGAATTTCTTGATGAACAAATTGCTCAAGCTAAAGAGAATGAAATTATTGAAACTGATGAGATTACTGAAACTGATTAAGTCCTTGAAATTGAGAACTATGAAATACCTATTAGACCTAGCTCTCCTAGGTTTGAATTGCCTAAGATACCTGAGGGTTATGTTATGGATGAGAAGATAGCTAGAGAAATCCTTTCTTGTAAGGATAGAGATGATCTTAAGAAATTATTATGCAAGTATAAGGAAAAGACTTTGAATGCCAGAATGAAATGTGATCCTAACTTTGCTACTTCACCTATATTTGTTATCGATAAGGATTATGAATTCTCTGTCGACCCAGAGTTAATTACTTTGGTTGAATCTGATCCTTTTCATGGCTATGAAACTAAAACTGTAGTGGCACATCTCACTAAGTTGAATGATATAGCCACCCTTTTTGCTCATGATGAGAAGATTCGTTACTACTATATTCTCAAATTATTTCCGTTCTCATTAAAGGGTGATGCTAAGTTATGGTACAATACTCTTGCTCCTGGTTGTGTGCGTAGTCCCCGGGATATGATTTACTACTTCTCTGAAAAATATTTTCCTACTCATAAGAAACAAGTTGCCTTACAGGAAATATTTAAATTTGTGCAAATTGAAGAAGAGGGTCTCCCACAAGCTTGGGGGAGGCTTCTCCAGTTGCTTAATGCTTTGCCTGATCACGCTCTTAAGAAAAATGAAATACTTGATATCTTCTATAACGGACTAACTGATGCTTCTAGGGACTTCCTAGATAGTTGTGTTGGTTGCGTTTTCAAGGAATGAACTATTGAACAAGCTAAGGAACTATTGAATAATATATTGAAAAATTATGATGATTGGACTCTCCCTGAACCACCACCTAAACCCACTCCGAAGAAGAGGGGCATCTTATTTCTTAGTCCCGAAGATATGCAGGAGGAAAAGAAATGTATGAAGGAAAAAGGTATTAAAGCTGAGGATGTTAAGAATTTACCACCTATTGAAGAAGTACATGGCCTTGAGACACCACCACCTCAACAGGTGGTAGAGGTAAACTCTATTAAAGTTTGATGAAAGTGATGTCCCTTACAATAAACGTCCTAGTCAATGCTTATATGACTTTGACAACTACATTAGGAAACAAGATCACTTCAATGCAAATGTTCTGAAACAATTGAAATATAATTCTGATATGATTGCTCACTTGAGTGACTTGTTATTTAGAATCAGTAAAGATGTTAGAGGTGTAGGAAAACATGCCTCTATGGTTCAAACCCAGTTAGAACAAGTTGCTAAATCTCAAAGAGAATTGCTTAATGAAATGAATAATAATATGAATGATTTTGCTGCTAGAGTAGTAACTAGAGGAGGTAAAATGACTCAGGAACCACTTTATCCTGAAGGACACCCTAAAAGAATTGCACAAGACTCTCAGAGAATTAACACTGATGCAGCTAGTCCTTCTAAAAAGAAAAAGAAAAAGAAAAATGATAGGACTTTGCATACCTCTAGTGAACCTGAGATAGAAAAACCTCCTGATAATAATGATGTCTCTACTTCTGATGCTAAAACTCAGTCTAGTAATGAACATTCACCTAGTGATAATGAAAATGATAATGGTGATGTTCATGAAGATACTCAACCAAACAATGATAAAGAACCATATAATGATGTCGAAGTAGAACCTGCTATTGATCTTAATAACCCACAACATAAAAATAAACGATATGATAAAAGAGACTTTGTGGCTAGAAAACATGGTAAAGAAAGAGAGCCATGGGTTCAGAAACCCATGCCTTTTCCACCTAAACCATCTAAGAAAAAGGATGATGAATAATTTGAATGCTTTGCTGAAATGATTAGGCTAGTCTTTTTGCGTACCCGCTTAACTAATATTTTAAAGATGGCCCCTTATGCAAAATACATGAAAGACATCATCACTAATAAAAGAAAGATACCTGAAGCTGAAATCTCCACCATGCTTGCTAATTGTTCTTTTAAGGATGGAGTACCTAAAAAACTTGGAGATCCTTGAATACCAACTATACCTTGCTCCATTAAAAGAAATTATGTCAAAACTGCTTTGTGTGATTTGGGAGCTGGTGTTAGTGTTATGCCTTTATCTTTATATAAAAGACTTGATTTGAATAAACTCACACCTACTGAAATATCATTGCAAATGATTGACAAATCAACTGCCATACCTATCGGTATTTGTGAGGATGTTCCCGTTGTTGTTGCAAACATTACTATCTTAACAGACTTTGTTATTCTTGAGATGCCCGAGGACGACAACATGTCGATTATCCTTGGTAGACCCTTTTTGAATACTGCAGGGGCTATTATTGATTGCAATAAAAGCAAAGTCACTTTTCATATCAATGGTAATGAGCACACGGTGCACTTTCCAAAGAAACAATTCCAAGTGAATGGTATAAATGTTATCGACGAATCTCCGACACTCACTATTGGAAGTTTTCAACTACCTCTACCTACTACCAAAAAGAAATATGACATACTTATTCTTGGGGATATTCATATCCCCGTTGAGGTAACTTAGTGTTTTACGAAAGTTCTTTGATTTCAAGCTAATCGAGAGTGGTTGTTAATAAGACTTGATTAACCTTATTAATGGATCATTTTTTAGAGGTATGAAGTTGATGAATCTAGTAGGCACCACCTTATGTACCCACCTTTTGTTTTTTATTTTTCTTAGTCAAATAAAATAAAATGCCATGTTTATCCTATTTTCTGATTTCTCCGTGCAATAAAAATGACCCAAAAATAAAAGTTCTCAGAATGTCCTGAAAATTTAGTACGATTTTTTCTGAATTTCTGGTGCAAATAACATCACAGGGGGGTGCACCTGGTGTCCACAAGACACCAGGGCGCGCCAGCAACCCCAGGCGCGTCCTGGTGGGTTGTGGTCCCCACATGGGTCCCCTCACTTATCTCTTTAGCCCATTCCATCTCCTACCTTAGATCACCATAGCTCTCTGTCTCTCGTGTTCATGCTCTCAAACCCGCGGATTTTGACCTCTTTGCTCGAAGCTCCGTTTCCAAAACTGTTTTGGGGGGATTGCTACTTCGTATGTGACTCCTCCATTGCTCCAATTAGTTTTTGATTTAGTGGTTTCTTTTTAGAATAATTAGCTACTCTTGGTGCTGCTGTAGATGGGCCTGCAAGTTGAATTCTTAGAGTTCTAAGTAGTTTGAATGCTTAATATGGCCTCTAGGCATCCTTACGAGTAGTTGCTATCAATCTTACGAAGTTTTGTTAACAAAATTTTGTGTCCCAATTTTTTCAGAAATTGTTCGCAAATAAAAATGCAATTCTTTAGGATTTCTTAGAGGAGGAGCCCTAGGAGTGGGACGCTCAGGTGCGTCGCCACATCACTTCCACTTAGGACCGGATGGCTATTACGGATGGTGATTACCAAGCCAGGCCAAAAGCCTAAGCTTGGGGGAGTACGTATTTCCACCGACATTATATTCATGTTTACACATTTCATTCCAGTTGTCAGTGTCTACACTTTTTCATTGTATTATCCTTGCTAGAATTATTTTCTTGCTTTCTTCTTGCGTGTTTGAAAAAAACATTGAGAAAATCCAAAAAATATTTTCTTGCTTCTTTTCGGTTTTTCTTTCTAGTTTAAATTAATTGTAGTAGCAAAAGAAAACCCAAAAATATTTCTCATTTCTTCTTTTAGTTGTTGGGAGTTTTCCCGTGTAAATATTTTTTTCTCGTGTTTGTTTTTCCTTCTTTGATTTGCTTTCTTTAAGAAAACTCAAAAACTCTAAAAAATATTTCAGTGTGTTTCTCTGAAATTCTTTTCCTTTTATTTGAGTCGTACCAAGGAGAAGACCATGATGAAAATGTTGAGTGGCTCTCATATGCACTACTATTGATCTAACAAAGAGCCCCTATTACATTGTCTTCTCCTCTTGAATAAAATGCTTGCAGATTCCAGCTTAGTCCACGGCACTCTTGCACTATTATTATTTTCATATCGTTCGGTCGTGCAAGTGAAATGCAATAATGACGATATTTGATGAAGTGACTGTGGCAGAGAGAAGCGGGTATGAACTCAAATTGTTTTTGTTTTTGTAAATGTGTTTAACCTAGTATCCATGATTCAACATATTATGATCAAACATGTTTGCAATGACAATTAGAGATTATAGTTGCTCATGCCATGCTTAAGTAGCTAGGAGTGGATAATGATTTATCTTGGATGTCAACATGCATTAAAAGGGTTGTGATGTAGTATGATGATATGGTATCCTCCTCTGAATGTTTCAAGTGGCTTGACTTGGCACATGTTCACGCATGTAGTTGAATCAAAACCAACATAGCCTCTACGATATTTATGTTCATGGTGTTCATATCCTACTCATGATAGTATTCAATGTTGATTATGCATAATGCATGTTCATGACCATTTTCGCTCTCTAGCTGGCCACTTCTCGACCTATTTGCTAGCCTTCTCCTGTACTAAGCGGGAATTCTGGTTGTGCGTCAAAATCCGTAAACCAAAGTTATTCTAGATGAGTCCACTATATCTACCTATATGCGGTATTACCCTGCCGCTCCAAGTAAATTTGCATGTGCCACCTCTAAAATTTCAAACGAACATCTGTTTTGTGTGCCTAGACCGCTCATGGAGCGACAAGGGGCAGTCAGTATCTTCCATGTTAAGCGGGTTATTCTCTTGATGAGTGTTTGTTCACTCGTCCTTGCACGAGAGGGGCGGTAATAGGGATTCCCAGTCCCGAAATAAAAAATTGCAAATAATTAAACAAAACTCCCCCAGGAATTTTGTTGGTACGGACGGTACCCGTGGATTCGGCTAGCCGTGGAGTGTGTTTGTTTGTGGAGGGGGAGTAAACCTTTACTTTTACCGCTTGGGAACCGCCGCTAATGTGTTTAGCATGGAACATATTGATAACTCTTGGTCGTAACGTTGACAGGAAGGGTGCACCTCCCAAAATTATATTTATCTCTAATTTAAGCTTTGAGCTCTAGCACCTCTGCAAATTCCTGCTTCCCTCTGCGAAGGGACTATCTATTTACTTGTATGTTGAGTCATCACCTTCTCAAATAAGCGCCAGATCTGAGAGCACTATTGTCATCCTCATGCATTGTGAATAGTTAATGTTGGATGCATCATGACAGGATCTTTTCTACCATGAATTACAATGTTTAATCGCTGCTTGAACTTTGGAGGTTCTCTGCATTTATGTTTTGCGGTCTCAGAAAGGGCTAGCGAGATACCACTTTTGTCATATTATATCATGATTCTTTTGACAAAGTGTTTGCATTTGAGATATTTTATTATTGCTCGCTAGTTGATTATTTCATTGATATGAGTTAATATAATTTTTAAGAGTTATTGTTGACATGGTTAGTCATAATCTATGTTGAAAACCTGGGTGCTACTTAAGCATATTGTAACACCCCTATGTAATGAGCTACAGTGATCCACTATATTAATGCCAAGTCATCTGAGATTTGCAATGATAATCATGTTGGATTACTATCTCATTTCAAATTCTGCCATTGAATTCAAATTCAAATCACAAGTGAATTTTGAAGTTGCTCAAAAGTTGCTGGAAAAATGTTCATCATGTAGCAAATATTCATAAACAATTTGTTGTTGGGAAAATCAACATCACTCATATGCAAAGATGGACAGTAGCAAACATTTCAATGCAATTCCAGCAATTTTTAATGCAAAACCATTTATGAAAATTCCAAAGTAAATCCTCTGCCTCCCAAAATAATTGTGGCAGTGCCATAAATTGCAAAGGATATTTTGGGCCTAGTCACACATTTTTATAAAATGTTTTGGATGCCCAATAAAATCCATCTCTCTCTCTGTTTAATAAAAAATGGAGAAAAGCAGAAAAAGGGAAAAGGGGTGGCCACTTACCTGGCTCTGGGCCAGCCGGCCCAGCCCACTCTCACCTGCTCCCACCTGCCCGTCGTCCTTCTCCCGCCGCCGTGTCGCTGCCGCCGAGGCTGCGCGCGCCTCCGCCGTTCTCTGCTCGCCACCGCGACGGAGTGAGTGAGAGGAGGGGATAAGGGCGTCCTCCTCCATCTCCCCTGGTCGCCTCTCCCTCATTTCTTCCCCCTCGCTTATCTCTCTCCCTCCCTCTCTCTGCCCCGACGACGCCGCCGCCGTGCCGTCGTAATTCTCCGCGGCCAGCCACTCCCTCGCTTCTCCGACCAGCTCGTCAGCTCCGCCGGCGTCTCCTCCTTCCTCTTCGGCCACGCGTTCAAGCTTGAGGCCACGGCATTGGCCGAATCGAGCCGGCGACGCCGCGGATCACCGGAGCTCCGTCGCACCGTACGTCGCCGCCCCTACGCTACGAATCCACCAAGGGCCACCGTGAGTCGCTGCGGTGAGCTCCACGCCTCCTCCCCTCTCTTTTTGCTTTTCCCCGTGCCTGGAGCGGCCGGCTCCGCCATGGCCGAGCCCAGCTCCGCCGATAACCTCGCCGCCAACGCCGTAGTCCCTGTTGTAGCCAGGCAAGCCCGCTCGTGAGCTCCGGGAGACCTCCGGGTGCTCCCCGTAGCATTATCTCGCACGCAGACGCACCGCAGCGCCGAACCCGCAAAGTCCCGAATTCCGGCGCCGCTTGTCGCCGTCGTTGAGCTCGCCTCTGACCGCCTCCACCCATTCCGATGCCGGGGATCGACGCGGGGTGGAGTGCTCAATCGAGCGAGCCCGAGGACGCTCGATTTGGCGCCGTGTAGAGGAAACCCGAGCCTCGCCGGCGAGAACGCCACCGCGGGGGCTCGCCGGAGCTCATTCCGGCGCCGTCGATGACCTGGCGACACGTGGGGCCCACCCGGTGTCGCTGACGTGTGGGCCCCGCCGATCGTTTGACCGCGTTGACCTCGGTCAACGCGGGTTACTGTTCCCGCTGTCACTGCCGCGTGGGTCCCCTTTGTCAGTACGTTAATTAGTGTCTAATTGCACTTAAGTTAATTACCCACTAATTAGTTAGGTCGCTGACAGACTGGGCCCACTAGTTAAATAACTCTGTTAGTTTAATTTAATCACTGATTAGCATCACTGTGGCTGACAGGTGGGTCCCACCTGTCTGTTGACCAGTCAGCGAGTCAGCCGACTGCTGACGCAAGCATGACACCAGCATGACGTCATATGCCTTTTCTGGAATACTGCTAATTTAAATAATTTCTGAAAATAGTTAAAACTTTGAAAATTCGTAGAAAATTAACCGTAGCTCGGATGGAAAAACTTTCTACATGAAAGTTTGATCAGAAAAATCCCACAAATCTGATCGTGTCGTCTGTTTTCATGTCGGGACCCTCTACATAGGTGAACCCGCAACTTTTCATCTGTTTCCGGTAGATGAATAGTGCATGCATACCTGCTAATAAATCCAACTTAAATCCTAAAATAGCTAAAATGGTTTAGACATATTTTTAGGCAACCCTGCAGTGCACCCTAGCGTGTCATGCTCTGTGTTGCATATGATTGCCGTGTATTTATTTGTTTCTTCTCCCCCCTTCTTTCCGATAGCCTCCGAGACCGACGCTGCCAGGAGACCGACTACACCGCTGACGATCCCTCTTTTGCCGCAAAGCAACCAGGCAAGCAAAACCCCCTTGAGCATGCCTATATCACCTATTCTTTCTCCCTCCTGCTTGCATTAGAATTTGTTACTGCATTTGTTTGATCCCAATTCTGATGCATAGCCTATTTTTGTAAACTGTTGTTGATACCTGCCTGTTATCCTAAACTGCTTAGTATAGGTTGGATGGAAACCATCTGTGGCCCTCTCCCTTGCTGTAGTTGCCCCACTTTAGAACTAGTGCCCCGATCAAGGTGACCGATCGGGCTGAGAACAGCACATCACCACACCCCCCCCCTAAATTGCTCGACACTGCAGAGCTGGCATCGAGTGCCGAGGGTGATACCTCTTAGTTCACTTCCGATGATGTCTCAGTAGAATAGCTATACGGTGGTGAGTTACCGAGGGTGATTCCTCTTTCTTCACCTCCGATAAAGCTTCCGTCGTGCAACTTCTCAAGTGGGAATCAATCGAGGGTGATTCCTCGGATTCCTCCTCGATACTTGGACACACGTTTACTTTGACCTTTGCTACAGGCGGGTCCACCTCGAGAGGTACCCGCGGGGAAATGTAAAGTCGGGCTGGCACCAAGGGTGCCCGCGAGAGAACCATGCTAAAGTCGGGTAAGCTTTAAGAGTACCCGCAAGTGATATCTAGTCGGAGCGACAGGTTGTCTGGTCGTCTCCGCGAGCTCCTAATAATGCGCTAACGGATTTGGGTATTGATCTGAGTGGGTCGTCGTGCCCATTTCGCACTACCACCACGTGGGATAATGGTTTAATGGGGCCCTCTACACCGTATGTATCAGCCGAAAGCTTTGTCAGACGTCCAGTTCAGCATTGCGGCATGGTAGGATCGGCGCCATCCAGGACAGAGGTGGTGCCTGGATCTAACCCTGCACGCAACGACCCGGAGTGCAAAGGGGGATGGGCCCAAGAACCCTGCGCGCTTAGGATGTAGACCGGCGGGGACCTCTCTGCTGAGCTCTAGGCAGGGCTGCGGTGTGTCGATCAGCCGAGGCCGGACATCACCAGGAACAAGGGTGTGCGGCCGGAGTTAATCGAGCGTGTTGGGTAACAGTAGTGCACCCCTGCAGGGAATTTATCTATTCGAATAGCCGTGTCCACGGTAACAGGACGCTCAGTGTTGTATCCCGATCTATTACTACTTGAACTAGATACTGTTAATTAATTGTAAGCTCTGGGATTACTTTCTCACAGGGAGTCGAGAAAGGATCTCTGGGCTTTGCTTCAACATGCTTGTTTGTCATCGAGCTTTTGTATTTGAGCCCTCGAGGCCCCTGGCTTGTAATATAAAGCTTGTATTATTTAACTTTGTGTCTAGAGTTGTGTTGTGATATCTTCAAGTGAGTCCCTAGGCTTGATCATGTGCATTGCGTGTACGATTAGTGCACGATTAAGTCGGGGGCGTCACAGGTTCGTGTCAGAGCCGACTGCCTGTAGGTAACCCCCTTTCCAACTCCTTGGCCGAAGTTGAGTCTAGTATTTCCGAAAACTATTTTACTAACATGGCTGTGTGGCTTACGGGCCCACGTCGCCAATGGGTGGTATTAGGATCTTTTATTCCTCTTCTATACTCTGGGACTCTGCTCTCTCTCCTATTCGGGTTAAGGTTTTACTAACTCTAACATTAGGTTCTCGTGATCACATCCACCCGGAGTTCTGAATTTATTCCCCCTTGCTTCAAGATGAGGGCCAGGTTCTGCTGCACAATACCACGGACCGCAGGATCCTTTTATCGAGGACATCCTGTGTTCTTCCTTGCAGATTCCTCGCTCCAAAAGTTTTCTCCGACGTTGATGTAGCCTTTGCTATGTCTCGTCGTGTAGTTCCTCACCGCGTGCCTGCGCGCCGCCTACTTTGTCTAGCTGCGTGTGTTTCCGAACTCGCACTGTCCGTTGATATCCAATTATGTGCATCGATCTGTATGTCTTTAATGACTACTACTTCTTATCTAATGCACTTCTTGCTCTTGCTCATGTTACATCTTGAATAACCCCATGTACATGCAGTTGTTCTTGCTAAACTGCCCCCGTTGTTTGGCTGCATGGCTGATGATCCTCCACCTCCACCCTATATTGCCGCAATGATGCAGCAGTTTGAGCTGAATCGTCAGTTTATGACTGGAGTAATGGCTCAGTTTCCAACTCTGAATGCTCAGCAACAGCCTGCCCCAATATCGCTGCAAGAGTTTGTGCGCCTCTACCCGTCCACCTTCCGCAACTCGACTGATCCAATGGAGGCTGATGATTGGCTCCGAGACATCGCCTTTCAGATGGAGTCGGCTAATGTTGCCCCTGTTAGTTGCGTCACCTTCGCGACGTATCACCTGAGGGGCCCAGCTGCACAATGGTGGGAAAGTCACAGACGTATGCTGCCTGCTGGAACTGTAACTACTTGGCAGGAATTTTAGTCAGCCTTTCGTGCACGGCACATTCCTCAAGGTCTGATCGACCAGAAGAAGCAGGAGTTCCGTAAACTCACTCAGGGCAAAATGACTGTGGATGAATATCAGAGGAAATTCCTTGAATTATCCCGCTATGCTGAAGATGACGTCTGCACTGACGCTCGCAAGCAGGAGAAATTCCGTGAAGGACTGCGTCCTGATATCAATCTCGCACTTGCTGTTCATGAAGCTGCAGACTTTGCAACTCTGGTCAGCAAGTCTTACCAAATTGAAACTGCTTTGAATAAGTACCAGGAATCGCTAAAGCGTACTCGAGATATGGGCTCATCCTCGGGTCAGCCTGCTCAGAAACGTCGCGTGTGGATTCCTCATAATATCCATCACCGACCTACTCCAGTCCCGAGGCCATCTTATGTTGCACCTCGCCTGCCTGCACCGCCAAGACAGCTCAGTGGCAATTTAGACAGCCTAATATTATGGCTCCTCTCCCTAATGATGGTTTATGTCGCAAGTGTGGTCAGCCAGGGTACCTTGCTCTCAATTGTCGTCAGGGTCAGCTGCAGAATGCATCACATTCTCCTGTTGGCCGTTAAAAGGGCTGTCGAAACCGTCGATCCAGAAACTGTAATGCCAAGTCGTCTGCTGTGGTACTTGGCCATGTTAATCATGTCGATGTTGAAAAGGCTCAGAAGGAACCAAATATCGTGATGGGAACTCTCCCTGTTAACTCAGTACCAGCTTCTGTTCTTTTTGATTCAGGAGCGTCACATTCCTTCATATCTGAGGCGTTTGCACGTAAACAAGACCTGTCGTTCGAAAACATGTACCCTCCGCTGGTGGTTAGCTCTCCGGGATCCAGGTGGGATACCACGATGATAGCCCACAACAACCACATTGCAATTGGAGGATTAGTGTTTGCTGCTTCACTCATGGCTCTTAAGGTTACTACCATAGATGTCATTCTCGGTATGGATTGGCTGCAAGCCCATAATGCTTTCATCGACTGTGCTGCTAAGAAAGTTCGACTCACACACCCTTCTGGCCAGACAATCCAATATTCAGTCCGAGCAGCTCAGAATGCCGAGAGCCAGATATATACTCTGAATGCATTGAATGCTTCACCTCTGGAAGGAATTGAGAACGTCCCAGTCGTTCGCGATTTTCCGGACGTCTTTCCAGAAGAGCTTCCAGGAATACCCCCTGTTAGAGTTGTCGAGTTCGTCATCGACTTGAAACCGTGCACCACTCCGATTGCCAAGCGGCCGTACAAAATGCCACCGCATGAACTCCTTGAACTTAAGGAGGAAATCGACAAGTCACTTAAAAAGGGTTTCATACGCCCCAGTTCTTCTGCTTGGGGAGCACCTTCGCTCTTCGTTAAGAAGAAGGATGGAACAAACCGGTTGGTCCAAGATTACCGACCTATCAACCAAGCAACAATTCAGAACAAGTATCATCTTCCCAGGATCAACGACCTGTATGATCAACTTGCTGGTTCCTCAGTATTCTCTAAGCTTGATTTGAGATTGGGATACCATCAGATCAGAGTTCGCAAAGAGGACAATCCGAAGACAGCCTTTGTTACTCGCTATGGTTCTTATGAGTACACCGTCATGTCTTTCGGCTTAACCAATGCTCCAGCAACATTCTCTCGATTGATGAACTACATCTTCATGGATTACCTCGACAAATTCGTCGTGGTTTATCTGGATGATATCCTTATATATTCGAAGAATGAAGAAGAACATGTTGAACATCTTCGGCTTGTACTGGAGAAGCTGCGTGAGCATCAACTTTATGCCAAGTACTCTAAGTGTGAATTCTGGTTATCCAAGGTGACCTATCTTGGTCACGTGATTTCCAAAGATGGCATCGCTGTCAACCCAGAGCGAGTTCAAGCTATTCTTGAATGGACTCCTCCGAAGAATGTCAAGCAAGTCAGAAATTTTCTCGGTCTCACCAGCTATTGCCGCCGATTCGTCGAGAACTTCTCGAGGATTGCAAAGCCATTAACTGATCTGCTTCACAAGGGTGTTAAATTTGAATGGACAGAAAAATGTCAAGAAAGCTTTCAGACGCTTAAAGATAAGTTGACATCTGCTCCAGTGTTAGCACCCCCGGATTCCAAAAAGGATTTCATGATTTACTGTGATGCATCTCGTCAAGGATTAGGTTGTGTCCTAATGCAAGAGCGCAAAGTAATTGCTTATGGCTCTTGACAATTGCGTCCTCACGAGGAAAATTATCCGGTACATGATCTCGAGCTTGCTGCAGTAATTTATGCTCTGAAGCTGTGGCGACATTACCTCCTTGGTAATCGTTGCGAGATATACACGGATCACCAGAGTTTGAAGTATCTGTTTACCCAGCCAGACCTGAACCTTCGTCAACAAAGGTGGCTCGAGACAGTAGCCGATTATGATATGAATATCTCCTACACCCCTGGCAAGGCTAATGTAATGGCCGATGCGTTGAGTCGCAAGGCTTATTGCAACAACCTCATGGTTCAGGAAGCACAACCTATGCTTTACGAAGAGCTTCGTAAATTGAACCTCCACATTGTTCCTCAGGGTTATCTTAATACCCTGGAGGTTGAGCCAGACCTCGAGCGCAACATCAAGACCAGACAGAATTATGACTCGGAAGTCGAGAAGATTAAGAAATACCTCTCCAAGGGTAATCCTTGTTTCTACCATGTTGGTGAGGATGGTGCCTTGTTCTTCAAAGGCCACCTAGTGGTCCGCAGAAGGCATAATCTGGACTCCCATTCGGATGTCATGAAAGAAGCACACGACACACCTCTGTCTATTCACCCTGGTAGTACCAAAATGTACCAAGACATTCGTCAGCGGTACTGGTGGCCCGATATGAAACATGATATTGCTAAGTATGTTGCTGAATGTGACGTTTGCCGTCGCATCAAGGCTGAACATCAAAGGCCTGCTGGAACTCTGCAACCCCTTGAAATTCCGGAGTGGAAATGGGACAAGGTCCAAATGGACTTCATTACAGGTTTTCCCAGGTCGCAGAAGGGTCATGATGCTATCTTTGTCATCATCGACCGATTCTCAAAGGTTGCACACTTTCTGCCTGTCAAGGAGACTATCACTGCTAGTCAGTTAGCAGACTTGTATGTTTCCCGAATTGTGTCACTCCACGGTGTTCCGTTGGAGATCAGTTCAGATCGTGGTAGCCTCTTTACTTCCAGATTCTGGAACAGTTTCCAAGAAGCCATGGGAACTCATCTGTCCTTCAGCACTGCTTTTCACCCTCAGTCTCAGGGACAAGTTGAACGAGTCAATCAAGTGCTTGAAGACATGCTTCGAGCTTGTGTCATCTCGTTCGGTAAGAAATGGGAAGAATCTCTCCCGTATGCCGAATTATCTTCCAACAATAGCTATCAAACTAGTCTGAAGATGGCACCATTTGAAGTTCTTTATGGACGTAAGTATCGAACCCCTCAGAATTGGTCAGAAACTGGGGAACGTTCACTCGTTGGACCGGACATTATTCAGCAAGCTGAAGAACAAGTCCGCATTGTCCGTGAACATCTGAAAGCTGCTCAGTCTCGTCAGAAAAGCAACTATGACCGAAAGCACAAAGTAATGGTCTATCAGCCTGGTGAGCAAGCTTACCTTCGTGTCACTCCGTTGAAGGGCACTCATCGGTTCGGAATCAAGGGCAAGCTAGCTCCTCGCTACATTGGCCCGTTCCGCATTCTCACTCGACGTGGAGAAGTGGCATATCAATTGGAATTGCCGCCGAACCTTTCTCAAGTGCATGATGTCTTCCACGTGTCACAACTTCGCCGTTGCTTCAAGGAATCTCCGCACCGAGCTGTGGATCATGACATGCTTGAATTGCAAGATGATCTATCTTATAAGGAGCATCCGATCTGCATACTCGATCAAGCTGAACGTCGGACCCGCCAGAAGACAACCAAGTTCCTTAAAGTGCAGTGGTCAAACCATACTGAAGCTGAAGCCACTTGGGAATGCGAGGATCGTCTTCGGGAGGAATACCCCGACCTCTTTCCTTCTACCTCTTAATTCTCGGGACGAGAATTCTTGTTAGAGGAGGAGAATTGTAACACCCCTATGTAATGAGCTACAGTGATCCACTATATTAATGCCAAGTCATCTGAGATTTGCAATGATAATCATGTTGGATTACTATCTCATTTCAAATTCTGCCACTGAATTCAAATTCAAATCACAAGTGAATTTTGAAGTTCCTCAAAAGTTGCTGGAAAAATGTTCATCATGTAGCAAATATTCATAAACAATTTGTTGTTGGGAAAATCAACATCACTCATATGCAAAGATGGACAGTAGCAAACATTTCAATGCAATTCCAGCAATTTTTAATGCAAAACCATTTATGAAAATTCCAAAGTAATTCCTCTGCCTCCCAAAATAATTGTGGCAGTGCCATAAATTGCAAAGGATATTTTGGGCCTAGTCACACATTTTTATAAAATGTTTTGGATGCCCAATAAAATCCATCTCTCTCTCTGTTTAATAAAAAAATGGAGAAAAGCAGAAAAAGGGAAAAGGGGCGGCCACTTACCTGGCTCTGGGACAGCCGGCCCAGCCCACTCTCACCTGCTCCCACCTGCCCGTCGTCCTTCTCCCGCCGCCGTGTCGCTGCCGCCGAGGCCGCGCGTGCCTCCGCCGTTCTCTGCTCGCCACCGCGACGGAGTGGGTGAGAGGAGGGGATAAGGGCGTCCTCCTCCATCTCCCCTGGTCGCCTCTCCCTCATTTCTTCCCCCTCGCTTATCTCTCTCCCTCCCTCTCTCTGCCCCGACGATGCTGCCGCCGTGCCGTCGTAATTCTCCGCGGCCAGCCACTCCCTCGCTTCTCCGACCAACTCGTCAGCTCCGCCGGCGTCTCCTCCTTCCTCTTCGACCACGCGTTCAACCTTGAGGCCACGACATTGGCCGAATCGAGCCGGCGACACCACGGATCACCGGAGCTCCGTCGCACCGTACATCGCCGCCCCTGCGCTACGAATCCACCAAGGGCCACCGTGAGCCGCTGCGGTGAGCTCCACGCCTCCTCCCCTCTCTTTTTGCTTTTCCCCGCACCTGGAGCGGCCGGCTCCGCCATGGCCGAGCCCAGCTCCGCCGATAACCTCGCCGCCGATGCCGTAGTCCCTGTCGTAGCCAGGCAAGCCCGCTCGTGAGCTCCGGGAGACCTCCGGGTGCTCCCCGTAGCATTATCTCGCACACAGACGCACCGCAGCGCCGAACCCGCAAAGTCCCGAATTCCGGCGCCGCTTGTCGCCGTCGTTGAGCTCGCCTCCGACCGCCTCCGCCCATTCCGATGCCGGGGATCGACGCGGGGTGGAGTGCTTGATCGAGCGAGCCCGAGGACGCTCGATTTGGCGCCGTGTAGAGGAAACCCGAGCCTCGCCGGCGAGAACGCCGCCGCGGGAGCTCGCCGGAGCTCATTCCGGCACCGTCGCTGACCTAGCGACGCGTGGGGCCCGCCCGGTGTCGCTGACGTGTGGGCCCCGCCGATCGTTTGACCGCGTTGACCTCGGCCAACGCGGGTTACTGTTCCCGCTGTCACTGCCGTGTGGGTCCCCTCTGTCAGTACGTTAATTAGTGTCTAATTGCACTTAAGTTAATTACCCACTAATTAGTTAGGTCGCTGACAGACTGGGCCCACCAGTTAAATAACTCTGTTAGTTTAATTTAATCCCTGATTAGCCTCACTGTGGCTGACAGGTGGGTCCCACCTGTCTATTGACCAGTCAGCGGGTCAGCCGACTGCTGACGCAAGCATGACACCAGCATGACGTCATATGCCTTTTCTGGAATACTGCTAATTTAAATAATTTCAGAAAATAGTTAAAACTTTGAAAATTCGTAGAAAATTAACCGTAGCTCGGATGGAAAAACTTTCTACATGAAAGTTGCTCAGAAAAATCCGACGAATCTGATCGTGCTGTCTGTTTTCTTGTCGGGACCCTCTACGTAGGTGAACCCGCAACTTTTCATCTGTTTCCGGTAGATGAATAGTGCATGCATACCTGCTAATAAATCCAACTTAAATCCTAAAATAGCTAAAATGGTTTAGACATATTTTTAGGCAACCCTGCACTGCACCCTAGCGTGTCATGCTCTGTGTTGCATATGATTGCCGTGTATTTATTTGTTTCTTCTCCCCCCTTCTTTCCGATAGCCTCCGAGACCGACGCTGCCAGGAGACCGACTACACCGCTGACGATCCCTCTTTTGCCGCAAAGCAACCAGGAAAGCAAAACCCCCTTGAGCATGCCTATATCACCTATTCTTTCTCCCTCCTGCTTGCATTAGAATTTGTTACTGCATTTGTTTGATCCCAATTCTGATGCATAGCCTATTTTTGTAAACTGTTGTTGATACCTGCCTGTTATCCTAAACTGCTTAGTATAGGTTGGATGCAAACCATCTGTGGCCCTCTCCCTTGCTGTAGTTGCCCCGCTTTAGAACTGGTGCCCCGATCAAGGTGACCGATCGGGCTGAGAACAGCACATCACCACACCCCCCCCCTAAATTGCTCGACACTGCAGAGCTGGCATCGAGTGCCGAGGGTGATACCTCTTAGTTCACTTCCGATGATGTCTCTGTAGAATAGCTATACGGTGGTGAGTTACCGAGGGTGATTCCCCTTTCTTCACCTCCGATAAAGCTTCCGTCGTGCAACTCCTCGAGTGGGAATCAATCGAGGGTGATTCCTCGGATTCCTTCTCGATACTTGGACACACGGTTACTTTGACCTTTGCTACAGGCGGGTCCACCTCGAGAGGTACCCGCGGGGAAATGTAAAGTCGGGCTGGCCCCAAGGGTGCCCGCGAGAGAACCATGCTAAAGTCGGGTAAGCTTTAAGAGTACCCGCAAGTTATATCTAGTCGGAGCGACAGGTTGTCTGATCGTCTCCGCGAGCTCCTAATAATGCGCTAACGGATTTGGGTATTGATCTGAGTGGGTCGTCGTGCCCATTTCGCACTACCACCACGTGGGATAATGGTTTAATGGGGCCCTCTACACCGTATGTATCAGCCGAAAGCTTTGTCAGACGTCCAGTTCAGCATTGCGGCACGGCAGGATCGGCGCCATCCAGGACAGAGGTGGTTCCTGGATCTAACCCTGCGTGCAATGACCCAGAGTGCAAAGGGGGATGGGCCCAAGAACCCTGCGCGCTTAGGATGTAGACCGGCGGGGACCTCTCTGCTGAGCTCTAGGCAGGGCTGCGGTGTGTCGATCAGCCGAGGCCGGACATCACCAGGAACAAGGGTGTGCGGCCGGAGTTAATCGAGGGTGTTGGGTAATAGTAGTGCACCCCTGCAGGGAAGTTATCTATTCGAAGTTGCCGTGTCCACGGTAACAGGACGCTCAGTGTTGTATCCCGATCTGTTACTACTTGAACTGGATACTGTTAATTAATTGTAAGCTCCGGGATTACTTTCTCGCAGGGAGTCGAGAAAGGATCTCTGGGCTTTGCTTCAACATGCTTGTTTGTCATCGAGCTTTTGTATTCGAGCCCTCGAGGCCCCTGGCTTGTAATATAAAGCTTGTATTATTTTACTTTGTGTCTAGAGTTGTGTTGTGATATCTTCAAGTGAGTCCCTAGGCTTGATCGTGTGCATTGCATGTATGATTAGTGCACTAATAAGTCGGGGGCGTCACACATATATATGTAAACAAGAACAAAAGAGTTCGTAAAAGTTTTTCTTTATCACTTTCAGTTTGTCAACTGAATTGCTTGAGGACAAGCAATGGGTTAAGCTTGGGGGAGTTGATACGTCTCCATCGTGTCTACTTTTCCTAACGCTTTTGCGCTTGTTTTGGACTCTAATTTGCATGATTTGAATGAAACTAACCCGACCTGATGTTGTTTTCAGCAGAACTACCATGGTGTTCTTTTTGTGCAGAAATAAAGCTTCTCGAAATCAGGCAAAACTTTATGGAGAATTATTTTACAATAAATAAAAAATATTGGAGCCAAGAACCACCAGAGGGGGTGCCGTGGCTGGCCACGATACACCTGGGCGTGCCAGCCCCAGGCGCGTGATGTCTACTACGCAACTTTGTTCTTGTAGACTTTGTTGGGCCTCCAAGCGCAGAGTTTTATAGGACAGTAGCAATTTTCCCTCAAGTGGATGACCTAAGGTTTATCAATCCGTGGGAGGTGTAGGATGAAGATGGTCTCTCTCAAACAACCCTGCAATCAAATGCAAGAAATCTCTTGTGTCCCCAACACACCCAATACAATGGCAAATTGTATAGGTGCACTTGTTCGCCGAAGAGATGGTGATACAAGTGCAATATGGATGGTACATATAGGTTTTTGTAATCTGAAAATATAAAAACAGCAAGGTACCAAATAGTAAACAGCGAGCAAAACGGCTTATAATTAATGCTTGGAAACAAGGCCTAGAGTCCGTACTTTTGCTAGTGCAATCTCTCAACAATGCTAATATAATTGGATCACATAACCATCCCTCAACGTGCAACGAAGAATCACTCCAAAGTTCTAATCTAGCGGAGAACATAAGAAGAAATTGTTTGTAGGGTACGAAACCACCTTAAAGTTATCCTTTCCGATCGATCTATTCAAGAGTTTGTACTAAGATAACATCAAGTTATCCTTTCCGTTCGATCTATCTAAGAGTTCGTACTAGAATAACACCATATGATACGCATCAACCAACTCTAATGTCACCTAGATACTCCAATGTCACAACAAGTATCCATGAGTTAATTATACGATATGCATCAAACAATTTCAGATTCATAATACTCATTCCAACACAAAGAACCTCAAAGAGTGCCCTAAGATTTCTACCGGAGAAAGTAGGACAAGAACGTGTATCAACCCCTATGCATAGATTACCCCAATGTCACCTCGGGAATCCGCAAGTTGAGTACCAAAACATATATCAAGTGAATCAATAGAGAACCCCATTGTCACCACGGGTATCCACATGCAAGACATATATCATGTGTTCTAAAATCCAATATTCAATCCAACATAACAATATCTCAAAGGGAAAGATTCAATTCATCACAACATGATAGCAAGGGAATAACATCATATGATCCGACTATATTAGCAAAGCCTGTGATACATCAAGATCATGACATCTCAAGAACACGAGAGAGAGAGATTGAACACATAGCTACTGGTACATACCCTCAGCCCCGAGGGTGGACTACTCCCTCCTCATCGTGGCCTCCGCCGGGATGATGAAGATGGCCACCGGAGATGATCTACCCTAACTGGCAGGGTACTGGAACGCCTCCAGATTGGTTTTTCGTCGATACAGAGAGTTGCGGTGGCGGAACTTCTCATCTAGGGTTATTTCTGGAGGTTTCTCAATATATAGGATTTTTGGGCGTCGATTTCATGCGAAGATGGGCCACGAGTGGACCACAAGACACCAGGGCATGCCAGAGGGGCCTGACGTGCCCTGGTGGGTTGTGCTCACCTCGTGGCTCTTCTGGCCCTCCAACGAAGCTTCTAGTGCCTCTTTTGTTCCCAAAAATCATCCAAAAGTTTCGTTGCATTTGGAGAACTTTGATTTCTGCACAAAAAACAACACCACGGTAGTTCTGCTGAAAAGAGCGTCAGTCCGGGTTAGTTCCAAATAAATCATGTAAAGTGCATCAAAACCATATAAAACTATTGTAAACATAGGCAATCATGGCATGAATACTTCATAAATTATAGATACGTTGGAGACGTATCAGCATCCCCAAGCTTAATTCCTGCTCGTCCTCGAGTAGGTAAATGATAAAAGAACTAATTTATGAAGTGTGAATGCTAGCATAATATATAAGTTTGATCATTGATAATTTCAGTCAATTTTCTAGCATCATAACCAGCAACTTTTTCTCAAAAAACTCATCATGATAAAGTAGCAACCAATTCACATGTTATGGTTCAAACAATGAATTCTCTTGAAACTTAGCAACCTATGTTCTTAGTCACCAAACAATTGCAATTCAACTTATTCTCAACAAAGTCTAAGTAAGAGCTCCACATACTCAATCATCATATAGTCTTCTATGATTGCTAGTACTCAAAGCATATTTTTAGAACAAATGGCATCCATCGAACCCAGAGAAAGTTAGGGATTAATGTTTCGCCTCCCAACTCATTTATCATAGAGATAATTGTCAACAATAATAAGTCATGATCAAATATATTTGACTGGCCATATGTGTCTAGATCTTTCCCCACCACATGATGCTTGCCAACTAATAGATTGAGGTTGGAATAAGAAGTTGACTCAACATGAAAGTAAGTAACATGAAAGCAAATAGATTGTCCCTTCGCAGAGGGAAGCAGGGATTTGCATATGTGCCAGAGCTCATTGTTTAAAAACAGAGATAAATATAATTTTGGGAGGTGCACCCTTCCTGTCAACGTTACGACCAAGAGTTATCAATCTCTTCCATGTTAAACACATTAGCGGCGGTTCCCAAGCGGTAAAAGTAAAGGTTTACTCCCCCTCCAGCAACAAACACACTCCACGGCTAGCCGAATCCACGGGTACCGTCCATACCAACAACATTCCTGGGGGAGTTTTGTTTAATTATTTGCATTTTTTTATTTCGGGACTGGGAATCCCTATTACCGCCCCTCTCGTGCAAGGACGAGTGAATAAACACTCATCATGAGAATAACCCGCTTAACATGGAAGATACTGACCGCCCCCTGTCGCTCCATGAGCGGTCCAGGCACACAAAACAGATGCTCATTTGAAATTTTAGAGGTGGCACATGCAAATTTACTTGGAACGGCAGGGTAATACCGCATATAGGTAGATATAGTGGACTCTCGTGGCAAGAAACTGGGTTTAAGGGTTTTTGGATGCACAAGTAGTATCTCTACTTAGTACGAATTTTTGGCTAGCAAAAGATCCTAAGCAAACACCACATGTTGGAGGATCCATAACAATATAACTTCTATGCAAATATACATAACCATAACTCATTACGTTGTCTTCCTTGTCCAACTTCAACTAATTTGCTCAAGTTTGAAAATAATTAATGGGTATTCACAATCATAGAAGATGTCCAAGATAATATATTTGTATGTGAAAGTTCTCTTCCTTATACTAATCATTCACGAATTGCTTGTATGACCAATATTGTGATTGTCAAACTTCAATAGGTTTTACTTTATAAACCAGATATGAAACTACTACTAAGCATAAAGCACATTAATAATTTTATATTTATGATATTCAATTCATTCACAATTTACTCATAGGATTTAAGTGAAGCACAAGAGTAAACATCAAACTACTCTCAAAACATATAAGTGAAGATCAATGAGTAGTCAAAAATAAAGTAGCTATGTGAGGACTCTCTCTCTCAATAAATATTTTCAGATCTTAGTATTTTATTCAAACATAAAACTAAATAAAAATTCATTCCATGAATAGCACACATCATGAGGACAAATAAAAATTTAGGCTCAACATAGGCTATCCGATATTTGTTTGATGAAGAGAGGTGGGATGTGTAGCATCCCCAAGCTTAGATGCTTGAGACTTCTTGAAATATTTACTTCGGGTGCCTTGGGCATCCCCAAGCTTGAGCTTTTGTATCTCGTTCGATCCTCTCATATCATGGTTTCACCTATTCTCAAAAACTTCATCCACACAAAACTTGAAAAGAACTCATGAGATAGGTTAGTACACATAAGAACAAATCAACACTTCATGTACTGCCAAGACAAGTTGCACAATAATTTTCAAACATCATCTACCGTTTACTATCGTTTCCACAATTTATATCTACCAATATAGGCTATGGAAACTATAGAATAAGTAGACAACAAAACTATGACAGCAATCTGTCCAAACAGAACAGTCTATAGCAATTTATGAAAACAGTGTACTTATGTAACTAAACAAATTATGAAATTTTAGGACATGCTAAATAACTTATATGAAAATACTGTGTAAAAATTTCAGAAACTTTCCACGTTCCATTAAAATATGAAAATTTAAATACTACAGAGAAAGTTTCTGTTTTTACATAGCACACATCAAACATGCAATGTAAGCATCCTAAGGCAATTTTTGGAACTTTTTATTGAAAAACTATATATTATAAATAAAATCTAACAGAGAAAAACAAAATAAAATTATGCTCCAAGCAAAACTCATATTATGTGACGAATAAAAATATAGCTCTAAGTAAGATATACCGATAATGTTGAAGACGAAAGAGGGGATGCCTTCCGGGGCATCCCCAAGCTTAGGCGCTTGAGTCTTCCTTGGATATTACCTTGGGGTGCTTTGGGCATCCCCAAGCTTAGGTTCTTGTCACTCCTTATTCTCCTCATATCGGTGTCTCACCCAAAACTTGAAAACTTCAATCACACAAAACTTAACGGAACTTCTTGAGATGGGTTAGTATAATAAATAAAGATCATTCACTTAGGTACTGTCAAGACAAGATCCATAATTGTTACCACAAGATACCTACTCTATTCTACCATTCCCATAATTTATACCACTAAATATAAGCAATGGAAACACTAAAACAAGCAAACTATGCATGCAAAACAGAATCTATCAAAAACAGAACAGTCTGTCAAGATCTGTAGTGTAACCATACTTCCCTGTCTCTACAGATTCTGAAATATTAGTAAAACGTGAATAATTTGTATATAAAGATTGTGTAAAAATTTCAGATCATTATCACGCTTCAGTAAAAAATGAAAATTCCTGTACTGGAGTCAAAAGTTTCTGTTTTGGTTCAGCATCAATTCTACTCATCTTGTGAGTCATCCCGAAGGCTTTACTTGGCACTTTATTGAAATAAAAGACACAAAACATGATTACTACAGTATATTAATCATGTGAACACACAAAAACATAAAGGAAAAGTGTTGGGTTGTCTCCCAACAAGCGCTTTTCTTTAAAGCCTTTTAGCTAGGCATGATTATTTCAATGATGCTCACGTAAAAAGTAGTAATTGGAACATGCAAGAGAGCATCATGAATCACATGACAAGAAAATTTAAGTCTAACCCACTTCCTATGCATAGGGATTTTGTGAGCAAACAATTTATGGGAGCAAGAATCAACTAGCATACGAAGACAAAACAAGCATAACTTCAAAACTTTGAACACATAGAAAGGAAAGTTGATATTATTGCAATTCCTACAAGCATATGTTCCTCCCTCATAATAATTTCCAGTAGCATCAAGAAGGAATTTCACAATATAACTATCACATAAATCATACTTTTCATGATGCACAAGCATAGAATTTTAATTACTCTCCTCATAAGCAAATTTCTTCTCATTCATAATAGTGGGAGCATCAAATGAAACTCGAATACTATAAATTGTTTCGACATTAAAAGAGTAATGTTCAGTAAAGGTTTATTCAAAATTATGACAATAATTATCACTACTTTTTATAACATAAGTGTCATCACAATAGTCATCATAAGTAGCAACTTTGTTCTCATCATAGTCAAGTGAAACCTCTTCCGAAATAGTGGAATCATTACTAAATAAAGTCATGACCTCTCCAAATCCACTTTTATCATTATAATAAAATTCAACACCCTCCAAAATAGTGGGATAATAATTATCTACAGTTGACACTCTTCCAAACCCACTTTCATAAATATCGCAATCATCATAAATAGGAGGCATGCAATCATCATAATAAATTTGCTCATCAAAACTTGGGGGACAAAAAATATCATCTTCATCAAACATAGCATCCCCAAGCTTGTGGATTTGCATATCAATAGAATCATGGATATTCAGAGAATTCATACTAGCAACATTGCAATCATGCTCATCATTAAGGGAATTCTCATTAAGTATTTTCATAATTTCTTCCTCTACCAATTGAGCACAATTTTCTGAATCCTTATTTTCACGAAAGACATTATAAAGACGATACAAATGATGCAACCTAAACTCCATTTTTTGTAGTTTTCTTTTATAAAAACCAAACTAGTGAAAAACAAGAAACTAAAAGATTTAATTGCAAGATCTAAAGATATACCTTCAAGCACTCACCTCCCCGGCAACGGCGCCAGAAAAGAGCTTGATGTCTACTACGCAACTTTATTCTTGTAGATTTTGTTGGGCCTCCAAGCGTAGAGTTTTGTAGGACAGTAGCAATTTTCCCTCAAGTGGATGACCTAAGGTTTATCAATCCGTGGGAGGTGTAGGATGAAGATGGTCTCTCTCAAACAACCCTGCAATCAAATACAAGAAATCTCTTGTGTCCCCAACACACCCAATACAATGGAAAATTGTATAGGTGCACTAGTTCGGCGAAGAGATGGTGATACAAGTGCAATATGGATGGTAGATATAGGTTTTTGTAATCTGAAAATATAAAAACAGCAAGGTATCAAATAGTAAACAGTGAGAAAAACGGTATATTAATGCTTGGAAACAAGGCCTAGGGTCCGTACTTTCGCTAGTGCAATCTCTCAACAATGCTAATATAATTGGATCACATAACCATCCCTCAACGTGCAACGAAGAATCACTCTAAAGTTCTTATCTAACGGAGAACATAAGAAGAAATTGTTTGTAGGGTATGAAACCACCTTAAAGTTATCCTTTCCGATCGATCTATTCAAGAGGTCGTACTAAGATAACAACAAGTTATCATTTCCGTTCGATCTATCTAAGAGTTCGTACTAGAATAACACCATATGATACGCATCAACCAACTCTAATGTCACCTAGATACTCCAATGTCATCACAAGTATCCATGAGTTAATTATGCGATATGCATCAAACAATTTCAGATTCATAATACTCAATCCAACACAAAGAACCTCAAAGAGTGCCCCAAGATTTCTACTGGAGAAAGTAGGACAAGAACATGTATCAACCCCTATGCATAGATTACCCCAATGTCACCTCGGGAATCCGCAAGTTGAGTACCAAAACATATATCAAGTGAATCAATAGAACACCCCATTGTCACCACGGGTATCCACATGCAAGACATATATCAAGTGTTCTAAAATCCAATATTCAATCCAACATAACGATATCTCAAAGGGAAAGATTCACTTCATCACAACACGATAGCAAGGGAATAACATCATATGATCCGACTATATTAACAAAGCCCGTGATACATCAAGATCGTGACATCTCAAGAACACGAGAGAGAGAGATTGAACACATAGCTACTGGTACATACCCTCAGCCCTGAGGGTGGACTACTCCCTCCTCGTCATGGCCTCCGTCGGGATGATGAAGATGGCCACTGGAGATGATCTACCCTCTCCGGCAGGGTACTGGAACGCCTCCAGATTGGTTTTTCGTCGATACAGAGAGTTGCGGCAGTGGAACTTCTCGTCTAGGGTTATTTCTGGAGGTTTCTCAATATATAGGATTTTTGGGCGTCGCTTTCACGCAGAGATGGGCCACGAGTGGACCACAAGACACCAGGGTGCGCCAAAGGGGCCTGGCGTGCCCTGGTGGGTTGTGCCCACCTCATGTCACTTCTGGCCCTCCAACAAAGCTTCTAGTGCCTCTTTTGTTCCAAAAAAATCGTCAAAACATTTCGTTGCATTTGGAGAACTTTGATTTCTGCACAAAAAACAACACCACGGTAGTTCTGCTGAAAACAGCGTCAGTCCGGGTTAGTTCTAAATAAATCATGTAAAGTGCATCAAAGCCATATAAAATTATTGTATACATAGGCAATCATGGCATGAATACTTCATAAATTATCGATACGTTGGAGACGTATCAGCGCGCCCTGGTGGGTTGTGCCCACCTTGTGGCCCCCCTGACCCTAATTGCAGCACTATAAATTCCTATTTTTGGAGAAAAATATTGGAGGAAGTTTTATCGCGTTTCACGAGACGGAGCCGCCACCACCTCCTGTTCTTCATCGGGAGGTGAGATCTGGAGTCCGTTTGGGGCTCCGAAGAGGGGAATCTACGGTCTTCGTCATCACCAACCCTCCTTCATCACCAATTCCATGATGCTCCCCATCGGGAGTGAGTAATTTCTTCGTAGGCTCGCTGGTCGGTGAGGAGTTGGATGAGATTCATCATGTAATCGAGTTAGTTTTGTTAGGGCTTGATCCCTAGTATCCACTATGTTCTGAGATTGATGTTGCTATGACTTTGCATGCTTAATGCTTGTCACTAGGGCTCGAGTGCCATGATTTCAGATCTGAACTGTTTACGCTATCACCATTATATCTATGTTCTTGATCCGATCTTGCTAGTCATATGCACCTGCTATGTGTTATGATCCGTAAACCCCGGGGTGACAATAATTGGGATACTTTTCGGTGATGACCGTAGTTTGAGGAGTTCATGTATTCAATATGTGTTAATGCTTTGTTCCGGTTCTCTATTAAAAAGAGGCCTTAATATCCCTTAGTTTCCTTATGGACCCCGCTGCCACGGAAGGGTAGGACAAAAGATAGCATCCAATTTCTTTTGCATAAGCATGTATGACTATTTACAGAATACATGCCTACATTATATTTATGAACTGGAGCTAGTTCTGTGTCGCCCTAGGTTATGACTGTTATATGATGAATATCATCCAACGAATTCACCGATCGAGTGCCTACGAGTTTTCCACATATTGTTCTTGCTAAGTTACTATTGCTATTGCTACTGTTCCAACTGCTACAAAATCATTGCTATCACTGTTACCGTTACTGTTACTACTGCTATCAAACTATCATATTATTGTGCTTCTAATCACTTTGCTGCAGATATTTAATCTCCATGTGTGATTGAATTGACAACTCAACTGCTAATACTTGCAAATATTCTTTGGCTCCCCTTGTGTCGAATCTATAAATTTGGGTTGAATACTCTACCCTCGAAAACTGTTGCGATCCCCTATACTTGTGGGTTATCATATCTTTGTTGAGAACTATACAAAACATTCTGATATCTTTGTTGAAATACCAAACCTATCTTAGGCTCTAGCAAATAGCATCAAAGCATGGAACATATAACAGCATCAGCAAATCGTAAAACCTCAGGCTCGAGCAAACAGCTGGACAAAGCATGGAGTGACTTACTATAGCAATCTTAAGTGGCTCCGAAAACCCGTGCTTTTTGCTGTTGTGGGTGGACTTGAACAAGACAATCGTAGATAGCTCCTCACCCTTACATTCTTCTTTCTGAAATGTTTTTTTACAAAAATCAAAATGTTATTCAGAAAGAATCAAAAATGTTATTCAACGAGGATCAAACGGTAAGCTCTCTCGACAAAAGTTCTCACAGTGGCAAAAATGTCTGCTGTGTAGTGCTTGGATCTAGTTCTCTGTTGGTACACAACCTTTTTTCGATTCATCTGGTTCGACACACAGGTTTCCTACAAAAAAGTCTACTGTCAGCATGATCTAGCACTAGCATATCATGTGCAGAACATAAACCAGCAGCTACATGTATACAAGATGCCACAGCAACAGATACAAACCTTGTGTCTTGGGGTAGACCACATCTCCACCAGAGCTTGCCATTCACCGTCCGTCATATCTAGCACCGGAGACTTGATGCTGACTTTGTTTGCTGCTATGGTATCAAAATATTTCTTCTTGATCTGATGGCGTCTGTTCTTTGAACTTTTCTGCAGAATATCTTTGCACGCGGTCTTAATGGTCTCCGAGTCCGTGTTCATCTCAAAATTTGCCTACCAAGACAGCAAACAAGGTAGGAACAAGGTTAGTGATCATACGTAGGTGTAACAGAAAATAGATAGCACATTAGCTACAAAACAAGTAGCTTACAACAACTTTTCCAATGTAGTCCTCCAATAGATTAGCATTTTTTTGTATGCCTTGAAGTGAGGAAGAACCGGCAAATGGCTTCTTGCAACGAGTCCACACTCAGAAGCAAGCTTCGCAGCCTGCAAAGGCTTCTCTGGACGCTTCATCCCTTTGGCAATTTGGATAGGCACCTTGGTACCAAGTGACTTGGTGATCCTCTCTAGCCCTTTGCCCTTTCTATTTCTAGGCTTGGTAGTCATTATATCTGAAAATGAAATTGAACTCATAAATTAGAAGAGAGATCGACAAATGCAGGAATGGTTCTGCCAAACAGGTAAGCATACATGATCGCTTCCATTTGGAAAATGCACTAGTAAAAGAGAGCATTGCAAAGGTGAACATCCTGATTGAAGCACAAGCTGATGTTCTTCTTCACTAATGACAACATTCCTGTCCACAGAAGGTGCAACAGGTCTGAGGTCTGTGTAGACAGTGCCTACTTCATCTATGCATATAGTTTCTCATCCATCTAGGCAGTCAGTGCCTCTTTCATCCATGCGGAGAGTGGTTTCTTCATCCATGGGCAGAAACTCATCACCCATTTGCACCGAGCTCTCAGAGTCCATGCGCGGCGGACTTTCCTGATGGTCCATCGCAGCCGCTATCTTTGCTTTCTGCCTTGTGACTCTAACAGGGGCAGGTTCATCAGGTTCCAGGATCCTCTTTGTTTGTCCTGGAGGTGGGGCCATCACCCTTCTTGGAGGCATTGCAGCAGATGTTTGTGAGCTCTTCCTCTTCTTGTTGACTGTCTTCTTAACACCAGGCCTCTTCCTATTAGATTCCTTCAGTGCCTCATATAAATAGCACGGAAAAAAGCATTAGATCACAAGACAAATATGTGAGCACAAGGAAACACAAAGCATATAGGTACTCCTAACCCTCCAAGCAAGACAGAGTTTGCACCTTAACAGTCTTCTACACTACAACATCATACACTTCCTCTCCATCAATAACTTCATCCTCCTTAGGATTGTACTTTGGGTCATCATTGATAACTCCACTACCTTCTGGAACCTCATTATTTCTACCTTCTTGTACATCATTCGTTTTCCTAATCATTAACGCTATTGCACCGATGCCAAGGAACTGGAATATCCGATTGTTCCTCAGCATATTTCTAGCCCTAACCTTCTCGTACTCAGAGAGAGGCGCTTCTTTGCATGATAAAGGAAACATGACTATTAGGTGAATGGTTGGAATGCATGGACAAACAGCAAAACATATGCTATGAGATTTTATTATCATTTGATCCTAGTTATTCGGGTAAGGACGACTAATGGCACAGAGGAACAATTAAGACAGCTTATTCAGATTACAGCAATACATTTCACTTAGCATATTAAGACACATCTTTTATAAAACTGATAGTATAACCACAAGGAGCAAGTTGCATACCAACGGTCGGCCTCATATTTGACCTTGTCATCCTTGCCATGGATGATCTTGAGGTGGTTGGAAAGTTTCTATAATACCTTGCAAAATAGAATAAACAACAATCAGATACAACAAGATATAGTAGAATGATGCACTTGTATCAATAATAGAAAGCACTTGGACCAGCATGCACATACAGGTGTAGCAATGCATCAGTAGTAATACATGTGAAGCCAACTTGCTGGATCAACAATATAGTGATGTAGTTAAATTAATTAAGCAAACATGTAGTGCACTAAACAAGCATGCATGTACACAGGAAAGATATGAAGCATCCCTTGATATCTTCACTACATCAAGAAATCTGCCTAGTGCCTCATATAAAGTACACAAGCAAGCAAGCAAGCAAGCAAAGTACTAGTAGTACTGTTGATGCAAACTGTAACCCTATGTACGCTAGCAAGCAACTAAATTGAAGCAAACTATATATGTGAAGCAATGCATTAGTAGTAATATATGTGAAGCAAACTACATCAAGCTAAGTGAATTAAGGTTGTGGTACGAGAGACAAGAACACAACTCACATGTATTACAAGTATACATAATTGGATACAAATACATGAGGACCCATAAGTATAGGGGATCAATCGTAGTCCTTTCGATAAGTAAGAGTGTCGAACCCAACGAGAAGCAGAAGGAAATGACAAGCGGTTTTCAGCAAGGTAATTTCTGCAAGCACTGAAATTGTAGGTAATAGATAGTTTGATAGCAAGATAATTGGTAACTAGCAAGTAATGGTAACGGTAAATAAAGTGCAGCAAGGTAGCCCAATCCTTTTGTGGCAAAGGATAGGCCAGAACAGTATCTTATAACAGGCAAAGTGTTCTTGAGGGTACACGGGAATTTCGTCAAGTCACTTTTATCATGTTGGTTTGATTCGTGTTCGCTACTTTGATAATTTGATATGTGGGTGGACCGATGCTTGGGTGCTGTTCTTACTTGAACAACCTCCCACTTATGATTAACCCCCTCGCAAGCATCCGCAACTATGAGAAAAGTATTAATATAAAATCTAACCATAGCATTAAATGTTTGGATCCAAATCAGCCCCTTACGAAGCAGCGCATAAACTAGGGTTTAAGCTTCTATCACTCTAGCAACCCATCATCTAATAACTACTCCACAATGCATTCCCTTAGGCCCATGAATGGTGAAGTGTCATGTAGTCAACGTTCACATGACACCACTAAGGGCATCACAGCATACATATCATCAAAATATCTAACACATATCAAATTGACATGATTACTTGCAACATGACTTCTCCCGTGACCTCAAGAACAAAGGTAACTACTCACCAATAATAAACATGCTCAAGATCAGACAGGTATTGAATAGCATAATGGATCTGAACAGATGATCTTCCACCAAATAAACCATATAGTAATCAACTACGCAAGGTAATCAACTCTACTAGTCACCCACAGGTACCAATCTAAAGTTCCGGTACAAAGATTGAACACAACAGATGAACTAGGGTTTGAGAGGAGATGGTGTTGTTGAAGATGTTGATGAAGATTGGCCTCCCAAAGATGAGAGGGGTGTTGGTGATGACGATAGCTTTGATTTCCCCCTCCGGGAGGGAAGTTCCCCCGGCGGAATCGCCCCGCCGTAGGGCACAAGTGCTCCTGCCCAAGTTCCGCCTCGAGGCGGCGGCGCTTCATCCCGAAAGTCCTCCTCTGATTTTTTTTCTAGGTTAAATGTGACTATATACCAGAAGATGGGCACCGGAGGTGGGCCGAGGAGGCCACAACCCATCAGGGCACGCCTAGGAGGGTCTGGAACGCCCTGGTGAGTTGTGCCCACCAGGTTGGCCCCCTCCGGTAGTTTTCTGCTCCAGTATTTTTATTTATTCCAAAAATAATATCCATAAAATTTCAGCTTCATTGGAGTTGTGCAGAATAGGTATCTCTGATGTGATTTTCTTGGGTCCAGAATTCCAGCTACCGGTATTCTCCTTCTTTGTGTAAACCTTGCATATTATGTGAGAAAAGGCATTAGAATCACTCCCCAAAGCATTATTATTCAACAAAACATAATAAATAACAGTAGGAAATCATGATGCAAAATGGACGTATCAACTCCCCCAAGCTTAGACCTCGCTTGTCCTCAAGCGAAAACTGATATTGAAAAGCATGTCCACATGATTTGAGAGGGAGGTGTCGATAAAAACAAAATACGAACATAGTAGCATCATGCTTATTATCATAACAGCAACAAACTCTATCATAAAACTTATTCATATACTTTCATCATATAACTTCCCATGCACAAGTAACAATTCATCACAACATAGAAGTATGAAGCATAAACCTTATTGAAAACCAACAAACTATGTTCTCAGTCAACTTTGCAACTACAATTCATCATATTTTTAGGAAGGGTCTCATGTCAGAGCCTTTTGGAAAGTCCACATACTCAACCATCATTTAGTCTTCTATGATTGCTAACACTCACGGCATACCCATGAACAAAAAGTTTCAACCGGACACATAGGAAGATAGGGGCTTATAGTTTCGCCTCCCAACATATTCACCTCAAGGGTGATGTCAAAAATAATAACTCATGCCCACCCATATCCAACTGGATATATGTGCCTAGATCTTTCCTCGCCACATGATGCTTGCAAAAGGAAAAAGTAAAAAGGAATAGGGAAGAATACTTTGACTCTTTGCATAAAAGTAAATAGATAAAAGTAAAAGATAGGCCCTTCGCAGGTTATTGATATGCTCATAATATGCGGATGACTCTCCGAAGGTTATTGATATGCTCCTCTAGCAAAATATTTTCACGGATGAGAAATTTATTTTGAACACAGACCGCTTCGAAAGCTCTAAAAGCTTCGATTTCAATAGGGGTGAGATGACTATAATAAGGTTGAAGGATATCTTCTTCTTCTCCCTCCTTTGCTGGCATGGATTGCTCTCCTTCACGGGGTTGATCCACTATAGCCTCCTTGCCCTTCTCTTCCTTATTGGCTTCTTCCGGCTCCTCCCTCCTCAGCTCTATCTTCATCAGCCAGGCATCTTCTTCCACGTTATTAGAAGAAGGAGAAGACACGATGCCTGACTTGACAGATCTGACAGGAGAAACAGCACGAAACAAGAACAGAGGATTTTTCTGCGATGCAGTTTTCAAAACAGTCGGGGTTATATATATAGAGATTTTTTATTCTTGGAAAACAAGCACATGGAAGGAAAACGGAGTCGGGAAGGTATCCGAGGTGGGCACAACCCACCAGGGCGCGCCCAGAGGTGCCTGGCGCGCCCTGGTGTATCGTGCTCACCTCGATCACCTTCCGGTTTATTTCTTTATTCCCAAAATTTTCTAATATTCCAAAAATGACAAAAAATATTTTTGCGGATTTTTCGGAGTCCGTTTACATACCGTATCACGTACCTCCTATTTTTCAGAATTCTGGAGTGTTCCGAAAGGTTTCTTTTATGTGTTCCTCTGATGTCATGGTTTGGATAACATTGCTTTCAACGTTAATAGGTGTACTTGAGATATAGTGCTTAATTCTTTGTCCATTGACCACCTTTGGGTTAGTACCTTCGGCGTTATTAATCTTGATAGCTCCAGAACGATAAACCTCTTCGATAATATAAGTTCCTTCCCATTTGGAGAGAAGCTTACCTGCAAAAAATCTTAAACCAGAGTTGAACAAAAGAACATAGTCTCCTATTTTAAATTCCCTCTTTTGGATTCTTTTTTCATGCCATCTTTTTACTTTTTCTTTAAATAACTTGGCATTTTCATAGGCTTGGGTTCTCCATTCATCTAGTGAGCTAATATCAAATAGCCTCTTCTCACAGGCAAGTTGGAAATCATAGTTGAGTTCTTTAATTGCCCAAACTACTTTGTGTTCTAATTCTAGAGGCAAATGACAAGCTTAACCATATACCATTTTGTATGGAGACATACCCATAGGATTTTTGTAAGCTGTTCTATAGGCCCAAAGTGCATCATCTAATTTCATAGACCAATTCTTACGAGACCTATTGACAGTTTTTTGTAATATTAATTTTATTTCTCTATTGCTAAGTTCAACTTGACCACTAGATTGAGGATGATAGGGTGATGTAATTCTATGGTTAACATCATATTTAGCAAGCATTTTGCGAAAAGCACCATGAATAAAGTGCGAACCACCATCGGTCATTAAATATCTAGGGACTACAAACCTCGGGAAGATAACCTCTTTAAGCATTTTAATGGAGGTGTGGTGATCAGCACTACTAGTTGGAATAGCTTCTACCCACTTAGTGACATAATCAACAGCAACCAAAATATGAGTGTACCCATTAGAGGAAGGAAAAGGTCCCATATAATCAAAACCCCAAACATCAAATGGTTCAACAACAAGTGAATAATTCATTGGCATTTCCTGATGCTTACCGATATTACCAATTCTTTGACATTCATCACAAGACAAGACAAACTTACGGGCATCTTTGAAAAGAGTAGGCCAATAAAAACTAGATTGCAATACCTTGTGAGCAGTTCTATCGCCCGCATTATGTGTCCTCCATAAGGTTCAGAATGACGTTTCCGTAGGATTTGTTCCTGTTCATGCTTAGGTACACAACGTCTAATAATACCGTCTACTCCTTCTTATAAAGATGTGGGTCATCCCAAAAGTAATGTCTCAATTCATAGAAGAATTTTTTCTTTTGTTGGTATGTGAAGCTAGGTGGTATATATTTAGCGACAATGTAATTAGCATAATCAGCATACCAAGGGGTGTTTTGAGAAACATTTATTGCAGCTAACTGTTCATTAGGGAAACTATCATCAATAGGTATTGGGTCATCAAAAATATTTTCTAACCTAGACAAGTTATCATCTACGGGGTTCTCAGCTCCCTTCCTATCAACAATATGCAAGTCAAATTCTTGGAGCAAAAGAACCCACCTAATAAGTCTAGGTTTAGCATCTTTCTTTTCCATAAGATATTTTGTAGCAGCATGGTCAGTGTGAACTATTACTTTTGAGTCAACAATATAGGATCTAAATTTATCACAAGCAAACACGACTGCTAAAAATTCTTTTTCAGTTGTAGCATAATTTCGTTGAGCACTGTCTAGAGTTTTGCTAGCATAATGGGTAACATTCAATTTCTTGTCAACTCTTTGTCCTAGAACAGCACCAACAGCATAATCACTAGCATCACACATGATTTCAAAAGGCAAGTTCCAATCAGGTGGTTGAATGATAGGTGCAGAGGTTAAGGCTTTCTTGAGTGTTTCAAAGGCTTCCACACAATCATCATCAAAAACAAAAGGAATATCCTTTTGAAAAAGATTAGTAAGAGGCCTAGAAATTTTAGAGAAGTCTTTAATGAACCAACTATAGAAACAGCATGACCAAGGAAACTGTGAATACCTTTAATATCTTTAGGACATGGCATTTTCTCAATGGCATCAACTTTAGCTTTATCCACCTCAATACCTCGCTCAGATATTTTATGCCCCAAGACAATACCTTCATTAACCATAAAGTGGCACTTCTCCCAATTCAAGACGAGATTAGTTTGTTCACATCTCTGCAAAACTCGATCAAGGTTGCTTAAGCAATCATCAAAAGAAGTTCCGTAAATGAAAAAATCATCCATGAAAACCTCCACAATCTTTTCACAAAAATCAGAGAATATAGCAGTCATACATCTTTGAAAGGTAGCAGGTGCATTTCATAAACCAAAAGGCATACGTCTATAAGCATAGGTTCCAAAAGGGCAAGTAAAGGTGGTTTTCTCTTGATCGGATTGTGACACGGGTATTTGAGAGAAACCAGAATATCCGTCTAAGAAGCAAAAGTGTGTGTGCTTAGATAATCTTTCCAGCATTTGATCAATGAAAGGCAGAGCGTAATGATCCCTCCTAGTAGCTTTATTTAATTTTCTAAAATCAATTACCATTCTATAGACAGTAACAATTCTTTGTGGGATGAGTTCATTCTTATCATTGGGAACAACGGTAATACCTCCTTTCTTAGGGACACAATGAACGGGACTTACCCATCTACTATCAGCTATGGGATAGATTATACCTGCTTCTAGAAGCTTTAATATTTCAGTTCTTACCACTTCCTTCATCTTAGGATTCAATCGCCGTTGATGATCAACAACGGGTTTAGCATCAGGTTCCATATAAATCTTGTGCTGACATAGAGTGGGACTAATGCCCTTAAGATCATCAAGAGTATATCCAATAGCAGCCCTGTGCTTCCTTAGAACTTTTAATAATCTTTCTTCTTCATGTTCTGAAAAGTTAGAACTAATAATAACAGGATATATCTTTTTCTCATCAAGATAAGCATACTTCAAAGTGTCAGGCAATTGTTTTAATTCAAACACAGGATCACCTTTAGGTGGAGGAGGTCCTCCAAGAGTTTCAATAGGCAAGTTGTGTTTCAGGAGAGGTTGCTGTTCAAAGAAAATTTGATCTATTTCGTTTCTTTCACTCAAGTGCATATCACTTTCATGGTCAAGCAAATATTGTTCTAATGGATCAGTAGGAGGCACAGCAATAGAAGCAAGACCAATTATCTCATCCTTACTAGATAACACTTTATCACGAGGTTGTCTACTAAACTCATGAGACACATTACCAAAACTGACACTGACAGATTGTTTTTCTTAATCTATCTTAGCATTGACGGTGCTTAAGAAAGGTCTACCAAAGATAATGGGACAAAAGTCATCTTGTGGGGAACCAAGAACTAGAAAATCAGTAGGGTATTTCACTTTCCCACACAAGACTTCAACATCTCTAACAATCCCAAGTGGTGTGATGGTGTCTCTATTCGCAAGTCTAATAGTAACATCAATGTCTTCTATTTCAGCAGGTGCTATTTCATCCATAATTTCTTGGTATAAAGTAAAAGGGATAGCACTCATACTAGCACCCAAATCACATAAACCATGATAGCAATCATCTCCTATTTTGACCGAGATAACGGGCATGCCTTCTATGGGTCTATGTTTATCTTTTTCATCGGGTTTAGCAATTCTAGCAGCTTCATCACAGAAGTAGATAACATGCCCATCAATATTTTCTACCAATAGATCTTTAACCATAGCAACACTAGGTTCTACCTTAATTTGCTCAGGGGGCTTACATGTTTTCAGATTACTCTTACGAACCACAGTTGATACATTAGCATGTTCCTTTATCCTAACAGGGAAAGGTGGTTTTTCAATATAAGCGGTAGGCACAACTAGATCAACATTGTAAATGATGGTTTCTTCTTTAGCTATGACCGGTTCTTTAATTTCTTATTTAATAGGGGGTGATATTTAAACCACTTATCCTTAGGGAGATCAATGTGAAGCAAATGCTTCGCAAAATGAGGCTACTATCTTAGAGTCAAGCCCATATTTAGTGCTAAACTTGTGAAAAGTATCGGTATTCATAAACGATTTAACACAATCAAATTCAAGCTTTATACCTGACTCATTACCTTCATCGAGTTCCCAATCTTTAGAGTTGTGTTTAATTCTTTCTAAGATATCCCACTTGAATTCAATAGTCTTCTTCATATAAGAACCAGCACAAGAAGTATCGAGCATGGATTGATCATTATGAGAAAGCCGAGCATAAAAATTCTGAATGATAACTTCTCTCAGAATGTCATGATTGGGGCATGAATATAGCATTGACTTAAGCCTCCCCCAAGCTAGAGCGATACTTTCTCCTTCACAAGGCCAAAAATTATATATATAATTCCGATCACGATGAACTAGATGCATGGGATAAAACTTTTGGTGGAATTCCAATTGCAAGCGATTCCAGTTCCACGATCCAAGATCATCACATAGCCTATACCATGTCAATGATTTTCCCTCCAAAGATAAAGGGAAAACCTTCTTCTTAACTTCATCTACGGGTAAACCTGCAAGCTGAAATAATCCGCATATTTCGTTCACATATAATAGGTGCATATCAGGATGTTCAGTTCCATCTCCTGCATAAGGTTTAGCAAGCAGTTGTTCTAACATACCCGAAGGAATTTCATAACCAATATTTTCAGTAGGCGCAGTAGGTTGAGGGGCAACTAATTGTGGTTCCGATCGAGGTGAAGATACCCCGAACAAACCCCTCAAAGGGTTGTTCTCCATAGTAGCAAGTAGCAATAAATTTCAGCACGTAGTATAAGTTTTTCCTTACTGATTTCCACTTACCAAGAGCGCTTCACTCCCCGGCAACGGCGCCAGAAAATAATCTTGATGACCCACAAGTATAGGGGATCAATCGTAGTCCTTTCGATAAGTAAGAGTGTTGAACCCAACGAGGAGCAGAAGGAAATGACAAGCGGTTTTCAGCAAGGTAATTTCTGCAAGCACTGAAATTGTAGGTAATAGATAGTTTGATAGCAAGGTAATTGGTAATGAGCAAGTAATGGTAATGGTAAATAAGGTGCAGCAAGGTAGCCCAATCCTTTTGAGGCAAAGGAGAGGCCAGAACAATCTCTAGTAATAAGCAAAGTGTTCTTGAGGGTACACGGGAATTTCATCTAGTCACTTTTATCATGTTGGTTTGATTCGTGTTCGCTACTTTGATAATTTGATATGTGGGTCGACCGGTGCTTCGGTGATGTTCTTACTTGAACAACCTCCCACTTATGATTAACCCCCTCGCAAGCATCCGCAACTACGAGAAAAGTATTAAGATAAAATCTAACCATAGCATTAAACGTTTGGATCCAAATCAGCCACCTATGAAGCAGCGCATAAACTATGGTTTAAGCTTTTGTCACTCTAGCAACCCATCATCTAATAACTACTCCATAATGCATTCTCTTAGGCCCATTAATGGTGAAGTGTCATGCAGTCGACGTTCACATGACACCACTAAGGGAATCACAACATACATATCATCAAAATATCGAACACATATCAAATTCCATTGATTACTTGCAACATGACTTCTCCCGTGACCTCAAGAACAAAGGTAACTACTCACAAATAATAAACATGATCAAGATTAGAGAGGTATTGAATAGCATAATGGATCTGAACATATGATCTTCCACCAAATAAATCATATAGTAATCAACTACGCAAGGTAATCAACACTACTAGTCACCCACAGGTACCAATCTGAGGTTCCGGTACAAAGATTGAACACAAGAGATGAACTAAGCTTTGAGAGGAGATGGTGTTGTTGAAGATGTTGATGAAGATTGGCCTCCCAAAGATGAGAGGGGTGTTGGTGATGACGATAGCTTCGATTTCCCCCTCCGGGAGGGAAGTTCCAACGGCGGAATTGCCCCGCCGAAGGGCACAAGTGCTCCTGCCCAAGTTCCGCCTCGAGGCGGCGGCGCTTCGTCCTGAAAGTCCTCCTCTGATTTTTTTTTCTAGGTTAAATGTGACTATATACCAGAAGATGGGCACCAGAGGTGGGCCGAGGAGGCCACAACCCATCAGGGCGCGCCCTGGTGGGTTGTGCCCACCAGGTTGGCCCCCTCCGGTAGTTTTCTGCTCCAATATTTTTTATTTATTCCAAAAATAATCTCCGTAAAATTTCAGCTTGATTGGAGTTGTGCAGAATAGGTATCTCTGATGTGCTTTTCTTGGGTCCAGAATTCCAGCTGCCGGTATTCTCCTTCTTTGTGTAAACCTTGCATATTATGAGAGAAAAGGCATTAGAATCACTCCTCAAAGCATTATTATTCAACAAAACATAATAAATAACAGTAGGAAATCATGATGCAAAATGGACATATCAATACAGTGCACACGAATTATACTTCAGCAAGGTGGATAAGCAAAGACAACAATTTACAACAATTACTTTAATGTTTTAACTTGCAATTTTATTCATGTACCTGCAATCATCTATAAGCAAATGAATTACTCGGTTGTTTTCCCTAATGGAGGCAAACTTATGTATTCATAGCAACTGATTACCCAAGAGTTGATGAATAAAGAAGCAAGCAGTGTTAACAATAATACTGGGCCTTGAAATCATGCTTATGCAGGCAATTTAGAATATTTCTCCCTCAATGCAGGGCCCAACACATCATTTCCAACATTAATGCAACAGAAAATCAAACGATGGCTGCACCCGAGCAGTCAATGCATCAACAAGCCTGTAAGATGTAACAACATAAAGAATAATGAAGCAAAGTTCTACAAGCAATCAAGTACATGTTGATACAAACCCTAGTAGCAAGCAAGAAAAGTGCATAAGTGCTACTGATACAAGCAAGCAAAGTGCTACTGATAGAAACAAGCAAAGTGCTACTGATAGAAACAAGCAAGCAAGGAAGAAAA
The DNA here is from genome assembly GCA_039707655.1 of Elymus sibiricus. Classification (NCBI taxonomy): domain Eukaryota; kingdom Viridiplantae; phylum Streptophyta; class Magnoliopsida; order Poales; family Poaceae; genus Elymus; species Elymus sibiricus. Next base: position 41,694,581 of record CM077671.1, read on the forward strand.
TTGAAGAGCAGCATCAAGTACTGTTGATACAAACACTAGTAGCTTCTTATCCATGTATGCTAGCAAGTACTGCTGATGGAAACCCTAATTAACCATGTATGATAGCAAGCAAGCAAGCCATAGTAGCCAAGCAACATGAACCCTAACCCCATGAACCAGAGGGAGGTCATCCCCATCCCCGTCGATCCATCCCCTAACATCATCCACTTCCTCTCCATCAACATGAACCCTAACCCCATGAAGCAGACTACCAGAGGGGCATCGACCGAACCACCAGGAGGTCCAAACCCTAGATCGGCCAGGAGGGGGATCGACCAAACCACCAGGAGCTCCTAACCCTAGAATCCATCCCATGAACCACCAGGAGCTCCTAACCCTAGATCGACTGAATCCTAACCCTAACCCTAGAAGGACGGAAGAACTCACCGGCGATGTTGTAGACGATGCAACCGACCTTCTTGTCACCGTCGTCACAGGCGCCTACCCTCCTGTCACCGTCGTCGCATGTAGCCGTCGTCACGCACGCCGTCGATGAGAGAGGAGAGGGGATTTGCCGTCTGGTAAAGGGGACAGTGGATTCGCCATCATGGAGAGAGGGGAGGAGCCAGGGTGGTGGCGGGCGACGGCGGGCGGGAAGGGGAATGGATTGGTGGGATTCGTCAGCGGAGGCAGGCGGGTTGCGGAAAGGAGAGTGGGGAAATTTTAGGGGAGGAATGGAGAGTGACTAGGGCACAACCCACCAGAGCGCGCCTGGGGGGCCTGGCGCGCCCTGGTGTCTTGTGCCCACCAGGGTGGCCCCCTCCGGTAGTTATTTGCTCCAGTATTTTTCTTATATTCCAAAAATATTCTCTGTAAAGTTTCAGCTTCTTTGGAGATGTGCAGAATAGGTAACTCTGATGTGCTTTTTCAGGTCCAGAATTCCAGCTGCCGGTATTCTCCCTCCTTGTCTAAACCTTGCATATTATGAGAGAAAAGGCATTAGAATCACTCCCTAAAGCATTATTATTCAACAAAACATTATAAATAACAGTAGGAAATCATGATGCAAAATGGATGTATCAACGCTCATGCCCTTGCATGCATCCGAGTGAGTCTAGCTCAAGTTTTAAGCATCAATGATGTTCAACTCACTCCTTAAGTGACAACATACTTTCTCATCAAGTGGCTTGGTAAAGATATCGGCCAATTGTTTGTTAGTACAAACATGCTTAATATTGATATCTCGTTTGGCAACATGATCACGAATGAAATGATGTCGAACTTGAATATGCTTGTTCGAGAATGTTGCACGGGATTATGAGCAATTTTAATAGCACTCTCATTGTCACATAACAATGGAACATGTTTCACATGTATGCCATAATCCTTAAGAGTTTGAGTCATCCATAGCAATTGAGCACAACATGATCCGGCGGTAATGTATTCGGCTTCGGCGGTAGATAGAGATACCGAGTTTTGTTTCTTGGATGACCAAGACACAAGAGATCTACCAAGAAATTGGCAAGTACCCGAGGTGGATTTTCTATCAACCTTGTCGCCGGCATAGTCCAAGTCGGAATAGCCAACAAGGTTAAAAGAAGATCCCTTGGGATACCAAATGCCAAAGTTTGGTGTATATATCAAGTATCTCACAATTATTTTCACGGCCTTAAGATGAAACTCTTTAGGAGCAGCTTGATATCTAGCACACATGCACACACTAAGCATAATATCGGGACGGGAGGCACATAGATATAGCAATGAACCAATCATTGATCGATAAACCTTTTGATCAACTGGTTTGTCCTCCTTGGTGAGGTAAACATGTCCACTAGTAGGCATAGGAGTTTTCATACCTTTACACTCTTGCATGTTGAACTTCTTGATCAAGTCCTTGGTGTACTTGGTTTGAGAGATGAAAGTTCCTTCTCTCGTTTGCATGATTTGCAAACCAAGGAAAAATTTCAGCTCACACATCATGGACATCTCATACTTCTCAGACATCAACCTTCCAAATCTTTCACTAAATTGTGGGTTAGTAGATCCAAAGACCACAGATTTGGCACATAAATAACTCACCATTGACTCTCTTAGTGAATAAGGTTGCGTCAATTTTACCAATTTCAAAACCTTTTTCAATAAGAAACTTCATTAAGAATTTGTACCAAGCTCATGGGGCTTGCTTAATGTGACGCCCCCAATTTCACCGTATGCTAATCATACACGCAAATGCGTACGACCAAGATTAGGGACTCACTAATCAATATCACAACACAACACTAGACACAAATTAAAGTCATACAGCTTCATATTACAAGCCAGGGGCCTCGAGGGCTCGAATACAAAGCTCGACAAGCACGAGTCAGCGGACGCAAATAATATCTGAGTACAGACATAAGTTAAACAAGTTTTGCCTTAATAAGGCTAGCACAAACATAAGCAGCGGATCGAACGAGGCGAGGCCTCCTGCCTGGGAGCCAACCTAACTACTCCTGAGCGTCGGCGGTCTCCACATAGTAGTAGGCTCCAGCGGTGGTGTAGTAGTCGTCTCCGGCGTACTCCATCTCCTGGGCTCCAACGTCTGAACGCGATAATCGTATCGAGGGGGAAAGAGAAAGCAAAGCAGCGGTGAGTAATCATCCAAAGTACTCGCAAGACTGACATCAGAACTATAATAAGTATGCATCAGTGTCAAGGAATGGGGTTATATCTGGGCTGACTGCAGAAAGCAAGAGCTGAGGAAAAGCCAAGTCCTATCGAAGACTAGCATCTTCAACATCTTGCAGCATTAGAAGACTGTAGATTGGTATCTCATATATAGTAATATTATTGTAGCAATTTTATTAAGTAACCACGCCCAGAGATTCTTCCCCGACTCCCTGCGAGGAAGCAATCTCGGAGCCAACATTTATTTCAAATCAACACTTTTAGTTATATTAACTCGGGATACAACTCCAAGTCGTCCTGTTACCGTGGACACGGCTATTCGAATAGTTAACTTCATCCCTGCAGGGGTGCACCACGTTTTCCATCACGCTTGATCACCTTTAGCCGGACACACTTTCCTGGGTCATGCCCATCCTCGGAGATCAACACGTCATCGCCCTACCTAGGCTCAACAGAGAGGCCAGCCCGCTGGTCTAAATCCTAAGCGCACAGGGGTCATGGGCCCACTTGCCCTTGCACTCCTGCACGATGCGAGGGCGGCCGAGGTCAGTCCTAGCACCCCTTATTACAAGCGCGATGCCGTTGCGGACCACTCGGGCGCGCGCCACTCCATTGCTGACGTCCGAAGAGCTTCGGCTGATACAACGACGCTGAGTACCCATAACTTCTCCCACGTGAAGGTTAGTGCAAAAAGGTCAAATGACCAACTCAGATCAAATACCCAAACCATTAGCATATTAATAATTGCGGTGACGAACGCGATGCACGATATGTGGTCCCGTCGCCCCGTCTCGAGGTCCTTCGGCAAGGGCCAAGAATGCCCGGCCATGCCCCGTCGTATTACACCAACACCCTCCGATCATCCTGACCTCATCATGTATCTACAGTAAAGTAAAAGTAACCGTGTGTCTATAACACCAAGGGGGAAACCCGAGGAATTAACCTCGAAGGATCCCACCTGATGTAACCGTCAAGGTGACTAGGTAGGAATCACCCTCGATGGTCTACGCTTGAGGGGTTGCACGACAGAGTCGTCGTTGGGAGTGGTGAAGGAGGAATCACCCTCGATAACCACAACCAACTAGCTGCACTACAGAGTTACCATCATGAGTACTTCACGAGGTGTCACCCTTGGTACTCGATAGTAGCTCTACAGAGTCGTACAACTAAGGGGGTGTGCGGTGAATGTGATGGGCATGGCTGGTCGGTCGGTTGACCGAGTCTTTGAATCTTCGGGTCGTCGAGTCGTCGATGAAGAAGCAGGGGCAACTAGGACTATGGGGTCACAGGGGATCACTATCCATCCTATGCTAAGCAGGTGATATGATAGTAGGTATAGTAGCAGTTATGCTAGGAGCACGTGATAGATGAACGGACTGCGTATTCGGATTCGTCTCGTCGTACTGAGCAACTTTCATGTTCAAAACTTTTTCATCCGAGCTACGGATTAATTTATATTAATTTTTAAAGATTAAACAATATTTAGAAATTAAAACAGATTATTTTAATTCAATAAATTCTAATTATCCAAAACAGTAAAATACTGTTTAATTAACTAATTAATTAATCAATCAATTTAATTAACTAATTAACTATTTATTTATTTATACATTATTTTTATTCTATTTTGTTTTTAGTACATACGTACATACATACATACATACACACATACACACATACATGCATACATACATACATACACACACACATACATACATACATACATACATACACAGACACACACACACAGCACACACATACACACACGCACATACACACACACGCACATAGCGCACGCACGCGCGCGCGTGCAGGCGCTGGCGGCAGCCGGCGGGCTGGGCGGGGGGGGGGGGGCAGCTCATCGGGAGGGGCGAGTAGGGGCGGCGGCGGGGGGGCCGGGTCGAACGGCGGCGACGGCGCGAGGCGGCGGGACGGCCTTGGTGGAGTCCGGCGGCGCGGGGGGGAGGCGAGCGGCGGGTCGGAGCCGGCGCGGTCGGCCGGCGCGTCGGCGGGGGGGCGGCGGGGCGGGCGGCTTGGGCGTCGACGGGGGGGGGAAGGGAGCGGCCGGCTCGGGCCAGGAGCCGCTGGCGGCGGGGGGGAATCGGGCGGGGCAGGGACGCTGGGGGCGCTAGGGTTCGGCGCCCCTGGCCCCCTTATAGACGCCGGCTGGGCCGGCCCTTTTCGGCCCAGTTAGGCCTTATGTTTTATATTTATTTTTATTTTATTTTAAAACAAAAATCAGCGTCAGATTTAAATCCTTTTGAGGCACCAAAATAATTCCAAAAATGCCGGTTTTAATTTTATAAAACCTTATGGAATATTTTCAATCCATCCAACATTTTTAATTCTAGTTTTGCACAACTTTTAAAACCACCTTTCAGACGAATTTTAAAATGCAACGGAAATTTAAATCGGAGGCTAATTACAACAGTGATCACGATTTGATTAGCAAAATGGATTAGCCTAATCCTGACCATCACTGTAGCTTAATTACAAACATCACTGTAGCACTGACACCAGGGTGTTACACTTAAGACCATAGAGAGCTTTACGAAGCTTGTAGACATGATTAGGTTTCTTAGGGTTCACAAAACCAGGGGTTGTTTAACATATACCTCTTCTTCAATCTCACCATTTAAAATTGCACTTTGAATATCCATTTGGTAAAGAGTGATATCATGGTGATTAGCATAGGCAAGTAATATACAAATAGCTTCAAGTCTAGCAACAGGGGCATAGGTATCACCGTAGTCCATACCTTCGACTTGCGTGTAGCCTTGAGCCATGAGACATGCCTTGTTGCGTACGACTTGACTGTCTTCATCTTGTTTGTTCCGAAACACCCATTTGGTTCCGATGATGCTTTTCTCGCCCTTGGACTTCTCCACTAGAATCCACACTTCGTTCCTCTCGAAGTTGTGTAGCTCCTCGTGCATAGCATTCACCCAATCCGGGTCCTGAAGAGCTTCTTCTACCTTCAAAGGCTCAATACTCTAAATGAATGAGTAGTGCTCACAAAAGTTAGCTAGCGGGTTTTAGATCGAGTGATTCTCTTGGTCTGAATATCACCAAAGATTTGCTCTAAGGGATGATTCTTGTTCACTCTTGCTCGAACTCGGGATAGCTTTTGCTTGTTGGATGGTGGAGCTTCCTCATCATCATCTTCTTCGTTGTTGTTGTCATTGAGGACGTCATCTCCTTGAGGTGGTGGTGAAGGAGGTTGAGGTGGATCATCATGATGTACTTCTTCCTCCTCTTCATGTTGTCGTGTACCGCTTGTGGATGCTTCCATGTCGTGTTGAGGTTCGCCTTGACACGAAGTAGGAGCTTCCACTTGGGTCGATGAAGTACTTTCCTTCACCTTCGTGGGACGAATCTTGCCAATGGACAAGTCTTGGATGGCTTCCGAAGGTTCCTTATCTCCTGCATCATTTGCCAATTGTTTGACTTGCGAACCATTAGATTCATCAAACTTCACATCTACCATCTCTTCAACTTTACGAGTGTAGTTGTTGTAGACACGGTAAGTGTGGGAGTTTGATCCGTAACCGAGTAGGAAACCTTCATGAGATTTAGGAGCAAATTTAGAATAATGATGCTTATCAAGAATGTAACACTTGGAGCCGAATACCCGAAAGTATCCAACTTGGGGTTTGTTACCGGTGAGTAGCTCATATGCCGTTTTACCGAGAAGCTTGTGATGGTAGAGTCGGTTCGTAGCATGACAAGATGTTTCCATGGCTTCCGCCCAAAAGTGTCTTGGCGTCTTGTATTCGTCGAGCATTGTTCTTGCCATCTCTATGAGATTCTGGTTCTTCCTCTCAACAACTCCATTTTGTTGAGGCGTGTACGTAGCCGAGAACTCATGTGAAATTCCCTCTTCATCAAGAAAGGAATCCACATTTGTGTTCTTTAACTCCGATCCGTTGTCGCTCCGAACTTTCTTGATCTTCACTTCAAACTGATTTTGCGCTTTCCGAGCGAAGTTCTTGAAGATCTTTTGTACCTACGACTTATCATCAAGAAAGAATACCGACGTAAATCTGGAAAAATCATCAACTATAACTAGACCAAAGGAATTTCCACCGAGGCTCTTGTAAGCATTGGGACCAAAAAGATCCATATGAAGCAACTCGAGTGGTCTCCTAGTAGTCATGATATTCTTTACGGGATGACTTCCACCTACTTGCTTTCCGGCTTGACAAGCACTACAAAGTCTATCTTTATCAAAGATAACATCTTTAACACCAAGTATATGATCACTTTTGATGAGCTTGTCTAGATTACGCATACCAACATGTCTTCTATGCCAAAGCCAACCTTTAGAAGATTTTGCAATAAGACAAGCGTGAGGTTTGGATCTCTTAGTGAAATCAACAATGTATAGATCACCTCTACGAAAACCAGTAAAGACCATGCTATGATTATCTTGACGAAACACTTGGCAATCTACTTTGGTAAATAGCACATTAAAATCGAAGTCGGCAAGTCTAGATACGGAAAGAAGATTGTAGCCAAGAGATTCAACAAGAATGACATTTTGAATAGAACTATCATGAGATATGGCCACCTTACCAAGACCGAGTACCTTACCCTTGGAGTTGTCTCCAAAAGTCACATACCTTCGCGGGCCATGGTTTCGTGTGATCTCTTGAAACATGTCTCTATCTCCGGTCATGTGGTCGGTGCATCCACTATTGAGAATCCATTCTTTTCCTCCGGACATGTAATCCTTGAAGTTTTCCATGAGACTTAGATTCTTCATAATCTTCTCATACTCGATGTCGAACAACTCATCTTCATCATAGTAGCCATGTTCCACATTGTCATCATCAAGTGGAATATCCTCGTCATGAGAAACAAGAGATTCGTTAGGGTTGTGATCATGACAATGTTCAATTTTATGAATGCGAATGGCTTCGACAATGATGTTGTTGATAGTTATGACATCTCCTTTAGCACGCATGAGGTCTCTAAGCTCAAATAGGTAGTCATCAAACTTAGGATCACTAGGCATCAATTTGTGAAAAGCAATAGATTTATGAAGAATTTCATCAAGATTACTCAATGAATAATTTGGATATCATTTCTCCAAATCATTCCACAAAGTATAAGCACATTCAAAATTCTTCATTTGATCAAACACAATTCTAGGCAATCCTTTGATAATGAAATTAACAGTTCTAAGATTGCGAAGCATGTCAATTTCCTCTTCGTGTGTGGGATGTAAAGGGTCAATGGGAGGTACATAGGGGTTCTTAACATACTTGCTCAAATGGAATTCATTGAATAGTCAAGCATCTCATATTTCCATTAAATATAGTACTCCCCATCGATAATGGGCACTCTACAGCTAATACTCCCCAAACTAGACACATGCACCTTCCTCCAACGGTGATGAAACTGAAGCTTTGGAGACCAAAGCTCTGATACCAATTGTGGGGTCACTAGAAGGGATGTCTAGAGGGGGGTGAATAGACTACTTGCATAAATTAAAACCTAACCCTTTCCCAAGTTAATTGGTTGGCAGATTTTAGCAATTCTAATAAGTCTAGTGCACCCTACACATGCTAGTCAACAAGTATGGTAGCGGAAAGTAAGACAAGCATATGTAAGAGAGAGTAGAGGTAGGAAGATCAAACGCAATTTGGAGACACGAAGATTTTTCCCGTGGTTCCGATAGGTGGCGCTATCGTAGATCCACGTTTATGGAGACTTCAACCCACGGAGGGTAACGGTCGCGAGAGTCCACGGAGGGCTCCAACCATAAGGGGTCCACGAAGTAGAAACCTTGTATATTCCATGATGGCCTACGTCCACCGAGGACTAGCCTTATTTCGGATAGATCTTCAAGAAGTAGGCGATCTCCTTGCCCTTACAAACTTCTTGGTTCAACTCCACAACACGAAGTAGGAGGCTCCCAAGCGACACCTAACCAATCTAGAAGGCACCACCCTACAAAAGGTAATAGGCTCGATAGTAACGATGAACTCCTTGCTCTTGTGTTTCAAATGATAATCTCCTCAACACTCAATCACTCTCTCATAGATTTGGCTTGGGTAGAAGAGATTGATTGGGTGGAAAGCAACTTGGGGAGGCTAGAAATCAAGATCCATATGGTTGGAGTGGATGATCTTGACCTCAACACAAGGGTAGGTGGTTCTCTCTCAGAAATTTAGATATGGGAAGTGTGGGTCTATTCTGAGTGCTTCTCTTGCGAGTGGGATGTGGTGGAGGGGTATATATAGGCATCTCCAAAAATCCAACCGTTACAACATTATTGTCCAACTGGGTTAAACCAAAGTGAAATCTCGGTTACACCGACTAGTGCAAAATATGGCAACTTTAGGTTTTTCGGTGAGACCGATATAGAATTCTCGGTGGTACCGATATGAGTGGCCGAGGGCAGTTACACAACTCGGTGAGACCGATTCACAATTCTCGGTAATTCCGATTCTTGTGAATGAGGCAACAGGAAGTTGGTCACTGAAACTCGGTTGCACCGAAGTGAAGGTTGGTAGTACCGAGAAGTAGGTTTTGGCTAGGGTTTTGACTCGGTGTAGCCGATATGGAATTCTTGGTGGCACCGATATTGAGTGGTAGGCTCTAGGACGGAATATTTGTGGGAGAGCTTGTGGGTGTTTTTGGTGACTAACACTTGATCATTTTGAGCATTTCATTCACCATTATTACCTCACCCCCTTTTGATAGTATTGGCTTTCCTATGGACTCAAAGTGATTTCTCACAAAGCAAAATGTAGAGTCTTTATGCTTGTAGCTTGGCCAATCCTATTCCTTGCATCTTGGGGTCTCCTCACAATCATTTGCCAAAACTCTCTATGGACTAAACCTGAAATAAACTAGGTAAAGATATTAGTCCAAGAAACAATGTATGTTGTCATGAATTATCAAAACCACCAAGGGAGCATATGTGCTTTCAGATAAACCTTGGTTTCATAACTGATGGAAATACTTACCCATATTGTGTTGCGATAACCCGTTCCTCTTCACGGAAAACCCAACGCAGATCACAAGTATCAGCTGCCCAAATTGAGCTCATATGCCTCTGGACCCATTTCTTGCTATTCTCTCTTGGTCTGGCTCACATGGCTCCTCCACGGCCCTTTTTTCTTTTTGCCAATCACTTTGAATTTGCCGACTCAAATGATGACCGGCTCAAACGGTAGCTTCTCCAGGGATGGTTCCTGTCGTGGTTTTGTCACGGCAGATGTCCGAAGACTTAGGTTCGAGGCCATCGCTAAGGCGGTGGACTCAAAGGGGTTGGTTGAGACGAGGTACACGAGTTTACCCAGGTTCGGCCCCTCACGGTGGAGGTAAAAGCCTACGTCCTGCTTGTATTGTATTGATTGGAGTATCGATTACAAGGGAGCGGATTCGCTTGACCTAGCTCTCGATCAATTGATTTCTTCGTTTTCTGTCTAAACCGCCCCAGGGTCCTGCCTTTATATAAGAAGTCCAGGCCCCGGGTTACATGAGTTCCAAACCGACTCGTACAACATACTCGATTCTGACTCTAAGTCGCCTTGCCTCCTTGAGTAATCCGGCTCCGGGCGGCTTACCCGCCCGGGTCTCATACCATCTTCTGTCTTGGGCCTTCGTCTTGGGCCTTCGTCTTGTTCTGTTCGATAAGCCGCCTTGCGCCGGCTTGTTCGCTGGGTCCTGGGCCTTGTCGCCTGTCCGGCCCACCTGCCGGGTTACTAATGAACCGCCGAACCTCAACCGGGTCATCAGTGAGTCGCCAAGCCCTAGCCGAGTCATACTTCCGGCCGGGTTACACCGCGGGGTATATCCCCGACATTAGCCCCCAGGTTAGCTTGAATTTATTCATGCTAAGCTTCCTGAAATAATAAAAATAAACATGTTAAATGACCGGCTTGCTCCACTGGTCGGTTTAATGAAGTAGCTCCTTGAAAATCCGGGTTTCTTCTTCATATGAACGAGTTGTCTTCTTAATCGTCTTGCTTGTAAGTATCCTTTGAAGTAAAATATTGGGAATACAACACCCATATACCATTGATTTGGCCTCCAATACTTTAGGTTGATGAAAATCTTGGAAATAAAAATTCCGCATAACGTTGAGCCGGACTTCCTTTTTTGTGAAGCCGGGCGGCTTATATAAACTCTGCCGGGTCATGATCGTTGGTGCTGCCAGGTCAAAACTAGCGGACTCCCATGACTTTTATCGTGAAATGTTGAGCCGGCTTTCAATGCTCCAGCTCCATCACAACATGAGACCTAGCTCACTCAAAATTGATAGCTTGAAAATGTTCTGCTATTTTTTATCTCCATATTACCTGTAGCCCCCAAGCTCCGAGTCTGTCCATGATGACTTGGGGCTTTGCAATATTTTTTGACTGTGTAGCCCCCAAGTACCAGGTTGTCTTACCTGCAGCAGCCTGGGACTTGTCACTGTCTTATACTTTATAAATCTTCGGCTAGTGTAGCCCCCAAGGACCGGGTTGTTTTGCTTGCAACAACCTGGGACTTTGAACTTGGTGTTGAATATAGCTTTGGACAAAATCTGGGTTGTCATCTAAGTCACCTGATGTGGTTGAATGACTTGAATTTCACATGTGTAGCCCCCAAGGGCCGGGTCGTCAGCATGTGATGGGCCGGGTCTTTCAATTTGGACCTTATAATCTGCTTGAACAGCTGAATATTGTAGCCCCCAAGTGCCGGGTCGCAAGCCTGCGGTGACTTAGGACTTAGAAAATTTGATCTGAGCGGTGTAGCCCCCAAGTGCCGGGCCAGTAAGAAGTACTGGGCTGGGACTTAGAAAAATATAAGAAGGTCGGCTCATCACCTTGAGATAACAGAGTCTTGTTGACAATGTAATGGTTTGAAAACCAGCTTGTATTAGCCCCTAAGGGCCGAGTCGTCTGCCTGCGGCGACTCGGGACTGTGTGAGAATAATTTGTTGAATGAATTCTTGACCGTGGTTGTAACCCGGTATTTTTTTGAATATTCTAGGATAATCCCTTTACCCTTGAAAATGAAAATCCCTGCTCGTGGTTGCGGTGCAACCCGGAAAATATATGTCTGAGAAATCCATGAGTGTTGTAGTATACTACAGAGCACAGGTTGAAGAAAATCAATAACCGGACATGGCATTATACCTGATCGGGCGGTTTATCTTAGGAGACAAGACCCGGTATTTTATGTATCGTTGTGAGGGCGACTTCAAAAAGCACAACCCGGAGATGTTGAATCTCATATGCCGGTTCTTCTGGGTGGACTCGTTACTTGAACTCTTAAAAGTACAGGGTCTCTGGTGAGAGTAACTGATAAGAGCGCAACGAACCAGAGAGAGACACAGTAGGGTGTCATATGCCGGTTCTTCTGGGTGGACTCGTTACTTGAACTCTAATAAGAGCGCAACGAACCAGAAAGAGACGCTACAGACGGCGGGTGATACTGGTTATTCTGGGTGGACTCGTTACTTGAACTCTAATGCGAGCATAACGAACCAGAAAGAGACACAGCAATCAGCGGGTTACGCTCCCCAGGGCCCATAAGCTACCTCTCACATGACATAAATCCGTCGTTTGAACCTTAAACAGTGCAGGGTCTTTAAAAGAGTAACTGTTTAAGAGTACGAACGGGCCACATAGCGGAGAGTCGGCAGCAGATGGGTGAGTTTATCCTCGCTTTCCGTAAGCCGGCCCTCACGTGACAAGATCCGCCGGTTTAACCTTGAACAGTACAGGGTCTCTAGTGAGAATGACTGCCAAATACTTTGAACAGTTCAGAGTCTCTAATCGAGATTAACTGGCAAGAGTTCGGCGGGTCACCTAGCGGAGCAGCATCAGCATACAGGCAGGTCTAACTCAAAACTTGCGGTGGCTTAAATGCCGATCAAGAGGGTGTGTAAGCTAAACCCGGTAGGTTGGAAGCCCCCAAATGACCCTGTTGATGGAGTCAACTTTTGGGTCCACGACCCGCCTTACGGTGGCTGAAGAGCCGATCAAGAGGGTGTGTAAGCTAAACCCGGTGGGTTGGAAGCCCCCAAATGACCTCGTTGAAGTATCAACATTGTTGCACCATCTTGTAAGCCGCCATCTTGTAAGTCGCCATCTTTGTGAGAAGAAACAGCTGGTTCTGCTGGGTGGACTCGCTACTTGAACTCAATAATACTCAGTTTCCAAGCGAGGATTGATGAGCGCAGCGAACCAGCAAGAGACACAGCAGGGCATAAGTATCCCTAGGGCCCAGAAACCCCCTTTCCCGTGACACAGTCCGCCGTTTGAACCTTAATCAGCGCTCAGGGTCTTCTGGCAAGATTAACTGATAAGCGTTCGGCGGGTCACCTGTTGGAAAGGCCATCAAAAGGGGGTAAGTGTACAACTCGCTGCACCCCAAATGATCTGGTTGACGGAGTCAAAATTTGCACAATCTGAGATGCGTGAAAACGGCAGAGGCCCCATCTTACAGGGATGCCAACTTTATTATATATATATATATGTATATGTGATATATACAGTGATGATATACGATGATGGGAGTCAATGACTCAAGTATAGTAAGGCCGCAGATGAGCGATATTCCACGGCCGGCGGGTTTCCTGCCCAGAAGTATTTGACTCATCTCGTACGTCAATGAGATAATATGACCCGTTGTTGAGATTCCTGCTGACTACAAAAGGCCCTTCCCATGGGGGAGATAGCTTATGCGCATCCGTCTGATCTTGAATCAAACGCAACACCAAGTCGCCTTCTTGAAACGTCCGGGTTTTAACTCTGCGGCTGTGATAGCGACGCGGGTCTTGTTGATAAATCGCCGATCGAGCCGCCGCCAGATCACGTTCTTCATCCAAGGCGTCTACCGCGTCCTGACGCGCTATCTCATTATCTTTCTAAATGTAAGCCGCCACTCATGGCGAGTCATGACGTATATCACTTGGTAATACGGCCTCTGCGCCATAAACCATGAAGAAAGGCGTATAGCCCGTCGACCTGTTGGGAGTAGTTCTGATGCTCCATAAAACTGATGGCAACTCTTCTACCCAACAACCCGGCGTTCGCTGTAGAGGAACCAGAAGCTGGGGCTTGATGCCTCTCAAGATTTCTTGGTTAGCACGCTCTGCCTGACCATTGGATTGTGGATGAGCAACAGCAGAGACGTCAAGCCGGATGTGCTCATTTTCACAGAACGTCTGCATTGCCCCCTTGGATAGATTTGTGCCATTGTCCGTGATGATACTGTGAGGGTAACCAAAACGGTAGATCAATTTTTTGAGAAATTGAACCGCTGTAGCCGTGTCACACTTGCCGACCGGCTCAGCCTCCACCCACTTGGTAAACTTATCCACCGCCACCAAAAGGTGGGTCTTCTTGTCTTTAGACCTCTTGAAGGGCCCGACCATATCAAGCCCCCAAACCGCAAACGGCCAGGTAATTGGAATCATTCGTAATTCCTGAGCCGGCACGTGAGCACGTCGCCCGAACTTCTGACATCCATCGCACTTAAGAACCAAATCTTCTGCATCTTTATGAGCCGTTAACCAGAAGAAACCATGCCGGAAAGCCTTGGCCACCAAAGATTTTGAGCCGGCATGATGACCACAATCACCGGCATGAATTTCATTTAAGATTTCCTTACCCTCTTCCGGAGAAACACAACGCTGAAAGACGCCAGTGACGCTGCATTTATGTAACTCGCCATTGATGATAGTCATGGACTTAGATCGCCTTACGACTTGTCTTGCTAAGGTCTCATCCTCAGGTAACTCGCCTCGAGCCAGGTATGCTAGGTAAGGCAACGTCCAGTCAGGGATAGCATGCAGAGCCGCCACCAGTTGTTCTTCCGGGTCAGGTATGGCTAGGTCCTCTTCCGAAGGCAGCTTAACAGACGGGTGATGTAACACATCCAAGAAAACGTTAGGCGGTACTGGCTTACGCTGAGCGCCCAGCCTTGCCAATGCATCAACCGCCTCGTTCTTGCGATGGTAAATATGATCCACCTGATAGCCCTTGAAGTGACCAGCGATGACATCCACCGCCTGACGATAAGCCGCCATCCTTGGGTCTTTGGAATCCCATGTGCCTGAAACTTGCTGAGCCACGAGGTCTGAGTCACCGAGGCATCTAATCCAGCTCAGGTTCATTTCCTTAGCCACACGGAGGCCATGAAGTAAAGCCTCATATTCCGCTGCATTGTTAGTACAAGGAAATGTTAACCTTAGCACATAACAGAATTTGTCACCATTAGGGGAAGTCAAGACAACTCCAGCCCCCGAGCCTTCTAATTGTCTGGATCCATCGAAATGAATTGTCCAATACGTGTTATCCGGCTTCTCCTCGGGCGATTGACACTCCGTCCAGTCGTTAATAAAGTCTACCAGGGCCTGAGATTTGATAGCCGTACGAGGCACATATTTCAGATTGAGAGGCCCAAGCTCTAACGCCCACTTAGCAATCCTACCAGTGGCTTCCATGTTTTGAATTATGTCTCCCAACGGGGCAGAGCTAACCACGGTGATTTGGTGTCCCAGGAAGTAATGCTTCAACTTACGATTTGCCATGAACACCCCATATATCAGCTTCTGCCAATGCGGGTACCTCTGCTTGGATTCTATCAGTACTTCACTGATGTAATAAACCGGCCTCTGAACCGGGTATTCTTTCCCTGCCTCCTTACGCTCCACAACAATCGCGGTGCTGACTGCTCTGTTGTTAGCCGCCACGTAGAGGAGTAAAGGCTCCTTCTCAGCCGGAGCGGCCAAGACCGGTGGCTCAGTTAGCTGCTTTTTGAGTGCTTCGAACGCCTCACCTGCCGCCTTACTCCAGACAAAGTTATATGTTTTCTTCATCATCTGATACAGAGGAATAGCCTTCTCACCCAAGCGGCTTATGAACCAGCTTAACGCGGCGATTCGACCCACCAGGAGCTGAACGTCATTGATGCATGCCGGCTCTGACAGGGAAGTAATAGCCTTTATCTTGTCCGGATTAGCTTCAATGCCACGCTCAGATACTAGAAACCCCAAGAGCTTACCTGCCGAAACTCCAAAGACGCACTTGGCCGGGTTAAGCATCATCTTGTAAACCCATAAATTATCGAACGTTTCCTTCAGGTCGTCAAGTAGAGTCTCCTTCTTCCTGGACTTGACCACAATATCATCCACTTAAGCATGAACATTGCGCCCAATTTGACCATGAAGACAGTTCTGCACACAACGCTGGTAAGTCGCCTGGGCACTCTTGAGCCCGAAAGGCATAGAGACATAGCAGAAAGCACCAAAAGGCATAATGAAAGCCGTCTTCTCTTGGTCTTTAACCGCCATCTTGATCTGATGATACCCTGAATAAGCATCTAAGAAGCACAGACTCTCACAACCCGTCGTTGCGTCAATGATTTGATCAATGCGGGGGAGAGCAAAAGGATCAATCGGGCATGCTTTGTTAAGATCCGTGTAATCCATGCACATACGCCACGTACCGTTCTTCTTGAGTACTAACACCGGGTTAGCAAGCCACTCCGGGTGAAACACTTCAATAATGAACCCTGCGGCCAAGAGCCGGGCCACCTCTTCTCCAATAGCCTTGCGTCTCTCTTCATTGAATCGCCGGAGGAACTGTTTAACTGGCTTAAACTTAGGATCCACATTAAGGTGGTGCTCAGCGAATTCTCTCGGTACACCCGGCATGTCAGAAGGCTTCAATGCAAAGATGTCCCAATTCCCACGGATGAATTCGATGAGCGCGCTTTCCTATTTGGGGTCCATATTGGCCCCAATAGTGAACTGCTATGATGAGTCGCCCGGCGTAAAGTCCACCAACTTGGTATCTTCTGCCACAAACTTGAGGGGCGACTCAGATTCCGTAGTGGGTTTCTTCAGTGGGGTCATATCTGCCGGGTCAACATTCTCTTTATAGAAATTGAGCTCTGCCTCAGCACAACTTGATTCCGCATAAGCTGCATCACCTTCCTCACACTCCAGGGCTGTCTTCCGATCACCATGCACAGTAATTGTCCCATTCAACCCGGGCATTTTGAGCTGCAAGTAAACATAGCAAGGCCTAGCCATGAACTTGGCATAAGCCGGCCGCCCAAACAGAGCGTGGTATGGGCTCTTGATTTTGACCACCTCAAACCACAAAGATTCCACCCTGTAATTGTATTCATCACCAAAAGGTACTTCCAAAGAGATCTTACCGACTGGATAAGCCGACTTTCCGGGTACCACACCGTGAAAGACTGTTGAAGAAGGCTTAAGATCCTTGTCAAGTAAATTCATCCGGCGGAAAGTGTCATAGTACAGGATGTTAATGCTGCTGCCGCCATCCATAAGTACCTTGGTGAACATGTATCCTCCTACTTGGGAGGCAACTACCAAAGCCAGCTGCCCCGGATTATCAACACACGGCGGGTGATCTTCCCTTCTGGTCTCGCTTGTCAAGGCTGGTTGTAAAAACATGGTATTGACCCCCGCTGAGCTGTTTCGGGTTACTCTGATACCCCGACAGGTTATTCTGTTGCTGACTTCCACCGCCAGACTGTTGATTATGACTTCCATGGTTACCCTGACCCTGGTGACCGGACCCTGAGCCGCCGGCACCAAAGCTGGCACCTGAACCGCCCGGCCCTGAGCCGCCTGATGGACCACTACCGTTATTATGATGCTGTTGAAGGCTGTACTCCCGGAACTGTCGCATAATATTGCAATCCCTCCATGTATGGGCTGCCGGCCTATCGGGCCGGCTGTGCTCCGGACAAGGTTTATTGAGCATCTCTTCTAGGTTGAAAGGAGCTTTACCCTTGTTAAAAGGCTGCCTGAAGTTCCCGTTGCCTTTAGCACGGTTGTTCCCAGCGCTGGTGCTCGCCACTAGTTCTGACCCGCCGTCCGGGTGCTTTCGCTTGCCTGGGTTGCTACTGCCAGCCCCGCTTTGCTGTTGACCCTTGCCATTGTTGCCTTTCTTCCCCTGACCTGATTTCTCATCATCAGAGCCTGGGTCTTTCGTGTTGTCAGAGTCTGCATATTTGGTGAGAGCCGCCATGAGCTCCCCCATGTCTTGGCATGAGCGCTTGAGCCGCCCAAGCTTCTGCTTCAAAGGCGTGAAGTGACAATTCTTCTCTAGAATCAAAACCGCTTGAGCCGCCGTAATCTGCTCAGAAGAGTGGATGATGGTGGAGACCCGCCGGACCCAGTGATGAGCCGACTCGTCTTCACGCTGCACACAATGGTCCAAATCCACAATCGTCATGGGCTGCTTGCACGTTCCTTGGAAATTTTTAACGAATTTTGCCTTTAGTTCTGCCCAGGAATTAATGGTGTTGGGTGGCAAACCCTTCAACCATGTGCGAGCCGGCCCTTCCAGCATCATGATGAAATATTTGGCGCATACGGCGTCACTGACGTCTAACATCTCCATGGCCAGCTCATAGCTTTCAATCCAAGCCTCCGGAGGTAGGTCAGCAGTATAATTGGGCACCTTACGAGGACCCTTGAAATCCTTCGGCAGACGTTCATTCCGCAAAGCCGGCGCTAAGCATGGTACTCCCATGGCCCTGGAGGTTGCTCCTGCTCCTACTGAAATAGAAGGTGCAACTGTGGGTTCCTGATAAGCCGCCGCCGTTCCTTGCTGTGCTCTTGCCCGATCCAGCGGCGCCTGAGCATCCAAAGCCGCCTGATCAACTCGTGGCGGGTTCCGACATCGTTCACTGCAAGAAACCGCCGGCGACTCATAACGTCGGCTGTAGCTGCGGCTGGGGATGGGGGTTGAGTGCACGCGACTCCTGCTATAAGCGTACTTCTCCTGCTGGGCCACCACCGTGCGCAGGTATCCGATGGCATTCCGCACCTCCTCTGCGAAAGGCGCCTCATCGGGGATTGGGATTGTATCAAGCCTGGTTGCCGCTGCCACCATGTTCTCCGCCGGGTTAGAATAATGACCCGGCGGTGTTGGATAAGATGGCGGCGGGTTTTGATTCCGTCGGGGCGGGTCTGGCCGCTGATGCTGAACCGCCGCCCGGCTTCCAGGTACTTCCTCCATTCGGGTTACAGTCAAAGGCACGTTCCGTCCCGTCCCTGGCGTGTTAAAAAGATTCCTAGCTTCATACTGATCCGGCAAACGGGATTGATGCCTCATTCGATGAACCGCCGCTGCCGACTGCTGCTCTAACTCAAGGCGAAAAGCGTCCGCCCTAAGGCGCTCCGCCTCAGCATCCATCTGAGCCTTCAGCTCATTGAATTCCTGTTGGACTCCGGCCATCTGATTCTTCAACCTTGTGATCTCCGCATTACGGGTCGCTTTGTTTGCGGCAGTGACCTCAGTTTCCATTAGGGTTGTAAGCTCATTCATCAGATCCAGAAGAACCTGAGCCGGCGGCCTGCCACCCCCAGATCCGGTCGCACCGGCGGCTGTGCTGTTCGGAGCCGCCGCTGAACCCGCCATGAAGACGGCAGCGCAGTTTGGCGGCTCATAATCCTCCGGCTCATGATACTCTGACTCGGAGTAAGGCTCGGCGTAGCCCCCAAGCCCACCATTATGAAGATGATAGATCGATTCCGTCTCTCCACTTGAGGATCCGTCCTCTGAGCAGATGAGAGTTTCTTCCCGCGACATAGAATCTCCAAGCTCCATGCCTTGGGTAAAACCGACGAAGACATGTTTCCTGCCCAGGTTAACACGAACAGGTTGCACGCGTCGGGCGGGTTGCTCGCGCCGGGCCGACTCGACGATGTCGGTGCAGATGTCTGGCCCGGGTTTAGATCCGCTGATCTTGCCGATGAAGATGTGGATTCCGCCGAAGGGGACCCGGAAACCATACTCGATTGAGTCGGCCTCGGGGCCCCAGCCGGCATCGTTGATGTAGAGCTTTCCGCGGCGACTCTTGGTCATCCTGCCAACAACGTACCCCTTGATCCCTGGGAGAGAACCCTTTGAGAACTCAACACCACCGAGCGCTAGCCCCAAGGTGGGCACCAACTGTCGTGGTTTTGTCACGGCAGATGTCCGAAGACTTAGGTTCAAGGCCATCGCTAAGGCGGTGGACTCAAAGGGGTTGGTTGAGACGAGGGACACGAGTTTACCCAGGTTCGGCCCCTCACGGTGGAGGTAAAAGCCTACGTCCTGCTTGTATTGTATTGATTGGAGTATCGATTACAAGGGAGCGGATTCGCTTGACCTAGCTCTCAATCAATTGATTTCTTTGTTTTCTGTCTAAACCGCCCCAGGGTCCTGCCTTTATATAAGAAGTCCAGGCCCCGGGTTACATGAGTTCCAAACCGACTCGTACAACATACTCGATTCTGACTCTAAGTCGCCTTGCCTCCTTGAGTAATCCGGCTCCGGGCGGCTTACCCGCCCGGGTCTCATACCATCTTCTGTCTTGGGCCTTCGTCTTGGGCCTTCGTCTTGTTCTGTCCGATAAGCCGCCTTGCGCCGGCTTGCTCGCCGGGTCCTGGGCCTTGTCGCCTGTCCGGCCCACCTGCCGGGTTACTAATGAACCGCCGAACCTCAACCGGGTCATCAGTGAGTCGCCAAGCCCTGGCCGAGTCATACTTCTGGTCGGGTTACACCGCAGGGTATATCCCCGACAGTTCCTCTGTGGCTTTGGCTCTCCTATTTCTTCGATGTGCTGAAGCAGACCATACTGGGGGATGGCAAGCCGGTGCATTTATCCATTAGGTAACCCGGCGTGGGTGAAGGTAAATAATAGATATATATTTCTTTTTTGCCCCAGCGTTGTTGGAGTAGACCGGACCGTAGGGCGGCGGCTTGCGCGCGTCCGATGGGCGGCTCGTACGGGCGGGCGCGGCCCCGGTGTGTTGATGTAGAACGGACCGCGGGGGCGGCGGCTTGCGCGCGTCCGTTGAGCGGCTCATACGGGCGACGCGGCCCCGGCATGTTGATGTAGACCGGACCGTGAAGGCGGCGACTCTCGCGCATCCGTTGGGCGGCTCGTACGGCGGACGCGGCCCCGGCGTGTTAATGTAGACCGGATTCTGCATCGGAGACAATTGTCGCCAGTGTATGCCAGATCCGATTTCAAGAAACAAAAAATACGTGTCCTGATGATTTAGGATTCTGCACCGGAGACAATTGTAGATGAAGACTGGTCTGAACTTATCACGCAAAGTCAGAAGTTTTTATTGGTCCTGGGTCCATGCAACAACTAGTATTTGATAGATTCTTGGTTGATCTCATGCTACTCATAGTGGGAAGTATCATATAATAGTATCATGCATATGATATTATTGTACGATACTATCTTCATAATGCATAGTAACATAAACTAGTATTATAGGTGATCTCATTTATTGAAATGCAAGACACATATTAGTATAGTATTTAACACGATACGGTATGTTACTCTAACTCTCTATCTCTTCTTTAATTGTCTGCCACATAAACATGTTTGCTAGTCCCAAGCGCATGATACTAGCTAAGATACCCTCACTATGGCCAGCCTCAGGATCGAGTAGGACTAGTATTGAGGGAGTAGTACAAGTTGATTTCTCCACCACGTGATCTCCTTCCCCTTCCTTTTTTAGGACGTGGGAGCCTTGTGCAAGTAGGCTATACTCATCCAATTTGAAGACTGCCAGCCACCGGATCGATCTGAGTCCGGATGACGGATTTTTTATGTGTTGACTGGCTACTGATCTGCTATTTTTTGTCAGGTGTTTCTTCTTGTATGACGGTTGAGACAAAGACAGGAGCTTCAGATGTCTGGCAGATTCATTTGTGATCTGAAGTGCGTAGCTCCATAGCAGATCACACGTACGTCACCGGCAAGACTGAAGAGCAACACCATGGTTTTAGACGATCTGTTGCATGTTGTTTTCGTCAGCATACCTGTACTAGTACGGTCTTAATTAATTAGGCATTGGAGTGTAGCCACGGTGAGCAAACCAATAGTACTCCGTCCGTTTTTTATTTACTCTGCATATTAGAGTTGACTGAAGTCAAACTTCATGAAGTTTGACCAAGTTTATAGAAAAAAATATAAATAATTATCGTAACAAATCTACATGATGTGAAACTACATTCAATAAAGAATGTAATGGTATTGATTTGTTATTGTATATGTTAGTACTTTTGTCTATAAACTTGATCAAAGTTTACAAAGCTTGACTTTGACCAAAGCTAATATGCAGAGTAAATAGAATCGGAGGGAGTACTAGTTTTTTTGCACGCCGCTTTTGCAATTATACTAGTAGTCTAGTTTTGTTTTATTTTGCAATTAACTATTATCTACTATCATCTACACTTCTCACTTACTTACAAATAACGAGATCAAGGGGATTGACAACCCTCTTGCCGCGTTGGGTGCAAGTGTGTGCTTTTTTCTGTGCAGCCGCTGAAGACGGTTGTTGATTGATATTTCAATTGGTTCGATAAAACTTGGTAATTAACTGAGGGAAATACTTACCCGGATTGTAATGCATCACCCGTTCCTCTTCACGGAAAATCCAACGCAGATCACAAGTATCAGGAAGGATTTCTGGCACCGTTGTCGGGGAATATCATCACCAACTATCAAGTAACTTCGCACAAATTATCATTCACTTGTTCTTCTTTTTATTTTCTGTTATATTTAGTTTGCTACAAAAAATCAAAACACAAAAGTATTTATCTTTGCTAGTTACTAGTTTACTTTTTTGCTTGCTAGTTTACTTGTCCTGCTTGTTAATTTGCTTGCTCGATCACCATGTCTCAAGATACTACTAATTTGTGTGACTGCTCAAATACGAATAACAATGATTTTATTAGTGCTCCTATACCGCCCGCCACTAGTGCGGAGACTTTTGATATTAATGTTGCATTGCTGAATCTTGTTATAAAAGAATAATTTTCGGGAAGTCCTAACGATGATCCTACTGTTCATCTTAATACCTTTGGGGAACTTTATGATATGCAAAAGAAAAAGGACATGGATAATGATGTTGTAAAGTTAAAATTAATTCCTTTTTCACTAAGAGATAAAGTTAAGGCTTGGTTTCGTCTTTACCATGTAATAGTATTGGAACATGGGATAAGTGTAAAGATGCTTTTATTGCCAAGTATTTTCCTTATGCTAAGATCATCTCCCTTTCTTCATTTTTATTCTTTTGTAACAAGGAAAATCTATGTTTTTTTATAAATATGGAACTTCTCTATTTTTGTAATTTGGACTTCTTGGTTTATTTATTTTAGTAACGGAAAAACCTAGTTTTGTAATAAATATTGAACCGGTCCGTTATTTAAATTTGAACTACCAGAGTTTTTTTGTATTTAGAAAGGGTGAAGATTCTTTTTATGAATATTGAACTCCTCTATTTCTTGAATTTGAACGTCTTGTTTTTTATTGTTTAACTCCTTTTTTTATTTTCTTTAATAATGATGAAATCTAGATTTTGTATAGACATTGAACTGCTACTTTTTTTAATTTGGGCTTCTTGGGGCTTTTTCAATTATTTATTTTTACATATAACTGCTCATATTTTTTATTTGAACTTCAGCGAAAACTCAATTCTTTTTACACATCACAACAAATATAGCAATTGCGAAAAGTCAACGATGGTTTAAGAACACGCTAAAACTTGTTTTGAATGATATACACAAAACATTCAAATTATATTTTTAGTTTTTTGTATACATCGAGCTGCTTCATTATTTTTAGTTTTATTCTATAGTAACTAGGAAAAGTTGAGTTTTTTTATAAACATTTGAACAGCACAAACGATACACCTTTGAAAAGCTATCGACATTATTCAATTTTTTCTTATTAAATATCTGAACTTCTTTGTTCATAAATTTTTGAACTTCTTTGGTTTTATTCTTTTATAATGAGAAAAATCTGAATTTTTTATAGACATCCAACTTCACCATTTTTTAAATTTGAACTTCTTAGTTTTATTCGATAGTAATAGGGAAATCCTCATTTTTTATAAACATTGAACCACACCGTTATTTTAGTTTGAACTTCTAGTTTTCTAGAATGGGGAAATTATTTCTAATAATTTAGTTCCTTGCTTTTGTTGTGTTTGTTGAACCTTTTTCTTCTTCTAACATCTTGTCTCAACTACAATTGTCAGCATGTGTGAACTTCTATAGGAAAAATAATGGGTATCATTCGGTGAGGCATGTACGAGACACATGCAAGAATTGCAGTAGCAAAGTGCCTCCGATTAACTATCTCTCTATCTCTCTACTGGTTTGTGTAGCAAACCAGTAAACTTTTTTTTCTTAACATCCAAAAAAAATTGCGTGGTGAATTTACCACATGTTCTTTTTTCCAAACTTTGTGTGGTTATTTTGCATTTTTATTATTTGAAATTCTAGCATTTTTCTCTTCAGAGGTTCTCGTACTTGAACTTAAAACTAACACAGAGGTGGTGTCCTATGAATTTCCCATGATTGTTTTTTTATGAAATTTTCGATGCTTCTTGAACATTTTGTGCCACTCTTTTCAAACATTTTTGCCTCTGAACTCACCGGGGTTACGTCTCTTAACTTATTGTTTTCTTTGTTTTGCAAATAACAAACTGATGATATGATACATATTGAACTTGTACACATAATTCATGATTTTTTTCACTCGTATTTTTATGAAATGCACAAGTTAAGATTCTTGAACTCCTCTGTTGGTTATATATATGAACTGCACCATATGATTTCGGAGTTCCATTTTCTTTTTCAAAATATAGTATATTTACTTTCATTGTTTTTGACAATATATAATCTTCGAAAATGTTAACTACGTAGCGCCAACACAATATGAATTTCAGTACCAAAGACCAATACATGCATTTCACCAAAAAATTCTTTTTGACTAAAAGTTGCACAAATACGACTGCATCTATCCTCAGGTCTAACAAGTCTAATTCTCAGGCATTACATCGAACAAATACAATGCATGTGAGCAAAAAATCGACAACAGCGGTAGCGGTCAACCATATAAGATGAATTGAAAAAACACACAAGTCGAGCTGTTCATCCACAACTTGTTCGACTGGATCGGGCAATCCCCTTTTTTGTTGTTTTCCTCCTTCATTTTTGCATGAGGTAGCTCCCCACCTGCACCTTATGGTTTACCTGGATCTGCAAGACGGACTGGCTAGCAAGAAGAACGCCAAGATGGCCAGGCAAGAGGTTGGAGAAGAATTTCAAGGCAGAACAGCATGACGTCCATGGTATGCCAACGAGAGAAGACGGTGTCGGGGGATGGGGCCGTGGGCCCCTGGGCGGCGCGCTTGGGGGCTTGCCGTGGATGCCTCGCACTCGTGTACGGCGGCCGGATCAAGAGGCGGGTGTAGCGCGGCGGCTGGACCCAGGCGCGAGGGCGACGCGACCGCCAAACCCAGGCGTGGGGCGGCGCCAGGGGCAAGATCTAAGAGGGATGTGCGGTGCCGGATCCAGGCGGGGGGCAGCTCCAGCGCGGAGGGAAGGCCACTGGCGGCCGCGATAGTGGAGGACGGAGCGGGAGGTGGTTGGCCACGGCAGGGGATCAAGCCACCGCCATCACCGGCGGATCTCTGGCAAGGGAGGTGGCCGTCACGTGGTGGCGACGGATCTCGGGAGGCGGCGGTGGGTGGGGGGGCAATTCGTCAGGGAGTGGGAGGCCAGCGACGTTTGGTGGGGAGGGGAGCGGTTCTTCGGGGAGTGGGAGGCCGGCGGCGGTGGTTGGGGGGGAGGGGCAGTTCGTCGGGGAGTGGGAGGCCGACGACGTTCGGTGGGGAGGGGGTGGTGGGAATCGCTCGCGAGGGGAGGGGAGCGACGATGTGGGGTGGGTGGTTTCATTTTTATTTTGTCTGGTGCAGGCGGTTTGTGGAGTTCGGGAACACGTCCTGCGCCCTTATAGGGCGGATCGTGATCATAATACAATTCTGATCCTGGGATCAGAATACTGTTTCTCTCTATATATATAAGATTGGAGTTTTTTTTTTTGCGGATTATATAAGATTGGAGTTGATGGTGATTTCACCCCTTCTCAACTCTACCCACTTTGCTGAGTAAATTACACTGAGAATACACTGTAAATGATGAGTTACAGAGTAAAAAGTTCAGATTACACTGTAAATGTATGTTCAAATACATAGTTATAGAACTACCATTATGGGGGTAAAAACAATGAAAATGCTGGTTAAATTACACTGCATATGGACACTGAAAATATGAAGGGGATAAGCATCGGACACTTTAAGAGAAGCATGAAAATCAGACTATTCCAAAAGAAATTCAGACTGACACCAGCCACAGGGGGTCATGATGAATCCCATTATACATCAAAACATGACAAGCATCCTACAATTACAAAAATCAGCAAACCCACTGCCAAAAACACTGCAATACCACCACAAATGAAAACTGAAATTACACTAGCTAAGAACACTGTAATCACACTCACAACTACAGTGGAAATCACCACACAAATCACTGTGCAAAACATTCAGGAACCACTGGATTGCACTTGGGATATACACTACAAACTACCTATGACTAGAAAAACAACTACGAACTACAATGTAAATCACTGAAAAAACCAGTAAAAGTGATGGGACAGTGTAACCAAGGGAGTCTAGAGGAATAGGCAAATAGAGTTCAAAATCAACTGGATACACCAGACTACTACAAAGTAAACAAGCCAAATAGACCTACCCCAGCTACCGCACTTACCAGATCAATTGAAAGCATCAAGCGAACAACGCAACCTCATAAATCTACACGGAAAAATAGCTGCAGGCAGATACAACGAACAGATCCAACACACAAATCATACTATCTACCTAACAGATCACAACAGCAATAAAAGGGGAGGGTGGAAAATACTGAATCCGACGAACAAAATCGCCAACGGCACAATTACACTGTGAGTACACTCAAAATTACTGTGGAATTACACTGAATTTACACTGTAAATCAGATATCAATACTTACAGTGGAATTAAACTGAAAATTACACTGCAAATCCCCTATCAAATACTGTTACAGTGCAACTACACTAAATTTACATTGTAAGTCAGATACTACAGTAATTACAATCAAATTACAGTCCGCTTAAAATCCGATGACAAATACACTGTAATTACATTCAAATTACAGTCCATTTAAATCCGATGACAAATGACAGTGATATTATTGGGTAAAATACACTGGAGTTATTGGTGAAAATTCACTGTAAAACTGGGATAAATTAAACTGGATTACACTGGACTCATTGGCACTGAAAATGCTGGGACAATATACAATAAAACACTGAAATAAATTACACTGAAAATACAATGTAAATCAACTCAAAAGCTGTGACAAATACACTGGAATTACTAGGTAAAATCCAGGGTAACTAGGAAACTAAACACATGCATCTCACATCCAAAATGCTAAAAACACCAGCACCACATCTAATGTCGAGTGGATTAGCTGAAAAAATTCAGTCACAATCACTATAACTCACTGACAACCAACATGCACACTTACAGAGCTAACCCTACGAGCTAGATTCCACTAGTTACATCCACACAAAAAGGGGAGGAAATTGCATGAAGGGACACCTGAACAACTACATCGAGCACTCCAACACCCACATAGATCCAGCCGTTTGTTGCATCTACTTCCACTATAGCAAATCCTACATGGGGACTAACACAGAGAACGCCAGATCTAGCGAAATCCTACACATATTGGAGCCGAATGACGACAAAGGGGAGGGGGTACCGGCAAACTAACCTTGAATCGGGAAGAGGAGACACACAGGGCTCACAGAACAACACCGCAAACCGAGGACACCCACGAGAAATCACCAATGCCTCTGAATCACCGTGCGCCGGTGATCCAGAAAACACCACAACAGCAACATGCACCTGCCGGGGATCCAAAAAACACCTACAACGGAAGCACAGACCCATGAAATCTCTAGATCTGGAAGCACACGGCCGCAAAAACACGGGCAAAAACGCGAGAGAGGAGGACAGCTAACCACAGCAGCAGCCGGACGAAGGGAGAAGGAAGAAGAAATCAGAATCCACTGGTGGAAGAGCTCGGAATCGCCATGAACAGAAGGAATCGCCTCTGCTTCCTCCGCCGCTCTCCCTCTCTCCCTCTGCCTAAACGAAATGAAAGGGGAAAGGACACGGCGCTCGTATAATTCAAAAAGGACAAAAACCAACAGTGAACGGACCGGGCGGGGCGGGGCAGCGCAAACGGGCTAAAAAAAGAAAACCAACCCGCTAAAATAAAACCAACCCGAAAACCACACAGGACAGGGCGATCGAGCGCGAATCTCCGTGCGACAACGGACGGACAAAGATTTGAACGATGGCCAATTGTAAATCAGTCGACTGAAAAATAGCAAATCCGTTTTTTTAACTGAATTCGTGTTGTATCTGAGATGTAGTACAAATATACTATATCACTAAACCTTCTAGGATTGGAGGCCTCACAATCAATTGAGATCTCCAATTGAAATTTGGTCACCTAATTTTGACCACGTCAACAATCTATTTTGTTTTTTTATACAATACACTATGCTTCCTAATTTTTAAATCTTCACAATTAATTGAGGCTTTAATTTAGAATTGGGTCACCCGATTTTGACCGGATCAACAATTTTCCAAGAAGCTCTCACATTAATTTTTAAGTCTCTATGTTTCCTAATTTTAAAGCTCTTTCATTCGATTGAGGTATTCAATTTTGAATTTGGTTTACAATTTTGATTGGGCCAACGATTTTTCAAATCAATCAACAACAACCGACCTATACAAATATATTAACACCTCGCAAACTCCTATCATCATGAAAAAAGCTCCACCATGTGATATTATAGCCGAATAAAGTACACGCAACCAACGATGAAAAAATATCCCCACATAAATATGGGTTGATTAACGGATAACACAGAATCACACCGCGAAAGACCCACCAAATAACCGCATTATAAATAAACATAAAACACACTCCACCGTCTCCCCACCGGCCAAACTAAATACTTCATCCGTTTCAAAATATAAGGATTATTAGTTTTTTGGAAAGTCAAATTTCTATAAGTTTGACCAAGTTCAGAGCCAAAAATATCGACTTCCAAAATATTAAACAAAAAATATGAAAATTCATTTACTGATGAATCTAATAACACCGAGTCAATATTATAAATTTTGATATATTTCTCTTCAAATTTGATCAGACTTCAAGAGATTTGACTTTTCAAAAAAGTAATCGACCGTATATTTTGAAATAGAGTGAGTAAAGAAATTTGAGAATCCCAACAAATTCAGCGGCGCAGCAAAGCGCGCCCAACGCTTCTAGTCTTGTACCATGGACCGTAACAAAACTTGGACAAATAAGACATGTATCAAAGACCAAAACAGAAAATTCTAAACGCTTCACTGGACAATTCTAAATTCTTCCCCTTACCAACATGGCAAGCCAAATACTAATCGGTACGGAAATGAAATTTACTTTATCTGTGTATATAGTGCGTAGCAGTCTGATACTCGCATCCAATACGTGCCATGTGTGTTCACCATCGCCTTTATTCCTTAATTGCCACTCTTGTGAGGTGCAGCCTCTCTTCCCTAATGCTCATTGTCCATCAGAAAATGGATAGTCTGATTCAAATCTTATAGCGGCTGCACCTTTGCAAGCCTCCTCTCTATTTTTTCCGTTGTCGGAAACACGCCATGATCACTAAGACACTGATGCTCTACCGACGACCTATCACGGCGCCATCGAGTGTTCACAGAATGATGCATCCAAGAAGTATTTATAGTTTGATGGAATCAAGCACAAGAAGTATGGTTAAGCACAACAAGTCTTAGTTGATGTTATCATTGTATCTCTATTTATTTCTAGAATTATTATTTTCTTGTTTGGGTTGTATGAACGGTTATGCTGAAATATTCTATCGTTTTTGGGTTGGGAAACTATGATGATGTTATATGGATACACAAATGGGACAGTATCAAGGCTAACTATGCTAAACAGATTTTTTTTTCTTCTTCATGGTTCTGTAGCAAAGCACGGGCACTATGCTAGTATGTATGTATGTATGTATATGTGTGTGTGTGTGTGTAGAGAGAGAGAGAGTAACACTATTCATCATTCAGGGTGCAGGATAAGTTATTTTGCACTCAAAGTAATTTTACGACTGTTCCATAAGAAAATTACGTTTGGTATAGAATAGTTACATTCATATTGATTCATTACATGAAATTAGGCATAAGAAAAATAAGATGCGACTGATAAGACACAAAATTTACATTTATATGTAGAGTTTGTACCGTGTTTTTACGTTCGTAACTTTATGTCACGTAAAATAAATTTTTTGGCCGACACACATGTTCTTACCTTCTTTTTTCATTTCCGACTTAGGACAAAATTTACGGGACAAAAAAAATGGTGTGGTGATTTATTGGGGATAAGATCGATGCACGAGCCGATTGTTTCCTATCAGGCATAGTATAGGAAGTGTTTCCCTTGTTTTAACACAGTTCTTGCGGCAACATGCAAGGCATCATTTAGAAAGAATAGTCGTTGTTTGGGACTGTTAATGATGCCCACACACGTTGCTAAAGACGGCAGTGACAATCAACTTTATCTTTGCGTAGCTAATTGCACATATAGTACATCTTCAAGTCTGTCCTCTTGATCAGGTCCTATATTGGTTTTCTAGGGTATCATATTGGTCATTTGACTCCTTCACGTGTGACCTCATATAGTAAAATTAAACAATACACAATTGTTTTAGTACCTTCTTTTATGATGAGTGTCTTGAATAAAAAAACAAAATAACACTTCTACATAGAGAGTAGTCATACAAATATATATTACATAATGTTAATGAAATGATACAAATCTGAACTCACACAACCCCAATAGAGTTGAATAATAAATACTCCCTCTATAAACAAATATAAGACGTTTGAGATCACTGAAGTGGAGATAAAACGTCTATATTTGTTTACAAAGGTAGTGCAATAATCGGAGAATACACATTTTTGTGGAGCCATTTATTTGTTCTGTGGCAACACACGTCCATTCAACTAGTAACACAACCAAAGTTCGAATATGAAACAAGTGATTTACCTTTGCAAGTTTGACCAAGTTACCTTCACTGAGATAGAGGCAAGCTCAAGCAAGATTTGCTGATAGTCACACCCATGTTTCTTTGCTTTGAAAGAACAATGGTGATCAAAATCATTTTTACAACTATTCTGACCTACCTTGAACTTCAAATGCATCAAAGTATCCTCCTTAACAGCAATCACATATCTTCTTAAGCCAAATGACTAAACAACACTGCCGCGAAACAGATGAATCTCATGTAAACCATCCATAAGGAAAACACATGAACTGAGAGATAAATCAAATCCACACTGCACTTTTGATATGACAACATCTATTGTGGCCTCAAATGCCCAACGAACGAGGGCTAAAGTGATGTCAACCGCACCACAATCGCCATTAATCCGATGCGTGAATGGGTACTCAGGTGTGACTATATCGTGGTACTCTATTGCACCATCAATTAATTGTAGGTCATCTTCTTGCTCTCCTTTCTTGATCCTCATGTCAAACTCAACTAGAGCAGGGGCTACCATTGTGATGCCTCGCTTAGGGCCAGTCGTCTCAATAAGAGAACCCTGTAAACCAATTATTATTTAGTAGCTCCTCATGAAAGTAAGAAATATGTGAAGCATATGCTGTACTTTTGCCAATTGACAACAGATCTCAAATAAATGATAGCATAAAATCTTAACCCTCCAAAACAAAAATTATTTGAGATATTTTACCAACAAACATAATTTGACTGCATCTAAAACGTAACTTCAATAAATCATGCAAAGATAACTAACCACAAACTTGCCTAATATATGCAAAGGAAAAACACATCGTTGTATAAGATCTTCAAAGCACATGCATTTGCACAAACGAATGCATATAGTGATACAAATAAGATCATCAAAGTGGTGCACCATCACCAACACCTCAAATGTTTGACCTCCTTGGTTGCAGGATTCCCGAAAAGCGTTACACTAAAACACAAGATTAGAGTGTCACGCCATCTTCAGTACAAGAGTACTGAAAGGATGTTTGATTGTTGACAGTAAAAGCATAGCAGTCTTCCTAAAAGGTTAGAGTGAATAGTATTTCAATAAACTATAGCGCAAATGAATCCCAGGAGAGAGAAAATCCGATGATTTGCAACCCTAAATCAAACAACAGAGGTAGAGGAACAATTCGAGCGGATATTGACTTGTATTATTAAATGAAGGAAATATCAAATATAATTGCATATATATGTAAAAATGTGCACCTGTTCCACAATGATGGGATCATCTCTGCTACGTTTGAAGACATAATTAAGCAATGAATCATAACGATCACGCACTGCTATATATCCATATAGTTGTACCAAGCCGATGTTGGTACTAGCTTTTGCCAATTTCAGTGAGAAAATCTGCATCATAGCAGTTGAAAAATGTACCATGCATCTATCCCTATCCGGGAAACAATTCGTGGGATTCGAGAACATCATCGGCTCTAGTTGTGCTTCATGAAAAAATTACATGTTATATTACAACAAATAATGTTTTATACAAACAATTTACACAAAAAATTAAATTATAATTATGCTTGTCAATACATATTTGTGCAGTTTAGAAAGAAAACAAATCATAATGCACTTTGATTTTACGAGTCATGGAGGTTGTTGGTGTGTGAGTACAAGGGGCACTTATTTGTAGGACTAAAACTAGTCACAAGATCCTAGCCCTGCATGATATATTGACAAATTTATATATCTAAATAAAGCATGATACTTTTTTGCTAATTCATAAACTCTTTATAACAATCCAGATATATATTGCATTTTTTAAAATACAATAATAAATTTTAAATCGATCAACCAAACCATATAGCTGGTAAGAATCCTTAAAATAAAATGGAACACGATAGAGAAGAGATCAAGAGGACATACTCTCATCACCTTGAGTAAGATGCCACAACTTTAGAAAACCATAGTTTATCTTGTATATAGAACCGTCCCGATGGGTGGTTTTCTTAAAGATTCTGGCTTCAGATACAGGATAAGAGGCATGGCTAACAAGGACTTGCTTCATTCGCCCCTTCATAGCTGATCTATCCATCCCCTTGGTGATGGCAAATTGTTTGCCTTTGGTGGCATAGATGGAGGTGCAGAAATAATTACTGGCACAAGGGAGGACCCAGAGCCAATTTGGCCTGCCCCGATTATTGCCTCCTTTTACTGCAATGTTGCTTGCCATGACAAAGGATGCATAAGCAGATCGGTCACCAAAGAGCAATCTTAGAACCCGGTCATTATTCCGTGCTTGTCTCAATCCAGATCCAAAAATCTCCAGCAGCATGGTTCTGACGAGAATAATCTACACAAGGTCAAAACGCACCATAAAAAAGGGTCCAGATTATGGCATAAGTGGAGCATCCAGGCGTATGCAAAATTTCCCAATAAATCTAGAATTTCTACTTAATCCTTGACGGTCCAAATAGATTAAACATGACAGAAACTACAAATAACAATACCAAGATACCAAAAAGTACCAAACAGAAAAAATCTCCTGATCTTCTATTTGACAATTATCACAACAATTGGTAACAAAATGTCAGAATAGTCCTGCACATTCACACATGCAATTGAAAACAAAATCTCTAAATCTTCTATTTAAGCTCAGCACTAAAGTATGGCACATCGCAATATACAGGACACATGCACATGCTACGGAATGTCAAAAAGACAGCAACCACCGCCGGCTGCCTGAAGCCCTGAGCCTCACCTGAAGAAGGAGCAAGCCTGCAGCGCGGCGGCTGCCACGGGGACTGGGCCCGTGGGGCAGGTGCGAGGCGGGATTGCAGGAGCAGGACGCGGGCTGTGGCGGGAGAGCGGCAGCGGTGCGTCACAAGGGAGGGGGATCAGCATGTAGCGGTCTCGGCTCACAAGGCGGCAGCAACCTGCGGCGGCGGCGCGTGCACCGTGGCTCTGGCTAATGCCCGATTGCGCGTGCGGTCTGCCTCTGCCTTGGGTCTTGTTGGGCCTTGTATGCAAGAAGGGCCGATTAAAAATAGTGCTGAATGGGGCTCTCTAGTGCCTTCAGGGCCTAATAGACCATGTAGCACACAACTAGGCCGGCCCATTAGCGCACTCTCATCACTCGCCCACTCCGTACACAAATACATATTGCATCTTTCGCTCAAAAAAAAACATATAGCATCTCAAAAAAACA
The DNA here is from genome assembly GCA_039707655.1 of Elymus sibiricus. NCBI lineage: Eukaryota > Viridiplantae > Streptophyta > Magnoliopsida > Poales > Poaceae > Elymus > Elymus sibiricus. The sequence continues at coordinate 41,728,431 of CM077671.1, forward strand.
CAAATACATATTGCACCCACGATATAACCTTTCATGTCAAGAAAAGAGCCTCACACATCTGGACGTGGTGTTTGTGAGCCCGAGCTCAAATGAGCTTGGGTGAACAGTACCTCTAGAAATGTTTTAAAAAGTTAAAAAAAATCTGACTTTTTTTGCTATACACATTGACAAAAGTGCTCAGTGCTCAATTTTTTAATCACAAAATAACATTTGTGGAAGTCGTAGCAGAAAAAACAAAATTAATGCTCCAAAAATGTTATTTTCGACAACATTTTGGAGTACTGATTTTGTTTTTTTCCCACAACTTCTATGAATGTCATTTTTTGATGAAATTTTGCAAGCACTGAGAACTTTTATCAATGTTCGCACCCAAAAAAAATCAGAATTTTTTGAAAATATTTTCATTTATTTTTGTTTTTAATGTTCATTCCGAGCTCAAATGAGCTCGGGAGCAGAACATGAATTTCCCTCACATCTAACCTATGCAGAAAAACCCTGTTTAGAACGGTTGTACCGTAGGTGCCGGCGGTTGTACCGCTCCCTTGTAGAGTGGTCGCGCCGACACTGCCACGTCGATTGAACCGCAGGCAAGGGTGCTTGTATCGCTTCGCTTCCCGACGGTACTACCACTTGGGTATGGCAGCGGTACCCGAGCGGTGGCCGCATGGTTGTTCCGCTTAATTTGTTATTTAACGGTACTATCGGTTGGGGTCAAGGGCGATTTTACAACCCCAAACTTAGCGGCCGCTCGTGATGGCTTTCTGGACGGTTGTACTGGTCCATGTACTGCCCTAACCATCGATTCGCGGGTGATTCCGCTCGGTTTTAGGAGCGGTATCGGGCGGTGGCTGAGCAATTGTTCCAGTTATTAAGTTAATAACCGGGACGCCCGACTGTTGTACAACTCTGGTTCTGCAGGTGTGCATTTGTGCCTAGGAAAGTTCTACCGCTTCCCCCCAACGATTTTACCACCCATGCGCAATTCTGCACATAACAGTTGGATTTGAGAGAGCGTTATATAAGGAGCTGGTTCTTCCACCTTCCACCTACCGCTTGCCCCTCTCTCTCTCTCCCCCGTTGATGCATGAAGCTTATTCTTGGATGGTCTCCTTATCCAGCCAACCAAAGTTGTTGATTTGCTAGGGATCGAGGGAGTAGATCTAGATCTACACTTTCATCAAAAGAAATTTGATTCCACCATATTTTTCTTGTGAATCGTGTAACTCTTGAGTGTTTGGACACCATACGGCAAATGTCACCTCAGGACCACATTCCATTGTGGTGAAGCTCTATGGTGGTGTTGGGATCCTCCAATTAAGTTGTGGAGAGAGCCCTAACCTAGTTTGTAAAGGTCCCGATTGCCGCCTTCAAGGGCACCGCTAGTGAATTCACGATATCTTGCATTGTGCGAGGGCATAAGGAGAATAAGGTGAGTCCTTGAAAGGCTTGGGGAGCATTGTGCATCCACGCCTACAACGGAGACGTAACTCCCCCCAAAAGAGGAACTTTGGAAACACATCTTCGCCTCCATCGACTCCACTTGCGGTTATTTCGGTCTTTTACTTTGTTACTTGTGTTGCTTCTCATATAGGTTGTCCACATAGTTGCATATCTAGCCACTGATAATGGAGGTGATGGATTCATGCGCTTGCTCCTCCATGCATTGCTGCTTCTCATTGTCCGTGCCCTTTTAGTTGCCTTGACATTGGAGCCCATCCATAGGTCAGGAAAATAGGGTGAAGGCATTGGGCTTGAGGGTGGAGTTGTTGGGGAACGTTGCATGGGAAACAAAAATTTTCCTACGCACACACAAGATCTATCCATGGTGATGAGCATCTACGAGAGGGAGAGTGAATCTACATACCCTTGTAGATCGCTAAGCGGAAGCGTTAATAAACGCGGTTGATGTAGTCGAACGTCTTCGCGATCCAAATCGCCGAGCGTCCCGCGATCCAATCACGATCCTTCCGATCTAGTGCCGAACGGACGGCACCTCCGCGTTCAACACACGTACGGCTTGATGACGCCTTCACCTCCTCGATCCAGCGAGCGATGACGGCGTGGTGATGGTGGTGAGGAACAATCTCTGCAGGGCTTCGCCAAGCGCTACGGAGATTATGACGGAGGAACTAGAGGGCTAGGGTTGCCGGCACACGGCTTGGGAAATCCTGATGTGTCCCGTGTGCTAGCCCTGCCCCTCTATTTATATGTTGAGCCTTGGGGTCTAAACTTGGAGTAAAAGCCTCCTCCAGGTCGGTTTTGCCCGCACAAGGTCGGTTTGGCCCGCAGGGAAAGAGTCCAACTCGGATCCCGGCCGAACCGTGCACAGCCGCGCACAAGCGGTAGTACCGCTTAACACAAGCGGTAGTACCGCTTGGGCGGTAGTACCGCTTCACACAAGCGGTAGTACCGCTCGGGCGGTAGTACCGCTTCACCAAGCGGTAGTACCGCTTACGCGGCAGCAAAACTACTTTTGCACTTTCCAATACCTCGTGGGCTTTTATCCCTTGGCCCATATAAAGTGTTTGCTGCACCCGAACACTTCGGTAAACATCCGGAACCCCTTCCGGTGAACTTCGGAACTCTTCCGGAGATCAAAACACTATTATCACATATATCAATCTTTACCTCCGGACTATTCCGGAGATCCTCGTCATGTCCGGGATCTTATCCGGGACTCCGAACAACTTTCGGTCACCAACATAATAACTCAATTATACTAATCGTCACCAAACGTTAAGTGTGTAGACCCTGCGGGTTCGAGAACTATGTAGACATGACCGAGACACCTCTACGATCAATAACCAATAGCGGGACCTGGATGCCCATATTGGCTCCTACATATTCTACGAAGATCTTTATCGGTCGAACCTCTATGTCAAGGATTCAGTTAATCCCGTATGCTGTTCCCTTTGTTCTTCGGTATGTTACTTGCCCGAGATTCGATCGTCCGTATCTCTATACCTAGTTCAATCTCGTTACCGGCAAGTCTCTTTACTCGTTCCGTAATACAAGATCTCGTGGCTAACACTTTAGTCACATTGCTTGCAAGGCTCATTGTGATGTTGTATTACCGAGTGGGCCCTGAGATACCTCTCCGTCATACGGAGTAACAAATCCCAGTCTTGATCCATGCCAACCCAACAGACACCCTCGGAGATACCTGTAGAGCACCTTTATAGTCACCCAGTTACGTTGCGACGTTTGATACACACAAGGTATTCCTCCGGTGTCAGTGAGTTGCATGATCTCATGGTCAAAGGAACAGATACTTGACATGCAGAAAACAATAGCAATAAACTGACACGATCAAATGCTACGTTTACAGTTTGGGTCTTGTCCATCACATCATTCTCCTAATGATGTGATCCCGTTATCAAATGACATCTCATGTCCATGGCTAGGAAACCTTAACCATCTTTGATCAACAAGCTAGTCAACTAGAGGCTTACTAGGGACACAGTGTTGTCTATGTACCCACACATGTATTTGAGTTTCCAATCAATACAATTATAGCATGGATAATAAACGATTATCATGAACAAGGAAATATAATAATAACCAATTTATTATTGCCTCTAGGGCATATTTCCAACAGGAGTCACATACACACATAGTAACTTTGTATATTAATCATCATATTAATAGTAAATTATTGTTACATTCAAGAATTTGATGCAAATAGAAATAGTTGAAGATCTAGACAAAATACAAGACCATGTTTGCAATAGAAAGTTCACCCTATAAAATGAAGTTTAGTTAGGCTACTAATTTCTTTACAGAGAACACTTTGCAAGTTGTACTAAAGGTTATCTCAGCTAAAGCGATGTTACTTTAGTAACAAGTTTATCATCAACATGTTATTAAACCAACCATAATATGTTGGATACATTTGACCATAAAAATGAATAAAGCATTGTGCTAATGATTTGGTACCAAGCTCCAAACATCTTATGTACTCTAGAATTCTCTATTTGGATATATTTAATTCTAATCACACTATCAAGATTTTATTTATACAACACAGTTTAGAAGCCTCTACTAAGATAGTTAATGATACACACATACATTTCCAATATATTAATGCAAGATTCACAAACTAATCTAAGGAAACATGTGCTTCTGTTGTTTCTTATTTTTCCACATGTAAATGGAATTGAATTAAATATGTTTTAATATGTATTGTATTAATTTTTCAATTTTTGTTACAAACAAGTATGTAGTTAAATGACTTACAAACAAGTATTAAAGTTTAGTATTAAAGTTCTGAGCGACTATGTCTTCTTACTGGATAGCTAGAAGGTAGGCACGTCAGACCGGCGCGGGAGCGAGAGGCCTCCCTGTACGCGGAGTAGGCATGGCGTCGGAAGAGATTGTCGCGCCCGCCCTCTCGCGGCGGCGCGGCAAGCCGGAGCAAGCTCGTGACGCGCGGCTGCGCGTGACGCAGAATTATTTGGTTCTTGCTAGTTAAACCTCACAAGTGCATTTCTGAATGATTTGATTCTTGCTAGTTCAACCTCACAAGTGCACTTCTGTGCTAGGCTACGCATAACTTGTTGTAAACTGAATGATTTGGTTCTTGCTAGTTCAACCTCACAAGTACTTCTGTGCTAGGCTAGGAATGTAAACCGAATGATTTGGTTCTTGCTAATTCAACCTCACAAATGCACTTCCGAAAGATTACATCAACACTGGAATGTTTATCATCACATTCCAATAGTACACGATACTCCGGTAGTACAAAACAGCAATGAGTCAAACAATATGCAAAAACACTGGAATTAAGCTTGAGGATGTTGATATGTCTCCGTCGTATCTATAATTTTTGATTGTTTCATTCCAATATTCTACAACTTTCATATATTTTTGTCAGTATTTTATATTATTTTTGGGACTAACATATAGATTCAGTGCCCAGTGTCAATTCATGTTTTTGCATGTTTTTTGTTTCACAGAAAATCCATATCAAATGAAGTCCAAACGCGATAAAATTTTATGGAGATTTATTTTGGAATATATGTCATTTTTGGGAAGAAGAATCAACGCAAGACGATGCCCGAGGTTGCCACAAGGCAACATGGCGTGGCCGGGGGGTAGGTCGCGATGTGTTGCCTTGTTACTCCCTCGTAAGTCGGTTGAAGCCCTTCTTTCGCTGCAAGAAAGATAATTTTTCAAGAAAATTCCCCTCAAAATTTCAGCCCAATCGGAGTTATGGATCTCCGGAAATATAAAAAACGATGAAGGGGTCTGAAAACAGACGCGAAACAGAAGAGAAACGGAGAGAGGGAGATCCAATCTCGAAGGGGCTCCTGCCCTCCGAGAGCCATGGCAGCCATTGACCAGAGGGGAAACTCTCCTCCCATCTAGTGGGGAGGCCAAGCAAGAAGAAGGAGGAGGAGGGGGGCTCTCTCCCCCTCTCTTCCGGTGACGCCGGAGGACCGCTGGGGGAACCATCGTGACGGCGATCTACACTAACAACTTCGTCGCCGTCACCACCAACTCTCCCCCCTCTATGCAGCGGTGTAACACCTCTTTTTTCCACTGTAATCTCTACTTAAACATGGTGCTTAATGCTATATATTATTACCCAATGATGTGTGGCTATACCACGCCGTTATTTGTCTCCTCCACACGGCTGCCGCACTGTGAGCCTGGCGACAATTTTATTTTTACCTTTTCAAAAAGTTGCCTTGTCCATTCCAAATAGGTCGCTCGCGTTGGATACACTAGAAAACTGGCACGTGCGTTGCAACGGGTGAAAACAGCCCCTGCACGCCCTTACCCACTTTGTGCAAGGCTAAAGACATCACAAATACCTCATCCTCATGTCCACATCATAACATAATAAACATCTGCTTGTCCTCTTTGTCATCCTCATCATCCATGGTCGTAGTACCAGTTGTCACTAATCAAGGTTAGCCATGTCCAATAGCTGGATCACTGAGTCTCCTTCGCATCCAACGAGATCAAGAGCGTTGAGAAAATATATATTTTTATCATCCGGCTAATATAATAGGTAAAAGCATAATATATTTCTGTGTTATCATGTAAATTTAATAGTTTGTGTCACATAGACCATGAAACCTTAGTTGGACTCCCCATGCATTGAGACGGATGTCATTGGGCTGAACGAGGCTGGTTGTACGTGAAGACACGATGAAGAAAAAGATTCCTTCCATATCCCTAATTTAATAAATTGAACTAAAACAAGGCATCTATGGGCATATTTCAAAAATTCACCTAGTTTTATTAGTAGGTATAGATTAAAAAAAGTTAACTACAGTACCTCTCAGTTTTAAAAAAAAATCTTAATGATTTGATAAAATGTTTGTATTTTCTAATCAAAGTTAAAAAAATGTGTTCTTAGAAAATGCTCGCAACTTCGGAAAAATAACTTTCACTATAGTACCTGCTAGTTAAAAAAAACGTTCGAGTTAATTTTTTTTATTTACAATTTTGCAAAATATTCATGTTCTAAAATATATTAACTTTTTCCAAAGAAATCCTTTTGCTCTTAGTATGTGGTGCGGCTGCTGGCTCAATTTAACATGTCGCGCTGCTATTTATACAAAAGTTCTTGTTTAGTATAGTGGCTAGCGTTTAATGGTGTCCAACATGAGCGCTGAGTTCGATTCCTGACGGTGCATTATTTTATTCTGTTTCTTGGATAGTTTTCCCTAATGGGCCGACCCCGTGCGCGCACCGTGCGATTTTTTCAGTCGTGCGCCTCGCGATCCCCTCTGTACTCAATACAGATAGGCCCATAAATCATTTTTTTTCTACGCGACCTTATACTCTCAACCGTTCGTCCTCGTCCCTTCCTTCTTCCTCGCAGTTCCACCAGTCGCGAGAGGTTGGCCGCATCGGAGGCCGTCGCGCGGTCCCGCCATCGTCATCGTGGGTTGCTGATAGTGCCCGACGAGGAGGAGCGGCTCCCTTTGTCGCGCGGTCCCGCCGTCGCCACTCCTCTTCTTGTGATGATGACGATTCCGACGGCAACCGGATGTAACATCCCCATGTAACAGCTACAGTAATCACCTGTTGATAATGCCATGTCACCCTGCTTAACAGAGCTTGATCATCATTTGCATCATATCACATTTCAAATTCCAGTTCAAATAATGATATTCGAATGCAAAGTGAAAATAAAAGTTGTCCAAATGTGAAAACTAAAATGTTTATTATGTTGCAAATAATCCAGAGGCATTTATACAATTATAACCAGCATTAATTGAATTAGTTAAAGACCCCTAACAACCTAAAATAGGAGCTAAAACAATTAATTAAATGCCTTTCATAAATTATAAATTATCAAACTAAATTATCTAGGTGCCAAACTTTTTGTGGCAGAGGTATATTTAGTAACACTAAATTAGGTGCTAATCTTATATTTTATAAAACTAAAATGAATTGGAAAGTAAAATAAAACACTAAAAGAAAAATAAACAAAAACAGAAAAGTTAAACGGAAAATAAGAAAAAGGGGGAAAACCCCCCCTCCCCCACTGGGCCTTGGCCCAGCTGGCCGTCAGGCCAACCAGGCCGGCCCAGCCGCCCCCTGCTTATCCCCCTCCCCCTCGCACCCGAACCCTAGCCTACCCCCGCCCGATCCCCTCGCCTCTCTCTCTCCCTCGCGCGCCCGCCGCCGCCATCGCCCGTCGTCGTCGCCCCGCCGTCGTCGTCTCCACCCCGACCGCCTCCCCGACGAGCTCCAACAAGCCTCGCCGCCCCCCTCCTCACGACGAACGTGAGCACGGCCGCCCTCTCCTCCTTCCCCCTCTCGGTCACCGTCGCCGCTCGGCCTCGCGCTCGCGCTCGCCGCCGTGCGCTCGCCCGCTCCGACCTGCCCCTCACCCCGCTCTCCGGCCGCGCGTGCTCATGCGCGCGCCCGCCTCCCTGCGTTTGCCCGCACCCGTGCCGCCCCGGCCTCGCCGCTCCTCCGCTCGGCCGCCTCCCGCCGCCCGTGCTACTGCTGATGCTGCCCGGCCGCTCATGCCCGCGCCAGCCCCTGCCTCCCCTGCCTCGCCCGCGCCACTCTGCTGCAGCTCCACTGCCGCAGCCGCTCGCCGCCGCCACGTCGTGCTGGCCTCTGGCCTCGCCCGCCCGCCTGCACGCGCGCGCTATCCCGCAACCGTGCCGCGGACACATCCGTGTCCGGCTCCCCGTGTGCATGCGCGCACTGTGTTCACCGGACATGTCCGGTGCCCGAACGGGCACGGGCGGACATGTCCGCCTGGCCCTATGACCACAGGGGCCCACCCCCCATTTTACTGTTAGAACAAAAAGTAAATAAAATAAATAAGAAAATAAATAAATTTAAAGAATTGAATTAATTAATTAATTAATTAATTATCTAACTAATTAAATAACTTAATTAACTCTGATTAATTAATCTAATTAATAAGTAAACCTAATTAATCTGTAATTACTATTTAATTAATCATAATTAATTTGAACAGTGACTAACAGGTGGGTCCCACCTGTCAGGTGGCTGCTGACGTCATCAGTACTGTTTCGGATAATGTTACATTTAAATAATTAAAATAATTCCAGAAAATGTTTAAAACTTTGAAAAATCATATAAAATAAACCGTAACTCGGATTAAAATAATTTATATATGATAAATGATCAGAAAAATATGACGAATCCGAATATCCTACCCACATACCTGCCACACCCCTCTAACATACTGAACATGCAACATTTTGCTCGTATCCGGTATATGAATAGTGACTGACTTTAATAAAATAAATCCAAATAAATTCCTAAATTAACTAAAGCATTTAGATAGGCAGTAAAACACCTCTGCATATCATTTAGGCATGTCATGCATAGTGATTGCATTTTTGCCGTGGATTTATTATTTCTTCTTCCCCCCTTCTTTCCGATAGCCTCCGAGATCGACGCGGCTCAGGAGACCGATTACACCGCTGACGACCCCTCTTTGCCGCAGAGCAACCAGGCAAGCAAACCCCCCTTGAGCATGCCTATATCACCTATTCTTTCTCCCTCCTGCTTGCATTAGAATTTGCTACTGCATTTGTTTTATCCTATTCTGATGCATAGCCTATCCTTGTAACTGGTATTGATACCTGCCTATTATCCAAACTGCTTAGTATAGGTCGGATGAAATCCATCTGTGGCCCTCTCCTTTGTACTAGTTGCCCCGCTTAGTTACTAGTGCCCCCAATCGATGTGATCGTCGGGATGAGACCAGCACAGCACCGCACACCCCCTAAGTTGTCCGACTCTTCAGAGTTGTCCTCGAGTGACGAGGGTGATACCTCTTAGCTCACTTCCGATGGTGTCTCTGTAGGATAGCTTCCCGGATGTGTGTTACCGAGGGTGATTCCTCTTTCTTCACCTCCGATAAGGCTACTGTCGTGCAACTCCTCGAGTGGGAATCCATCGAGGGTGATTCCTCAGATTCTTACTCGATACTTGGACACACAGTTACTTTGACCTTTGTTACAGGCGGGTCCACCTCGAGAGGTACCCGCGGGGAAATGTAAAGTCGGGCTGGACCCAAGGGTGCCCGCGAGAGAGCAATGCTAAAGTTGGGTCAGCACTAAGAGTACCCGCGAGTGATATCAAGTCGGAGCGACAGAAACTCTGATCGTCTTTGCGAGTTACTAAATACGCTAACGGATTTGGGTATTGATCTGAGTGGGTCGTCGTGCCCTATACGCACTACCACCACGTGGGATAATGGTTTAATGGGGCCCTCTACGCCGTATGTATCAGCCGAAAGCTTTGTCAGATGTCCAGTTCAGCCTTGTGGGCCTGTCGGGCCAGTGCCATCCAGGATGAGGTGGTGCTAGTCCCGGCTCGTCGCATAACGACCCAGAGTGCAAAGGGCGATGGGCCCAAGACCCCTGGGCACTTAGGATGTAGACCGACAGGGACCTCTCTGTTGAGCTCTAGGTAGGGCTGCGGTGTGTCGATCAGCCGAGGCCGGGCATGACCCAGGAAAGTGTGTCCGGCCAGAGTTAATCGAGCGTGTTGGGTAACAGTAGTGCACCCCTGCAGGGAAGTTATCTATTCGAATAGCCGTGTCCACGGTAACAGGACGCTCAGTGTTGTATCCCGATCTATTATTACTTGAACTGGATACCTGTTAATTAATTGTAAGCTCCGGGATTGCTTTCTCGCAGGGAGTCGAGAAAGGATCTCTAGGCTTTGCTTCCACATGCTTGTTAATTAATAATATGATACCCTGTACTCTTCTTATGCTGCAAGACCCTGAAGATGCTAGTCTTCGATAGGCTAGGCCTTTCTATCTATTCTGGCTTTGTTTTTATATAGTCCATAGATACAGCCTCTCCACTTGATACCAATGCATAATTAGCATAGATCTGATGTCAGTCTTGCGAGTACTTTGGATGAGTACTCACGGTTGCTCTGCTATTCTTTTCCTCATACCCTTTTGATGGTACATCAGATGATGGTGTCCAGGAGCAGAAGATCCCCGGAGGAGTCTGCTACGACGTGGAGATCATCGACGACCAGGAGTAGTTTAGGAGGCTCCCAGGCAGGAGGCCTTGCCTCTTTCGATCAGAGCTGTTGTTTTCGCCTTCTTAAGGCATCTTGTTTAACCTTGTGTCTGTACTCAGATACTTTTGCTTCCGCTGATGTTTGTATGACATCGAGCTTATGTATTCGAGCCCTCGAGGCCCCTGGCTTGTAATAATAAGCTTGTATTATTTTATTTGTGTCTAGAGTTGTGTTGTGATATCTTCAAGTGGGTCCCTAGGCTTGATCGTGTGCATTTGCGTGTATGATTAGTGCACGATTAAGTCGGGGGCGTCACAGGTTGGTATCAGAGCCGACTGCCTATAGGAACCCCTTTCCAACTCCTTGGCCGAAGTTGAGTCTAGTCTTTCAAAAACTGTTTTACTAACATGGTTGTGTGGCTTACGGGCCCACGTCGCCAATGGGTGGTATTAGGATCTTTTATTCCTCTTCCTTACTCTGGGACTCTGCTCTCTCTCCTATTCGGGTTAAAGTTTTGCTAACTCTAACATTAGGTTCTCGTGATCACGTCCACCCGGAGTTCTGAATTATCCCCCCTTTCTTCAAGATGAGGGCCAGGTTCTGCTGCACAATACCACGGACCGCAGGATCCTTTTATTGAGGACACCCTGCGTTGTTCCTTGCAGATTCCTCGCTCCAAAAGTTTTCTCCGACGTTGATATAGCCTTTGCTATGTCCCGTTGTGTATTCCTCACCGCGTGCCTGCGCGCCGCCTAGTTTGTCTAGCTGCGTATGTTTCCGAACTCGCGCTGTCCGCTGATATCCAATTCTGTGCATAGATCTGTATGTCTTTAATGACTACTAATATGTATCTAATGCACTTCTTGTTCATTTCTCATGTTACGTCATAAATGATCTCTGACGCATGCAGTTGTTCTTGCTAAACTGCCCCTGTTGATTTGGCAGGATGGCTGACGATCCTCCACCTCCACCCTATATTGCCGCAATGATGCAGGAGTTTGAATTGAATCATCAGCTCAACGAGAGTCTGGTAAATCGTTTGGAACGCAACGATGCTCGTCAAGAGCCTGGACCAATCTCACTGCAAGAGTTTGTGCGCCTCAACCCGTCTATTTTTCGCAACTCCACCAATCCTATGGATGCTGATGATTGGCTTCGTGATATTCTGTTTGAGATGGAGTCAGCTAGTGTTGCCCCTGACAGTTACGTCACCTTTGCGACCTTTCACCTCAAGGGTCCAGCTGCTCAATGGTGGGAAAGCCATAGGCGTATGCTGCCTGCTGGAACTGTAACCACTTGGCAGGAATTTCAGTCAGCCTTCCGTGCACGACATATTCCTCAAGGTCTGATCGACCAGAAGAAGCAGGAGTTCCGCAAACTCACTCAAGGCAAAATGACTGTGGATGAATATCAGAGGAAATTCCTTGAATTATCCCGCTATGCTGAAGTTGACGTCTGCACTGACGCTCGCAAGCAGGAGAAATTCCGTGAAGGACTGCATCCTGATATCGAGCTCGCACTTGCTGTTCATGAAGCTGCAGACTTTGCAATGCTTGTCAGCCAGTCTTTCCGAATTGAAACTGCTTTGAATAAGTACCAGGAGTCGCTCAAGCGCACTCGTGATGTTGGCTCGTCCTCGGGTCAGCCTGCTCAGAAGCGTCAAGTCTGGTTTCCGCACAATGTACATCACCGACCAGCTCCAACACCAAGGCCGTCTTATGTTGCACCTCGGCTGCCTCCGCCGCCGAGACAGCTAACGGTTCAGGGTGGACAGCCCAATGTTATGGTCCCTCCCCCTAATGATGGTTTATGCCGCAAGTGTGGTCAGCCAGGGCACCGTGCTTCCAGCTGCCGCCCAACCCAGAATCAAAATGCACTAGTTCATCAGTCCAGAAACCGTAATGCCAGGCCGCCTGCACTCAGTCGTGGTCATGTTAATCATGTAACGGTTGAAGAAGCTCGACGGGACCCCAAAATTGTGATGGGTACCCTTCTAGTGAATTCAGTCCTAGCTACTGTTCTTTTTGATTCAGGAGCATCGCATTCTTTCATTTCTGAAGCGTTTGCACGCAAGCAAGACTTATCATTCGAAAACTTGTACCCTCCACTGGTGGTTAGTTCTCCGGGATCCAGATGGGATACCTCGATGATAGCTCACAACAACCACATTGATATTGGAGGATTAGTATTCATTGCTTCACTTATGGCCCTCAAGATTTCTACCATAGATGTCATTCTGGGCATGAATTGGTTGGGTCCTCATCAGGCTCTGATTGACTGGGCTGCTGAATCAGTTCACCTCACTCACCCTTCTGGCCAGACAGTCAAATACTCCACCCGAACAACTCAGAATGCCGAGAGCCAGATATATGCTCTGAATGCTTTGAACGCTTCACCTCTTGAGGGAATTGAGAACATTCCAGTCGTTCGTGATTTTCCGGACGTCTTTCCAGAAGAACTTCCAGGAATACCCCCTGTTAGAGCTGTTGAATTCGTTATCGACCTGAAACCAGGCACCACTCCGATTGCCAAGCGACCGTACAAGATGCCACCGCATGAACTCCTTGAACTTAAGGAGGAAATCGACAAGTCACTTAAAAAGGGTTTCATCCGCCCCAGTTCTTCTGCTTGGGGAGCACCTTCTCTCTTTGTTAAGAAGAAGGATGGAACAAATCGGTTGGTTCAAGATTACCGACCTATCAACCAGGCAACAATTCAGAACAAGTATCCGCTCCCCAGAATCAACGATCTGTATGATCAACTTGCTGGTTCCTCAGTATTCTCTAAACTTGATTTGAGATTGGGATACCACCAGATCCGAGTTCGTAAAGAGGACATTCCGAAGACAGCCTTTGTTACTCGCTATGGTTCTTACGAGTACACCGTCATGTCCTTCGGCTTAACCAATGCTCCAGCTACCTTCTCTCGGTTGATGAACTATATCTTCATGGACTACCTCGACAAATTCGTCATGGTCTACTTGGATGATATCCTTATATATTCGAAGAATGAAGAAGAGCATGCTGAACACCTTCGGCTTGTACTAGAGAAGTTGCGTGAACATCAACTGTATGCCAAGTATTCCAAGTGTAAATTCTGGTTATCTGAAGTGACCTATCTCGGTCATGTGATTTCCAAATATGGCATTGCCGTTAACCCCGAGCGAGTTCAGGCCATTCTTGATTGGACTCCTCCGAAGAATGTCAAGCAAATCAGAAGTTTTCTTGGCCTTGCAAGTTATTGCCGCCGGTTCGTCGAGAACTTCTCCAAGATTGCTAAACCGTTGACTGATCTGCTCCACAAAGGTGTTAAATTTGAGTGGACAGAAAAATGCCAGGAGAGCTTTCAGACACTTAAAGATAAGTTGACATCTGCCCCAGTGTTAGCACCCCCGGATTCTCGAAAGGACTTTGTGATTTACTGTGATGCATCTCGTCAAGGATTAGGCTGTGTTCTAATGCAAGAGCGCAAAGTAGTTGCTTATGGCTCTCATCAATTGCGTCCTCACGAGGAGAATTATCCAGTACATGATCTCGAGAAACTGTGGTGACATTACCTCCTTGGTAACCGTTGCAAGATATACACGGATCATAAGAGTTTAAAGTATCTGTATACTCAGCCAGACCTGAACCTTCGTCAACAAAGATGGCTCGAGACAGTAGCCGATTATGATATGAATATCTCCTACACCCCTGGCAAGGCTAATGTAATGGCCGATGCTTTGAGTCACAAGGCTTATTGCAACAACCTCATGGTTCAGGAAGCACAACCTATGCTTTATGAAGAGCTTCGCAAATTGAACCTTCACATTGTTCCTCAGGGTTATCTCAATACCCTAGAGGTTGAGCCAGACCTCGAGCGCAACATCAAGACCAGACAGAAATATGATTCTGAAGTCGAGAAGATTAAGAACTTTCTCTCCAAGGGAAATCCTTCTTTCTACCATGTTGGTGAGGATGGTGCCTTGTTCTTCAAAGGCCGCCTAGTGGTCCCCAGAAGGCATAATCTGGACTCTCGTTCGGATGTCATGAAATAAGCACATGACACGCCTTTGTCTATTCACCCTGGTAGTACCAAAATGTACCAAGACATTCATCAGCGGTACTGGTGGCCTGGTATGAAACAAGATATCGCTCGTTATGTTGCTGAGTGTGACGTTTGCCGTCGCATCAAGGCTGAACAGCAAAGGCCTGCTGGGCTTCTGCAACCCCTTGATATTCCTGAATGGAAATGGGACAAAGTCGAAATGGATTTCATTACTGGTTTTCCCAGATCACAGAAGGGTCATGATGCCATCTTTGTCGTCATCGACCGGTTCTCAAAGGTTGCTCACTTTCTGCCAGTCAAGGAGACAATCACTGCTAGTCAGTTAGCAGACTTGTAGGTTTCCAGAATCATGTCACTTCACGGTATTCCGTTGGAAATCAACTCAGATCGTGGCAGCCTCTTTACTTCAAGGTTTTGGAATAGTTTCCAAGAAGCTATGGGAACTCATCTGTCCTTCAGTACCGCTTTTCACCCTCAGTCTCAGGGACAAGTCGAAAGAGTCAACCAAGTGCTTGAAGATATGCTTCGAGCTTGCGTCATCTCATTCGGTAAGAAATGGGAGGAATCTCTTCCGTATGCCGAATTCTCTTACAACAATGGCTATCAAGCTAGTTTGAAGATGGCACCGTTTGAAGTTTTATATGGACGTAACTGTCGAACCCCTCTGAATTGGTCAGAAACTGGGGAACGGTCACTCATCGGCCCGGACATTATTCAACAAACTGAAGAGCAAGTCCGCATTGTCCGGGAACATTTGAAAGCTGCTCAGTCTCGTCAGAAGAGTAATTATGACCGAAAGCACAAGGTAATGGTCTATCAACCTGGCGAACAGGCTTACCTTCGTGTTACTCCGATGAAGCGCACTCACCGTTTCGGAATCAAGGGCAAGTTAGCTCCTCGCTACATTGGCCCGTTCCGTATTCTCGCTCGTCGAGGAGAAGTGGCATATCAATTGGAATTGCCGCCAAACCTTTCTCAAGTGCATGATGTATTTCATGTATCGCAACTTCGACGCTGCTTCAAGGATCCTATCCGAGCAGTGGATCATGAAGTGCTTGAATTACGAGAGGATCTTTCTTATCCAGAGTATCCGATTCGCATTCTTGATCAAGTTGAGCGTAGAACCCGTCAGAAGTCGATCAAGTTCCTTAAGATTCAGTGGTCGAATCATTCTGAGGATGAAGCCACTTGGGAACGCGAAGATCGTCTTCGTGAAGAATACCCCGCTTTCTTTCAATCTTCCTCTTAATTCTCGGGACGAGAAATCTTGTTAGAGGAGGAGAATTGTAACATCCCCATGTAACAGCTACAGTAATCACCTGTTGATAATGCCATGTCACCCTGCTTAACAGAGCTTGATCATCATTTGCATCATATCACATTTCAAATTCCAGTTCAAATAATGATATTCGAATGCAAAGTGAAAATAAAAGTTGTCCAAATGTAAACTAAAATGTTTATTATGTTGCAAATAATCCAGAGGCATTTATACAATTATAACCAGCATTAATAGAATTAGTTAAAGACCCCTAACAACCTAAAACAGGAGCTAAAACAATTAATTAAATGCCTTTCATAAATTATAAATTATCAAACTAAATTATCTAGGTGCCAAACTTTTTGTGGCAGAGGTATATTTAGTAACACTAAATTAGGTGCTAATCTTATATTTTATAAAACTAAAATGAATTGGAAAGTAAAATAAAACACTAAAAGAAAAATAAACAAAAACAGAAAAGTTAAACGGAAAATAAGAAAAAGGGGAAACCCCCCCTCCCCCACGGGGCCTTGGCCCAGCTGGCCGCCAGGCCAACCAGGCCGGCCCAGCCGCCCCCTGCTTATCCCCCTCCCCCTCGCACCCGAACCCTAGCCTACCCCCACCCGATCCCCTCGCCTCTCTCTCTTCATCGCGCGCCCGCCGCCGCCGTCGCCCGTCGTCGTCGCCCCGCCGTCGTCGTCTCCACCCCGACCACCTCCCCGACGAGCTCCAACAAGCCTCGCCGCCCCCCTCCTCACGACGAACGTGAGCACGGCCGCCCTCTCCTCCTTCCCCCTCTCGGTCACCGTCGCCGCTCGGCCTCGCGCTCGCGCTCGCCGCCGTGCGGTCGCCCGCTCCGACCTGCCCCTCGCCCCGCTCTCCGGCCGCGCGTGCTCATGCGCACGCCCGCCTCCCTGTGTTTGCCCGCGCCCGTGCCGCCCCGGCCTCGCCGCTCCTACGCTCGGCCGCCTCCCGCCGCCCGTGCTGCTGCTGATGCTGCCCGGCCGCTCACGCCCGCGCCAGCCCCTGCCTCCCCTGCCTCGCCCGCGCCACTCTGCTGCAGCTCCACTGCCGCAGCCGCTCGCCGCCGCCACGCCGTGCTGGCCTCTGGCCTCGCCCGCCCGCCTGCACACGCGCGTTGTCCCGCAACCGTGTCGCGGACACGTCCGTGTCCGGCTGGCCCTATGACCACAGGGGCCCACCCCCCCCCTATTTACTGTTAGAACGAAAAGTAAATAAAATAAATAAGAAAATAAATAAATTTAAAGAATTGAAATAATTAATTAATTAATTATCAAACTAATTAATTAACTTAATTAACTCTGATTAATTAATCTAATTAATAATTAAACCTAATTAATCTGTAATTACTATTTAATTAATCATAATTAATTTGAACAGTGACTGACAGGTGGGTCCCACCTGTCAGGTGGCTGCTGACGTCATCAGTACTGTTTCGGATAATGTTACATTTAAATAATTAAAATAATTCCAGAAAATGTTTAAAACTTTGAAAAATCATATAAAATAAACCGTAACTCGGATTAAAATAATTTATATATGATAAATGATCAGAAAAATATGACGAATCCGAATATCCTACCCACATACCTGCCACACCCCTCTAACATACTGAACATGCAACATTTTGCCCGTATCCGGTATATGAATAGTGACTGACTTTAATAAAATAAATCCAAATAAATTCCTAAATTAACTAAAGCATTTAGATAGGCAGTAAAACACCTCTGCATATCATTTAGGCATGTCAAGCATAGTGATTGCATTTTTGCCGTGGATTTATTGTTTCTTCTTCCCCCCTTCTTTCTGATAGCCTCCGAGATCGACGCGGCTCAGGAGACCGATTACACCGCTGACGACCCCTCTTTGCCGCAGAGCAACCAGGCAAGCAAACCCCCCTTGAGCATGCCTATATCACCTATTCTTTCTCCCTCCTGCTTGCATTAGAATTTGCTACTGCATTTGTTCTATCCTATTCTGATGCATAGCCTATCCTTGTAACTGCTATTGATACCTGCCTATTATCCAAACTGCTTAGTATAGGTCGGATGAAATCCATTTGTGGCCCTCTCCTTTGTACTAGTTGCCCCGCTTAGTTACTAGTGCCCCCGATCGATGTGATCGTCGGGCTGAGACCAGCACAGCACCGCACACCCCCTAAGTTGTCCGACTCTTCAGAGTTGTCCTCGAGTGACGAGGGTGATACCTCTTAGCTCACTTCCGATGGTGTCTCTGTAGGATAGCTTCCCGGATGTGTGTTACCGAGGGTGATTCCTCTTTCTTCACCTCCGATAAGGCTACCGTCATGCAACTCCTC
The DNA here is from genome assembly GCA_039707655.1 of Elymus sibiricus. Classification (NCBI taxonomy): domain Eukaryota; kingdom Viridiplantae; phylum Streptophyta; class Magnoliopsida; order Poales; family Poaceae; genus Elymus; species Elymus sibiricus. The sequence continues at coordinate 41,746,568 of CM077671.1, forward strand.
GAGTGGGAATCCATCGAGGGTGATTCCTCGGATTCTTACTCGATACTTGGACACACAGTTACTTTGACCTTTGTTACAGGCGGGTCCACCTCGAGAGGTACCCGCGGGGAAATGTAAAGTCGGGCTGGCCCCAAGGGTGCCCGCGAGAGAGCAATGCTAAAGTCGGGTAAGCACTAAGAGTACCCGCGAGTGATATCAAGTCAGAGCGACAGAAACTCTGATCGTCTCTGCGAGTTACTAAATACGCCTAACGGATTTGGGTATTGATCTGAGTGGGTCGCCGTGCCCTATACGCACTACTACCACGTGGGATAATGGTTTAATGGGGCCCTCTACGCCGTATGTATCAGCCGAAAGCTTTGTCAGATGTCCAGTTCAGCCTTGTGGGCCTGTCGGGCCAGTGCCATCCAGGATGAGGTGGTGCTCGTCCCGGCTCGTCGCATAACGACCCGGAGTGCAAAGGGCGATGGGCCCAAGACCCCTGAGCACTTAGGATGTAGACCGGCGGGGACCTCTCTGCTGAGCTCTAGGTAGGGCTGCGGTGTGTCAATCAGCCAAGGCCGGGCATGACCCAGGAAAGTGTGTCCGGCCAGAGTTAATCGAGCGTGTTGGGTAACAGTAGTGCACCCCTGCAGGGAAGTTATCTATTCGAATAGCCATGTCCACGGTAACAGGACGCTCAGTGTTGTATCCCGATCCATTATTACTTGAACTGGATACCTGTTAATTAATTGTAAGCTCCGGGATTGCTTTCTCGCAGGGAGTCGAGAAAGGATCTCTAGGCTTTGCTTCCACATGCTTGTTAATTAATAATATGATACCCTATACTCTTCTTATGCTGCAAGACCCTGAAGATGCTAGTCTTTGATAGGCTAGGCCTTTCTCTCTATTCTGGCTTTGCTGCTATATAGTCCACAGATACAGCCTCTCCACTTGATACCAATGCATAATTAGCATAGATCAGATGTCAGTCTTGCGAGTACTTTGGATGAGTACTCACGGTTGCTCTGCTATTCTTTTCCCCATACCCTTTTGATGATACATTAGACGATGGAGTCCAGGAGCAGAAGATCCCCGGAGGAGTCTGCTACGACGTGGAGATCATCGACGACCAGGAGTAGTTTAGGAGGCTCCCAGGCAGGAGGCCTTGCCTCTTTCAATCAGAGCTGTTGTTTGTTTTCGCCTTCTTAAGGCATCTTGTTTAACCTTGTGTCTGTACTCAGATACTTTTGCTTCCGCTGATGTTTGTATGACATCGAGCTTATATATTCGAGCCCTCGAGGCCCCTGGCTTGTAATAATAAGCTTGTATTATTTTATTTGTGTCTAGAGTTGTGTTGTGATATCTTCAAGTGGGTCCCTAGGCTTGATCGTGTGCATTTGCGTGTATGATTAGTGCACGATTAAGTCGGGGGCGTCACACCGGAAGGGCAAAGCTAGGGTGGGCGAGGAAGTAGTGAAGCTATATATGCCGTCTTCGTTTTTTAGTTTAAAGTTTGTAGTAATTAGTTAGAAAACCTGTGTTTTTTTTTTTTGTTTTCCGATTCGATTCGACTGAAAAAAGAAAATTGAAACGGGTTGGCAGGAAGCTGGCGAGCGCTTGGGAGAGGCGAATGGATTTTTTTTTCTCGAATACGCACAAGCGTGTGTAGAGGCGAATGGAATGGATGTGGTGAAAAGAAGAAGAAGAAAAAATACGCGCGTAGGGCGGCGAGTGAGGCAGAAAGAAAAGGAAAAAAGAAAAAGAGTTGAGGAAGGAGGAAACGTACGTATACGTAGTAGTATGACTCATTTTTGCAAACGAACCCGTGGTTGGATGGTTAGAAGGACAGTGGTATCCCCAGCCCACCAGGGTTCAAGTCTTGTTGCTTGCATTATTCCTGGATTTATTTCAGTATTTTCGACGATGCGCATTCAGTGGGAGGAGACGTTTTCGTCGACGACGAGGCACCTACGATGACTTCGTAAATCTCAAGATGATATGCCGGTTCAGTCTCTCGAAGGTGTGCTCATAGGAATAGGGTGTGCGTGTGGACGTTCACAGGGGTGACCGTATGCGCGTGTATATGAACGCTTGCGTTTGTACTGTGTTAAAAAAATAGGAAAAAAAGAGTGACTTCACGCGCGGAATCGGCGCTTGGGAGAGGCGAAGCGATTTGTTGGAATCAGCAACAAAAATCCATCCGGCGTTAACTTTCCCTTTTTTTTAGGGTAGAAAAAGTTAACTTTCTTTTTTTGGAAACGAAAGGAGGCACGTGGAGGTGATCCGGCTCCCTTTGTCACGCACCTCTGCCGCTCTCCCGCCGCACGCAGCCCGCGTCGCGTCGCGCCGTCAATCCCGCCTCGCACCGGACCTGCCCCGCTACCGCTGCTAGCCCAATCCTCGCGGCAGCTGCAGGCTTGTTCCACGGTGCACGGGATGCCCCATCTGGACCACGTTTCACGGTGCGTTCTGCCCTCCTCGTGTCGTGTAGATGCTTTCTTCTCTTCATGCTATTCATACTAGTAAGCGTGCACGTGCAAATGCACATCTCGACTAATATACAAATATCCCTCGCAAAAAAAAGACTAATATACAAATATATATATACATTATCTTTTAATTTTTTAGGCAAACAAGCCTGCTTACGTGCTAGGTCTCCATGGCATTTGCTGAGAGTGTATTTGGAAAAAAATAAGGCCTACATGTAAAGGAACTTCAAAAGTGTGTTCAACATGTAAAGCAAAAACAACTCGGTACATTGAACCACACCCAAAAGTGTGTTCAGACTTCACAAATTTGACCAAATAGGGGCTGAGAAACAGTATTTTTCAATGTGTTTGCCAAAAATGTCTTAAACTTACCCAAAATTATCAACAGTATATTACACACAAAAAATTATCATTTAGGCATTGTTAGACCACCATGGGTATACCATATGTTCAAAAACCCAAAAAATTGACAGTTAGGCCTCACGTTACAGAATTGTCACACATAACTTTGGTCTCACAATATATAAGTCTCACACATCATTATCACACATTACAAAGCAAAAGGCTCAGAATCCATAAGTCTCATACATGAGCTCAATCCAATGACATATTTCAAGCACAACATTTAGCAGAACTCTACAAGATATACGCAAGATCAGAGGAAGGAAAAGACACTCTTGTAACCAATCCTTGCGGTAGTCTTTGAATCCTGAGAGGTTGAACTACATGTAGGAGGTGGCTGTTGAAACAGATCTTGCTGACTGAAGGGCAAGCCAAGCACAACACGTATAGTGTTTTCTCGCATCGTGTTACCTCCATTATCTTCTTCAAAGAGTAGATCAATGCTGGGAACCTCTCTGTAGCCATAAAAATATCACCTTAGAAAACTTATACTAAGAGAAGGTTCAAAGAATATGGTTGTATATAGAATAATAAGACAGATGAAAATTTGACATGTGATCAATTGAACATAGCAGTCCTCTGTTGACGTAAGGCAACCTTGCAAGCAAAAGACTAAACAGTGGACTAATGGCCAATCAGGCAAGTGTTCTGAGATGAGCACACCAATGAGATGAATAGTACTGATAATTACTAATTCTGAAAGCATGAAATCACGTGGTGTGTACTAATTCTGTACTAATTCAACTCATCTGTCAAAAATCATCAAATATAAATATAATAAATCTGTAGTTATACATCAGTCATAAAAATAAAGCACCTGGTCTGTTACCCTCATAAGTAATTGTCAGCCATGCCCAGCAACGATCTCACATTCTGCATCACTGCAACAAATTCAGCATGATTCCTTGAACAATTTGGATCGTCAATAGAAAAAAATATATATAAATACACAACAAAGGTACAAAATGTAAAACACAACAATGGAAACCGATTGCATAGTGTAAAATTAGGTAAAAAGGTAGTGGAAGCATGAAAGTAATGATCCGCAGTGGAGCTTACCAAATATAGATCCTATGTACTGCCTACAAGTGGGAGCACACCAAAAGCTGCAATTAGAAACATATAATGTTAATCCAAAAAAGTTATCATATGTACATGCACCATACAAGGAATCCAAGGTTTGGAGAGCAAACATGTGTTATCCCTCCAAGACATCTCTGTACACAATGTTCTTGGTGCTTTTACCCGTGGGATCTATTTCTTTATTTGGCATTGCCAGAACCCGAGTTGTCTGCCTTGACACACCCCTTGACAGTGCAACATAAAGCTGGCCATGCGAGAATACAGGCTCCGGAAGGTAAATACCAACAGTTGGGATGGTTTGCCCCTGGGCTTTGTTTATGGTCATTGCAAAACTCAGACGAATAGGGAATTGCTTCCTCTTCAACTTGAAAGGAAGTGAATTATCGTCCGAGGGCGCCATCGGGATCCTAGGGATGAACACTCTCTTTCCAGCATGTTGTCCACCAACAATCTCGGCGTCGATTGCATTATTTTGGAACGCTCTAATCATCAATCTTGTTCCATTGCACAATCCGTTATTAGGATCGAGATTTCGAAGGAGAATGACAGGACAATTGACTTTAACTTTTAGAATATGGGGGGGCAAGCCATTCGGAGTGAGATTGTTCAGAAAGTCGATTGGGTAGTTATTGCGTGTATCATCATCGACGGAATCAAAGCTATAGTATACCTTTTCTTGGCCAGGAAATCGGTCAATCATCTTTGCATTTAGGTCGTCCACGTGCTCATTCTTGGTGGAAAGAATAGCACGTGTGCTCATGTAGGCACCGGATGATGCATTCTCATGAAGAGATGGGAACACATGTTCGATAAGCTTCATGACTGGTGCGTCACCAGGTGTGTAACCTATCACAATGTCATCAGGCAGACGCACATAATCATCACCGATCGTCTCCTCCGTTCCATTGCCAATTCTCAAGAGGTATTTGGAGAACCAGGGGTCAGTTTGTGCCCTCATATTACGCGTGAGGCGTATTTTTCTAATTTTCTCCCATAGATATGACCTTTGCAACGTGGCGTCAGTGATCTGTGCTCTTGTCCCACGCGTGAGCACAGGAAGGACTTGTCTAAAATCCCCTCCAAAGACCACAACCTTTCCCCCAAATGGCATTGCACATCCCATGATATCCTGTAGTGACCTATCTAGTGCCTCAACCGCTTGACGCTTCGTCATGGCAACTTCATCCCAGATTATGAGAGTTGCTCTCCGGAGCAACTCTGCAGTACCACTTTGCTTGGTGAAGCTACAAATGCTATTATCCATGAGCTTAATAGGAATTTTGAACCTGGAGTGGGCGGTACGTCCACCGGGCATGATTGATGCAGCTATTCCGGATGTTGCAGTTGCAATAGCTATTTTACCCAATGAACGCACTTTAGCGAGAAACGCCTTGTAGAGATAAGTCTTCCCCGTGCCACCAGGGCCATCAACAAAGAAAACTTGTCTCTTCTTGTTGACCACGTGATCCAAGATTTCCTCAAACCCAGCCCTCTGCTCAATGTTCAGGGATGTATACAGATCGAGATGCTCTTGATCCACACCGACCGACAACTCCTCTCGAACCTCCCTCAGGAGGTCGCCGGAACCATCACCACCTGTCTCAACCACCTCTGGGAGGCCATAGCTTTTAATATCTTTCCCCATTGAATGCACCAAATCCCGGATGTCTCTAAGGACCATCTGTTCCAGTGCGGCCTGGTTGGACTGGGTACGACGGTAATCCTCGGACATTGACTCCAAATGCTTCTCCCACAATGCGCGGATGTTGGCCGGCTCGCAGAACACAAGAATAGTTGCGAAAAGCCTTCTTAGAGCACAGGGCATCTGGAAAGTAGCAGACTCGGTCAAGCAGTCGTCAAGAGATTTGTCAGTCTCTATTAGGCCGATGAGCTCACACGCTTCCCTGAAGGTCGAGCAAAGCCTTCCATTTACAGTTCTCAAATCCTCATACGAAGTGGCACCTCTTCTATGATTCAGAAGCACTCTCAGGAAGTACCTCTCACCATCAGCAGGGTGTGCATAAACAATCCTTCCAACTTGTCCCCGACCCCTCTGGCTTCTTTTCTGCCACTTTTTCTTACCCTTAATCCATCGAAAGAATTCTGGGAACTCTTTATACAAGAAGTTTCGTGCATAAGGGTCCACCTCATTCATCCTAAAGTATTCTGTGAGCATGGTTTTGGAAGAGGACGGTCGATTCACGACATCCTCTAGGTTATCAGTACCGCTGAATGCAACAGTATGCATGTTGGGCAAATGCAGCTGTAGTTGCAACACTGCAGGAGAGACACCAAACATACGGAAAGCACATACCCTGTACATAGACTCTGGTGGTGTTACAAACCTTGCGTCCCTGTATTGCCGAATCTCATTTATCACACCACCATCATTTCCCGCCGGGTCAACTGAGAAGGAAGCACGATCATGCCCCTTGTATATGTATTTGTACAAATATTTGACTGTTTTTATGCTCGAGCAAGCTTCAACATTAATGTGGCAATTATATCTCATAAGCAGTCCGGGGTTGTACGGGACAACCCATCTGTTGTCCAACACTGCATTCCTAACTTTTACTCGGCGGCCATCATCCCTTCTCCTATATAAAGGGTATGAGTCCTTTCCTTGTTGTGTTGCAGGGCAAAACTGTCGAGGGTAACGAAAACGACAATTTCCATCTATCATGCAAGGACAATTCTTCTGCAGAGTACCACACGGGCCGTGGAGCATATGCTTGATAACCAGACCATGCAACACAGGGTACTTCTCACGGCTAGGAATCTCCGCCGAGATTACCCTATCATAGGCGTCTGGGTTTGTTAGCTTACTATCTGAGGCCATGATCAGCAGGAAGTGCTCATGCGGTAGACCCCTTTTTTGGAACTCGGTAACATGAGCATACGCCGCAACCGGACCAAAGTACTTCTTTTTTATCATAAGATCTTTCAGACTCCGCATCTTGGCCCTGTATACTCTGGCCACCAGGTCAGGACGGTCTTGTGGTGTTTGTCCGGGTGCAAGTCTGGAAGTTATCTCCTCCCAGTAAGGGTTGCAAGTCATAGTGATTAAGTAATCAGGCTTCCCGTATCTCTGGACGACGGCCATCGCATCAAGGAATCTTCGCTGCATGTCTCGATCACCTCCCGGAAAAGTCCGAGGGAGCACGATTCTTTTTCCAATCTGAGCAGCACGCGTCTCTCCAGAAGCAATGGTATCAACAACACCCTATGAAACAAATGAATTAGGCTCATAATTGGTTCTTGCGTTTACAATAGAAGCATGATGATAACCAAGAAGACTATACATTAGGCTCATAATTGGTTCATGCATAATTATAGTTATTGAGTAACATACTGGTGTGTGACAAGTTGTCATAGTATGTTGATAAGACTGGGGAGATTTATGTTACCTGGTAGAGCTCAGCACGTATGAGTTTTTGATTCTGAGGCTTTGAGTAGAAATCAAGCCTCATAGTCTCCATTTTGATGTACATGTCAACAATCCACTGTTGGAAAAAACGCCCCCCGAACGATACGATGTTAAAAATTCCTTCCCTGATCTGCAACTTGAAACAGTAATACTCTAATACTCCCTCGCACTGACATATTTTCTAGACTCGGTGGCTTCATCCTCATCTTGTTCTTCGTTGTCATCTACAAGATGGTTGCAACAACGAATTATGAATAATGCTACTACTGAAGATTGGACGAATTCATGGATCGGTTACCAATTGTAATGACACCTTTACCTGCTTCTTGTTCTTCATCCTGGTTGTCGCCGTCATCCTCGTTGTCTGCCTGAGCGGGAGTTGGTCCCTCATATGGCAGCCAACGGTTCCATCCTGTCTCCCCACCCGGGTGAAATAATGGGTACGCTAAAGGATCGTAGCATCCATAGTAGGCTCTGATGTACAAAGGACGGTCCCCTTTTGCATGCACGATAACACTTCTATCGAAAGTGTGTTGTGGGTCACTACCTTCAACCCACATTGCAGCCACTTGAGAAGCTATAGGGGCATTGTACCTCCGCTGGTCCAATTTTATATTTGTGTTCAGACTTCAGTGTAATCTTATATTCCGCTAGGTCTGGAACTGAACCAAGGCTCTTAAAAGTCTCGACATATGGGTTGTTCTCCAGTATACGCAGAATCTTCCGTATGAGGTTGATATCTAGATCTGGAGAGCGCTTCACCCTATGTTCCAAGGCTTCATCTGTATCATAAATGTACAGCTGCAAATGCCTGGGTCCGTGATCACCTGGTACAAGATGGTCTAGACGGTGGTACAACTGACCATGAGCACGAAATGTATATATACCGGTTCTTGCTGCGGTGTTGACCCGCTGGTCAAGGGTAACTCCAAGACTTGTGAAGGCGAAGTGGGAGTTGAAATATCGAATGTGCTGTCTAAAGTATTTTGCATCCTTATCTACCTGACTTGAAAACAATCGTTGCAGCTCTTGAGGAACCTCTGGGATACATACCTTGACTTTACCTTTTCTGCAACAGAAGGCTGGACCTTCATACTGGAACCTCATTGCTCCACAATGGATACAGTCTTTTACTGGCTTCAAAACATGATGCCTGATGGGTAGATTTTTGTAGACATAGTCATAAGGATCATGTGTCTCAAAAGCATGCGAACCATCAGGTCTCACTCTGTATGATTCAAACTCATCACCTGCAGTAATACTGGGGTCAAAATGTGTCACAACATGAATGCTATCAAGGTATATGCATCATGTTACAGGTCACCTTGTCCACTAAATATTCTGCATTCCTCATCATCACCATACATTGGGTGCTCATCTTGTATGTTGTGCAAGGATTCTAGGAAAGGAAAAACATTAAATCAGCTGAAGACACTGGATGTCGGCAAGACAGTGGATGTCGGCATTATTATGGTACTATAAATTATTCTGCTAATGGTTAATGAACAATGAAAGCCAGTATACCTTCCACTTCAGCAGATGGCTCTGTAGGCTCAAATATTCCCGCTGCATCAGACTCTTCATCGCTGTTGTAGCCATCTGGATGTACAGCACCGAAAGGTATGTTCAAACTTGAATATCAGATGGCAGACGCACTAAAGTACATGAAAAATAGAGCTCTGATAACAATGAAGCCGAAAGGAGTACAATGATTGAAAACATACCACAAGGGTTGTATTGTACAAACGGTTGCCCATATCTGCCAGGTGTACTCGAAGAGGGGATCACAGATCCACTTGCCGCATGAGCAATGTCGGATTGGTCGGATAATGGCAGAGTATGTCGTCCCATTTTATATGCACGCTTTCTACGCAACACAATATCTTTTTCTTCCGCAGTCATTCCTGCATATTTTTCTTTCATACGTTGTCGTTTCCTCTCAGAAGATGCAACTGAAACCGATACTTCTGTCAGTAAACTAAAAAGGATATGCAATAATAATTCGAAGAAATGAGTGAACGATGACTCATCTGCATACCTAAGTTGGGTAGATAGCTTTCTTGGCCATGCATCCCTTCAGTCACTGACATGTGAGATACATCTCGAATATGTATTGTTTGTCGTCGGTAAGCGGGATTAGTATGAAGCCAATCAACATCAGAATCCTCGTCCATAGCAGAAGCAGTAGATGGCGTGTTAAGCATCTGGCTGACGCCGGACTGTGCTGATTCAAGTTCATCAATACCTTTGTTCTCTTTGGAGCGACGTGCGTACCACTCCTGACCAGTTTGATTATTGCAACCAACATTCACATATTCGGTGTGATGGTCAGTACTCGCCGAGGCTGCAGCCATACATATACCTATACCACACAAGAGGAAATGAAACACATTACTGTTGATATAATTACCATCGATACAGTATGCGGCAAGTTAACGAACAAACCATCGTTGATTGTGTTGGTTATGTTGCTCAAAGGGGTACGGTGCACACCAAGCAAGGAAGAAGCATTTGCTTGCGACACTTGCTCATGGCTAACTATATTCATCGCTGCCGCCTTCTTTTCTTTGTATAATATACGCCGCTTCTGGTTGTATTCCGCTCTTTTCTCATCGGACAGTCGTGCATACCAACCCTGAGCACCCTTTGAATATTGTTCTCGCAGATTTTCGCACGCGTGATTTTCCTGGCCATGAACATGAACCGGTGTGTTCATCGGGGAACGTTCCCCGGTTCCTGACGGAGATGCCCCTGGACTATGGTTGTCTGACTGTAAATAGAATGTAACAAGAAATATATAGTTAATGTATATAGCTGAGCACAGAAATGAAGGTCTGGATAAACTTTCAAGTATAGTTGTGCATACTTTCATGTCAGGAACCGTTCGAACCGTCTGCTTCCTGTATTGAACAGTCATATCTTCGGTCTGATGGTCAGTACTCACCGAGGTTGCAGCCGTACATATACCTACCACACAAGAGGAAATGAAACACATTACTGTTGATATAATTACCATCGATACAGCATGCGGCAAGTTAACGAACGAACCATCGTCGAGTGTGTTGGTTATGTTGCTGAAAGGGGTACGTTGCACACCCAGCAAGGAAGAAGCATGTGATCGCGACACTTGCTCATGGTTAACTGTATTCATCGCTGCCGCCTTCCTTTCTTTGTATAATATACGCCGCTTGTGGTTGTATTCCGCTCTTTTCTCGTCGGACAGCCGGGCATACCAACTTTGAGCACCCTTTGAATTTTTTTCTCGCAGTTTTTCAGACGTGGGATTTTCATTCGGATGAACATTGACTGGTGTGTTCGTCGGGTCTTTAAACGGGGAACGTTCCCCGGTTCCTGACGGAGAAGCGCCTGGATTATGCTTGTCCATCTGTAAATAGAAATATGTAACACGTCACATGTAGCCGGTAAACTATCAATTATAGTTGTGTCTATTTTCATGTTTGGAACATAAGCAGTAGAAGGCATCTTCTCTTACATGAGCACTCAAATTATCTTAAAGTATGAAATATACAGGAAGGCATATTCTCCCACACACAAATGTTAAATTACATCACAGGAAGTAAAATTATCCACTAATAAGAGAATAATTCATGGCCGATATTATCCTTTATACAGGGACACTGTGTTTAAATAGGGACACTGTGTTTGAAATCACTTCTCAACCTCTTGAAGATGCAAAACAATCGAGTGGAATCGTGCTTAACGGCACTGTGCAGAACAATTGATCGGCAGTGTGTTTAATTGCAGTCTGTACTCAATCTTGTATAGATGAAAATATTGATGAAGAAAAAAGAGAGAGCAAGGTGGCTCGGCTCACAGGAGGAACATGTACTAATTCTTTCAGTTGACGCAAAATCAAAGCTTCTAGAGCTACCTCACCAGCGAAGAACTGTGGCTACTTAATGGGGTATGACGGCCTCCTGCATCGCTTGCTTGGCGACGACGGAAGAGAAAGGTATACCATACAACTCCTGCAGCATGCGTCAGACTGGTGCAGTCAACGTGCAGCAACAACATAATATAATGTTGTGTAGGACTATAGGTGATTGAGAAGATCCAATATAATGTTCTTGTAGCGATTGCATGCAAATATAATGTAATTTTCAAGCCCTCTCACCTGGTCATATGCTGGAACCAGAGTACGATACTTCATAATAAAACAATGTCTCCACAATTGCATTAACCTTGGTGTCTCTGCATCTTATTGGCTTCTGCACTATGTTGATTCAGATCCAAACAGGAATGGTGTGGATTACTAACAGGAATTGAATGAAGTTAACATACAGCACAACTATAGGAAATCTTGAGAATTGAGAGGCATTGTGCTTAATTTGATTGTGCAGAACAATTGTAGATTCCATTATTATTTTGATCAGATAGATTTACGTTTCTCAACTGCAGATATTTACACAAGTTTGTACTGAATTTGTATAGATGAAGAGAATAGAGAAAATAAGGTCACTCACGGGAAGGGATTCAGGGGCGGCAGATGGTGTCAGCGTCGGCGTCGGCAACTGCCGCAGGGCATAAAGCGTCGGCGTCGGCAGCAGCCAGCAGCTGCCGGGCGTAAGGCATCGACAGTCCCAATCCGGCGTCGGCAGTCAGCAACTCCAGGAGTCATCGGCGTGGGCAGTCAGCAACCGCAGCGCCGGCAGTCCCAGGCCGAGGCGTTGGGGGCGTGCTCGGAGGGCGGCGACCCCTCCTCGGCGGCGTCGAGAGCGTGTGCGCCTCACGTCCGTTGGCGGCGGGCGGCGAGGCGGAGAGGCGGGGCCGAGCGGGAGCGGCGGGCGGCGAGGCGGGGCGGCGGCGGCGGCGGCGGAGCGGCTGGCGACGGGAGGGGGCGCGGCTGGAGTGGTTGGCGGGGACGTGCGAAGCGGCAGGGGGTTCCTCGTTTTCGTTAGCGTGGGATTCGCTTTCGTTAGCGTGGGGATTCGTTTCGTTAACAATCAGTTTCGTTAACATAGATTTTAGGCCATTAGATCGTTGATTAGAGGGCTGAGATGCTTAGTTGGATCTGCCCTTTCGTGTTTTTATAAGGGTAGTAGATAGATAGATAGATAGATAGATAAAGGGGTCGTATCTTATGCATCCAGCAACCCTCGTGCATCCCTGCAGCCGGTCATCATCGTTCGTCGATCGCAATCCTCAGCCTCCCGTGAGTTGGCCCTTATTTTGCAGAAAAACGCCCGCTTGCGACCCCTGTTAGACGTGTGAATTTTCTGAAAACCCCTAGCTGAAGCAATTCCCTATCCCCGATCGAAAACATCACAACCCCAAATCACGCTTGCAACCCATATTCCAACGACAGCCACAGCCGAGATGACATGCATGTGCGGGGACAATCACCACGAAGGACTTCTCTTTAAAAAAAAATTTACCACGAAGGACTGCATCTGCCCAGACGATCGTTGCGACGGCCACGACGAAGTGCATCTCTCAATTCCCGATCAGCATGGTGGATGAATCCTCCTTGCCTGATACGCTGCAACGGTGCAACCAATCACCATGGAGGCTTCTGTAGTTAGGGACGGTGAATCTGCATCGACAGTGATGGATGGAAATTGCTCACCCTCCTTCCTCCATAAACCAAGTGGGGACCTTGTATTAGCCTCCCCATCTATCCGTCAGGAAGCCCTGACTTTCCCTGCTATTGCTGTCGAAAACGCTACCCTTGCAGAACACGAACTGAACTTAAGTATGGCACATGGAGCTTCAGGTAACAAATCAAAAAGTAGTAAACTTAATGTATGACACGTCTTTTGTCACAGCGCCTCTCTCTTATTTTGTATGACCTGCTGCATGTTCAATGGAGTGTACCAACTACCAAGTACTAGAAGTATCATTATAGATTAATTATGTACCGGATCACTTTGCTTCACCCTTTTAGGAGCATTTTTCTAAATTACATACATGTTCATGCAGCACTGAGATGTACATATAGCCGGCAACTGCAGATGAACGAGGTCATTCACACTAAAAGGTACATGTGTGGTAATGATACCTACGAGATAGTATCATAGGTCGAGCACCACAGTCATTACCTTGTGTCACCTGATAAGCATCATTTGATCAGATCAAATCGTCGAGTTAGTGAGAGGGCAAAGAACACATTGTAAACATGCAACAAAGCAAGCAGAGCTTATTAATACGATTTCATTAGTTTTACTGAATTTTGAATTCTATGTAATGGATGAGAAGTTGTGTTTATTCTCCAATTGTTTGTCCTATTTCTATCACATTTGATGCGTCCGTAATTACTTCCGAGTGGTCTGTAGATGCTGCGAATTCCAGTTGTTTATGAAGGTTGGAAGTATCTTCTTGTTTATGAATGCGAATTTGAATGCACAGGCTCCAGGTTTCAAAGGAGCAGGTAGCTTGTAATCCATGAATTCTTTGGGCTGCTAGCTACTGTTAGCATGTATCAGGTGAAGAAGCCTTGAAAATAAATCAGACTAGCAGCATTAGAGTTATATTACATCACGTAGTATGTGAGGAACACCTCAATTGCCAATAGAACAAAGTAAAAATGAATTGGACGTTCCTTTCTGCCATTTCCATTCACAACATATTACATTCATTTGTTTCAGTAATCCAATAATCACCAACGATAGGCCTCCACATTACCAACGATAGGCCTCCACATTCTAAACTCTGAAGCTATATGTACACACTCAACTGTATTGTACAAGTTCACAATCCACATTCAGTAAGTCAATCTGCCATTATCATAGGCCTACATAAGAAAAGAACAAGGAAAATTCAGAGACATGGTCGACGTTGCTCTGCAAAGGGTCCTAGGCTGTACTAGGCCGTACTCTGCAACAGGACGACGCCATCAGGTGGAGGGTCAGAGTGTACGTCGAAGGTGCAGATGTTACACCCGTCGGTGGCCTCAGCGGCGTTGGCCAGCGACGAGGTGGACGGGTGCAGATTGCGACCGGCGGTGGCCTCGGCGGCGGGGACCGGCGACGAGGTGGACGAGGTGCGGAGGCTCGCCAGGGCCTGGACAGGCGAGCCAAATAGGCGGAGGCTGCTGAAGGAATAATGATTGCGACGACGGCGAAGGGGCGCATCTCATACGGGTGCTGAGCTCGTCGCCGTCGGGAGGACCAGCGTGGGCATAAGGATTTGGGACAGATTTTGGGGTTGTGATGTTTTCGATCGGGAATAGAGAATTGCTTCAGCAGGGGGTTTTCAGAAAATTCACACGTCTAACAAGGGTCGCAAGCGGGCGTTTTTCTGCAAAATAAGGGCCAACTCACGGGAGGCTGAGGATTGCGATCGGACGAACGATGATGACCGGCTTCAGGGATGCACGAGGGTTGCTGGATGCATAAGATACGACGCTGGTTCAACACACTGAGACCTATTCTTCTTCTGTCTTTCCAAGTGTCAATCATTGCTGCACGTAGTTTGCCTGGTAAGTATTTTGTTTGTGATCTTTTGGTGTATGTATGCATGTATGTATGTATGTATGTATGTTAGCCACCCGGCCGGCCTGCTCTTCCTATGAGTTCCTACTAGTTTGTTATCAATGTCTGGTTCAAACCGGGGGCTGAGCTCCTTAAATCGAAAATAAAACAAATTAACCATGCTGCTCTGGATTGAGACTACTAACATGGATTACTGACCGGGTTCTAATATTATTGCTCTTTCGGTGCAGTTCTGCTTATGCGTCCTTGGTCATCACGGCGAGGAACGTTGCAGTAAAAGGCAAGAACAGATGGGCCAAGCCGAAACGGCTCTGCTGTTTCCCTTGTTCCAGCAACTATTTCTGCACCTCCGTCTACGCCAATGGCGAGCAATTTGACGTCACCCAAGCGATGGATAGAGCAGAGATGAAGGGCCGAACCTCTTACCGTGTATATACACCCCACATCCCTAACAACAGCACCCATCGGGACGGTTCTATATACAAGAGACACTCTTGTTTTCGACGTCTATGGCCGCTTATTACCCGACGAGATGAGAGTAAGTCATCCTAATCTCTTCCCTACCATAATCTATAACGTGGTTTGGTTGATTCGATTGAAAACGCATTATTGTGTTTATTATTAAAAATTGGAAAACTACTCCCTCTATAATAAACAAATACAAGATCGTTCAGCTCACTAATATATGAATTAGCAAGAAAAAAGTGTTTTCAAGTTGAATGTTTATCTACAATTTCTGGATAGAAATTTGTTGATATATCATGCACGGTTAATAAGGTCTTAACACTGGGGTTTTTCTAACAAACCAAAACTATTTTTAGTTACATAAATATATGTCAGTCAGTTTTACTCATAAACGAACAAGCTCTGACTCATAAAGTTGAAAGGCATTATGCTTATTTTAATTATTTTCTCTAAATTAACACAAATATGTGTTGGCAGATCGTAATTTTAATTCTACTTGTGAGAAATGTTGTTTAATTCATTATTTATTGAAATGTAATATTCGTATTTTCCTTTATGAAGCACAACTAGAGCCAATG
The DNA here is from genome assembly GCA_039707655.1 of Elymus sibiricus. NCBI lineage: Eukaryota > Viridiplantae > Streptophyta > Magnoliopsida > Poales > Poaceae > Elymus > Elymus sibiricus. The sequence goes on from CM077671.1 coordinate 41,762,445, forward strand.
ATGTCCTCGCAGCCCATGAATTGCTCTCCGAACCGGGAAAAATGTGAAATACATTGTGCAACTCATATGATGCATATTTTCTCATTAAAATTGGCTAAAAATAGTACCAATGACGGCTTGGTACAGATATATGGATATATAGCAGTGCGGGATTTTGATGATTCATTGCTTAATTATGTTGTCAACCGTAGCAGAGATGATCCCATCATTGTGGAACAGGTGCACATCTTTACATATATGCAATTATATTTAGTATTGGATTCTTTTAATAATAAAGCTCAATCTCGGCGTCATATGCATAAAGCTACCGGATTGAGATATAAATATTTGAATGTCGTACTATAACCATGTAATCAATGTTTAAGAGTCAAAGACTAGTGAGTCATAAGTTTGGTTGTTGACTTGATATCTCGACTCGACTGGTTGGCACATCAAACGACTAATGGACTAGTTGTTGATTACCCTTGACTAGTCTTGCCCTTTAAGTGGAGTGGCTCAAAATTAGCCCACGGGTTTCTCTTAAAAAAATAGGCCATTGCCAGGTTGAATAAAAGTGGGCCTAAGTTCATCCGTTGAACGGTAGCCTCTCCGATGCAACCACACAGACTCCCATCTCAAGTCATCTCCAAGGTGTTGCTAACCACATCCTTGGCAAGTGGTGCGATATGGCCAGAACGCTGACTGTTTTGTTGACACCCTCTACCTATGAGTGTGCTTGAGCCTGCACCTAGCAACGTTTCTACTCTTTTTTGCCGCCCAACATTGTGTACCGCTTACCGCGTCGGCTGCATCCCTTGCCACCTAGTCTGCAGACAACATGGCACACTTGGCGACCACATCCGCTTGTTCGCACTGAATGTGTCGTGCTTGCAGATCCTCAGCTTCGCCTTACTACATTGCCAGCATGGCATGGCATGCCGTCCTAGACACTCTTCATCCCCATCGGTCCCAACTCCCAACAACATGCAACGCCTATGTTAGCGCTCTCTCCTTGATGCAGACTTAGACACACATGTCTCCGTCTTGTCCTATGGTCTCGGTAGCTATAACTCATCCAACTTCTCTAGAACACTAAGGTTTGGTCCCATTGGGCAGCCAAGGAAGAACAATAGGATTTTCTTTGTTGTCGAACCCTCACTTTCCTTACCTTTACCTAACGTAGACATGAACGCATTCATGCTGCTTGTGGATTATAATTTGTCCGCTCTCTCCTTATGGATTATAATTCTGGAGGCTTACTTCATGTAAGATACTGTAATTACTTAGTACAATGCATACGAGGGTTCATACCACAAATTATCCAAACACACCAAATTTCTTAGCACTTAAACTACAAAATGCCCTTCTCTCTGACTGTAGTCATAAGTGAAATGGTATCTTCACTTTTATAGGGCTTGTGCTTTGGCGTTACCACGTTTCGGGAATCCTGCAATCAAAGAGGTCAAACATTCCAGGTATTGGTGATGATGGCTCCACTTGATGATCTCATTGGTATCATTGTATGGATTTGTATATGCAAACTCATGTGCTTTGGAAGATATTATATAACGATGGGGTTAACCTTGCATATATTACGCAAGTATGTGGGTAATTATCTTGGCATGATTTATCTAAGTTGTGTTATATATGCAACTGAGTTATGTTTGTTGACAAAATATCTAAAATTGTTTTGCTTTCGAGGGTTTAGATTGTATGCTATCATTTATTTGAGATCTGTTGTCAATTGACTAGAAAGAAAAGTATATTCTTTTAATATTTCTTACTTTACATGAAGAGCTACTAAATAATAATACTTTTGCAGGTTTCTCTTATTGAGATGACTGGCCCTAAGCGATACATCGCAATGCTAGCCACTGTTCTTGTGAGTTTGACATGAGGATCAAGAGAGGAGAGCAAGAAGAGGATGATCTACAGCTAATAGATGGTGCAAAAGAGTACGGCGATCTACGCACATCTGAATACCCATTCACGGATCGTATTAATGGAGATTGTGGCGCGGTTGACATCACTTTAGCCCTCGTTCGTTGGGCATTTGAGGCCACAATAGATGTTATCATATCAAAAGTGCAGTGTGGATTCGATTTATCTCTCAGTTCGTTTGTTTTTATTATGGATGGGTTACATGAGATTCAGCTCTTTCGTGGCAGTATTGGTGAGTCGTGTGGCTTAAGAAGACATGTGATTGCTGTAAAGGAGGATACTTGGATGCATTTGAAGTTCAAGGTAGGTCAGAGAAGTTGTAAAAATGACGGTGATCTTGATCGCTATTGTTCCTTCAAAGCAAAAAAGACATGGGTATGATTGTCAACAAATCATGCTTGACCTTGCCTCTATCTCAGTGAAGGTGACTTGGTCGAATGTAGAATAGGCTCAAGACGAGTCCAACTTTGAATTACAAAGCCAACAGCTGATAGTAATTACATCAAGGAATTAACAAGGAAAGAAAATACACAACGACCAATGTGCGAATGTAAAGCAATCTGTTTCATATTTGAACTTTTAGTTGCGTTCTTTGATCGTGCACTGTATGTATGTCTATTTGCTACAGTGTCAGTTTACTAATTTTGTGCTGGAACGTTCGTGTCTTCTCAAGTATACATGGCTATGTATCATAATTTGTGATAAGCATCCACCGCAGTATTCGACGAGCGTCGTCTCTTCGGCAATGGGTCAGTTTTGCTAATATGAGGTGAGCTCTTGATTGTATTGTTAGTAGTAAGTACTTAATATAAGTAGGGCACTAGCGCTATGTGAAAAACAAGGGTCAATAAATAATTTGGCTGAGGATATTCAACATGATAGGAGTTTAGCAGGTTCCTCTTCGTACATGCAAGCATTGATCGATCTTCCCCATGCCTGTCAGGGCTCTACGGAATTTACAGTGAATCAGTGATATGAGAAGGCACTGGACAAACATGAAACTAAACTGATACTCCCTCCGTCTCAAAATAAGACTTTATACTAAAATTAATACAAAGTTAAGTCATTTATTTTAGGACGGAGGGAGTACAATATAATGATAGAAATTATGACAGAAATATAAAAACGAAAATAAACGGAAGAACTGAAAATAAAGTTCAGGTTTTTATTTTTTTCTTGCATCTCATCCACCCTCCCACCGCTCTTTATATTCAAGACCCGGTACCCAAATTCATTTTAGATAGCAATTTTAGGTGTAAATTCCACATATTCTGGACTATAAGTAAACAAAGATTTTAGGCCGTCGATTGAGCCACAGCAGAAACCATGTATCCTGGTCGCTCCTTCTCACTCTTCCTCTGCTTTGCCATGCTTGCTCTGCTATGAACATTCTGACTATTTGAACACTTGCAGGTAGATTCTGAACTTTGAACTCTTGCCGGTGTCTTCATATTTCAGGCGTCAGGTTGACTTGGGACCTGACAATGCCAAAGCATTTCTTCTGATGTACAGGCACCCTAATTTCTTCTGACGTAATACGGTTATATGGGTTGATCGAGTGACCTTTCTTATATTATGTCTACATGCTCTCTTAAGTATTTGGTCTCCCAACATTGCACGCTGTGCATGCCTCCTCCATCATGCAAATTATGCCCCAGCACCTGTATCAGGTTTAAATATGTTATTTATTGCCATTAAATACTAGCTACTTTTTTTAATAGAAAAGTTTTTTTTTCTCCTTCAGTTTTTGGGGGAGTCTAGATTTGGTCCCTCAACTCCGAAACCGGACAACCTGCACCCCCAACTACTAAAATCGGATAAGATTCATCTCTGGTCTCGGTTTTGACCGGTTTTAGTGCCGACTCACCCTGGTTTTGACGGGTGTTGACTAAGATGCGCGTACTATTTCAAATCCATGTTTTTTAAAATCCATGATTTTTTTCAAATTTGCGTTCTTTTTTCAAATTCACATACTTTTTTCAAATTGGCACACTTTTTTTCCAAAACCATGTTCTTTTTTCAAATCCATGAACTTTTCTAAAATTTCCTTACTTTTTTTAAATTCACATACTTTTTTTCAAGTTAGCGTATTTTTCCAAATCCGTGTACCTTTTTCAAGTTCACATAATTTTTTCAAATCCATGTTTTTTTTTCCAGATCCGTGTACTTTTTTCAAGTTCGCTATTTTTTTTCAAATCCGCGCATTTTTTCAAGTTCGTGAATTACTTTTTCCAAATATGGATCGTCTCATCTCATCTCATCTCATCTCAAGTTCGTGAATTAATTTTGTGCTAAAACATACAGAGAGGATCGTCTCATCTCATCTCACATAATATTCACATGGGGCATACATGTCTCCGCTTCAATGCTGCGTATCTCCCGCGCACGTGTCACGTGCAAATCATCGTACAAATCGTCGTGCTCTGTTCAACGGATGTTCATGATTCACGACAACTGAATGAATAATACAAGAACCATGCAACGCACGTACATTCTTCAACTAGTAACACAACCAAAGTTCGGATATGAAACAAGTGGTTTACCTTTGCAAGTTCGACCAAGTCACCTTCACTGAGATAGAGGCAAGCTCAAGCATGATTTGCTGATAGTCGTATCCATGTTTCTTTGCTTTGAAAGAACAATGGTGATCAAAATCATTTTTACAACTATTCTGACCTACCTTGAACTTCAAATGCATCAAAGTATCCTCCTTTACAGCAATCACATATCTTCTCAAGCCAAATGACGCAACAACACTGCCGCGAAAGAGTTGAATCTCATGTAAACCATCCATAAGGAAAACACACGAACTGAGAGATAAATCAAATCCACACTGCACTTTTGATATGACAACATCTATTGTGGCCTCAAATGCCCAATGAACGAGGGCTAAAGTGATGTCAACCGCACCACAATCGCCATTAATCCGATGCGTGAATGGGTACTCAGGTGTGACTATATCGTGGTACTCTATTGCACCATCAATTAATTGTAGATCATCTTCTTGCTCTCCTTTCTTGATCCTCATGTCAAACTCAACTAGAGCAGGGGCTACCATTGTGATGCCTCGCTTAGGGCCAGTCGTCTCAATAAGAGAACCCTGTAAACCTATTATTATTTAGTAGCTCATCATGAAAGTAAGAAATATGTGAAGCATATGCTCTACTTTATGCCAATTGACAACAGATCTCAAATAAATGATAGCATAAAATCTTAACCCTCCAAAACAAAAACTATTTGAGATATTTTACCAAAAACATAATTTGACGGCATATAAAACGTAACTTCGATAAATCATACAAAGATAACTAACCACAAACTTGCCTAATATATGCAAAGGAAAAAAACACATCGTTGTATAAGATCTTCAAAGCACATGCATTTGCACAAACGAATGCATATAGTGATACAAATAAGATCATCAAAGTGGTGCACCATCACCGACACCTCAAATGTTTGACCTCCTTGGTTGCAGGATTCCCGAAAAGCGTTACACTAAAACACAAGATTAGAGTGTCACGCCATCTTCAGTACAAGAGGACTGAAAGGATGTTTGATTGTGGACAGTAAAAGCATAGCAGTCTTGGTTAGAGTGAATAGAATTTCAATAAACTATAGGGCAAATGAATCCCAAGAGAGAGAAAATCCTATGATTTGCAACCCTAAATCAAACAACAGGTAGAGGAACAATTCGAGCGGATATTGACTTGTATTATTAAATGAAGGAAATATCAAATATAATTGCATATATATATGTAAAAATGTGCACATGTTCCACAATGATGGGATCATCTCTGCTACGTTTGAAGACATAATTAAGCAATGAATCATAACGATCACGCACTGCTATATATCCATATAGTTGTACCAAGCCGATGTTGGTACTAGCTTTTGCCAATTTCAGTGAGAAAATCTGCATCATAGCAGTTGAAAAATGTACCATGCATCTATACCTATCCGGGAAACAATTCGTGGGATTCGAGAACATCATCGGCTCTAGTTGTGCTTCATGAAAAAATTACATGTTATATTACAACAAATAATGTTTTATACAAACAATTTACACAAAAAATTAAATTATAATTATGCTTGTCAATACATATTTGTGTAGTTTAGAAAGAAAACAAATCATAATGCACTTTGATTTTACGAGTCATGGAGGTTGTTGGTGTGTGAGTACAAGGGGCACTTATTTGTAGGACTAAAACTAGTCACAAGATCCTAGCCATGCATGATATATTGACAAATTTATATATCTAAATAAAGCATGATACTTTTTTGCTAATTCATAAACTCTTTATAACAATCCAGATATATATTGCATTTTTTAAAATACAATAATAAATTTTAAATCGATCAACCAAACCATATAGCTGGTAAGAATCCTTAAAATAAAATGGAACACGATAGAGAAGAGATCAAGAGGACATACTCTCATCACCTTGAGTAAGATGCCATAACTTTAGAAAACCATAGTTTATCTTGTATATAGAACCGTCCCGATGGGTGGTTTTCTTAAAGATTTTGGCTTCAGATACAGGATAAGAGGCATGGCTAACAAGGACTTGCTTCATTCGCCCCTTCATAGCTGATCTATCCATCCCCTTGGTGATGGCAAATTGTTTGCCTTTGGTGGCATAGATGGAGGTGCAGAAATAATTACTGGCACAAGGGAGGACCCAGAGCCAATTTGGCCTGCCCCGATTATTGCCTCCTTTTACTGCAATGTTGCTTGCCATGACAAAGGATGCATAAGCAGATCGGTCACCGAAGAGAAATCTTAGAACCCGGTCATTATTCCGTGTTAGTCTCAATCCAGATCCAAAAATCTCTAGCAGCATGGTTCTGACGAGAATAATCTACAGAAGGTCAAAACGCACCATAAAAAACGGTCCAGATTATGGCATAAGTGGAGCATCCCGGCGTATGCAACATTGCCCAACAAATCTAGAACTTCTACTTAATGCTTGACGGTCCAAATAGATTAAACATGACAGAAACTACAAATAACAATACCGAGATACCAAAAAGGACCAAACAGAAAAATTCTCCTGATCTGACAATTACCACAACAATTGATAACAAAATGTCAAAATAGTCTTGCACGTTCACACATGCAATTGAAAACAAAATCTCTAAATCTTCTATTTAATCTCAGCACTAAAGTATGGCACATCGACATATACTGGACACATACACATGATACAAAATGCCAAAAAGACAACAACCAACAACAGACTACAGCAAACAGATAGGACTATTAGTAGTTTAGAACTATCTTAAGACAGATAATAATTGCTAATACATGCTAACTAGGCCTGTCAGCTTAATTGCTTTCTGAATAAGTTAACAATAAACATGATAGTAATAAGAAACTCAATTTGTCATGAGACCATTTTCTCTTCCACTGCAATAATCTCTTTCAGAGACTAACCATAATCCCAACACATGTTGCTTCTGCTAAGCATGATTAGATTTGCACTAGCGCAAAGTGTTTTGGAGGACAAAAGTGGTAGCTGCATTTGAAAACCAAATCAATGGGTACATCAAGAAATTTTAACACGTTCCATATAAATCTGAACAAGAAAATATTGGGGGTAATTATGAGTACGACTACAAAACCAACAAGTCACAGGTTGAGATTTGAAGAGGAAAAACACAAATCTTGGTCTCCAAAGTTGCTGCGTTGCTACCGTGAAGCTGCTGGTCGCGTGCTCGGCTGTCCGTGCGCTTGACGGAAAGAGGGACGGTCTTGAAGCTGCTAGTCGCCGGTATGTAGGAGGGTGAAAGAGACGGAAGGGGGGTGGGGGGCAGCGGCTATTGTGTTAATCGCGTCGCTAGGGACTTGGTTATCTTTTGTTGTGGGCTGGATTATGGTCAGGTCCACATGTGTTTGAGTTACCCTCTACTTAATGCTTGACGGTCCAAATATATAAGTTTTCATAATTATTTATTCAATTGTAGTTGTCCATGATTTTTTCTATATATTTGATCAAACTAAAAATAGTTAATTTTTTAACTGAATTTATAGGCATCTATTTTGGGATCGAGAAAGTAGTCGCGTTGTGTGCCACAAGTGTGTGATGTTCAGGTTGCGGAGGGATTTGCGAGGGATTAGTTGAAGCAACACCGAGCGGATGGTACGGTGATGTCGTGTTAGGGCATGTATAATAGTTGATAAGACAATTTTCAACATAGTTGTGCATACTGTTCATCATCTCTCATAGAGTTGATTGCAAGTGTGCGTGTTGCAGGGTTTGAGGCAACAAGTGGCATCAGAGCTTTCAATGATGTCCTACAGTCATGCTAGAAAACGATGTTTCGGACAAAAAGGCCCGTGCTCGAACCTCGAAGACGCCGATGAAGTCACATTGTGTGTTACATACACCTTCAGCTTTGGGTCCTTTTTTCGTTAATTAAAGACACTCAAGGAGCATCTTAGATCTGCTTAATATCAAGAAAAACGACTGACACAATGGATAGACAACTAGATATGGAACAACGAGGAAAAAATCGAATTACATTAAAAATCATAATGGTATAAATTTCACTGAACCAATGGTAAAGGAAATGGACAACAGCAAACGTCCTCCTCGCCGTACCAGGTTTTGAACACTACAATAACCACTCGTCCCTTGAGACGGAATCTATAACTCTTTGAAGCAACATCGGCTAGAGTGTTGGGGCATCACCCCACGCAAAACAGACGTCAGCACCATCTCAGAGGGTTGCAGAAGCCGGACCGTGGCACAAGACAACACGAAAGATGTTGAAGTCGTCACACCAATAGTAAGCCAATAGCTCTTCTTAAGAGATAAACTAACTGCCAAGATATGAAGAGAACCAACAAATCTGAACACGAATTCTCGCAGGCCCTTCGTTAACGTCTGATTGGGGGGGGGGGGGGGGGGGGGGGGGGGAGGAGGCCTTATTCCAATATGACATCTGTGTCGACAAGGAAATAAGAATCTAATCTAAGAAAAAGAAAACGAGACGGACGCGCACCCCACTCCTCTTGCCATCACAGACGGGGAAGAGGAGGGGGGCCGAAGTGGCAGCAGCGATGGCAGCAAGGGTTGGGAGGAAAATGAGTAAAGCCAAAGCTTTTCCAGGCCAGGGAAAGCGTTCCTTACAACAAACCTGTGACGAATTACGGCGACGGGTCGCTGCTCGTGAAGGGCAGTGGGGTTTTGGTACGTCGTCGAGCATGGTGCGGCCGGGTACCACAACGACCGGGTGGCGTTGGAGGACATCCTGAGAGCGAGGAGAAGTTGGGAACGCTCGCTGTCAAACGGACGGCCGAGGCAACTTTGGACGCCATGGCGACCAAGCGCGTGGGTGGTGCCGCCCGGCGCAGTCGCTTGCAAGGGACCAATCTTAGGCCTTGTACAATGCTAGATGCTTAGGGAGGTGCTTAGAAAAATAAACCCGGTTTTTCTGAAACACCAATGCCTATTTCTATAGGAGAGACGCCTAATTAAGCGTCTACCCAGTACAAATAAGCACCTATGCTTAAGGAAAGCCTGGTTTATTTCTCTAAGCATCTCCCCTTAGCACCTTGCATTGTATAAAGCCTTAAGACCTCGGCGTTGATCCCCCGAGGAGATAACTGTCTGCATAGACCATTCGTAGGTGCGTGCGCTCTGGCACAAGCAGAACTGCCAACATTTACCAGCGAGCCCCAACAACGACGGCAAAACTGTACTCAGGTTGCAGCTGTATAAATTCTTTCTCGAGTCAAATATTAGCAGCAGGAGTTCACAGTGCATGTTCAGAAACAACCGAGGGAACAACAGCGGTATATTATATGATAATAAATTATCTAACCCCATTTCTCGACCCCAGAAAATCATTGGTTTCAAACGCACACGGTAACAGCCAGCCTGCATGCCTGTCTATATCTGCAGTTATCGGCCATATCTGCAGTTATCAGCTTCTCCTCCGCCTTCAAGTCAGGGTGTTGGAAAGAATCACCGCCGCGGCTTCCCTTCCATCTCGGCTCCTTTACATCATCAGCACAACAAAATGTCAGTCGATGCCGCCGAGGTCATTTGTCCTCACTGGATCTTTCTTGGCAGCACAATTGTACCCCCAGGCCCCAATTAACCAATCAGCTATACAATGTCCAGGCTCACAAGTCACCCGCTGCCGCTACATCTGATGTCGTACAATCAGTAGACTCTATTGTTGTTTCTGTATCTACTAAGCTAGTATCACCATGTACCCGCCTATAAAAAAGAACATAAGCTGCCGACGTCTTTATGCTATCCTCGTTCTCAAGACCAGAGACACAACGGTCGTCAAAATCATACCACTTCTTTTTCCCATCATTCTGCAACACGAAAAGGTAACTCGTGTGAGAAGCTGACTCAGCACATGCAGAGTTACATATATGGAGTGTTTGCTTAGCGGGCTAAGCACATGCAGAGAATAACAAACAGGTCAGCGGGGAAAAGAACACTTACATAAACATTCCAGGTAAATACTAAATACTATGTGAGTTTGTTAAAGTACGACTACATGACGGGGAAGTGTGAAAAAAATACAAAGAAAAGAACCAACACCCTCAAGAAATATAAGCAACTAAACAGGGCTAGTTTGGTTGCTGCCCTGGGCTGCATGCCTGGGCAGAAGTGTTGCCTGGCTTGGGCCTAGGATTTCGAGTTTTCTAGCCTGGTGAGGCAGCCTGGACTAGCACCTGTTCGAAACATGGCCTGGGCCTGGTAGGTTGTATACACATAACTGACGCATCAGCCCACAACCCACCTGCAAATGGATTGATTAGCGCCAGGAAGCCACTGGCCATGGTCCAGGCAACTAGAATCTGACGCCTAACAGACTAACTATTTGCCTGAGCTATCCAGGCCAGGCTAGCTCTATATTTTTAGGGGGGGTTCCAACCAAACAAATAGCAGGCAGATCCCCGGGAGGCTCCAGGCCAGGCGCCACATAGCGAAGATGCAAACCAAACTAGACCACAAACTAGAGGATTCTGGCATTGCAAATTATCAACAGGATTAACACAGTAGCAAGTAACATAACTCATAAATTTAGGCTAATTGATACTGAAAGTGAAAATGGAAGTAGGATTAAGTGGCTTAACACATTGCCAACCATGCCGAAAACATCCATGTCTTTCAAAAAACAAGAAATATACTAACCTGTGAATCATGTTGGTTAAAGCCACTGAATTGGGGGGCAAAGCGCGCAAGTCTTGCCTTAAACTGGCGAGGTGAAAATGAGGTTCCGTCAATAGCCCACAACTTCCTCACCAGATCTCCAAATGAATAAGCAAGCTCCCCCTATTTAAGAAACATCGTCTAGATGAGCAACGGAATAAAAATAAGAATAAATGAACTGTGTTTATGGTAAACGAAATTTCAACATGCCTTCATTCCTAGTGGGTTATGGGTGTTTATTTCCTTCTGGTAATCTCCAAGAAAATAGTCAACCAGCTTTGAAGTATGAGCCAAACACTGGACTGCACTGTTCATGAAACATGTGTTTCCAAGATTGTCTAATCCTATTAAACCAGAGCCAACTTGCTTACAGATTCCACCTGATGAATCCAGATCCATGTCCATGATGCCACCATTGCTCAAAGCTGAGCTACCCATGGTCAATGCTAACTCATCTTTTCTCCCAGCAGCACCATTAGCCGGAGGTTCTGATATATCATAGAATTGTATTTCTAGAGGCATCTGAAGATGTGAACAAAATCATATAAGCACAATATACTACAGAAGTATTCCATTACTCATCTAAAGATATGAATAAAATGCCGTTGAAGATCTTATTTCAGAACTTAACTGCTGTTAGATTTAGTATCAAATACCCCCTCCGTCTCAAAATGTAAGACGTATTTTGACATTGTGTCAAAAACATCTTACATTTTGAGACAGAGGGAGTAACTAGGAAGGATAACCTGGTGTATACTTCGTTTAGTCAGGCCAGGTGAGTCTGGATTAAACTAGAAGAAGCCAACTCATCTATTGTGAGGAAGCCAGCTCAATCCAGATCGGTCATCATCGTTGATATTATGGAGGGGGGGGCGTAATATACAATGGCTAAACATGCTTATAGCTTGCCAGATATAACTAGAACTTCAGGAATCAGCCGAATTTAGTTGCAAATAAACAGGTTAAGCACTCTAGCATTGAGGAGATGGGTTAGATTTCAAAAGCTCGGAGAAGATGGGGGCTATAAGCATACTTTCAATTTTAACCCGCTTAAAAGCAACTATTAGTTACTTACTACCCATGTGCACATGAAAATTCAAGTCACTAAAGTAGAAATTTTTCATAGGACAGTGAATATTTACTCAAGAAACCAGCAATATAACGTTCCAGTGCTCCGCATTCAAATACAATTTACTTGAGCATAGGCAATAGAATGGCAAATTTGATCGAGAAGATAATGACCTCCTGGTCAGAAGACCGAGGATCTTGGGGCATACGGTTCCATTCATTCATCAATATGAAGGTTGTTCGCCCAGAGAAATCCCATATGTGAACCTAAATACAATAGACATGTGATCAAAGAAAAGGAACACAAAACTTTACACATTCAAGTGAAAATAATCAGAAATTACCGGCTCAGACTCCGAAGCCAGAATCTTGTTTGCTTTTTTAAAGTTCTCGGCTGAGTTGTCCTGATATGTTAAAACTAAAAGTTAGAACATCAGCATTTTCTTATTAACTGAAGTGAAATTCATGCATGAAAACATATAGATCCTTTACAAAACCAACACTGCTGAGAAACCTTTCTTCAAAACAAGGAGGGGAAGCGGATAGTGTGGAAAATAACACATACCTTTCTACTGATCTTCACTGTTAGTGCATTTGTACCTCGAGCGACCGAAACTCTAAGCATTATAGGATAAATGTTTACGGATGCCTCTTCAGTAAGCAATGAACTTTTGCCATTAGACTTGAGAGAATCGGAATGCCTAGGTGAGAAAATCAAGAAAACAATTAAGTTACAAGACAGATAATATAAACAATCAGGGGAAGCCATAAATTGGAGCATAGCTAAACCAGCCAGCTATGCATATATTAAAAGATTGGTAGGCGTAATTTTTAGGTGCATCATCGCATTCAAATACTATTTATATATGTAATCTCACTTCCCATCCATCACCAGCTCAAGGAATAAATGCAACAGGCTAAATGCAATACCAGATCTCTTGGTCTGAACTCGCTGCATGGTGTAATGCATTTCCCTCAGAATAGTTTAACGTGGGTTACATCCAAGCTTCATCTAAAGAGTAAACACTCTAGCAAATTTGGGTTTGTAACTTCGTACTATTATGGCTTACAACACAAAAGCATAAAGTGAACCAATAAATGTCCTCTTGTTTTCATAGGCTATGGTAGACAAACTAGAGATGAATCAACAAGCCCTATAGTCTACTCTCTGGTAGACCATCGTATTTTTCGTTCTCCTACAAAACTATTCTAGACATGCTGGACACAGAGCATCAACATTAGAAGCCTCAGCAGAGCCAGTATGACAAGTTTCAATTATAACCTTCATGGAAAATTGACGCCAAAGAACTCTCCGGCTTGGTTGCACATTGCTTTAATAAGAAGGAATACTATGTACAGTTGTAAATATACATACAATTAATAATCCATCGCTGACAGTTAGTAAGCGTGTCACTAATAAACCTTTCATGTAACGCATATAAGTCCAACTGCACACTGTAGCATGCTTATACAAAGTTAATATTCCTTATAGATATAAGGAGGAGAACAAACTACTGGGTGCACAAGACAACACAACAATATCGACGAATTAATCCATCTGCCTAGGCGCATTCATTCTACCAGCAGGCAGCTCAGTGGCGCGCATGCAAGTGAGCAACGGACAGTTACCCTATATAGCCCACCTGAGACTACCGGTGCCATTTCAGAAACATAGGGCACAAGCTTGGTTCTCTAACTCCCTTTAGCCCCAACAGCAAGGGTGATTCCAATATAGATTCTAGAACATACCTATTAACCAAACCACATAAATTAATCGACAGCGCAATGCATATATGATACCTTAAGCTTCATTGGGCACCAACCATCAGATTTTATCCAATCATCCAATACTAATACCATGCATCATGGCTTACGTAATAACCCGTGCACGGCATGATCAGAATCTAGGCATTACAAATGCATCTATCTATATTCATCCAATCCATGATCCGGTCCCGTCCCAACGAGCAAGTAGAGGAGGCAGAGCCTTTTGTGCTCACCAGGTGCGTGCCTTCCCGAAGAGGTCGGCCGCGACGAGCGCGTAGCTCCTGGCTCCGGCCTTGGCGGAGGCGTCGGGCTGGAGGAGGTCGTCGGCGCGGCGGAGGGTGAAGGCGGCGTTGTCGCTCATGAGCATGCTGATCACCCCGCGGATCCCGTAGGAGGGGGGCCCCCACGGCGCCGCCGCGTAGGGCACCCCGTGCGCGTCGATCCCGGCGCCCTCCTGCGCCTCCCTCCACCACCTGCATTGCTCGGGCAAGCGATGCCGTCAGAGACGCCGTCCGCGTAGGGCCCGGATCGGAGGGCTAGGGTTAGGGTTTGTCGGGGCGCTTACCGGTGCTGGACGAGGAAGACGCGGTCGTCGTCATCGGCGGGCGCGGCGGGGGCGGGGCCGGGGCCGGAGGTGGACGGGGCGTCGCCGGCGGCGAGCGGGGAGGAGGGCATTGGGGCGGGATCCGAGGGAGCTCGGCGGCGGATTCGGGGACGCGGGCGGCGGGGAGGAAATCGATTTGGATTTGGATTTGGATTTGGATTGAATCGAAGCGGAGGGGCGAGGAGGGGGTGGAGAAGACGATGCCCCGAAGGAGAAGGCTGCTATTTACGCGGAGGACGATGAGTCACTTGACCAAGGGATCGAATCGGACCGAGCCGCGGCCACAGCGAGTAGTAGCGCTTTCTGGAACCGGGCCCACCCGTCAGCCTCGCCTGCTGTCTTCCTGACAAATTCTTTTTTTTTCATGGGGGGCAAAAATCTTTCTTACCAATTTTGCTATGTATATATCTCGGTAATTTCCATCAAAAATTAATATGCTTGTCAAGGGCCGAGGCGACCGGCGAAGGAGGAAGAGCATCGCCCGACAGTAATGGCACTCGACACGGCTTAGATGTCGTGTCGAGGGGTCGGCCACCTCATCGAAGGAAAACCGATGCATATCTTGCATGCTAGATGTTTGCTTCTCCGGCGATTTTGCTTTTAGTATCTTATATAGTACGTTAGCTACGCTCGAGGGACTTTCAGGTCTCGACAAAAAAGGAGCAACCTTCATTGATGCCCTCCCAACAAAAACCCGCGGCTTTTGCGTACCACCCGTGGTGTCCCCGTGCCCGGTATCCAAGAAAGACGTCATCACCTCATGACACTCGCGCTACCACGAGACTGTCATGGTGTAGTATACTTCCACGCGGCATCGGGGCATGCTCACCCAACCGCCACAACCATCTGCAGTGACACATATCCAAGTCGAACGGTGGCGGTGGCGGTCACGCCTGAAACAGAAATGTGCGCTAGGGTCATGAACTGATAATCATGAGACCATGGAAGAGGTAGATTACCGACGTTTAGCTCCATATTTTCCATGTGCCCTAAAGAATGGGTAGTGTGTATGTGGAAGCAACCCATGAGAAATTTAGGCGCGGCTACTTTTTTTTCTTCCCTGTGAAACTAAAGAAGTTGGATGGGAAGTAGTGGCCAAGAGCCCCACCGTCTGTGGTTGGAGGACGTGCCAGACACAATTGGTGGCCAGCGATCTTGCTATGCCTAATGAGTAATCGGAACGGAGTTTCAAAAAAAAAGTTGGACACGATCAGGGGATAAGTCGGCTTATTTTTCCTTGTGAAATTCGAGTCAGGAAACGAACGTGATCGTTTGATCACTGCATATCCGGTGCGCGTCCGGTCCGGGCCGGACAAGGCGATAGCAACGAGGTTTTGTTGTTGGCTGGGATCATATCGGATGCCATTTTTCCGGTCCATGTGCGGTGCAGCGGGCGGGAGCCCGGCATCCGCGGGGGGATATTCCTCCGAGCTTCGGGATCACTGCTGCGCGAGCCGAATCTATCTACCACGTCCGCGTGCAAGAACCAACGCGAGGAAGGGAAGAGAGCAGCAGCGGGGGGAGTGGCTTGCGGGGCGGGGATGCCGCCGTGGCGTGGGGTTATGTTGGGGAACGTTGCATGGGAAACAAAAATTTTCCTACGCACACACAAGATCTATCCATGGTGATGAGCATCTACGAGAGGGAGAGTGAATCTACATACCCTTGTAGATCGCTAAGCGGAAGCGTTTAAGAAACGCGGTTGATGTAGTCGAACGTCTCCGCGATCCAAATCGCAAGTCGTCCCTCGATCCGATCACGAACTAGCGCCGAACGGACGGCACCTCCGCGTTCAACACACGTACGGCTTGATGACGCCTTCACCTCCTCGATCCAGCGAGCGATGATGAAGTAGTGGTTGAGTTCCAGCAGCACGACGGCGTGGTGATGGTGGTGGGGAACAATCTCTGCAGGGCTTCGCCAAGCGCTACGGAGATTATGACGGAGGAACTAGAGGGTTAGGGTTGCCGCACACGGCTTGGGGAAATCTTGATGTATCCCGTGTGCTAGCCCTGCCCCTCTATTTATATGTTGAGCCTTGGGGTCTAAACTTGGAGCAAAAGCCTCCTCCAAGTCGGTTTTGCCCGCACAAGGTCGGTTTGGCCCGCAGGAAAAGAGTCCAACTCGGATCCCTGCCGAACCGTGCACAGCCGCGCACAAGCGGTAGTACCGCTCACAAGCGGTAGTACCGCTTGGGCGGTAGTACCGCTTCACACAAGCGGTAGTACCGCTCGGGCGGTAGTACCGCTTCACACAAGCGGTAGTACCGCTCGGGCGGTAGTACCGCTTCACACAAGCGGTAGTACCGCTTCACACAAGCGGTAGTACCGCTCGGGCGGTAGTACCGCTTCACACAAGCGGTAGTACCGCTTACGCGGCAGCAAAACTACTTTTGCACTTTCCAATACCTCGTGGGCTTTGTCCCTTTGGCTCATATAAAGTGTTGCTGCACCCGAACACTTCGGTAAACATCCGGAACCCCTTCCGGTGAATTCCGGAACCCTTCCGGAGACCAAAACACTATTATCACATATATCAATCTTTACCTCTGGACTATTCCGGAGATCTTCGTCATGTCCGGGATCTTATCCGAGACTCCGAACAACTTTCGGTCACCAACATAATAACTCAATTATACTAATCGTCACCAAACGTTAAGTGTGTAGACCCTGCGGGTTCGAGAACTATGTAGACATGACCGAGACACCTCTACGGCCAATAACCAATAGCGGGACCTGGATGCCCATATTGGCTCCTACATATTCTACGAAGATCTTTTATCGGTCGAACCTCTATGTCAAGGATTCAGTTAATCCCGTATGCTGTTCCCTTTGTTCTTCGGTATGTTACTTGCCCGAGATTCGATCGTCGGTATCACTATACCTAGTTCAATCTCGTTACCGGCAAGTCTCTTTACTCGTTCCGTAATACAAGATCTTGTGGCTAACACTTTAGTCACATTGCTTGCAAGGCTCATTGTGATGTTGTATTACCGAGTGGGCCCTGAGATACCTCTCCGTCATACGGAGTAACAAATCCCAGTCTTGATCCATGCCAACCCAACAGACACCCTCGGAGATACCTGTAGAGCACCTTTATAGTCACCCAGTTACGTTGCGACGTTTGATACACACAAGGTATTCCTCCGGTGTCAGTGAGTTGCATGATCTCATGGTCAAAGGAACAGATACTTGACATGTAGAAAACAATAGCAATAAACTGACACGATCAAATGCTACGTTCTTAGTTTGGGTCTTGTCCATCACATCATTCTCCTAATGATGTGATCCCGTTATCAAATGACATCTCATGTCAATGGCTAGGAAACCTTAACCATCTTTGATCAACGAGCTAGTCAACTAGAGGCTTACTAGGGACACAGTGTTGTCTATGTACCCACACATGTATTTGAGTTTCCAATCAATACAATTATAGCATGGATAATAAACGATTATCATGAACAAGGAAATATAATAATAACCAATTTATTATTGCCTCTAGGGCATATTTCCAACAGTCTCCCACTTGCACTAGAGTCAATAATCTAGTTCACATCACTATGTGATTTACATTGTAATGAATCGAACACCCATGCAGTTCTGGTGTTGTTCATGTTTAGCCCTTGGAAGAGGTTTAGTCATCGGATCTGCAACATTTAGATCCGTGTGTACTTTGCAAATATTTATGTCGTCCTCCTTGATGTAATCGCGGATGGAATTGAAACGTCGCTTTATGTGTCTGGTCCTCTTGTGAAATCTTGGTTCCTTGGCTAGAGCAATGGCACCAGTATTATCACAAAACAGAGTCATTGGGTTAAGCGCACTAGGCACTACTCCAAGATCTGTCATGAACTCCTTCATCCAGACACCTTCCTTCGCCGCCTCCGAGGCAGCGATGTACTCCGCTTCGCATGTAGAATCTGCTACCACGCTTTGCTTGGAACTGCACCAGCTAACCGCACCCCCATTAAGAATAAATACGTATCCGGTTTGCGACTTAGAGTCATCCGGATCAGTGTCAAAGCTTGCATCGACGTAACCCTTTACGACGAGCTCTTGATCACCTCCATAAACGAGAAACATGTCCTTAGTCCTTTTCAGGTACTTCAGGATATTCTTGACCGCCGTCCAGTGTTCCATTCCTGGATCACTTTGAAACCTTCCGACCATACTTATGGCAAGGCTGACATCGGGTCTTGTGCACAGCATTGCATACATGATAGAGCCTATGGCCGAAGCATAGGGGATGACACTCATCTTTTCTCTATCTTCTGCAGTCACTGGGCATTGAGTCTTACTCAACTTCACACCTTGCAAAACAGGCAAGAACCCCTTCTTGGACTGATCCATTTTGAACTTCTTCAAAATCTTATCAAGGTATGTGCTTTGTGAAAGTCCTATTAAGCGTCTTGATCTATCTCTATAGATCTTGATGCCTAATATGAAAGCAGCTTCTCCTAGGTCCTTCATTGAAAAACTCTTGTTCAAATATTCCTTCACGCTTTCCAGCATTTCTATATTGTTTCCAATCAGTAATATGTCATCCACATATAATATTAGAAACGCTATAGAGCTCCCACTCACTTTCTTGTAAATACAAGCTTCTCCGTAAACTTGTATAAACTCGAACGCTTTGATCACCTCATCAAAACGAAGATTCCAACTCCGAGATGCTTGCACCAGTCCATAAATGGATCGCTGGAGTTTGCAAACTTTGTCAGCATTCTCTGGATCGACAAAACCTTCTGGTTGCATCATATACAACTCTTCCTTAAGGAAACCGTTAAGGAACGCTGTTTTGACATCCATCTGCCAAATTTCATAATCGAAAAAGGCAGCTATTGCTAACATGATTCTGACGGACTTAAGCATCGCTACGGGTGAGAAGGTCTCATCGTAGTCAACTCCTTGAACTTGTGAAAAACCCTTTGCCACAAGTCGAGCTTTATAGACGGTGACATTACCGTCCGCGTCCGTCTTCCTCTTAAAGATCCATTTGTTCTGAATGGCCTTACGCCCTTCAGGTAATACTTCCAAAGTCCATACTTTGTTTTCATACATGGATCCCATCTCGGATTTCATGGCCTCTAACCACTTCTCGGAATCCGGGCCCATCATCGCTTCTCCATAGCTCGTAGGTTCATCGTTGTCTAACAACATGACCTCTAAGACAGGGTTGCCGTACCACTCAGGAGCAGTACGCGTCCTTGTCGACCTACGAGGTTTGATAGCAACTTGATCCAAAGCTTCATGATCATCATCATTAACTTCCTCTTCAGCTAATGTAGGCTCCACAGAAACAACTTTCTGCGTTGCGCTACTCTCAGGTTGAAGTAAAGGTTCAACAACCTCATCAAGTTCTATCTTCCTCCCACTCAATTCTTTCGAGAGAAACTCTTTCTCAAGAAATGTTCCGTTTTTAGCGACAAACATTTTGCCTTCGGATCTGAGGTAGAAGGTATACCCAACTGTCTCTTTTGGGTATCCTATGAAGACGCATTTCTCCGCTTTGGGTTCCAGCTTTTCAGGCTGAAGCTTTTTGACATAAGCATCACATCCCCAAACTTTAAGAAACGACAGCTTTGGCTTCTTGCCAAACCAAAGTTCATATGGCGTCGTCTCAACGGATTTCGATGGTGCCCTATTTAAAGTGAATGCAGCTGTCTCTAATGCATAACCCCAAAACGATAGTGGCAAATCGGCAAGAGACATCATAGATCGCACCATATCCAATAAAGTTCGATTACGACGTTCGGACACACCATTACGCTGTGGTGTTCCAGGCGGTGTCAATTGTGAAACAATTCCACACTGTCTTAAGTGACTGCCAAACTCATAACTCAGATATTCTCCTCCTCGATCAGATCGTAGGAATTTAATCTTCTTGTTACGATGATTCTCAACTTCACTCTGAAATTGTTTGAACTTTTCAAATGTTTCAGACTTGTGTTTCATTAAGTAAATATACCCATACCTACTTAAGTCATCAGTGAAGGTGAGAAAATAACGATAACCACCGCGCGCCTCAATACTCATCGGACCGCACACATCAGTATGTATGATTTCCAATAAGTCACTTGCCCGTTCCATTGTTCCAGAGAACGGCGTTTTAGTCATCTTGCCCATGAGGCATGGCTCACATGTGTCAAGTGATTCAAAATCAAGTGACTCCAAAAGTCCATCAGTATGGAGCTTCCTCATGCGTTTTACGCCAATATGACCTAAACGGCAGTGCCACAAGAAAGTGGTATTATCATTATCAATTCTACATCTTTTGGCATCAATGTTATGAACATGTGTATCATTACTATCGAGATTCAATAAGAACAAACCCCTCACATCGGGTGCATGACCATAAAAGATATTACTCATATAAATAGAACAACCATTATTCTCTGATTTAAATGAGTAACCGTCTCGCAATAAACAAGATCCAGATATAATGTTCATGCTTAACGCAGGCACCAAATAACATTTATTTAGGTTCATCACTAATCCCGACGGTAATCGAAGAGCGAGCGTGCCGACGGCGATCACATCAACCTTGGAACCATTTCCCACGCGCATCGTCACTTCGTCCTTTGCCAGCCTCCGTCTATTCCGCAGTTCCTGTTTTGAGTTGCAAATATGAGCAACCGCACCGGTATCAAATACCCAGGCACTACAACGAGAGTTGGTAAGGTACACATCAATAACATGTATATCATATATACCTTGTTTGTGGTTGACCGCCTTCTTGTCAGCCAAATACTTGGGGCAATTCCGCTTCCAGTGTCTAGTTCCCTTGCAATGAAAACACACAGTTTCTGGTTTGGGTCCAGCCTTGGGTTTCTTCACGAGAGGAGCAACTGCTTTGCCACTCTTCTTGGAGTTACCCTTCTTACCCTTGCCATTTTTCTTGAAACTAGTGGTTTTATTGACCATCAACACTTGATGCTCCTTCTGAATTTCAGACTCAGCGGCTTTCAGCATCGCAAACAGCTCGGCGACTGACTTGTTCATCCCGTGCATGTTATAGTTCAACACGAAGCTCTTGTAGCTAGGTGGCAATGATTGAAGAACTCTGTCAGTGATAGCCTCTGGCGGAAGGGGCATCCCTAACTCAGCCAGACGGGTGGAGTACCCAGACATTCTGAGCACGTGATCACTGATAGACCCGTTCTCTTCCATCTTGCAAGCATAGAACTTATCGGAGATCTCATATCTCTCGATCCGGGCATTCTTCTGAAAGATAAACTTCAACTCCTGGAACATCTCATATGCTCCATGACGTTCAAAACGTCTTTGAAGTCCCGGTTCTAAGCCATACAACATTGCACATTGAACTATTGAGTAATCATCAGAACGAGCCTGCCAGGCGTTCGCAACGTCTAGAGACTCAACTGGAGCGGGTGGATCACCAAGCGGTGCATCAAGGACATAAGCCTTCTGGGAAGCCGTAAGAATAATCCTTAGATTACGGGCCCAGTCCACAAAGTTACTTCCATCATCTTTCAACTTAGCTTTCTCTAGGAACGCATTAAAATTCAGGGGTGCTACTGCGCGAGCCATGATCTACAACATAAATATAGCAAAGACAACTTAGACTATTGTTCTAGATAATGAGTTTAATTAATCATATTACTTAAAAACTCCCACTCAAATTGACATCCCTCCGGTCATTCGAGTGTAACATGATCCAAATCCACCAACTCAAGTCCGATCATCACGTGAGTTGAGGTGGTTTCAATGGTGAACATCTTCATGTTGATCATATCTACTATATGACTCATGTTCGACCTTTCGGTCTCTTGTGTTCCGAGGCCATGTCTGTACATGCTAGGCTCGTCAAGTTTAACCCGAGTGTTTCCGCACGTGCAACATGGCTTACACCCGTTGTATGTGAACGTAGAGTCTATCACACCCGATCATCACGGCGTGTCTCGAAACGACGAACTTTCGCAACGGTGCACACTTGGGGAGAACACAATTTATCTTGAAATTTAAGTGAGGGATCACCTTATAATGCTACCGTCGTCCTAAGCAAAATAAGATGCATAAAAGGATTAACATCACATGCAAATCATAAGTGACATGATATGGCCATGAACTTGTGCTTTTGATCTCCATCACCAAAGCACCGGCATGATCTCCATCGTCACCGGCATGACACCATGATCTCCATCATCTTGATCTCCATCAACGTGTCGCCATGAGGTTGTCGCGCCGACTGTTGCTTCCACGACTATTGCTAACGATTAGCGATAAAGTAAAGCATTACATAGCGCTTAATGATTGACACGCAGGTCATACAATAATTAAAGACAACTCTATGGCTCCTGCCAGTTGCCGTACTCATCGACATGCAAGTCGTGATATTCTATACAACACATGATCATCTCATACATCACATATATCTCATCATGTAATTGGCCATATCACATCACAACAAACCCTGCAAAAACAAGTTAGACGTCCTCTAATTGTTGTTGCAAATTTTACGTGGCTTCTACGGGTTTGCAAGAACCGTTCTTACCTACGCAAAACCACAACGTGGTGTAGTGATTGCTTTTTGATCTTCTAAAAGAACCCTCTTCATTGAAATCGATTCAACTAAAGTGAGAGAGACAGACACCCGCTAGCCATCTTTATGCAACGAAGTTACATGTCAGTTGAAGGAACCTGTCTCGCGTAAGTGTACGCGTAATGTCGGTCCGGGCCGCTTCAACTCACAGTACCGCCGAATCAAAAATCAACTAGTAACGGCAAGCAATATGTATACACCCACGCCCACAACTCGTTTGTGTTCTACTCGAGATCTCATCTACGCATAGACCTAGCTCATGATGCCACTGTTGGGGAACGTTGCATGGGAAACAAAAATTTTCCTACGCACACACAAGATCTATCCATGGTGATGAGCATCTACGAGAGGGAGAGTGAATCTACATACCCTTGTAGATCGCTAAGCGGAAGCGTTTAAGAAACGCGGTTGATGTAGTCGAACGTCTCCGCGATCCAAATCGTAAGTCGTCCCTCGATCCGATCACGAACTAGCGCCGAACGGACGGCACCTCCGCGTTCAACACACGTACGGCTTGATGACGCCTTCACCTCCTCGATCCAGCGAGCGATGATGAAGTAGTGGTTGAGTTCCAGCAGCACGACGGCGTGGTGATGGTGGTGGGGAACAATCTCTGCAGGGCTTCGCCAAGCGCTACGGAGATTATGACGGAGGAACTAGAGGGTTAGGGTTGCCGCACACGGCTTGGGGAAATCTTGATGTATCCCGTGTGCTAGCCCTGCCCCTCTATTTATATGTTGAGCCTTGGGGTCTAAACTTGGAGCAAAAGCCTCCTCCAAGTCGGTTTTGCCCGCACAAGGTCGGTTTGGCCCGCAGGAAAAGAGTCCAACTCGGATCCCTGCCGAACCGTGCACAGCCGCGCACAAGCGGTAGTACCGCTTGGGCGGTAGTACCGCTTCACACAAGCGGTAGTACCGCTCGGGCGGTAGTACCGCTTCACACAAGCGGTAGTACCGCTTACGCGGCAGCAAAACTACTTTTGCACTTTCCAATACCTCGTGGGCTTTGTCCCTTTGGCTCATATAAAGTGTTGCTGCACCCGAACACTTCGGTAAACATCCGGAACCCCTTCCGGTGAATTCCGGAACCCTTCCGGAGACCAAAACACTATTATCACATATATCAATCTTTACCTCCGGACTATTCCGGAGATCTTCGTCATGTCCGGGATCTTATCCGAGACTCCGAACAACTTTCGGTCACCAACATAATAACTCAATTATACTAATCGTCACCAAACGTTAAGTGTGTAGACCCTGCGGGTTCGAGAACTATGTAGACATGACCGAGACACCTCTACGGCCAATAACCAATAGCGGGACCTGGATGCCCATATTGGCTCCTACATATTCTACGAAGATCTTTTATCGGTCGAACCTCTATGTCAAGGATTCAGTTAATCCCGTATGTTGTTCCCTTTGTTCTTCGGTATGTTACTTGCCCGAGATTCGATCGTCGGTATCACTATACCTAGTTCAATCTCGTTACCGGCAAGTCTCTTTACTCGTTCCGTAATACAAGATCATGTGGCTAACACTTTAGTCACATTGCTTGCAAGGCTCATTGTGATGTTGTATTACCGAGTGGGCCCTGAGATACCTCTCCGTCATACGGAGTAACAAATCCCAGTCTTGATCCATGCCAACCCAACAGACACCCTCGGAGATACCTGTAGAGCACCTTTATAGTCACCCAGTTACGTTGCGATGTTTGATACACACAAGGTATTCCTCCGGTGTCAGTGAGTTGCATGATCTCATGGTCAAAGGAACAGATACTTGACATGCAGAAAACAATAGCAATAAACTGACACGATCAAATGCTACGTTCTTAGTTTGGGTCTTGTCCATCACATCATTCTCCTAATGATGTGATCCCGTTATCAAATGACATCTCATGTCAATGGCTAGGAAACCTTAACCATCTTTGATCAACGAGCTAGTCAACTAGAGGCTTACTAGGGACACAGTGTTGTCTATGTACCCACACATGTATTTGAGTTTCCAATCAATACAATTATAGCATGGATAATAAACGATTATCATGAACAAGGAAATATAATAATAACCAATTTATTATTGCCTCTAGGGCATATTTCCAACAGGTTATTGGGCGGGTGATGCCGCCAGCGCGGAAGACGTGGCGTCGCGTACACGAACTGTCGAACATGGTTAATCCCGTGCGTTGCGTGTAGTGCGAGTTTATGTGTTTATTATCCACGGGCGGAGAAGGTGGATACGCCACGTGACGGTAAGTGGTTGGGCGAGAGGTGTCACTCTTGACGCGGTCGGGGGAAAGCGAGGGGAGGCGTGCGTAGCGTACGCGTACGCGGGGTCTCGTGCGCGAGTGTATCCGTACGTGCGTATATGACTGTGTCTTCTTCCCACGGCTTTGCAGGCCATGCTTCGATTCCAACCAGTGCTACACTTTCTCAAGAAAAAAAAAGCAATGCTACACCTGGAGCCATCTACACAAACACCTCATGTACGTCCAGATGAACGACTTGGTCAACGACCGGTCACAAAATTATGACTCAATCGAGCTTTTCAAATCGGTCTTATACGTCTGGACTGACGGGCAATTCATATTCAGCTCATATCCAGGGTAGATATGAGGAGGCCCGAATGCTTTCGGGCGTGTCCATCACGTGAGACTGACAGGCGGAATCCACACGGACACCCATCAAAACCCGTCGGTCCGGTGAGAATGCCGCTCGGGTGTGCCGCAGACACATGTCAGGCAGACAATCTAGTCTTTGTACTTTGCTACTTCCTCCGTTCCTAAATATTTGTCTTTTTAGAGATTTTACTATGAACTACATACGGATGTATATAGACATAATTTAGAGCGTAGATTCATCCATTTTGCTTTGTATGTAGTCTATAGTTGAATCTCTAAAAAAACAAATATTTAGGAACGGAGGGAGTAGTTTTTATGATGGCCTTCTTATCTCATTTCTGTTGGGGTTTAAAAAGGGCTGACTTATTCAAAGCCTGAATCGCTTAGCAAGGAGTCAAAGACAAGAAAAATGAACATCCTGTTAAATGGTCTGAGGTTTGCCAACATAAAAACAGACTGGTTTAGGCATTATCAAATTAGAAGCCTTGTTAGAGAAATGGTTGTGTAAACTTGAAATAGAGTAGGGTCTTTGGTAATCCATGTTGACCAGTAAGTATATTACTCCCTCTGTTCCTAAATATAAGTCTTTTAAAGATTTCATTACGAAGTACATATGAATGTATATAGACATATTTTAGAGTGTAGATTCACTCATTTTGCTCCGTATGTAGTCCGTAGTAGAATCTCTACAAAGACCTATATTGAAGAACAGAGAGAGTAAAAGGGATGCATGCCTCGGATTCAACATAAACAAGGTGAATTCCGATTTTGGTGTGGTATCTTGTTAGTTAAACATCTGTATTTCAAGTATATGAGATTACAAGTTGGGGATGGGGCTATTACTATGGGGAGATTGGTGGTTAGTGCATTTCAAACCGATCCCCTATAACCGGTTAGTGGAGTAAAATTTCGGTTTTACTCCACTAACCGGCACCTAGCTGATCCCTCATCCGTTGTTCGTGGAGTATATTTTTTACTTCGTCCCTAAAAGTTTTCCTATTTTTACTCCACCGATTGGCGGCCGAGTAAAACTCTACGCCTCTCTCTCGCGTCCGCGCCACCGCCGCATCTTCGCCGGCGCGCCTCTAGCCGGCCCCGCCGCTACCTTGTTCCATCCCTTGCCCTCCACTGCCGTTCTGCTCGTCGGCCAGCCCATTCAGCCCTTGTCGCCGTCGCCGGAATCAAGGTGAAACGCCGCCACCGTCGCCATTGTTGATTCGTCCGATTTCTTTCGACTTTCATCGTTTTTTAGCGGCCGCCGCATCTCACCTTGCTTGCACACCGCTGCAGGTCACCCGCCGCTCGCCGGTTCAGTCTAAACCACATCGGCCGGCTTGTGCACTACCACCACACCCCAAGTGTTCGAAGAATTGCATGGGTGAGTTTTTTTGTTTGTTTCGATTTGAACCGAGCCATTTGGATTGAACCGAACCGTTTGGAATGTAGATGAAGAGGTTGAAGGAGATGGCGTTGGAGGATTCGTCGTCATCCGAAGAGGAGGAAGAAGACGACGATGACTTTGACACCGTTTTAGGCATGATTCTCAATGATGATGTTCGGCGGCCTAGGAGAGGATCACAATTTGGCCGCATACACATCAACCGTGATAGAGCCGAGGGCCATGCCAAGATCATGAAACATTACTTTGATCCAAACCCAACCTATCCGGCGAAGTACTTTCGTCGACGGGGAGTGAAGCACCTTTGATAAGTGAAAATTGGTAAGGAAACATTTTCGGTACGTGCTAAAATTTACTGTTGCTTCTTACTATGAACGGTCACCCTTTGAGTGGCTTGTTCGGGGCATCTTCGCCTCGAACGGAAGTTGAAAAGGTTGCTCCTCAACCTACTGAACATACTGAAAATATTTATTATGAGATTTCTTCGGGTATGTTAGAGAAACTGCTAGCTAATCCTTATGATGGTACGACTCATCCTGATTACCATTTGATATTTGTCGATGAGGTTTGTGGATTATTTAAGCTTATAGGTTTATCTAGGGACAAAGTTAAGAAGAAGGTTTTCCCTTTATCTTTGTAGGGAAAGGCATTGATGTGATACAGGCTATTGGATGATATTGGATCATGGGACTGGAATCGCTTGAAGCTGGAATTTCATCAGAAGTTTTATCCTATGCATCTAGTCCACCGTGATCGGAACTTTATTTATAATTGCTGGCCTCGTGAAGGAGAAAGTATCGCTCAAGCTTGGGGGGCTTAAATCTATGATGCACACTTGCCCCAACCATGAGCTCTCAAAAGGAATGATTATACAAAAAAATTATGCTTGGCTTTCTCATGATGATCAAGTATTACTCGATTATTCTTCTACTGGTTCCTATATGATGAGGACTATTGAATTCAAATGGGATCTATTTGAAAGAATTAAGCACAACTCTGAAGATTGGGAACTTGACAAAGGTAAAGAGTCAGATATAAAGCTTAAGTTTGATTGTGTTAAATCTTTTATGGAAACTAATGCTTTCCATGAGTTTAGCAATAAATATGCTCTTGACTCTGAGATAGTAGCTACTTTTTGTGAATCATTTGCTACTCATGTTGATCTCCCCAAGGAGAAGTGGTTTAAATATCATCCATCCATTGAAAACCCATTAGAGGAACCTGTTAAAATTAAAAAGGAAGAAATAATTGTTAGCCACATTGATCCAATTGTTCCTACTGCTTATATTGAGAAACCACCTTTCCCTGTTAGAATTAGGGAACATGCTAAAGCTACAACCGTGGTTAATAAAAGTCATGTTAGAACACGTAAACCTTCTGAACAAATAAATATTGAGCCTAATGTTGCTCTGGTTAAAGATCTCCTAGTCGATAACATTGATGGTCAGGTTATTTACTTCTGTGAAGAAGATGCTAGAATTGCAAAACCTGGTAGAAACAAGCGAGATGAGCTAGATAAAAACAAACCAGTTATTGGCATGCATGTTGTTTCTGTTAAAATTGGAGATCATTGTTATCATGGCTTGTGTGACATTGGTGCTAGTGTTAGTACTATACCTTTTACCTTATATCAAGAAATTATGCATGACATAGCACCCTCTGAGATTGAAGATATTGATGTTACTATTAAGCTTGCAAACAGAGATACTATTACACCACTTGGGATTGTTAGGGATGTTGAAGTCTTGTGTGCAAAAATTAAGTACCCAATTGATTTCTTAGTGCTTGGTTCAGAACAAGATAGCTTTTGTCCCATTATATTTGGTAGATCTTTCTTGAATACTGTTAATGCTGAAATTAATTGTGTTACTGAGAAGGTCAAAGTAAGCTTTGGTGATGTGTCTCATGAATTTAATTTCTCTAAGTTTGGTAGACAACCACACAAGAAAGAATTACCTAGTAAGGATGAAATGATTGGTCTTGCTTCTATTGTCGTACCTCCTATTGATCCGTTAGAACAATACTTGCTAGATCATGAAAATGATATGAATATGAATGAAAGAAATGAAATCGATGATATATTTCTTAGACAAACACCTATTCTTAAACACAACTTGCCAGTTGATATTTTAGGGGATCCTCCTCCACCCAAGGGAGATCCCGTGTTTGAGCTAAAAACATGACCTGATACTTTGAAATATGCTTATCTTGATGAAAAGAAGATATATCCTGTTATTATCAGTGCTAACCTTTCAGAGCATGAGAAAAGGAGATTACTTAAAACTCTGAAGAAGCACAAGGCTGCTATTGGATATACTCTTGATGATCTTAAGGGCATAAGTCCCACTCTATGTCAGCACAAGATTAATATGGAACCGGATGCTAAACCTGTCATTGATCATCAACGTCGTTTGAATCCTAAGATGAAGGAGGTGGTAAGAACTGAAACATTAAAGCTTTTGGAGGAAGGTATAATTTATCCCATAGCTGATAGTAGATGGGTAAGTCATGTTCACTGTGTTCCTAAGAAAGGAGGTATAACTGTTGTCCCTAATGATAAAAATGAACTTATTCCGCAAAGAATCGTAACTGGTTATAGGATGGTAATTGATTTCAAGAAATTAAATAAAGCTACTAGGAAATATCATTACCCCTTGCCTTTTATTGATCAAATGTTAGAAAGACGGGCGCTTATAGGCGCCGATCGACCGGCGCCAGGTTTGGCCGGTCGGTTGGCAGCCGCGCGATTTGCCCAGCTATAACCGTCAGATTTCATCTTTAACCTCCAGATACGCAAACACCTCATCTATGTCTTTTTCCCACATCCACGGAACAGCAAAAAAACCTTCCGACGCCAACAACTCGCCGCCCCCCGGTGCTCGCGCCGTCGTAGTAACTACGACGCATGTCTCCATCGCCGTCTGCTTGCAGCACCGCGGCTTGCCGCGCCACTCCAAAAGGTCGACATTGCAGCAAAACGCCCCGCGTCCCTCCAGCTCGTTGCCCCTTCGGTGCTCCTCGCCGTCATAGCAACTGCGGCACACGTCATCATCGCCGGGTCACCGCGCCACTCCAAAAGTCCGTCGTTGCAGCAAAAAGACCGCCGTCGCCGTCGGTGTCCTCGTGAATGGTTGTAGCAATCGTCAACACCGGTAGTAGCAAACAACGACACCGGTAGTAGCAAAAAAGGCATCGCTGCCGTTGGTGTCCTTGCGAACCGTTGTAGCAAATGTCAACACCTGTAGTAGCAAAATACGACACCGGTTGCAGCAAATTGGTTGTCGCCGCCGTCAATGTCCTCGTGAATGGTCATAGCAATCGTCAACATGGTAGTAGCAGAAAAGACAACGGTTGCAGCAAAAGTCCATCGTCATCGTCGTGGGTCTCAGTTCGTCACGAATGGTTGTCGCAAAAATCGTCGTAGCAAAAATGCCGACGGTTGCAGCAAAAAACTCAGCCGATTCCAGCAAAAAGTTCAATTCGCGGGTAGCATCATTTTTTTTGCCTGCGTGGTTCATCTATGCAACAACGCGGCCATGGTTCTTCCAGCAAAAATCAATCAACCGGTTCCAGCAAAATCTCGTCGTCGGTTAAGGAGGTGGTCGGACGGCGACTGCTGGCTATGCAATGCGAGGTAGCAGATGAACAGGAGAGAGAGGAGAGATGAAGAAGAAAGGAAAGGCTACAAGGAATCGGTGGTTACCGATATGGAAGGAAGCGAGCGATGCGGTGAGTGGGTCCTAGACGTGGCCAGCCTGTGCATAGCGAGGGGTGGTTGCGTGTCGCACGATTTGGATCGATCCCGCGGCTTCCGCGAGGCCGGCGCAGTGTTCGGCCGGCGCACCGGATGCAAACACTTTCCTAGAAAGACTATCTAAGCACACACACTTTTGCTTTCTTGATGGATATTCTGGTTTCTCTCAAATACCTGTGTCAAAAGAGGACCAAGAAAAAACTACCTTTACATGCCCTTTCGTAACTTATGCTTATATATGTATGCCTTTTGGTCTATGCAATGCACCTGCTACTTTTCAAAGATGTATGACTATTATATTCTCTGACTTTTTGTGAAAAGATTGTTGAGATTTTCATGGATGATTTTTCCGTTTACGGGACTTATTTTGATGATTGCTTGAGCAAACTTGCTCGAGTTTTGCAGAGATGTGAAGAAACTAATCTTGTCTTGAATTGGGAAAAGTGCCACTTTATGGTGAATGAAGGTATACTACTTGGGCATAAAATTTATGAACGCGGCATTGAAGTGGACAAGGCTAAAGTTGATGCAATAGAAAAAATGCCATGTACAAAAGATATCAAAGGTATAAGAAGTTTCCTTGGTCATGCTGGTTTTTATAGGCGTTTCATTAAATATTTCTCAAAGATTTCTAGGCCACCGACTAATCTTCTTCGAAAAGATATTCCTTCTGTTTTTTATGATGATTGTGTAGAATCCTTTGAAATACTTAAGAAAGCCTTGATTTCTGCACCTATTTTCCAACCACCTGATTGGAATCAACCATTTGAAATTATGAGTGATGCTAGTGATTTTGTTGTTGGTGATGTTCTAGGACAAAGAGTAGACAAGAAATTGAATGTTATTCATTATGCTAGTAAGACCCTAGACAATGATCAAAGAAATTATGCTACTATTGAGAAGGAATTTTTAGCGGTTGTGTTTGCATGTGATAAATTTAGACCTTACATTGTTGATTCCAAAGTAACTATTCACACTGATCATGCTACTATTAAATACCTTATGGATAAGAAAGATGCTAATCCTAGACTTATTAGGTGGGTGCTTTTACTTCAAGAATTTGACTTGCATATTGTTGATAGGAAGGGAGTTGAAAACCCTGTAGCAGATAACTTGTCTACGATGGAAAATGTTCTTGATGACCCACTGCCTATTGATGATAATTTTCCTGATGAGCAACTTGCTGTTATAAATACTTCACGTAGTACTCCTTGGTATGCGGATTATGCTAATTACATTGTCGCTAAATATATACCACCTAGCTTCACCTATCAACAAAAGAAAAAATTCTTTATGATTTACGACATTACTTTTGGGATGACCCACATCTTTATAAAGAAGGAGTAGATGGTGTTATTAGACGTTGTGTACCTGAGCATGAACAGGGACAGATCCTACGGAATTGTCACTCTGAGGCTTATGGAGGACACCATCCTGGAGACAGAACTGCACACAAGGTATTACAATCCGGTTTTTATTGGCCGACTCTTTTTAAAGATGCTCGTAAGTATGTCCTTTCTTGTGATGAATGTCAAAGAATTTGTAACATTGGTAGACGTCAGGAAATGCCTATGAATTATTCACTCGCTATTGAACCATTTGATGTTTGGGGATTTGATTATATGGGACCTTTTCCTTCCTCTAATGGGTATACTCATATTCTAGTTGCTGTTGATTATGTTACTAAGTGGGTAGAAGCTATTCCAACTAGTAGTGCTGATCATAACACTTCTATTAAAATGCTTAAAGATGTCATTTTCCCGAGGTTTGGAGTCCCTAGATATTTAATGACTGATGGTGGTTCAAATTTTATTCATGGTGCTTTCCATAAACTTCTAGTTAAATATGACGTTAACCATAGAGTTGCATCACCGTATCATCCTCAGTCTAGTGGCCAAGTTGAATTGAGCGATCAAGAAATAAAATTAATTTTGCAAAAGACTGTTAATAGATCTAGAAAGAATTGGTCTAAGAAACTTGATGATGCTCTATGGCCTTATAGAACTGCTTACAAAAACCCCATGGGGATGTCCCCTTATAAGATGGTCTATGGAAAAGCATGTCATTTACCTCTTGAGTTAGAACATAAAGCTTATTGGGTAATTAAAGAACTTAATTATGACTTTAAACTTGTGGGTGAAAAGAGGTTATTTGATATTAGTTCATTAGATGAATGGAGGACACAAGCTTATGAAAATGCCAAGTTGTTTAAAGAAAAAGTTAAAAGATGGCATGATAAGAGAATCCAAAAACGGGAATTCAATGTAGGAGACCTAGTCCTTTTGTACAATGGTCGTTTCATATTTTTTGCAGGTAAGCTCCTCTCCAAATGGGAAGGCCCTTATGTTGTTGAGGAGGTCTATCGCTCCGGTGCTATTAAGATTAATAACTTCGAAGGCAAAAATCCAAGAGTGGTAAATGGGCAAAGAATTAAGCATTATATCTCAGGTACGCCCATTAATGTTGAAACTAATATTATTTAAGTGATAACACCGGAGTAGCACATAAAAGAGACCTTCCAGGACACTCCAGAAACTTGAAAAAGGAGTAGGTACGTGATACGGTAAGTAAATCGACTCCAGAAATAACAAAAAAATATGTTATGTTTGGTGTTGGTATTTTAGAAAAATTCCAAAAATTAAAAGGTGTCAGGGGGACCCATGAGGGAGGCACAGGCCAACAGGGCATGCCCACCCCCCTGGGCATGCCCTGATGGCTTGTGGGGCCCTCGTGTGCCTCCCGGACTCCGTTTTCTTCCCGAACACGTATTCTGACCTTGAAAAAAATCATTATATATATTCCCGTATGTTTTGACCACCACATTGCAAGTTTCTCCTCTGTTCTTGTTTCGGGTCTTTTTTCTGACAGATTTAGATTGCCATGACGTCGCCAAGCTCCTTCAAGGACAAGTTCTTTGAGAAGGTCATCAACCCTTACCTGCTGGAGGTGATGAAGCACCCTCAAGACATTGAGATGCGTGAGGGGGTGCTCCACATCCGGGATGTTCAAGGCCCCAAGAAGGAGGGGAGCGAGAAGGTCAGGCTTGCAGCAGTGGAGCACGAGATCTTCAAGTGCCAATGGATGGTTGAACGTGGTCTGAGTGCTAACCACTCTATGATCACAGACTTCATCCTAGAAAATAAGATGGACATAAGGAACATGGGAGAGGCTCTCTTCAAGCTTCAAGAGCGGATCGAGCATCTCCAAGTGTGACGCCCCTGCTCGACACGTGCACTAATCATACACGCAAACGTGCACGCTCGAGAACAGAGACTCACGGGAGGATATCACAACACAACACTAAACTCAAATAAAGGTCTCAAATCATCACATTACAAACCAGGGGTCACGAGGACCCGAATACATAAGTCATACAAACATAATATCTGGGTACAGACATAGTTAGTCAAGTTTTGCCTTAAGAAGGCTAGCACAAGCAACGATACATATCGAAAAGGCGCAGGCCTCCTGCCTGGGAGCCTCCAAACTAATCCTGGTCGGCTGGCTCAACCCAGAAGAAGTGGCCTCCGGGACTCTCCTGGTAGTAACAAACGGTGGCAGCATCTGGCTCCTGGGCTCCGTCGGCATCTGGTCGCAAGTATCGGGTATGGGGGAAAAAGAATAGCAAAGCAACCGTGAGTACTCATCCAAAGTACTCGCAAGACTGACATCAGAACTATGCTAAATGCATTGTATCAAAGGAATGGGGCTATATCTGTGGACTGTACTGCAGAATGCTGGAATAAAGGGGGGGAGGCCTAGCCTATCGAAGACTAGCATCTTGAAGCAGTTCTTGCAGCATCAGAAGAGAGTAGAATACAGTAGCAATTAATAGTGGTTGTATAATAACAACTCCCTGAGATCCTTTCTCGACTATCCCGCGAGAAAGTAATCCCGAGAGCAGTAGTAAAAGTTTAACATGTATCATCATCACTTTATAGTTGTCATGGATCCGGGCACAACTCCAAGCGTCCTGTTACCGTGGACACGGCTATTCGAATAGATATCTTCCCTGCAGGGGTGCACTACTGTTACCCAACACGCTCGATTAACTCCGGCCGCACACCCTTGTTCCTGGTGATGTCCGGCCTCGGATGATCGACACGACGCAGCCCAGCCTACAGCTCAGCAGAGAGGTCAACATGCCGGTCTAAATCCTAAGCACGAAGGGGTCTTGGGCCATCGCCCTCCGCACTCCTGCACGTTGCGTGGGTGGTTGGAGTGCAGGCGCGACACTGAACAACACAGTGAAGTACCAGCCCAATCCCAACAATCAGCCCGCAATGTAACTTGTGATGTTTGAAGAGTTTTCGGCTGACACTATGACGTAGAGGGCCCCATTAAACCATTATCCCACGTGGTGGTAGTGCATAAAGGGCACGACGACCCACTCAGATCAAATACCCAGTTCCGTTAAGTTCGGTTATTACCCCAACACGCTCGATTTCCTCCGGCCACACACCCTTGTTCCTGGTGATGTCCGGCCTCGGGTGATCGACACGTACAGGGTTCTTGTCTTCTGACTAGGTATTGCATGACGCGCGGGTACTCTTGGAGCCGACCTGTTGGGGATATAACCCCGCGGTTAACCCGCCCTGAAGGGGCCGGGTTACATCGGTTGGTGACTCATAGTATAAGAGCCTAAGCCGGCCCAGGAAGGAAGGAGGTGAAGACGACGACTTACAGATGGGCTAGCAGAAGGCCCAGAGCCTGGTGGCGACTCAAGGCCCGAAAGGGTAAACCGCCAGGAGAAGACTTACCTTGTAAGACTAGGAAAGTAGAACCAGGGGCGGTTATGCTGTGTAACCCGACCCGGACTTTTGTAAGCCCAGGGCCTCAACCTATGTATATAAAGGTGAGCCCCTGCGGCGGGTTAGACAGGTTAAGAAAGACAAAAAGACTTACGGCGAGAGAGACTAAGCAATCGAGAGCTAGGGCAAGCAAGTCACCTCTTGTAATTGATACACCTGTTAATACAGCTAAAGCAGGACGTAGGCTTTTACCTCCACCGTGAGGGGCCGAACCTGGGTAAACTCGTGTCCCTTGTCCCGCTTAATCCCTTTGAGTCCACTACCATGGCGTTGGCTCCGAACCCAAGCCTTCAGGCATCTGCCGTGATAAAACCACGACAGGTGGCGCCCACCGTGGGGCCAGCACTCGGTGGTGTTGAGTTCTCAAAGGGTGCTCTCCTCGGGGGCGAGGGGTACGTGGTCGGCGAGATGACTAAGAGCCGCCGCGGGAAGCTTTACATCGACGACGCCGGCTGGGGTCCTGAGGCTGACTCAATCGAGTACGGTTTCCGGGTCCCCTTTGGCGGAATCCACGTCTTCATCGGCAAGATCGGCGGATCTAAACCCGGGCCGGACATCTGCACTGACATCGTCGAGCCGGCTCGGCGCAAGTAACCCGCCAAGAGCATACAACCCGCCCGTGCTGACCCGGGCAGGAAGCATGTCTTCATCGGCTTTACTCAGGGCACGGAGCTTGAGGGGTCTGTGTCAGAGGGAGAAACTTACGTCTACTCCGAGGAGGGATCCTCATGGGGGGAGACGGAGTCAATCTATCAGCTTCAGGATGGAGGGCTTGGGGGCTACGACGAGCCTTACCCCGAGTCGGAATACCATGAGTCGGACGATTATGAGCCGCCAAGCCATGCGGCCGTCTTCATGGCCGGTTCGACGGCGGCTCAGGGCAGTACACCCGCCGGTGCGACCGCATCCGGGTCAAGCACGCCCCCGGCTCAGGTTCTCCTGGATCTGATGAACGAGCTTACAACATTGATGGCGACTGAAGTTACTGCTGAGAACCAGGCGGCCCGCAATACAGAAATCACCAGATTGAAAGATCGGATGACCGCGGTCCAGCAGGAAGTTAACGAGCTGAAGGCTCAGATGGATGCTGAGGCGGAGCGCCTTAAGGCGGACGCTTTTCGCCTCGAATTGGAACAACAGTCGGCTGCGGCGGTTCAGCGGATGAGACATCAGTCCCGCTTGCCGGAGCAGTATGAAGCTAGGAATCTCTTCAACACGCCAGGAACGGGACGAAGTGTGCCTTTGGCCATAACCCGGACGGCGGAAATACCTGGGAGCCGGGCGGCGGTTCATCGTCAGTAGCTAGACCCGCCACGACGGAATCAAAACCCGCCACCACTTTATCTGACACCGCCGGGTCATTATTCTAACCCGGCAGCGAACATGGTGGCAGCGGCAACCAAGCTTGATACAATCCCGATTCCCGATGAGGCGCCTTACGCGGAAGAGGTGCGGAATGCCATTGGATACCTGCGCACGGCGATGGCCCAGCAGGAGAAGTATAATTACAGCCGGAGTCGCATGCACTCGACGCCCATCCCCGGCCGTAGCTATAGCCGGCGCTATGAGTCGCCGGCGGTTTCTAGCAGTGAACGACATCGTAACCCGCCGCAAGCGGATCAGGCAGCTCTGGATGCTCAGGCATTGGTGGATCGGGCGAGAGCACGGCGAGGGGAAGCGGCTCAGGCAGCAGCGGCGTCTCAGGAACATACAGCCGCCCCTTCCGTCTCGGGAGGAGCGGGGTTGACTTCCAGGGCTGTGGGGGTGCCGTGTCTGGTACCGGCTCTGCGGAACGAGCGTCTGCCAAAGGATTTCAAGGGTCCTCGTAAGGTGCCCAATTATACTGCTGACTTACCTCCAGAGGCCTGGGTTGAAAGCTATGAGCTAGCCATGGAGATGTTGGATGTCAGTGATGCAGTCTGCGCCAAGTATTTCATTATGATGCTGGAAGGGCCAGCTCGCACCTGGCTAAAGGGTTTGCCACCCAACACCATTAACTCTTGGGCCGAGTTAAGGGCGAGATTCATCAAAAAATTTAAAGGAACATGCAAGCAGCCCATGACGATTGTGGATTTGGACCATTGTGTACAGCGTGAGGACGAGTCGGCTCATCACTGGGTCCGGCGGGTCTCTGCTATTATCCACTCTTCAGAGCAGATTACGGCGGCTCAGGCGGTTTTAATTCTTGAGAAGAACTGCCACTTCACGCCTCTGAAGCAGAAGCTCGGCCGGCTCAAGCGGTCATGCCAAGACATGGGGGAGCTCATGGCGGCTCTCACGAAGTATGCAGATTCTGACAATACGAAGGACCCGGGCTCTGATGAGGAGAAATCAGGTCAGGGGAAGAAAGGTAACAATGGTAAGGGTCAACAGCCGGGTGCGGCTGGAAACAACAACGCTGGAAAGCGGAAACACCCGGAGGGCGGGTCAGAGTTAGTGGCTAACACCAACACCGGAAACAACCGTGCCAAGGGCAACGGGAATTACAGGCAGCCTTTTTACAGAGGTAAGGTTTCTCTGGAGGAGATGCTCAATAAGCCTTGTCCAGAGCACAGCCGGAATGGCAAGCAAGCGGATCATACATGGGGAAATTGCAGCATTATGCGGGACTTTCGGAACCACAACGTTCAACAACATCGTAATAATGGCCATGGCCGTCGGGCGGCTCAGGAGCCGGCTTCGGTGCGGGCGGCTCAGGATCTGGCTATCAGGGTCAAGGCAACCAAGGAGGTCATAACCAACAGTCTGGTGGTGGAGGCCAGCAGCAGAATAACCAGTCAGGGTATCAGAGTAACCCGAAGCAGCTCAGTGGGGGTCAGCATCACGTTTTCACAACCAGCCTTGACAAGCGGGAACGGAAGGTACGCAAACGGGCGGTTAACGCAGTTATGCCGGCTCTCCCACAGTACCTCAAGTGGTCTGAGTATGACATCACTTGGAGCAGGGCGGATCACCCGCCGCGTGTTGATAACCCGGGGCAACTGGCCTTAGTAGTTGCCCCCCAAGTGGGTGGATACAAGTTCACTAAAGTACTTATGGATGGCGGTAGCAGCATCAACATCCTGTATTATGACACCTTTCGCCGGATGAATCTTCTTGACAAGGATCTCAAGCCTTCTTCGACAGTCTTTCACGGTGTCTTACCCGGAAAGTCAGCTTATCCAGTCGGGAAAATCTCTTTGGAAGTGGCTTTTGGTGATGAAAACAATTACAGGGTGGAGTCTCTATGGTTTGAGGTAGTTACGATCAAGAGCCCATACCATGCTATCTTTGGACGGCCGGCTTATGCAAAGTTCATGGCCAGGCCCTGTTATGTGTATTTGCAGCTTAAGATGCCCGGATTGAAGGGAACGATTACTATGTATGGTGATCGGAAGACGGCTGTGGAATGTGAAGAAGGTGATGCGGCTTACGCAGAGACAAACTGTGCTGAGGCAGAACTCGATTTCTACAAGCAGAATGTTGACCCGGCAGACATGACTTCTCTGAAGAAACCCAACACGGAATCTGAGCCGCCCCTCAAGTTTCTGGCAGACGATACTAAGTTGGTGGACTTTGCGCCGGGCGACTCATCGAAGCAGTTCACTATTGGGGCCAATATGGACCCCCAATAGGAAAGCGCGCTCATCGAATTCATCCGTGAGAATCGGGACATCTTTGCATGGAAACCTTCTGACATGCCGGGTGTACCGAGAGAATTCGCTGAGCACCATCTTAATGTGGATCCTAAGTTTAAGCCGGTTAAACAGTTCCTCCGGCGGTTCAATGAAGAGAGACGTAAAGCTATTGGAGAAGAGGTGGCCCGGCTCTTGGCCGCAGGGTTCATCGTCGAAGTGTTTCACCCGGAGTGGCTTGCTAACCCGGTGTTGGTACTCAAGAAGAACGGCACGTGGCGTATGTGTGTGGACTACACGGACCTTAACAAGGCGTGCCCGATTGATCCTTTTGCTCTCCCTCGCATTGATCAAATTATAGATGCGACGGCGGGTTGTGAGAGCCTGTGTTTCCTGGATGCTTACTCAGGGTATCATCAGATCAAGATGGCAGTTAAAGACCAAGGGAAGACGGCTTTCATAACACCTTTTGGTGCTTTCTGCTATGTATCCATGCCTTTCGGGCTCAAGAGTGCCCAGGCGACTTACCAGCGCTGTGTCCAGAACTGTCTTCACAGTCAAATTGGGCGCAATGTTCATGCTTATGTGGATGATATTGTGGTTAAGTCTCGGAAGAAGGAGACTTTGCTTGACGACCTGAAGGAGACGTTTGATAATCTACGGGTTTACAAGATGATGCTTAACCCGGCCAAGTGTGTCTTTGGAGTTCCAGCCGGTAAGCTCTTGGGGTTTCTGGTCTCAGAGCGAGGCATTGAGGCTAACCCGGATAAGATAAAAGCTATCACTTCCCTGTCAGAGCCAAAGTGTGTTAACGATGTCCAACGCCTGGCGGGTCGAATCGCCGCGTTAAGCCGGTTTATAAGTCGCCTGGGTGAGAAAGCTATCCCTTTGTATCAGATGATGAAGAAGACAGACGACTTCGTCTGGAGTAAGGAGGCGGGTGAGGCATTTGAAGCCCTCAAGAAGCAGCTAACTGAGCCGCCCGTTTTGGCTGCTCCAATTGAGAAGGAACCTTTGCTCCTCTATGTGGCGGCTAATAACAGAGCAGTCAGCGCTGCAATAGTTGTGGAGCGTAAAGAGGCAGGGAAGGAATATCCGGTTCAGAGGCCGGTTTACTACATCAGTGAGGTGTTGATCGAGTCTAAGCAGAGATACCCTCATTGGCAGAAGCTGGTTTATGGGGTGTTCATGGCAAATCGAAAGTTGAAGCATTACTTCTTGGGACACCCGATTACTGTGGTGAGTTCTGCCCCGTTGGGGGACATAATTCAAAACAGGGAAGCCACTGGCCGGATTGCAAAGTGGGCGCTGGAACTTGGGCCTCTCAATCTTACGTACGTACCTCGTACGGCTGTCAAGTCTCAAGCTTTGGTGGATTTCATTAACGACTGGACAGAGTTGCAGGCGCCTGAGGAAAAGCCGGATAACACTTATTGGACGATTCACTTTGACGGGTCTAGACAGCTAGAAGGCTCGGGGGCTGGGGTTGTCTTAACCTCCCCTAAAGGTGATAAGTTCTGTTATGTGCTCAGACTAATGTTTACCTGTACTAACAATGCAGCTGAGTACGAGGCCTTGCTTCATGGTCTCCGTGTGGCGAAAGAAATGAGCCTGAGCCGGGTTAGGTGCCTTGGCGACTCAGACCTTGTGGCTCAGCAGGTTTCAGGCACTTGGGATTCCAAAGACCCAAGGATGGCGGCTTATCGTCAGGCGGTGGATGAAATTGCTGGCCATTTCAAAGGTTATCAAGTGGATCATATTGACCGTCGCAAGAACGAGGCAGCCGATGCTTTGGCAAGACTCGGCTCTCAGCGTAAGCCGGTGCCGCCTAACGTTTTCTTGGACGTCTTACACCACCCGTCTGTCAAACTGCCTTCAGAGGAAGACCTGGCTGTCCCTGACCCGGAGGGGTTATTTGTGGCGGCTCTACATGCTACTCCTGACTGGACGTTGCCCTACTTGGCATATTTGACGCGCGGCGAGTTACCTGAGGACGAGACATTGGCCAGACAGATTGTGAGACGGTCTAAATCCATGACTATCCTCAATGGCGAGTTACATAGACGCAGTGTCACCGGCGTCTTTCAGCGGTGTGTTTCACCAGAAGAGGGTAAGGAGATCTTAAATGAGATTCATGCTGGCGACTGTGGTCATCATGCCGGCTCAAAACCTTTGGTGGCCAAGGCTTTCCGTCATGGTTTCTTCTGGCTAACGGCTCATAAGGACGCGGAAGACCTAGTTCTTAGATGTGATGGATGTCAGAAGTTTGGGCGACGTGCTCACGTGCCGGCTCAGGAGCTGCGTATGATTCCTATTACTTGGCCGTTTGCGGTCTGGGGGCTTGACATGGTTGGGCCCTTTAAGAGATCTAAAGACAAGAAGACCCACCTTTTGGTGGCGGTGGATAAATTTACCAAGTGGGTGGAAGTTGAGCCGGTCAGTAAGTGTGACGCGGCTACGGCGGTTCAATTTATCAAGAAGATAATCTACCGTTTTGGTTATCCTCACAGTATCATCACTGATAATGGCACAAACCTGTCCAAGGGGGCTATGCAGACGTTTTGCGAGAACGAGCATATCCGGCTTGATGTTTCGGCGGTTGCTCATCCATAGTCCAATGGTCAGGCGGAGCGTGCTAACCAGGAGATCTTGAAAGGTATCAAGCCCCGGCTTATGGTCCCTCTGCAGCGGACACCGGGTTGTTGGGTTGAGGAGTTACCATCAGTGATGTGGAGCATCAATACTACTCCCAACAGATCGACGGGTTATACACCTTTCTTCATGGTTTACGGCGCGGAGGCTGTATTACCAAGTGACATACATCATGACTCGCCGCGAGTGGCGGCTTATGTTGAGCAAGATAATGAGGCGGCGCGTCAGGACGCGTTGGATGCCTTGGAGGAGGAACGTGATCTGGCGGCGGCTCGTTCGGCGATTTATCAGCAAGATCTGCGTCGCTATCACAGCCGCAGAGTTAAGACCCGGACGTTTCAAGAAGGCGACTTAGTGTTGCGTTTGATTCAAGACCAGACGGATATGCACAAGCTATCTCCTCCGTGGGAAGGGCCTTTTGTGGTCAGCAAGAATCTCAATAACGGG
Source organism: Elymus sibiricus (assembly GCA_039707655.1). Classification (NCBI taxonomy): domain Eukaryota; kingdom Viridiplantae; phylum Streptophyta; class Magnoliopsida; order Poales; family Poaceae; genus Elymus; species Elymus sibiricus. Next base: position 41,804,841 of record CM077671.1, read on the forward strand.
TCATACTACCTGGTTGATGTGCGAGACGAGTCAAATACCTCTGCGCAGGAGACCCGCCGGCCGTGGAACATAGCTCATCTACGGCCTTATTACACTTGAGTCGTGGACTCCCATCGTCATTGTACATATCTCATATGTGATAAATAAAGTTGGCATCCCCATAAGCCGGGGCCTCTGCCATTTTTTGTGTATTTCAGATTATGCACAGAGTTATGTCATTGGCAAGGTCAAACTGGGGTGCAGCGAGTTAAATACTTACCCCCTCTTTGATGATTTATTCCAAGATTGGGGTGCAGCGAGTTGAGAACTTACCCCCTCTCTTGCTGATTTTTCCAAATTGGGGTGCAGCGAGTTAAATACTTACCCCCTCTTTGATGATTTATTCCAAGATTTGGGTGCAGCGAGTTGAGAACTTGCCCCCTCTCTTGCTGATTTTTCCAAATTGGGGTGCAGCGAGTTAAATACTTACCCCCTCTTTGATGATTTATTCCAAGATTGGGGTGCAGCGAGTTGAGAACTTACCCCCTCTCTTGATGATTTTTTCAAATTGGGGTGCAGCGAGTTGAATACTTACCCCCTCTTTGATGACCTTTTTCAAAATTGTGGTGCAGCGAGTTAGCCACTCACCCCCTCTTTTGATAACCTTCTCCAATATTGGGGTGCAGCGAGTTGGCCACTTACCCCCGATTTGGATGATTTGGAAGAGCAGAGAGCATCATGCGTCATGCATTGTGTCGTACATCATACATTGCATCATGCATTACATCATACATCATGCATTGCATCATACTTACATATCATTCCGGTTTGACAAGCCGGGTCAGGGAAAGACTGTGAAGCAAGACGCAAGATCATGAAAGACATCTCCGGGTTGTGCTGTTATAAGTCGCCCTTATAGCAAGATCATGAAAGACATCTCTGGGTTGTGCTGGTATAAGCCGCCCTTACAACAAGATCATGAAAGACATTTCTGTCTTGTTTGTGTTGCAGGTTTTATCTTTTCTGATAAGCCACCATGAGCCTTGAAAGCAGGATTGAGAATAAGAGCATATGAAAGACGTCATTGCAGTAAGACTACTCAAAAAGAGTTATACGTGCACGAAGGCACGGCTCAGGCATTATAGTTGTCTCTACAGCTATTACAAAAGCTCCCCATGGAGTGCAAGACACGGCAAGATTAAAGTTTTTTACAAAAGACAGCCTTGGCGGCTCAGACAGGCCGAATTATCAGTTTCAGCCGAAAGTACAGCTCACTGGCTGGTCATCCTTCGCCGGTTCTTCGACCTCCTTGATCTGAAGATTATCGACGTCCCAGTTGCAGCATGTTAAGGCTTCAAATTGGGTCTGACTGAAGAAGGGGGATGTATCAAGGTCAGGGGCGAAGAGCTGCTTACGACGGGCGGGAATCAGGCTCCTTGCTTCAAAGGTTGGGCCGTGCACGCGTTTGTTTTCCGCGTTATAAGCCGCTTGATATGTGGAAAGGTCTAACTCATCGGCAAGACTTGATGCAAGCACCCGGGAGTCTTTCATGCACTTGACATAATCGGCTTTTGCGAAATTTGAGCCGTCAACCTTCTTGGCTGGGAACCCGTCCATCATTTCTGCCATAGTTAACTCTGGGGCAAAAGCAAGACATCGGCTTAAAGCAGCCATGGCTCCTTGCCTGGCGGCTGACCGTTTGAGTTCTCCAATCTATTTTGGCAGGGTGGATAGAAGTTCTATCACCCCCTTCATATGCTTTGGGATGCATTTCTCGGTTAGCATTGCCTTCATGGTGCAGAGGGTCCCGCAATATAACTGTTCTGCTACGGCGTAGACGGCTTTCAGCTTAATCACGCTGTCTGAAGACAGTTGGCGGCTTCGTTCCCCTGCAAGATAGTTAAGCATTATAAGCCGCCCGTATAAGTGTTTTCCACAAGAAAAGGGAATTTTTCAATTGATCAGTGCTTACCAAAGATTGCAGAGGTCATTCTCGAGATGTGATTTTTGAGAGTCTGGAGCTCATCTGATACAGTTTTAAGCCGGTTTTCAGCGTCATCGGCGCGTTTGGTGAGGACGGCTTTTTCAGCATCAGCCGTTTTCTGGTAAGCAGCATATTCAGCTCGGGCTTTTTCAAGCTCTGTCACGGCAACTCGCCATTTATCGCCCGCCTCAGCTCTGGCGACTTGTTGAGCGGCACGATCCGATTCAGCGGCTTTTAAAGCTTCCTGCATTACGAGACAAGACAGTTCAGGAATTTTTAAGTTGCTATGATGAGGTGCATACATTGGTGAAGATATCACAAGTCTCAAGCAGATTGCAAGCAATATACTTGACACTTGGGGGCTAATGCCTGTGCTTTTCTCAAAGTCTACATGACAGTTCCGGCTCATCTTTGATAAAGATAAGTCGGCACTTGGGGGCTACACGGTGCTCTCCAAGTCTACAGTGAAATTCCGGCTCATCATCTCTATAATGACCCGGACTTGGGGGCTGCACTTGGAGTTGATCAAGATTAGTACCGGATCAATATTTATATTAACCCGGTCCTTGGGGGCTACAGGTATCAGAAATTTAAAGATGACAAGAGTTGAAAGACCCGGTCTACTAGTGGATCTATTAAACCGGCTCTTGGGGGCTACATAAGAGTATAAGGAAAGCATGAAAAGGGGGAGTACCTCAAATTTGGACTTCATAAGGCCAACAAGTTTTCGCTCCATGTTATGGCTTGCGCTGAGGCGGTTTAAATAGCCAGCATGGAGATCATCTGTAGACATCTTTTCCAACGACGGAAATGCAAAGTCGACTTTTTCTGGCGAGTTTTCTTTAGTCTCGCCGGAATGTCTTGTTAACACATGAGAGGGCGACTGATAACTTGCCCTAGTAAGAGTAACGTCTTTGGCAGCTGGAGAGTTCGGCGTCTGGAAGACAGGTTGTGGAGGGCTTGAAGGAATGACCGTATCATCATCAACCGGCTTGTAGGGCTGAGGATCATCGACAGGTGCTTCTTCCCTAGCTTCTGTACGCTCAGCATGAGGTGCAGGGGAAGCCGGCTTAGTTTTCTCTGGCTCCTGGACAGTGGGGGCAGCCTCAGACTCGCCGATCTTCCTCTATTTCGCTTGAGCCCAGGGGAAAACAAAAAAGATTGTCAAATAAAGTACAAAATTGAAAGAAAGATATAGTGCAAAGGAAAAATATGCACCCTGGGTTGATCCTCATTGGAGGTAACTTAGTGGCCGTTGAATCGTCAGACGAAGGGGGCGAGTCCTGGAAAGATTACAGCTCTTCAGGCAAAGGTAAGATTGTAAGACAATGCTGTTAAGATGATCAGATTTGGGTGAAAAGTACTTCTGCAGGATGTTTCCGGGAAGCCGGGGAGTTGGGTAAGCCGGCCATCAGCTCATAAGAGCCGGAGCTCCGGGTCTGGCGCCTGGAGGTGTGCTGTTGCTTTTTCAAAAGAAAATGGGAGTCTAAGTAAGCAAGAGGGTGAGAGAATGGGACTTTTCGGATGACCCGCCGTATATTCTTTGGGGGAGAATTTTCTAAGTCGGAGGAAATATTGATTACCTCAGGAGCATCCGCATGGCTGGTTTCTGTGTCATCCTGTGAGTAAATACTATTAGTAAGCTGCATAAAAAGACGGCCAGAAGAGGTCAAGCTTTACCTCTGAATTGTGAGACTCAGGGGTTTCTGAAGCGGCGGTTCTCTTCTGACGAGCAAGGGTTTTACCCGCCCTGGGTTTCCTCATGGGCGGGTTGAGTTTCTTTTTCCAGAAGTCAGAGTTGGCCTGTACACAAGCCGCCAGAGAAGTTAAAAGATGCAAGTTAAGCGAGCAAGGCAAAGACTGCAAGTTACAAGAAGTATTCTTACAGGAGGAGCCGGGTTTTGAGCGTAAAACGGCTTTAGCCCGATCTTGTTGCAAGCCTCCTGCTTTTCGCCTAGAAGGGTCTTAACAGTACTATTGACTTCTTGCTCTGTTAATTGGGCGTTTGAGAAGCGGAGGGGGTCATTGGGTTCACCCGTGTACTCGGACATAAGCCGATCACGCCGGCTCAGTGGCATTACATTCCAACTGACCCAGCAGCGGGTCAGGTCGACGCCAGTCAAACCGTTTGCAATCAAAGCCTTAATCTTGGCAATGGAAGTGGCATACTTTGCCCTGTCTGTGGTGGATAGTCTGTCTGGAAGTTCTCCAAAGCTGGGAAGCCGGGTAGGGCGGTAACCCGGCAGCGGGTTTTCACCTTCCGGAGAAGTGTCTTTGCAGTAAAACCAGGTCCTGTTCCAGTTCTTAGGATGACTCGGCAGGGCAGCAGATGGGTAAGGCACATCTCTCCGCCTCTGGATGGTTACGCCGCCGAGTTCCAGACTTGAGCCGCCTGCTTTCTCAGTTTGGCGGTTGATATAATGGTAATCACGGAAAACGTCGACAGAGGGTTCTTCCTGAAGATACACCTCACACAAGACCTGGAATTGGCAGATATTGGTGACGGAATTGGGGCCTACATCCTGAGGATGAAGCTTAAAAAAGTGCAGAACATCTCGAAAGAATTTAGACCCGGGTGGGCTGAAGCCGCGGTGGAGGTGATCAACAAAAACAATAATTTCTCCATCTTGAGGTTTGGGTCTTTTCTCTAAACCAGGAACCCGCCAATGAATGACGTCCTGAGCTGGTAACACGCCCATCTTTACATAGTCTAAAAGCAGTTCTTCAGTGACTCCGGATTGAACCCAGTCGCAAGACGATGTTGCACTGGACATGTTGGCGGTTTATGTGCTGAAATAAAGAAGCCACATGTATGTTGGCGGGTTAAGTGAAAGAAGCAATAATCAAATGTTATGGCGAGTTACAAATACGTGTGCTAAGCCGCCCGAGGGAAGAAGGGCGGGTCAATCATCGGTACACCCAAGATGGCCCAAAATTTCGCTAAGTATGGGACAAACAGATTTCACAATCTGCAGCAATATTTTTGGATCTACGAACAGTTCAGAAAGGGGAAAAATCACTAACCCTAGCAGGCAGTAGTGAAACATATGGATCAGCGACATGATGATAATGAAAGGGAATCAATCTATACAACATGCGAAGGGAAGGCTAATCACTACCGCATTACTCTCAACAGCATTTTTGAATCCATAGCCTTGATTCAAGCCCGAAGAACACAACGAACGGGCATGAACTCCGGCGAACTTCAGGGACAATACAGATTTAATGTGGATCCCTGAAAGGGCAGAAGCTTTACCTGGATGATCGACAGAAGAGGGGAGGAGCGCCGCGTTTCTCTGGTCTGTTCAAGGTTGATGCGGTGGCCTGTTTCGAGTCCGCCGAAGAGGAGCGACGGCGGCGGAGCTGTTTGCTACAGTATTCGCAACGGCGTCAGAAGGAAGAAGAACAAGTGACGGGATAAAAGTGAAAAGAGCGACCCCATGCCCATTTATAAGGGTAGGTGGGGGAGTGAAACGGCAGGCCCGGAGATCGAGGAGGCGGTATAATTATCGTGGCTAAAATGGCGCCTCGATTTTTGTATGGCGGGTAAGGGAAAGATTCGCTGTGACATCATTGTTGGATATGGCGGGTTAGAAAAGATCAGTCAAAGTTGCAGTTTCAGAAGGACCGCAGAAGACTCGCCAACTGGAGGATTTAAATTGACATGAACAGGTTCAAATCAATTTGGGGCCTAATGTTGGGGATATAACCCCGCGGTTAATCCGCCCTGAAGGGGCCGGGTTACACCGGTTGGTGACTCATAGTATAAGAGCCTAAGCCGGCCCAGGAAGGAAGGAGGTGAAGACGACGACTTACAGATGGGCTAGCAGAAGGCCCAGAGCCTGGTGGCGACTCAAGGCCCGAAAGGGTAAACCGCCAGGAGAAGACTTACCTTGTAAGACTAGGAAAGTAGAACCAGGGGCGGTTATGCTGTGTAACCCGACCCGGACTTTTGTAAGCCCAGGGCCTCAACCTATGTATATAAAGGTGAGCCCCTGCGGCGGGTTAGACAGGTTAAGAAAGACAGAAAGACTTACGGCGAGAGAGACTAAGCAATCGAGAGCTAGGGCAAGCAAGTCACCTCTTGTAATTGATACACCAGTTAATATAGCTAAAGCAGGACGTAGGCTTTTACCTCCACCGTGAGGGGCCGAACCTGGGTAAACTCGTGTCCCTTGTCCCGCTTAACCCCTTTGAGTCCACTACCATGGCGTTGGCTCCGAACCCAAGCCTTCGGGCATCTGCCGTGATAAAACCACGACACGACCCGTCTTTAATAGTATTCACTCGCGGGCACCCTTGGGGCCAGCCCGACTTTAACATTGGGCACTGTTGGGACTCAGGTCCATCTCTGACTGGATGGTACCACCAGCCCTTCAGCCCCGAAATAGTAAATGAGTGTAGCATTGTAATCATTTCCGTGATCCTCACCCAGAGTGATCACGGCCCGGTAACAAGCATGGCATACGGACAAAGGTGATGGCCACCGATGAAGAAGTAGCACAACTAAGTATTGTGGGACAACAGGTGGGGTATCAATAACAGACTACAAAATCAGGCTATGCATCGGATTAGGTGCTATCGGAACAGTAGCAGGGGCAATTCTAATGCAAGCATAAGAGAGAGAAACATGGGTGATATCTGATGATCAAGGGGGTTTTGCTTGCCTGGAAGCTCTGCTGAAGGGGCATGGTCGTCGGCAACGTAGTCGTACACAGCAACGTCGTCGGCGGACTCGAGGGCTAACGAGAGAGAAGGGGGAGAAGAAACAATGAATACATGGCAAAATGCAACAACGATGCATGACATGCTTAAATGATTGCATATTCGAAATCTTCACATTTTTCTGATCATTTTACATATATAAATTATTTCAATCCGAGTTACGGTTTAAAAGACATGATTTTCTAAAGTTTTAATCATTTTCTGAATTTATTTTATTTAATTAATTCGAATTATCCAGAACATTATCCAGAACAGAGCGAGTATGACGTCATCATGACGTAGACATGACGTCAGCAGGTCAACTCCCGCTGGGTCAGGTCAAACCTGACCTGTGGGTCCAATGGGACCCACACGTCAGTCTCACAGTAGGTTAATTAGGTTTTATTTAATCTAAACAGGGTTAATTAAGGGTGGGCCCTACTAGTCAGTGGCTAATTATTTAACTAATTAATTAACCGATTTAATTAACAATTACATTTATTTTAAATCGTTTAAAATGGGCGGGACCCACATGTCATAGACACGGGGCCGGCCACGTCAGCTTTGACCGGGTCAAAGGGGACCCGCGGACCCACCAGTCAGTGGCACTGGGCGTGGGCCCCAGCGGCCATGTCGGCGACGGCCACCGGAGCCACGCCGGAGCGCTCTCCGGCGAGCCTGAGGGGTGCCAACTCCGGCGAGCCCGGAAATCGCGCACGGTGGACGGTTTTAGGCGCGGTTTGGCCCTCTGGAACGGCCGCTCGACGGCGCGTCCAGTGGTGGCGGTGGTTGGCCGAGAGGTGGCCGGGATGGACGGCGGCGAGCACGTCGGCGGCGGCCAGTTTTGGGCGGTGCACGGGAAGCGGCTGCGGGGCGATTTCGGGCGAGCCAATCAGCTGGGCGGCATCTACGCGCGCGGGCGAAGTCGATGGACAACAACGTGTGACCAAATGGTCGCCGGAACGATGCCGGCGACGAGCTATGCGGCGGCGAGCTCGGGCGTGACGGGGAAGCAGGGCTAGGGGCTAAATCCGATGGCGAGAAGGGAGGGGAGAGGTAGAGTAGCTCACGGGGAGCCTGTAGGGGAGCTAAGCGGGCGCGGGGATGACTTGACGGCGACGAATTTGACGGCGAGGCGGCGACGACAGCAGGAGGAAGACGAGCTCGGGGTGGACGATGCAGCGGCGCTCCTACTCGGGCGAGTCGTCGGGGAGGAAGAGGAGGTCGAGGCGAAGCTTCTTGGCGCGGTGGCGAGGCGAGGCGGGCACGGTGGCTACGCGGGCGCGCGATGGTCGGCGACGGCAGAGCCGGCCATGGCGGGAGGAGGAGAGAGCAGCGCGTGGGAGGGGGAAAAGATCCTGGGCGGGCCAGGGGGTGCGGCGGTGGCCTTCTTATCCACCCTAGGGGACCTGTAGCGACGCGGGACGAGCTGGTCGCGGCGGAACAGCTCGCCGGCGACGGGCGCGGTCGAGGTGTTCGACCGAGCGCGGGAGCAGTGAAGGGGAAGGCGACCGAGGGGGTGGGCTGGGCTGGCGTGGCGGCTGGCTTAGGCCCAGGTAAGCGCGGACCTTTTCTTTTTCTTCTTTCTTTTCTATTTCTGTTTCTGACATTATTTGTTTTGCTAATTGTTTAGGTACTTAATGATTTTTTTAAAACATGTGGCTAGGCCCAAAATTAAGAGTGCAATATCTAGCACTGCCAGAAAATGGTTTTGAGCCAATATGTTTTCATATAATTTTTAATTAAATAAAAATGCATTTAATATTGATGTTTTGGTACTGTTTGAGGTTGTTTGAGTCATTTAACAATTTTAGTAAATGTTGGCTACAATTTTATAATTGTCTATGGATTATTTACAACATTATGAGCATTTTAGTTTCTGGTTTTGGACAACTTTTATTTTCACTTTTAAATTAGTTTTGCAATTTGAATTTGAAAAGTGGTATGATGCTAATGATGATTATGCAACACTAATCATGATGACATGGCACTGTTAACAGGGGATTACTGTAGCTAATTACAAGGGGTGTTACAATTCTCCTCCACTAACAAGAATTCTCGTCCCGAGAATTAAGAGGTGGAGTAAGGGGGAAAAGGTTTGGTTACGAAATTCTAACGAGTCTTCTCGATCTTCGTTGCACTTCTCGAAGAGTTTGATCCATTATATTTGAAGTCTTCATTTCTCTGCACCATTGCTTCGTGATAAGGTTGCCGTTCTTCCTTCCGGATCTTCATCGTACTTACGAAAGGATAAGGGGTAAGTTGGCATCGATGGGGTTTCACAAGGGGAAAACAACTGGGGTTATTTCATGAGTGAAACACGTAGATATATATCTCTCGAGTTTCGGAACTTAGGGAATTCATCGAGAGCAATATAGGTAGGTAGAAAAGTTTGAAATGGGTAGGCAATCGTTCGATGCCTAATCAGAAGTAAAAGGGGTTCAGAGCAACGAGATTAGATATTGCGTCTGATACCGGATAGGTCATGTTAGGGAAGATGGCTCGTGAAATACAAGCGAAGCCAAGTACGAGGAATAACTTTGGAAACAGGGGGGTGCACAGGAGAGTCAGATTTCGGTCCTGTGGAACTGTGGTAAGGGTGGATTAAGTGTAGGAAGAGCAGTGACATTTTGCATGCTCACGATAGCAAGGCATGTCAGAGGATAGTTTGTCAGCTATGTTGGTAACAACGTCGGTACCAAGGGCGGGGGACGAAGAGAACCATTTTCATGCTTGCAATGCGAGGCGGACCATTAGGCATAGTTCTCGTCCATCGGCGGTTACCGGAATGTCATCAATAATAGTAACATGGTCTTACTCACAGAATTGTACACCAGGGGTGCTGTCACAAGCAGGGAATCATCACTGCTCAGATCATATAGATCACAAGAAGGGTTAAACAAGCCAATGGAAAGGAAAATGTGATTATTGGATTAAACAGACCAATGGAAAGGAAAACGTGATTATACACAAGTATTAGGTGTATAACCTTCCCAAGGGAAAAACAGAGCTTGATATCCATGACAAGATAGCAAGTGGAGCACCATTTAGTGAAAAGGAAGTATTACGAATTAAATTCATAACTTGGGATAAGTCAAAGATGTTAACAATGATTACAACACAATTTATCGAAAGGTTTCAGGAAGATGTAATTGATCAATAACATGATCAAGCAGAAGAAATGGGGAAGCAGAAGGTCAATGTGTTATAGGGTGGATTGGATTCACTTATCGGTGTTCTCGGTTGACAACAAACCGAAACCCGTGGAGTTACCATGATGGGGAAAGGTATCACCTTAACAAAGCTTCATAAGATGTAGTGCAATGGTACGATATCCTCGAGATACCAGAGGGTAATACTCGAAGGTAGAACAAAATAGAAGCTGAACTAGATCATTGATCTACGGATGGCAGGTGCTTTAACCTTGTTGAAAAATAGACGAGGCACGGAAATGGAGTTATCAAATGAGGTCGGCATGGTCAGAACCATTACTGCATGGAATCAAGTTAAGGAAACTGGAAGAATTATACAAATGAAGAAATATTTTGCAAGAAGCTTCCGTGACGGTCTACATCGTTTCCATGGGCATGAACACAAAGTTCAAGGTCGACTCCCACTTCTTCAATGCATAACCTTTCATTCACTTCTCGCTTTCGATGAAGTGGTGGTGTTGAAATTTTATCTGGAGTAACACCAGTAGAGTAAGACCCGTAGGAGTTTTCGGGTTCACTCCGATGGCAGAAGCATAGATACCACCCATCGGGGCATTTTACGAATCTATACAGCACAAATATAGAAGCAACGGATACAAGCTCGACAGCAGAGGGCTGACGACACGGAGCAGATGATACAATTCGCCAGAGGCATTTTGTATCAGGGGAGATTTGACAATGATTTAAAATACGAAGGAGCCGTCGGATAGTAATCCACCAAAAGATCAGGTGGTTCGCAAAGGATCGGAAGTGAGTATCGGTACTCAAGCAGAAGCAGAAAGAATGCAAAAGCATCGGATTATAGAAATAACTGAATAATTCGAAGCTTAATTACAAAGGAATTACGATTTCCGAGTTGGGGGATCAGAGGCAGACGCTCTGATCAAAGATAAGTAAATTGAATAGAATTACATGGACAATCAATTGTTACTTAATTGACCGAGAACCAGCTCATATCCGGAATGACGTCTGAGCCGGAAGGGTAATTCCTAGGGATCAATTGATGATTGCGAGTATCTGCAACATATTGAATCGAGGGACTCAAAATGATAATGGCAGAGGACGTCGATGAATACTGCTAGGCATATGGAATTAACCATAATGCAAGCAGGTAAGAGGAATCTCAAAAGCAGTAGGCTGCAGAGGATTTCCGGAAGATCGGATATCATTTCGAAGTACATTGTGAATCACATGAACAACTGGGGATGAACGAATCCCAGATAAGTGTGACAAATTATTCGCAATGTATTCTTGCGACATAGGACTGCAAGGCAGTAGGAGCAAAGGATTCTCGAAATATCGGAGAGTATTTCGATATGTCGGATGGAACAAGAGAGTAATTGGAATGAATATATGTACGACAAGTGTATGTAGTTACCCATCAGGATTTATCGGTGGTAGGGAATTGCAAAAGCAGCGGGCACCAGGGTCTTGGGGAATCATCGGAGAGTGTCTTCGGGATCTTCTGGTGAAACAGGCGATCATCTGTATCGAGTGGCTCTCCGGGTGGACGAGATTACGAGATCCTAGTATCGGCATTAGTAAAATTCATTTAACCCGAAAAGAAGAGAGTTCAGAGTCCCAGAGTATAGAAGAGGAATAAAAGATCCTAATACCACCCAGTTGGCGACGTGGGCCCGTAAGCCACACATCCATTTTAGTAAAATAGTTTCCGGAAAAACTAGACTCAACTGCGACCAAGGAGTTGGAAAGGGGCTTCCTACAGGCAGTCGGCTCTGATACCAACTTGTGACACCCCTGCTCGACACGTGCACTAATCATACATGCAAACGTGCACGCTCGAGAACAGAGACTCACGGGAGGATATCACAACACAACACTAAACTCAAATAAAGGTCTCAAATCATCACATTACAAACCAGGGGTCACAAGGACCCGAATACATAAGTCATACAAACATAATATCTGGGTACATACATAGTTAGTCAAGTTTTGCCTTAAGAAGGCTAGCACAAGCAACGATACAGATCGAAAAGGCGCAGGCCTCCTGCCTGGGAGCCTCCAAACTAATCCTGGTCGGCTGGCTCAACCCAGAAGAAGTGGCCTCCGGGACTCTCCTGGTAGTAACAAACGGTGGCGGCATCTGGCTCCTGGGCTCCGTCGGCATCTGGTCGCAAGTATCGGGTATGGGGGAAAAAGAATAGCAAAGCAACCGTGAGTACTCATCCAAAGTACTCGCAAGACTGACATCAGAACTATGCTAAATGAATTGTATCAAAGGAATCGGGCTATATCTGTGGACTGTACTGCAGAATGCTGGAATAAAGGGGGGAAGGCCTAGCCTATCGAAGACTAGCATCTTGAAGCAGTTCTTGCAACATCAGAAGAGAGTAGAATACAGTAGCAATTAATAGTGGTTGTATAATAACAACTCCCTGAGATCCTTTCTCGACTATCCCGCGAGAAAGTAATCCCGAGAGCAGTAGTAACAGTTTAACATGTATCATCATCACTTTATAGTTGTCATGGATCCGGGCACAACTCCAAGCATCCTGTTACCGTGGACACGGCTATTCGAATAGATATCTTCCCTGCAGGGGTGCACTACTGTTACCCAACACGCTCGATTAACTCCGGCCGCACACCCTTGTTCCTGGTGATGTCCAGCCTCGGATGATCGACACGACGCAGCCCGGCCTACAGCTCAGCAGAGAGGTCAACACGCCGGTCTAAATCCTAAGCACGAAGGGGTCTTGGGCCATCGCCCTCCGCACTCCTGCACGTTGCGTGGGTGGTTGGAGTGCAGGCGCGACACTGAACAACCCAGTGAAGTACCAACCCAATCCCAACAATCAGCCCGCAATGTAACTTGTGACGTCTGAAGAGCTTTCGGCTGACACTACGACGTAGAGGGCCCCACTAAACCATTATCCCACGTGGTGGTAGTGCGTAAAGGGCACGACGACCCACTCAGATCAAATACTCAGTTCCGTTAAGTTCGGTTATTACCCCAACACGCTCGATTTCCTCCGGCCGCACACCCTTGTTCCTGGTGATGTCCGGCCTCGGGTGATCGACACGTACAGGGTTCTTGTCTTCTGACTAGGTATTGCATGACGCGCGGGTACTCTTGGAGCCGACCCGTCTTTAATAATATTCACTCGCGGGCACCCTTGGGGCCAGCCCGACTTTAACATTGGGCACTGTTGGGACTCAGGTCCATCTCTGACTGGATGGTACCACCAGCCCTTCAGCCCCGAAATAGTAAATGAGTGTAGCATTGTAATCATTTCCGTGATCCTCACCCAGAGTGATCACGGCCCGGTAACAAGCATGGCATACAGACAAAGGTGATGGCCACCGATGAAGAAGTAGCACAGCTAAGTATTGTGGGACAACAGGTGGGGTATTAATAACAGACTACAAAATCAGGCTATGCATCGGATTAGGTGCTATCGGAACAGTAGCAGGGGCAATTCTAATGCAAGCATAAGAGAGAGGAACATGGGTGATATCTGATGATCAACGGGGTTTTGCTTGCCTGGAAGCTCTGCTGAAGGGGCATGGTCGTCGGCAACGTAGTCGTACAAAGCAACGTCGTCGGCGGACTCGAGGGCTAACGAGAGAGAAGGGGGAGAAGAAACAATGAATACATGGAAAAATGCAACAACGATGCATGACATGCTTAAATGATTGCATATTCGAAATCGTCACATTTTTCTGATCATTTTACATATATAAATTATTTCAATCCGAGTTACGGTTTAAAAGACATGATTTTCTAAAGTTTTAATCATTTTCTGAATTTATTTTATTTAATTAATTCGAATTATCCAGAACATTATCCAGAACAGTGCGAGGATGACGTCATCATGACGTAGACATGACGTTAGCAGGTCAACTCCCGCTGGGTCAGGTCAAACCTGACCTGTGGGTCCAGTGGGACCCACACGTCAGTCTCACAGTAGGTTAATTAGGTTTTATTTAATCTAAACAGGGTTAATTAAGGGTGGGCCCTACTAGTCAGTGGCTAATTAGCTAATTAATTAATTAATTAATTAATTAACCGATTTAATTAACAATTACATTTATTTTAAATCGTTTAAAATGGGCGGGACCCACATGTCATAGACACGGGGCCGGCCACGTCAGCTTTGACCGGGTCAAAGGGGACCCACGGACCCACCAGTCAGTGGCACTGGGCGTGGGCCCCAGCGGCCACGTCGGCGACGGCCACCGGAGCCGCGCCGGAGCGCTCTCCGGCGAGCCCGAGGGATGCCAACTCCGGCGAGCCCGGAAATCGCGCACGGTGGACGGTTTTAGGCGCGGTTTGGCCCTCTGGAACGGCCGCTCGACGGCGCGTCCAGTGGTGGCGGTGGTTGGCCGAGAGGTGGCCGGGATGGACGGCAGCGAGCACGTCGGCGGCGGCCAGTTTCGGGCGGTGCACGGGAAGCGGCTGCAGGGCGATTTCGGGCGAGCCAATCAGCTGGGCGGCATCTACGCGCGCGGGCGAAGTCGATGGACAGCAACGCGCGACCAAATGGTCGCCGGAACGATGCCGGCGACGAGCTATGCGGCGGCGAGCTCGGGCGCGATGGTGAAGCAGGGCTAGGGGCTAAATCCAACGGCGAGAAGGGAGGTGAGAGGTAGAGTAGCTCACGGGGAGCCTCTAGGGGAGCTAAGCGGGCGCGGGGACAACTTGACGGCGACGAATTTGACGGCGAGGCGGCGACGGCAGCAGGAGGAAGACGAGCTCGGGGTGGACGATGCAGCGGCGCTCCTGCTCGGGCGAGTCATCGGGGAGGAAGAGGAGGTCGAGGCGAAGCTTCTTGGCGCGGTGGCGAGGCGAGGCGGGCACGGTGGCTACGCGGGCGCGCGATGGTCGGCGATGGCAGAGGCGGCCATGGCGGGAGGAGGAGAGAGCAGCGCGTGGGAGGGGGAAAAGATCCTGGGCGGGCCAGGGGGTGCAGCGGTGGCCTCCTTATCCACCCCAGGGGACCTGTAGCGACGCGGGACGAGCTGGTCGCGGCGGAACAGCTCGCTGGCGACGGGCGCGGTCGAGGTGTTCGACCGAGCGCGGGAGCAGTGAAGGGGAAGGCGACCGAGGGGGTGGGCTGGGCTGGCGTGGCGGCTGGCTTAGGCCCAGGTAAGCGCGGGCCTTTTCTTTTTCTTCTTTCTTTTCTATTTCTGTTTCTGACATTATTTGTTTTGCTAATTGTTTAGGTACTTAATGATTTTTTTAAAACATGTGGCTAGGCCCAAAATTAAGAGTGCAATATCTAGCACTGCCAGAAAATGGTTTTGAGCCAATATGTTTTCATATAATTTTTAATTAAATAAAAATGCATTTAATATTGCTGTTTTGGTACTGTTTGAGGTTGTTTGAGTCATTTAACAATTTTAGTAAATGTTGGCTACAATTTTATAATTGCCTATGGATTATTTACAACATTATGAGCATTTTAGTTTCTGGTTTTGGACAACTTTTATTTTCACTTTTAAATTAGTTTTGCAATTTGAATTTGAAAAGTGGTATGATGCTAATGATGATTATGCAACACTAATCATGATGACATGGCATTGTTAACAGGGGATTACTGTAGCTAATTACAAGGGGTGTTACACCAAGCTCAAATCTATGACCTGCCAAACCAAAACCGTGAGTATGAATCCAGGTTTAAAAGGAGACGAGATCTTCTTTCTATGATGGAGAGCCTATGCCTTGGAAGATGGAGGATGATACGTCTCCAACGTATCTATGATTTTTTATTGTTCCATGCTGATATATTATCATTCTAGGATACTTTTTGTGTCTTTATTTACCAATTTATAATATTTTTGAGCACTAACCTATTGACCCAGTGCCAGTTGCTGTTTTCTGCATGTTTTTCACTTCTCGGGATTACAGTACCAAACGAAGTTCAATTGCCACGAAACTTTTTGATGATTTTTTCTGGACCAAGAGAAGACCTGGGTGATTCGAAAGAAGGTTGGGGGCCACACCAGGGCCCCACAAGCCAACAGAGCGCACCCTAGCGGGGCGCCCTGATGGCTTGTGGCCCCCTGGCGGCTCTCCCGACCTCGTTCTCTGCCCTATAAATTCTCTAATATTCCAAAAACCCTGGAGGCAGTCCCAAAACTCGTTTTACGCCGCCGCAAGTCTCTGTTCCGTCGCGAGGCCATCTGGAGCTCCGTTCCAGCACCCTGGTGGAAGGGGGATCGATCATGGAGGCCTCTACATCAACCTTGCTGCCCTCATGATGATGTGTGAGTAGTTCACCACAGACCTACGGGTCCATAGCTAGTACCTAGATGGCAATCTCTCTATTTCTTGATCTTCAATACAATGATCATCGCATCTTCGCTTTGATCTATCCGATGTAATCCTATTGCGTGGTGTGTTTGTTGGGATCCGATGAATTGTGGGTTTATGTTCAGATTATTCATGAAAAGTATTTGAGTCACCTCTGAATATTAAGATTCTTATTTGCATGATCATTATAGCTTCGTAATGCTCTCTGATTTATTGATGTGCTTTGGCCAAGTAGATTGATCTATCTTCAGTGGGAGTGGTGCGTTGTGGTAGGTTCAACCTGACGAGTTTCTATATCCCAGTGACAAAGTAGGGGACAAGATGCGTCTTTGCGTTGTTGCTACTAAGGATAACACGATGGGGTTTATTCATATTTCTTGAGTTTACTTTGTCTACATCATGTCATCGTTCTCCATGCATTACTCTGTTTGTCATGAACTTAATACGTAGATAGGAAAGCATAGAAGCGCTCTTGAAGTGGAGTAATAGTAATAGGTGCAGGCAGGAGTCGGCCTATTTGTTTATGGACATGATGCCTATATACACATGATCATTGCTGTGAAAATCGCATAGCTATCCGCTTTTCTATCAATTGCCCAACAGTAATTTGTTACCCACCGTATGCTGCCTACATGAGAGATGTCGCTAGGGAACACTATGGCCCCCGGGTCTATTCACTTATATATTTACAAACGCTACTATTACCTTGCTGCCTTTATTTACTTTTTATTTTATTTTGCAATTTAAAATTATCTACAATTATCTACACAACTCATTCGCTTGCAAGTAATGGGATCAAGGGGATTGACAACCCTCTTGCCCGCGTTGGGTGCAAGTTGTTTGTTCTTTTGTGTGTAGCCGTTGAAGACGGTTGAGGATTGATATTCCTATTGGTTCGATAAACCTTGGTTTCATAACTGAGGGAAATACTTACCCACTTTGTGCTGCAATAACCCGTTCCTCTTCACGGGAAATCCAACGCAGATCACAAGTATCAGGAAGGATATCTGGCGCCGTTGCCGGGGAATATCATCATCAACTATCAAGTAACTTCACACAAATTGTCATTCACTTGTTTATATTTTTATTTGATGTTATATGTAGTTTGTCTCATAAAAATCAAAAATACAAAAATATTTATCGTTGCTTGTTACTAGTTTACTTCTTCGCTTGCTAGTTTACTTGTCTTGCTTGTTACTTTGCTTGCTCGGTCACCATGTCTCAAGATACTACTAAGTTGTGTGACTTATCAAATACTAATAATAATGATTTTATTAGTACTCCTATACCACCCGCCACTAGTGCGGAAGCTTTTGATATTAATGCTGCATTGCTAAATCTTGTCATGAAGGATCAATTTTCGGGAAGTCCTAATGATGATCCCGCGTCACATCTTAATACCTTTGTTGAATTATGTGACATGCAAAATAAAAAGGATATGGATAATGATATTGTGAAATTAAAATTATTTCCTTTTTCACTTAGAGATAAAGCTAAGGCTTGGTTTTCATATTTACCTCGTAATAGTATTGGAACATGGGATAAGTGTAAAGATGCTTTTATTGCCAAGTATTTTCCTCCTGCTAAGATCATCTCCCTTAGAAATAAAATAATGAATTTTAAACAGCAAGATCAATAGCATATTGCACAAGCTTGGGAGATAATGAAATTGATGATAAGAAATTGTCCAACTCATGGTTTAAATTTGTGGATGATTATCCAAAACTTCTATGTTGGACTAAACTTTGTGTCTAGAAATCTTCTAGATTCTGCCGCAGGTGGTACTTTTATGGATGTTACCTTAGGAGAGGCCACAAAACTTCTGGACAACATTATGACAAATTATCAATGGCATGCCGAAAGAGCTCCAACCGGTAAGAAGGTAAATTATGTTGAAGAAATCGCTACTTTGAGTGAAAAAGTGGATGCTCTTATGAATATGGTTGCTAGTAAAAATGCTCATGTTGATCCCAATGATATGACCTTGTCTACTTTGATTGAGCAAAATAATGATGCTATTGATGTGAACTTTGTCTCGCAAAATAATTTCAACAACAATGCTTATAGAGGAAACTTCAATTCTAGACCGTATCCCGGTAATTCCTCTAACAACTATGGAAATTCTTACGGAAATTCTTCTGCAAATTCTAATAGGATGCCCTCTGATCATGAGAACACAATTAAAGAATTTATTAATTCTCAAAAGGTTTTCAACACTATGGTAGAAGAAAAATTGCATGTAGTTGATGCTTTGGCTAAAAACATGGATATAATTGCTCTTGATGTAGAAACTCTTAAAAGTAAAGCCTTGCCACCCAAGCATGATTTTATTGAGGCTATTAAATCTATCCAAATATCTATTAATGGAAGTAGAGAGAGGACCGCTAAGTTGAAAGCTAAGCGGGAATTCTTAGAAAAAGCTCTTCCACCCGGTTTTTACCGGAATCATGATGAAGATCTTAAAATGATTGGTACTTCTCCTATTGAATCTTTATTTACTTCTCTGTATATAAATGATAAATGGACTGGAGATGAGTCAACTCTAGTTGAGAAGCATCCCGTTTGCTTGGAGGGTGATTGTCGGTCCACTTGGAATGGGGTACCCAATGCCCCTGACTTATGCACAGGTAGTAGTAGCACAACCCCGCCAACGCCAACACAAGACAAAGAAGCCACTCTACATGAGATCAAGAAGCGCATCAAGATGATAGCGTCGACTGCCAATCCCCCGACAGAGGTAGTCTACACTGGCTACCAACGCCAGCAAGATCAATGCAGCGGCCCAGGAGGGGCCCAAAGCGCGCCAGCCACGTCCCCGGTGCCTGCCGGGGGCCGAGGCGCGCGCATCTTCAGGAAGACCCTGACGTGGCTTGAGACTGCGTCGGTATTTCCCCAAAGAGGAAGGGATGATGCAGCACAGAGACGGTAGGTATTTCCCTCTGTTATGAAACCAAGGTTATCAAACCAGTAGGAGGATCACCACCACCCAATAAGCAACACCTGCACACAAATAACAAATACTTGCAACCCGACGCGAAAGAGAGGTTGTCAATCTCTCTACGATAAAAAGATAGATTAGGTAGTGATAGATAGGAGAGATAGATCTCAAAAGAACACAAAATAAGAAGAGCAAATAAAAAGTGCAGCAATATGTTTTTGGATTTTTGGTATAGTAGATCTGAAAACAAAGATGCAAAAAGATAGATCGGAAAGCAATATGTTGGAAAAGTAGACCCGGGGGCCGTAGGATTCACTAGTGGCTTCTCTCATGAGTATAGCACACGGTGGGTGAACAAAATATTGTTAGGCAATTGATAGAAGATCAAATAATCATGACGATATCCAAGGCGATGATCATTATATAGGCATCACGTCCAAGATAAGTAGACCGACTCCTGCCTGCATCTACCACTATTACTCCACACATCGATCGCTATCCAGCATGCATCTAGTGTATTAAGTTCATGGGAAAACGGAGTAATGCAATAAGAACGATGACATGATGTAGACAAGATCTATTCATGTAGGAATAGACCCCATCTTGTTATCCTTAATGGCAACGATACATGCGTGCCTTGCTGCCCCTTCTGTCACTGGGAAAGAACACCGCAAGATTGAACCCATAACAAAGCACCTCTTCCCATGGCAAGAAAAATCGATCTAGTCGGCCTAACTAAACCAAAGATTCGAAGAAGAAATACGAGGCTATAAGTAATCATGCATATAAGAGATCAAAGAAGACTCAAATAATATTCATGGATAGAAACTGATCATGAACTCAAAATTCATCGGATCCCAACAAACACACCGCAAAAGTTTACATCAAATAGATCTCCAAGAGACCATTGTATTGAGAATCAAAAGAGAGAGATGAAGCCATCTAGCTACTGCCTACGGACCCATAGGTCTATGGTGGACTACTCACGCATCATCGGAGAGGCACCTATGAAGAAGATGAACCCCTCCGTGATGGTGTTTAGATTGGATCTCGCGGTTCTGGAACTTGCGGCGGCTGGAATTGTGTTTCGTCGACTCCCCTAGGGTTTTTCGAATATTTGAGAATTTATAGGCATCAAAGGCGGTGGAGGGGGGCCCCGTGGAGGGCACAACCCATCAGGGCACGCCGGGGGCCCCCTGGCGCGCCCTAGTGGGTTGTGCTCTCCACAACCCACCTTCCTGGCACTTCTTTGTCCCACTGGGTGTCTTCTGGTCCAGAAAAAAGCTCCAAAAAGTTTCGTCGCGATTGGACTCCGTTTGGTACTGATATTCTGCGAAGTAAAAGACAAGCAAAAACAGCAACTGGCACTTTGGCACTATGTTAATAGGTTAGTCCCAAAAAATGATATAAAGTTGTTATAAAATGATTGTAAAACATCCAAGAATGATAATATAACAGCATGGAACAAGCAAAAATTATAGATACGTTGGAGACGTATCAGCATCCCCAAGCTTAATTCCTACTCGTCCTCGAGTAGGTAAATGATAAAAACAGAATTTTTGTTGTGGAATGCTGCCTAACATGTTCATCTCATATTCCTTTCTTTTGTATAGCATGGACATTTGGACTTGTAGATGATTCAAAGCAATAGTCTAGTTTTAACATAATGACTTCAATACTCAAGCATGCCAACAATCAACCATGTCTTTCAAAATATCAACACTAAAGAAAGTTATCCCTAACCCATCATGCTCAATCATTGATCCATTAATGAAACACACTCAAATATTAGCTATACCCAATGCTCAAGTACGATCATAGTGCCCCCTAGTTGGTGCATTATAAGAGCAGATGGAGACTCAAAGTAATTTTTTTTTGCATAAAGTAAATAGATAGGCCCTTCGCAGAGGGAAGTAGAGATTTGTAGAGGTGCCAGAGCTCAAAGTTTTAAATTGAGAGAGAAAAATATTTTGGGTGGCATGCCTTTCCTGTCAACGAAAACGACAAAGTAGCTCACAATACTTTCCATGCTAGATATATCATAGGCGGTTCCCAAACAGAAAATAAAGTTTATTCCTTTTTCCACCAGAC
Source organism: Elymus sibiricus (assembly GCA_039707655.1). Taxonomy (NCBI): domain Eukaryota; kingdom Viridiplantae; phylum Streptophyta; class Magnoliopsida; order Poales; family Poaceae; genus Elymus; species Elymus sibiricus. The sequence continues at coordinate 41,826,023 of CM077671.1, forward strand.
TTTCACATTCCATGGCGGGCCGTATCCACGGTTGCCTTCCATACCAACACTTTTCAAGGAATTTATTATTTGACAACATAAAGTAAATATTTTTTTCTTTCTTTTTCATTTCGGGAATGGGTATCCCTATTACCACCGCACTCTCGTGCAATGACAAGTGAATAAACACTCATCTTGAGAATAACACATCTAGCATGGAAAAATATTGGACACTCCCCACCGTTTCATGAGCGGTACGAGCACACAAAAGAGAAAATTTATTTTGAAAATTAAGAGATGGCACATACAAATTTGCTTGGAACGGCATGGAAATACCGCATATAGGTAGGTATGGTGGACTCATAAGGCAAAACTTGATTTAAGGATTTTGGATGCACAAGTAGTATTTCTACTTAGTACAAATGGAGGTTAGCAAATAGATTGAGAAGCAACCAAATGAAGAAACAAAAATTCACATAAGTGAGCATTGAGCATAACTAACACCGAATAATGCACCACAAGTAGGATGTAATTTCATTGCACAACTATTGACTTTCGTACTTGCATAGGGAATCACAAACCTTAACACCAATATTCCTACTAAAGCATAATTACTCACTAACATGACTCACATATTACTATCATCATGTTTCAAAACTATTACAAGGAATCAAGTTTAATTTGTCCAATGATCTTCATGAAAGTTTTTATTATACCCTCCTTGGATATCTATCACTTTGGGACTAGTTTCATATATTGCCACTGCTTTTTGACAAGCTCAAACAAATCTAAGTGAAGCACATGAGCATAAAGATTTCATCTCTCAAAAAGGTATAAGTGAAGCATGAGAGGATTTCTTCAAAATTTACTAGCTCTCAAATTAATCTAAGTGAAGCATGAGAGTATTTCTACAAAAAAATTCCAAGCACACCGTGCTCAAAAAGATATAAGTGAAGCACTAGAGCAATTCTATAGCTCAAAAACTTTAAGTGAAGCATAGAGAGCAATTCTAACAATCATAGCATGATTTTGGCTCTCCCAAAAAGGTGTGTACAAAAAGGATACAAATGAAAAACTAACAAGCAAAGCAAGCAAAGATACAAGACGCTCCAAGCAAAACTCATGATATGTGACGAATAAAAATATAGCTCCAAGTAAAATACCGATGGTCGTTAGAAGAAAGAGGGGATGCCACTCGGGGGCATCCCCAAGCTTAGTTGCTTGTTCCTATTTGGATATATCTTGTGGGTTCTGTAGCATCCCCAAGCTTAGGCTCCTTTCACTCCTGATTCCTTCATCCATCGTGATCTCACCCAAAACTTGAAAACTTCAATCACACAAGACTCAACAAAATCTTCGTGAGATCCGTTAGTATAATAAAGCAAATCACTACTTTAGGTGTTGTTGCAAACCCATTCCTATTTTGTTATTGCATAATACCTACTGTATTTTAAATTAACCATGGCTCATACCCTTCAATATACCCCATAGATTCATCAAAACAAGCACACAATGCAACGAAAACAGAATCTGTCTTAAACAGAACAGTATGTAGTAATATGTACTCTAACCATAGTTATGTAACTCTAAAAATTCTGAAAAATTAGGACAACGTAAAGAATTTGTATAGCAACACTGTGTTAAAATTTCAGCTCAAGATCACGGTCCAGTATAAAAATGAAAATTCAAATACTGGACGCAAAGTTTCTGTTTCAGATTCAACATCGCTTCTACTCATCTTATGAATCATCCTAAAGGCTCTACTTGGCACAAACACTAAATAAATCATAAAAACATAATTATAACAAAGGCATAATTGTGTCAACACTCAAAAACAGAAAGGAAAAAAGCAAAAATAAATTTATTCATTGGGTTGCCTCCCAACAAGCACTATCGTTTTACGCCCCTAGCTAGGCATAACGCATAGATTCAAGTATTGTCATCTTTGGTTTTGGTAGAGGTGTTTTTGTCAAGAGGTTTTGCAAATAAAACTTGGAACACATCATCCATAATAACCTTAGCATTATCAAGTTGTCCCTCTACGTATCCCCTTTGATTCCCGGCCACAATCCAAGAATATTGTTGGTTTACATCATTGAAAACTTGTTGAATCATGTCTAAAACGGGGACTTCCTTTTTGAGATTCTCATCAAAAATTTGATTATTTCCAAGGATATATCTCATCATATAATCACTATTGTAAAGGATCTCTCCTATTACCTGTTTTTCACGTCTCATACCAAAGAAATCAAAAATCTCCCTAGCTTCCCGTACTATGTGATCAAATTCATGCATGAGAATAAGGGTAGCTAACTTCTTAGCCTTGGGATTCTTAATGACGGGTAGCTCATAAAACAATCTTTGAAAGGTAGGATGGGTACGGATAAACCTATTTTCAAGTTTCAAGACTAGCACTGAAATAGCTTCCGCATAAGTTTTAGTTCTTTTCAGTATAGGGGTGTCATCAAGAGGCAAATTTCCAACGCAATTGAAAAACTCTTGGATAGTTTCTTTTCCTATAACGTTCCCTTGCCCCAAAACAAAAGTTTTAGCATCCAGATTACTAGAATGTCCAATTTTAGGAGTCCTGCCATCATCTGTTTCCGCCATACCAAAATCACTCATGGTGACAAGAAAAAAAGAGATCTGACGAGAAAAAGGGAAACAAAAAAGAGGGCGAATAAAATGGCAAATTGGTGAAGTGGGGGAGAGGAAAACGAGAGGCAAATGGCAAATAATGTAATTGCAAGGAGATGAGATTTGTGATTAGGAACCTGGTAGATGATGATGGAGTCTCCTCGGTGCCAGAGATTGGCACGTAGAAGAGACAGCTTCCTCACCGGCAACGGCGCCAGAAATTCCTTTGACGTGGCTTCAGACTGCGTCAGTATTTCCCCAAAGAGGAAGGGATGATGCAGCACAGCAACGGTAAGTATTTCCCTCAGTTATGAAACCAAGGTTATCGAACCAGTAGGAGGATCACCACCACCCAATAAGCAGCACCTGCACACAAACAACAAATACTTGCAACCCGGCGCGAAAGAGAGGTTGTCAATCTCTCTACGGTAAAAAGATAGATTAGGTAGTGATAGATAGGAGAGATAGATCTCTCAAGAACACAAAATAAGAAGAGCAAATAAAAAGTACAACAATATGTTTTTGGATTTTTGGTATAGTAGATCTGAAAACAAAGATGCAAAAAGATAGATCGGAAAGCAATATGTTGGAAAAGTAGACCCGGGGGCCGTAGGATTCACTAGTGGCTTCTCTCATGAGTATAGCACACGGTGGGTGAACAAAATACTGTTGGGCAATTGATAGAAGATCAAATAATCATGACGATATCCATGGCGATGATCATTATATAGGCATCACGTCCAAGATAAGTAGACCGACTCCTGCCTGCATCTACCACTATTACTCCACACATCGATCGCTATCCAGCATGCATCTAGTGTATTAAGTTCATGGGAAAACGGAGTAATGCAATAAGAACGATGACATGATGTAGACAAGATCTATTCATGTAGGAATAGACCCCATCTTGTTATCCTTAATGGCAACGATACATGCGTGCCTTGCTGCCCCTTCTGTCACTGGGAAAGAACACCGCAAGATTGAACCCATAACAAAGCACCTCTTCCCATGGCAAGAAAAATCGATCTAGTCGGCCTAACTAAACCAAAGATTCGAAGAATAAATACGAGGCTATAAGTAATCATGCATATAAGAGATCAAAGAAGACTCAAATAATATTCATGGATAGAAACTGATCATGTACTCAAAATTCATCGGATCCCAACAAACACACCGCAAAAGTTTACATCAAATAGATCTCCAAGAGACCATTGTATTGAGAATCATAAGAGAGAGAGAGAGAGAGGAAGCCATCTAGCTACTGCCTACGGACCCGTAGGTCTTTGGTGGACTACTCACGCATCATCAGAGAGGCACCTATGAAGAAGATGAACCCCTCCGTGATGGTGTTTAGATTGGATCTCGAGGCTCTGAAACTTGCGATGGCTGGAATTGTGTTTCGTCGACTTTCCTAGGGTTTTTGGAATATTTGGGAATTTATAGGCATCAGAGGCGGTGGAGAGGGTCCCCGAGGAGGACACAACCCATCAGGGTGCGCCGGGGCCCCCCTGGCGCGCCCTGGTGGGTTGTGGTCTCCACGGCCCACCTCTCCGGCACTTCTTTGGCCCACTGGGTGTCTTCTGGTCCAGAAAAAAGCTCCAAAAAGTTTCGTCGCAATTGGACTCCGTTTGGTATTGATTTTATGCGAAGTAAAAAACAAGCAAAAACAGCAACTGGCACTTTGGCACTATGTCAATAGGTTAGTCCCAAAAATGATATAAAGTTGTTAGAAAATGATTGTAAAACATCCAAGAATGATAATATAACAGCATGGAACAAGCAAAAAATTATAGATACGTTGGAGACGTATCAGCCAGCCACGTCCCCGGTGCCTGTCGGGGGCCGAGGCGTGCGCATCTTCAGGAAGACCCGGCAAGCCATCTCCCGGCAGGCGCGAGCCGATCGGCCACCGCTCCACCGCATCGTGACGCCAGTCACTTGTCGATGTGGTATCGAGCCCTCAGGTGGCTAAGTGGCTCTCGCTAAGCATGTGGCGACACACCGGAAGACAAATTATGACCAGTTGACACCCGTCCAGAAGCGTGTCAAGAAACTAAGCAACAACGAGCTAAGCGGTGGTAAGAGCTTGCCGGGGACATATCCCCGCACGCCACCTAGACTAGCAATCATGGTATTTTGTCCTAAATGCCAGAGTTAGGTATGATAGCTCTGTTAGCTATCTAATCACAGGATAATGACTGTTTTGCCACTGTGTTGGGTGAAAGTTGTTTGTTCTTTTGTGTGCAGCCGATGAAGATGGTTGAAGATTGATATTCCTATTGGTTCGATAAACCTTGGTTTCATAACTGAGGGAAATACTTACCCACTTTGTGTTGCAATAACCTGTTCCTCTTCACGGAAAACCCAACGCAGATCACAAGTATCAGAGGACAAGCCTACTACATCATCACCACCATCACCCAAGAAGGACACTTGAGTACATGGGTATGGGCACCACCATTATCTTGCTCCAAGCTTGGGGGAGGTGCCCCGGTATCGTATCACCATCACCTTTTTACCATTACCATCTATCTTAGTTCGATTCTTAGTTATTTCGTGATTTAGAGAAATAAAATTTCAGATTTGCTTTGCTTAGAGTTTTTGCTTTGAGATCTATCTATCCTTGTAATCGAATGTGAGAGTTATATAATAAAGATTAGTTGAGTCTCTGTGCTTTACTCTCATGCACCTTGATACGTCCATTTTGCATCATGATTTCTTATTCATATTTATGTTATTCTTGTCCATTATTCCCTATTATCATACAATTCTAATGCCCTTTCTCTCTGAATATGCAAGGTACATCACAAAGAGGGAATTATCTGGAAACTGGAATTCTGGACCGGAAAACCGAGAAAAAGGCAGAAAAATCACTAGACTCCAAATGACCTGAAACTTCACAGAGAATTTTTATTGAATATATGTGCATTTATGGGCCAAAAATATACCAAAGGGGGGCCATTATCCAGGCACAAGCCATCAGGGCGCGGCCCCCCAGACCGCGCCCTGATGTGTGGTGGGGCCCTGGCTGGCCTCCCGAGGCCCCTCTTCTCCTATATGGTGTGTATTACCCTAGAAAAAATCATAAGAAACCTTTCGGGACGAAGCGCCGCCGTCTCGAGGTGGAAACCTGGGCAGAGGCCCTTTTGCACTCCAGCAGTCAGATTCTGCCGAGGAAATCCCTCTCCGGGAGGGGGAGATCAAAGCCATCGTCATCACCAATGCCTCCTCCTTCGTGGGAGGACCAATATTCATCAACATCTTCACCAGCAGCATCTCATCTCCAACCCTAGTGCATCTCTTGTATTCAATATTTGTCCCAAAACCTCATATCGGTACCCGTGGGTTACTAGTTGTGTTCATTACATAGTGTAGTTGATGCTTGTTGGATTACTTGGTGGAAGAAATTATGTTCAGATCCTTAATTATTAATATTGCACCTCTGATCTTGAACATGTTGATGAGGTGTGAGTAGTTACTATTGTTCCTGAGGACATGGGAGAAGTCTAGTAATAAGTAATCATGTGAAGTTGGTATTCGTTCGATATTTTGATGATATGCATGTTGTTACTTGTCTTAGTGGTGTCATGTGAACATCGACTATGTGACACTTCACCATGTTATGGGCCTAAGGGAAGTCATTGTGGAGTAAAAAGTAGATGATGGGTTGCTAGAGTGACAGAAGCTTAAACCCCAGTTTATGCGTTGCTTCATAAGGGGCTGATTTGGATCCACATGTTTCATGCTATGGTTAGATTTATCTTAATTCCTCTTTCGTAGTTGGGGATGCTTGCGAGAGGGGGTAATCATAAGTGGGTTGTTAGTTCAAGTAAGAACAACACCTTAGCATCGGTCCACCGACATATCAAATTATCAAAGTAGCGAACGTGAATCAACTCAACATGATGAACATGACTAGATATAATTCCCATGTGTCCTCGGGAGCGCTTGCTTAATATAAGAGTACTTTCAGGCCCATCCTTTGCTATAAAAAGGATTGGGCTACCTTGCTGAACCTTTGCTACTATTGTTACTTGTCACTTGTTACGATTTATCTTGCTACAAAACTATCTACTATCGTTACTTACAACACCTGCAGAGAATACCTTGCTGAAAACCGCTTATCATTTCCTTCTGCTCCTCGTTGTGTTTGACACTCTTACTTATCGAAAGGACTATGATTGATCCCCTATACTTGTGGGTCATCAAGACTCTTTTCTGGTGCCGTTGCCAGGGAGTGAAGCGCCTTTGGTAAGTGGAATTGGTAAGGAAATATTTTCTATACGTGCTGAAATTTACTGTTGCGTGTCGCTATGAACGGTCATCCTTTGAGTGCCTTGTTCGGGGCATCTTCGCCCCGAACTAAAGATGAGGAAATTGTTCCTCAACCTACTGAACCTACTGAAACTATTTATTATGAGATTCCTTTGGGTATTCTTGAAAAACTCTTATCATATCCATATGACGGCACGACTCATCCTGATTATCATTTGATATTTGTCGATGAAGTTTGTGGATTATTTCAGCTTGCAGGGTTGTCTGGAGACAAAGTTAAGAAGAAGGTTTTCCCTTTATCTTTGGAGGGAAAGGCATTAATGTGGTACATGCTATTGGGAGGTATTGGATCATGGGACTGGAATCGCTTGAAGTTGGAATTTCATCAGAAGTTTTATCCTATGCATCTAGTTCATCATGATCGGAACTTTATTTATAATTGTTGGCCTCGTGAAGGAGAAAGTATCGTTCAAGCTTGGGGGAGGCTTAAATCTATGATGCACACTTGCCCCAACATGAGATTTCTAGAAACACTATTATGCAAAAAAATATGCTCGGCTTTCTCATGATGATCAATCACTACTCGATTCTTCTTCTACTGGTTCCTTCATGAATATGACTATTGAATTCAAATGGGATCTTCTAGAAATAATTAAACGCAACTCCGAAGATTGGGAACTCGACAAAGGTAAAGAGTCAGGTCTGAAGCTTAAGTTTGATTGTGTTCAATCTTTTATGGAAACTAATGCTTGTTACAAGTTGAGTAATAAATATGGCCTCAACTCTGAGATAGTAGCTTCTTTCTATGAATCATTTGCTAGTCATGTTGATCTCCCTAAGGAGAAGTGGTTTAAACACCATCCACCTATTGAAGAACAATTAGAGAAACCTATTAAATTTGAGAAGGAAGAAATAATTGTTAATCATATTGACCCAAGTGTTCCTATTGCTTACATTGAGAAGCCACCCTTCCCTGTTAGAATTAAGGAACACGCTAAAGCTACAACTGTGGTTAATAAAAGTCATGCTAGGACTTCTATACCTCCTGAACAAATAAATGTTGAGCCTAAAGTTGCTATGGTTAAAGATCTGCTAGTTTATAACATTGATGGACAGGTTATTTACTTCTATGATGAAACTACTAGAATCGTAAAACCTGTTAGACGTAAGCAAGATGAACTTGATAAAAATAAACCAGTTGTTGGCATACCTGTGGTTTCTGTTAAAATTGGAGACCATTGTTATCACGGCTTGTGTGATATTGGTGCTAGTGTTAGCGTTATACCTTTTACCTTATATCAAGAAATTATGAATGACATAGAACCATTTGAGCTTGAGGACATTGATGTTACCATTGCAAACAGAGACACGATTATACCACTTGGGATTGTTAGAGATGTTGAGGTTTTGTGTGGAAAGGTCAAGTATCCCACTGATTTTTAGTACTTGGTTCAGAACAAGATAATTTTTGTCCTATTATATTTGGTAGACCCTTCTTAAATACTGTTAATGCTGCAATTAATTGTGCTACTCAGAAGGTTAAAGTGAGTTTTGGCGATGTGTGTCATGAATTTAATTTCTGCAAGTTTAGTAAACAACCACATGAGAAAGAATTACCAAGCAAAGATGAGATTATTGGTCTTGCTTCTATTGTCGTACCTCCTACCGATCCGCTAGAACAATATTTGCTAGACAATGAAAATGATATGCATATGAATGAGAGAAATGAAATAGATGACATATTTCTTAAACAAATGCCTATTCTTAAACACAACTTACCGGTTGATATCTTAGGGGATCCCTCTCCACCCAAGGGAGATCCCGTGTTTGAGTTAAAGACTTTACCTGATACTTTGAAATATGCTTACCTTGATGAAAAGAAAATATATCCTGTTATTATCAGTGCTAACCTTTCAGAGCATGAAGAAAAAAGATTACTTAAAACTCTGAAGAAGCACCGGGCTGCTATTGGATATACTCTCGATGATCTAAAGGGCATTAGTCCCACTTTATGTCATCACAAGATTAATATGGAACCGGATGCTAAACCTGTCGTTGATCATCAACGCCGCTTAAACCCTAAGATGAAGGAAGTGGTAAGAAATGAAATATTAAAGCTTTTGGAGGCAAGTATAATTTATCCTATTGCTGATAGTAGATGGGTAAGTCCTGTTCACTGTGTTCCTAAAAAAGGAGGTATAATTGTTGTCCCTAATGATAAAAATGAACTTATCCCACAAAGAATAGTAACTGGTTATAGGATGGTGATTGATTTCAGGAAATTAAACAAATCTACTAGGAAAGACCATTATCCTTTGCCTTTTATTGATCAAATGCTAGAAAGATTATCCAAGCACACACACTTTTGCTTTCTTGATGGATATTCTTTTTTTTCTCAAATACCTGTGTCAAAATAGGATCAAGAGAAAACTACTTTTACTTGCCCTTTTGGAATGTATGCTTATAGACGTATGCCTTTTGGTTTATGTAATGCACCTGCTACCTTTCAAAGATGTATGATGGCTATATTCTCTGATTTTTTGTGAAAAGATTGTTGAGGTTTTCTTGGATGATTTTTTCATTTATGGAACTTCTTTTAATGATTGCTTAAGCAACATTGATCGAGTTTTGCAGAGATGTGAAGAAACTAATCTTGTTTTGAATTGGGAGAAGTGCCATTTTATGGTGAATGAAGGTATAGTGCTTGGGCATAAAATTTCTGAACGAGGTATTGAAGTGGACAAAGCTAAAGTTGACGCCATTGAGAAGATGCCATGCCCCAAAGATATCAAAGCTATAAGAAGTTTCCTTGGTCATGCTGGTTTTTATAGGCGTTTCATTAAATATTTTCCAAAGATTTCTAGGCCGTTAACTAATCTTCTTCAAAAAGATGTTCCTTTTGTTTTTGATGATGATTGTGTAGAGGCTTTTGAAATACTTAAGAAAGCTTTGATTTCTGCACCTATTGTTCAACCACCTGATTGGAACCTACCATTTGAGATTATGTGTGATGCTAGTGATTATGCTGTTGGTGTTGTTCTAGGGCAAAGAGTAGACAAGAAATTGAATGTTATTCATTATGCTAGTAAAACCCTAGATGCTGCTCAAAGAAATTATGCCACCGCTGAAAAGGAATTTTTAGCAGTTGTCTTTGCATGCAATAAGTTTAGACCTTATATTGTCGATTCCAAAGTAACTATTCACACAGATCATGCTGCTATTAAAAACCTTATGGAAAAGAAAGATGCTAAGCCTAGACTTATTCGGTGGGTACTTTTGCTTCACGAATTTGATTTGCATATTGTTGATAGAAAGGGAGCTGAAAATCCCGTAGCAGATAACCTGTCTAGAATGGAAAATGTTCTTGATGACCCACTGCCTATTGATGATAATTTTCCTGATGAACAACTTGCTGCTATAAATACTTCACGTAGTACTCCTTGGTATGCTGATTATGCTAACTATATTGTTGCAAAATATATCCCACCTAGTTTCACCTATCAACAAAAGAAAAAATTATTTTACGATTTACGACATTACTTTTGGGATGACCCACATCTTTATAAAGGAGGAGTAGATGGTATTATTAGACGTTGTATACCTGAGCATGGACATGAACAAATCTTAAGGAAGTGCCATTCTGAAACTTACGAAGGACACCATGCTGGTGACAGAACTGCACACAAGGTATTACAATCTGGTTTTTTATTGGCCTACTCTTTTCAAATATGCTCATAAGTATGTCCTTTCATGCAATGAATGTCAAAGGGTTGGTAACATTGGTAAACGTCAAGAAATGCCATATGAATTATTCACTTGCCATTGAACAATTTGACGTATGGGGTTTGATTTCATGGGACCTTTTCCTTCCTCGAACGGGTATACTCATATTTTAGTTGTTGTTGATTACGTTACTAAGTGGGTAGAGGCTATTCCAACTAGTAGTGCTGATCATAACACTTCTATTAAAATGCTTAAGGAAATTATTTTCCCGAGGCTTGGAGTCCCTAGATACTTAATGACCGATGGTGGTTCACATTTTATTCATGGTGCTTTTTGTAGACTTCTAGCTAAATATGATGTTAACCATAGAATTGCATCACCATATCATCCTCAGTCTAGTGGTCAAGTTGAATTGAGTAATGGATAATTAAAATTAATCTTGCAAAAGACTGTTAATAGATCTAGGAAGAATTGGTCTAAGAAATTAGATGATGCTCTATGGGCCTATAGAACTGCTTATAAGAACCCCATGGGGATGTCCCCATATAAAATGGTGTATGGAAAAGCTTGTCATTTACCTCTTGAGCTAGAAAATAAGGCTTATTTGGGCAATTAAAGAAATTAATTATGATTTAAACTTTCCGGTGAAAAGATGTTATTTGATATTAGCTCACTAGATGAATGGAGGACACAAGCCTGTGAAAATGCTAAGTTGTTTAAAGAAAAAGTTAAAAGATGGCATGATAAAATGATTCAAAAAACGGGAATTCCATGTAGGGGACATTGTGCTTTTATACAACTCTCGCTTCAGATTTTTTGCAGGAAAACTTATATCCAAATGGGAAGGCCCATATGTTGTCGAGGAGGTCTATCGCTCCAGTGCCATAAAAATCAATAACTTCGAAGGCAAAAACCCGAGGGTGGTGAATGGGCAAAGAATCAAGCATTATATTTTAGGTGTACCCATTAATGAATAGACTAATGTCATTCAAATGATAACACCGGAAGAACACATACGGGAGGCTTTCTGGAACACTCTAGAAACCTGAAAAAGGGGTAGGTATGTGTTCTAAAAATTCCAAAAAAATAATTTCTGTTTGTTTTAGTATTTTAGAAAAATTCCAGAAATACAACGGAGTCAGGGGACCCACGAGGAAGGCACAAGCCAACAGGGCGCGGCCCCCCCTGGGGCGCGCCCTGATTGCTTGTGCTGCCCTCGTGTGCCTTCCCGACTCCGATTTCTTCCCGAACACGTATTCTGACCTAGAAAAAAATCATTATATATACTTGATGACCCACAAGGATAGGGGATCAATCATAGTCCTTACGATAAGTAAGAGGGTCGAACCCAATGAGGAACAGAAGGAAATGGAAACGGTTTTCAGCAAGGTAATCTCTGCAAGCACTGAAATTGTAGGTAACAGATAGTTTGATAGCAAGGTAATTTGTAATGAGCAAGTAACGATAATGGTAAATAAGGTGCAGCAAGGTAGCCCAATCCTTTTGAGGCAAAGGACAGGCCAGAACAATCTCTAGTAATAGGCAAAGTGTTCTTGAAGGTACAAGGGAATTTCATCTAGTCGCTTTTATCATGTTGGTTTGATTCGTGTTCGCTACTTTGTTAATTTGATATGTGGGTGGACCGGTGCTTGGGTGCTGTTCTTACTTGAACAACCTCCCACTTATGATTAACCCCCTCGCAAGCATCCGCAACTACGAGAAAAGTATTAAGATAAAATCTAACCATAGCATTAAACGTTTGGATCCAAATCAGCCCCTTACGAAGTAGCGCAGGGTTTAAGCTTCTGTCACTCTAGCAACCCATCATCTAATAACTACTCCAAAATGCATCCCTTTAGGCCCATGAATGGTGAAGTGTCATGTAGTCGACGTTCACATGACACCACTAAGGGAATCACAACATACATATCATCAAAATATCGAACACATATCAAATTCACATGATTACTTTGTTGGAAATATGGCCTAGAGGCAATAATAAATTGGTTATTATTATATTTCTTTGTTCATGATAATCGTTTATTATCCATGCTATAATTGTATTGATTGGAAACTCAAATACATGTGTGGGTACATAGACAACACTGTGTCCCTAGTATGCCTCTAGTTAACTAGCTCGTTGATCAAAGATGGTCAAGGTTTCCTGGCCATAGACATGAGATGTCATTTGATAACGGGATCACATCATTAGGAGAATGATGTGATGGACTAGACCCAAACTATGAACGTAGCATATGATCGTGTCAGTTTATTGCTATTGTTTTCTGCATGTCAAGTATCTGTTCCTATGACCATGAGATCATGCAACTCACTGACACCGGAGGAGTACCTTGTGTGTATCAAACATCACAACATAACTGGGTGACTATAAAGATGATCTACAGGTATCTCCGAAGGTGTCTGTTGAGCTGGCATGGATCAAGACTGGGATTTGTTACTCCGTGTGACGGAGAGGTATCTCAGGGCCCACTCGGTAATACAACATCACAACAAGCCTTGCAAGCAATGTGACTAAAGTGTTAGCCACGGGATCTTGTATTACGGAGCGAGTAAAGAGACTTGCCGGTAATGAGATTGAACTAGGTATAGAGATACCGACGATCGAATCTTGGGCAAGTAACATACCGAAGAACAAAGGGAACATCATACGGGATTAACTGAATCCTTAACATAGAGGTTCAACCGATAAAGATCTTCGTAGAATATGTAGGAACCAATATGGGCATCCAGGTCCCGCTATTGGTTATTGACCGTAGAGGTGTCTCGGTCATGTCTACATAGTTCTCGAACCCGCAGGGTCTGCACACTTAAGGTTCGGTGATGTTTCGGTATAGTAGAGTTATGTATGGTGGTGACCGAAGGTTGTTCGGTGTCCCGGATGAGATCCTGGACGTCACGAGGAGCTCTGGAATGGTCCGGAGGTAAAGATTGATATATAGGAAGTCCCGTTTTGGTCACCGGAAAAGTTTCGGGTATTTCGGTAGTGTACCGGGAGTGCCGGGGGGGGGGGGGGTACCGGGGACCATCGGGAGGGGTGTCTCGACCCAAAGGGCCTCATGGGCTGTGGGAGGAGTCAAGCCAGCCCTTAGTGGGTTGGCTGAGCCCCCCAATAAGGCCCATGCGGCTAGGGGTGGGAAAAACCCAAAGGGGGAAAGGTGGAAAGGGTTTCCAAGTGGAGAGGAGGAATCCTACTCCTAGTAGGATTGGAGTAGGACTCCTCCACCTCCAATTTCGGCCAAACCTTGAGGGTTTGAGGCTGCCTCCTCCCCTCCCTCCCTCCTATATATACTAGAGGATTTAGAGGGGAGAGCTAACCCTAATTGCCACGTGCTGCCCTCTTCTTCCTCTAGATCGTTTTCTCCTCTAGTCTAGTTTCGGCAGTGTTTAGGCGAAGCCCTGCCGGAATAGTTCCACCACCATCGCCGCCACGCCATCGCGCTGCCGAAGAACTCATCTATCTCTCTGCTCCCTCTTGCTAGATCAAGAAGGCGGAGATCGTCATCGAGCTGTACGTGTGCTGAACACGGAGGTGCCGTCCGTTCGGCGCTAGATCGGAAGGACCGTGATCAGGATCGTGAGACGGTTCGTGATTTGATCGCGGGACAGATCATGATGGGATCGCGGGACGGATCGTGATTGGATCACGAGACGGATCACGATGGGATCGCGGGATGCTCGGCAATTTGGATCGCGAAGACGTTTGACTATATCAACCACGTTTCTTAACGCTTCCGCTTAGCGATCTACAAGGGTATGTAGATCCACTCTCCCTCTCGTAGATGCTCATCACCATGGATAGATCTTGCGTGTGCATAGGATTTTTTTCCCCATGCAACGTTCCCCAACAGTGGCATCATGAGCTAGGTCTATGTGTAGATGAGATCTCGAGTAGAACACAAAGGAGTTTGTGGGTGTTGATATTCAGATTGATTGCTCCCTTGGTCTTTTCTTGATTCGGCGGTATTGTGGGATGAAGCGGCCCGGACCAACATTACTCGTACGCTTACGAGAGGCCGGTTCCATCAACAGACATGTAACTTTGTTGCATAAAGATGGCTGGCGGGTGTCTGTTTCTCCCACTTTAGTCGGATCGGATTTGACAAAGGCGGTCCTTGAGAAGGTTGAATAGCAATTTTTGTATCACCGTTGTGGTTTTTGCGTAGGTAAGAATTGTTCTTGCTAGATACCCGTAGCAGCCACGTAAAAGTTGCAACAAAAATTAGAGGACATCTAACTTGTTTTTGCAGGGTATGTTGTGATGTGATATGGCAAATTACATGATGAGATATATGTGATGTATGAGATGATCATGTATTGTATAGAATATCACGACTTGCATGTCGATGAGTACGGCAACCGGCAGGAGCCATAGGGTTGTCTTTAATTATTTTCGTCGTTTTTGCTTTACTTTATCGCTATGAGTTAGCAATAGTCATGGAAGCAATAGTCGGCGCGACAACCTCATGGCGACACATTGATGGAGATCAAGATGATGGAGATCATGGTGTTATGCCGGTGACGATGGAGATCATGCCGGTGCTTTGAAGATGGAGATCAAAAGCACAAGTTCATGGCCATATCATGTCACTTATGATTTGCATGTGATGTTAATCCTTTTATGCATCTTATTTTGCTTAGGACGACGATAGCATTATAAGGTGATCCCTCACTTAAATTTCAAGATAAATTGTGTTCTCCCCGAGTGTGCACCGTTGCGAAAGTTCGTCGTTTTGAGACACCACGTGATGATCGGGTGTGATAGACTGTACGTTCGCATACAACGGGTGCAAGCCAGTGTTGCACATGCGGAACACTCGGGTTAAACTTGAAGAGCCTAGCATGTACAGACATGGCCTCAGAACACAAGAGTCCGAAAGGTCGAACATGAGTCATATAGTAGATATGATCAACATGAAGATGTTCACCATTGAAACCACCTCAACTCACGTGATGATCGGACTTGAGTTGGTGGATTTGGATCATGTGACACTCGAATGACCGGAGGGATGTTGATTTGAGTGGGAGTTTTTAAGTAATATGATTAAACTAAACTCATTATCATGAACATAGTCAAAATGTCTTTGCAAATTATGTTGTAGATTGCTAGCTCGCGCTGTAGCTCCCTTGAATTTTTTATATGTTCCTAGAGAAATAGAGTTGAAAGATGATGGTAGCAATAATGTGGACTGGGTCCGTGATCTGAGGATTGTCCTCATTGCTGCACAGAAGGCTTATGTCCTTAATGCACCGCTCGGTGCGCCACCCCCTCAAGCGTCGTCTGTAGATGTTGTGAACATCTGACAGGCACGTTCTGATGACTACTTGATAGTTCAGTGTGTCATGCATTACGGCTTAGAATTGAGGCTCCAAAACGTTTTGAACGTCACGGAACATATGAGATGTTCTAAGAGCTGAAATTGGGATCTCAGGCTCGTGCCCGTGTTGAGAGGTATGAGACCTCAAACAAGATTCTTTGCCTGCAAGATGAAGGAGAATAGCTCAATCAGTGAGCAAGTACTCAGATTGTCTGGGTGCTACAATCGCTTGAATCAAGTGGGAGTTGATCTTCCAGATAAGATAGTGATTGATATAGTTCTCCAAGTCACTGCCACAAAGCTACTAGAGCTTCGTGATGAACTATAAAATGCCAGGGATGGAAATAATGATCCCCGAGCTATTCGTGATGTTTTGACACCGCGAAGGTAGAATTCAAGAAGGAGCATCAAGTGTTGATGGTTAATGAAACCACTAGTTTCGAGAAGGGCAAGGGCAAGGAGGGAAACTTCATGGATGGCAAGCCAGTTGCTGCTCCAGTGAAGAAACCCAAGGTTGAACCCAAACCCGAGACTAAGTGCTTCTATTATGAGGAAAACGGTCGCTGAAGCGGAACAACCCTAGATACATGGTAGATAAGAAGGCTGGCAACGTCGACAGAAGTATATTTGATATATGTGTTATTGATGTGTACCTTACTGGTGCTCCTAGTAGCACTTGGGTATTGGATACCGGTTCGGTTGCTAAATGTTAGTAACTCGAAATAAAAACTACAGAATAAACGGAGGCTAGCTAAGGGTGAGGTGACGATGAGTGTTGGAAGTGTTTCCAAGGTTGATGTGATCACCATCGCACGCTCTCTCTACCTTCGGGATTAGTGATGAACCTAAATAAATGTTATTTGGTGTTTGCGTTGAGCATGAACGTGATTATATCATGTTTATTGAAATACGGTTATTCATTTAAGTTAGAGAATAATGGTTATTCTGTTTACATGAATAATACCTTCAATGGTCATGCACCCAATGAGAATGGTTTATTGAATCTTGATCATAGTGATACACATGTTCATAATATTGATGCCAAAAGATACAAAGTTAATAATGATAGTACCACATACTTGTGGCACTGCCGCTAAATGTCATATTGGTGTAAAGCGCATGAAGAAACTCCATGCTGATGGATCTTTGGACTCATTCGATTTCGAATCGGTTGAGACATGCGGACCATGCCTCATGGGCAAGATGACTAAGACCCCGTTTTCCGGTATGATGGAGCAGGCAAGTGACTTATTGGAAATGATACATGTTGATGTATTCGGTCCAATGAGTGTTGTAGTGTGCGGTGGATATCGTTATTTTTCTACCTTCACTAATGATTTGAGTAGATATGGGTATATTTACTTAATGAAACACAAGTCTGAAACGTTTGAAAAGTTCAAACAAATTTAGAGTGAAGTTTGAGATCATCGTGACAAGAAGATAAAATGTCTACGATATGATCGTGGAGGTGAATATCTGAGTTACGAGTTTGGTATGAAACTTAAGACAATGTGGAAGTTGTTTCACTACTCACGCCGCCTGGAACACCATAGTGTGATGGTGTATCCGAACATCGTAGTCGTGCTCTATTGGATATGGTGCGTACTATGGTGTCTCTTATCGATTTGCCACTATCATTTTGGGGTTATGCATTAGAGACAACTGCATTCACTTTAAATAGGGCACCATCTAAGTCCGTTGAGATGACACCGTATGAATTTTGGTTTGACAGAAACCTAAGCTGTCATTTCTTAATGTTTGGGGCTGCGACGCTTATGTGAAAAAGGTTTTCAACCTGATGAGCTCGAACCCAAAGCGGACAAATGCATCTTCATAGAATACCCTAACGTAACAGTTGGGTAAACCTTCTATCTCAGATCCAAGCGCAAAGTGTTTGTTGCTAAAACGGGTCCTTTCTCGAGAAAGAGTTTCTCTCGAAAGAATTGAGTGGGAGGAAGATAGAACTTGATGAGGTTGTTGAACCTTTGTTTCAACCAGAGAGTAGCGCAGTGCAGAAAGTTGTTTCTGTGGAGCCTACGTTAGTTGACGAGGAAGTTAATGATGATGATCATGAAGCTTCGGATCAAGTTACTATCGAACCTCGTAGGTCGACAAGGACGCGTGCTGCTCCTGAGTGGTACGGCAACCCTGTCTTAGAGGTCATGTTGTTGGACAACGATGAACCTACGAGCTATGGAGAAGCGATGATGGGCCCGGATTCCGAGAAATGGTTAATGCCATGAAATCCGAGATGGGATCCATGTAAGAAAACAAAGTATGGGCTTTGGAAGTATTACCTCAAGGGCGAAAGGCCATTCAGAACAAATGGATCTTTAAAAGGAAGACGAACGCGGACGGTAATGTCACCTTCTATAAAGCTCGACTTGTGGCAAAGGGTTTTTCACAAGTTCAAGGAGTTGACTACGATGAGACTTTCTCACCCGTAGCGATGCTAAAGTCTGTTGGAATTATGTTAGCAGTTGCTGCATTTTTCGATTATGAAATCTGGCAGATGGATGTCAAAACATCATTTCCTTAACGGTATCCGTGAGGAAAGGTTGTATGTGATACAACCGGAAAGTTTTGTCAGTCCTAAGGATGCTAAAATGTATGCAAGCTCCAGGGATCCTTCTATGGACTGGAGCAAGCATCTCGGAGTTGGAATATACGCTTTGATGAGGTGATCAAAGTTTTTGAGTATATACAAAGTTTATGAGAAACTTGTATTTACAATAAAGTGAGTGGGAGCACTACAGAATTTCTGATAAGTATATGTGGATGACATATTGTTGATCGGAAATAATGTAGAATTTCTGAAAAGCATAAAGGGTTGTTTGAAAAGGAGTTTTTCAAAGGAAAACCTGGAATGAAGCTACTTAAATATTGGGCATCAGGATCTATAGAGATTGATCAAGAAGTCTGATAAGACTTTCAATGAGTACATACCTTGACAAGATTTTGAAAGAGTTCAAAATGGATCAGTCAAAGAAAGAATTCTTGCCTGATTTGTAAGGTGTGGAGTTGAGTGAGACTCAAAGCTCGACCACGGCAGAAGAAAGAGAAAGGACGAAGGTCGTCCCCTATGCCTTATCCATAGGCTCTGTATAGTATGCCATGCTGTGTACCGCACCTGGTGTGTGCCTTGCCATGATTCTGTCAAGGGGTACAAGAGTGATCCAGGAGTGGACCACTGGACAACGGTCAAAATTATCCTTAGTAACTAGAGGACTAAGGAAATGTTTCTCGATTATGGAGGTGATAAAGAGTTTGTCGTAAAGGGTTACGTCAATGCAAGGTTTGACACCTATCCGGATGACTCTGAGTAGCAATCCGGATACGTATAGTGGAGCAGCCATTTGGAATAGCTCCAAGTGGAGCGTGGTAGCATCTGTAGTACGACATGTAGATTTGCAAAGAACACATGGATCTGAATGTTGCAGACCGTTGACTAAAGACCTCTCTCACATGCAAAGCATGATCGAACCCCAAAACTCATTGGGTGTTAGATTCATAACAATGTAAATCACATGGTGATGTGAACTAGATTATTGACTCTAGTGCAAGTGGGAGACTGTTGGAAATATGCCCTAGAGGCAATAATAAATTGGTTATTATTATATTTCCTTGTTTATGATAATCGTTTATTATCCATGCTATAATTGTATTGATTGGAAACTCAAATACATGTGTGGGTACATAGACAACACTGTGTCCCTAGTATGCCTCTAGTTAACTAGCTCGTTGATCAAAGATGATCAAGGTTTCCTGGCCATAGACAGGAGATGTCATTTGATAACGGGATCACATCATTAGGAGAATGATGTGATGGACAAGACCCAAACTATGAACGTAGCATATGATCGTGTCAGTTTATTGCTATTGTTTTCTGCATGTCAAGTATCTGTTCCTATGACCATGAGATCATGCAACTCACTGACACCGGAGGAGTACCTTGTGTGTATCAAACGTCACAACATAACTGGGTGACTATAAAGATGCTCTACAGGTATCTCTGAAGGTGTCTGTTGAGCTGGCATGGATCAAGACTGGGATTTGTTACTCCGTGTGACACAGAGGTATCTCAGGGCCCACTCGGTAATACAACATCACAACAAGCCTTGCAAGCAATGTGACTAAAGTGTTAGCCACGGGATCTTGTATTACGGAACGAGTAAAGAGACTTGCCGGTAACGAGATTGAACTAGGTATAGAGATACCGACGATCGAATCTCGGGCAAGTAACATACCGAAGAACAAAGGGAACAGCATACGGGATTGACTGAATCCTTGACATAGAGGTTCAACCGATAAAGATCTTCGTAGAATATGTAGGAACCAATATGGGCATCCAGGTCCCGCTATTGGTTATTGACTGTAGAGGTGTCTCGGTCATGTCTACATAGTTCTCGAACCCGCAGGGTCTGCACACTTAAGGTTCGGTGACGTTTCGGTATAGTAGAGTTATGTATGGTGGTGACCGAAGGTTGTTCGATGTCCCAGATGAGATCCTGGACGTCACGAGGAGCTCTGGAATGGTCTGGAGGTAAAGATTGATATATAGGAAGTCCCGTTTTGGTCACCGGAAAAGTTTCGGGTATTTCGGTAGTGTACCGGGAGTGCCGGGAGGGGTACCGGGGACCATCGGGAGTGGTGTCTCGACCCAAAGGGCCTCATGGGCTGTGGGAGGAGTCAAGCCAGCCCTTAGTGGGCTGGCCGAGCCCCCCAATAAGGCCCATGCGGCTAGGGGTGGGAAAAACCCAAAGGGGGAAAGGTGGAAAGGGTTTCCAAGTGGAGAGGAGGAATCCTACTCCTAGTAGGATTGGAGTAGGACTCCTCCACCTCCAATTTCGGCCAAACCTTGAGGGTTTGAGGCTGCCTCCTCCCCTCCCTCCCTCCTATATATAATAGAGGATTTAGAGGGGAGAGCTAACCCTAATTGCCACGTGCTGCCCTCTTCTTCCTCTAGATCGTTTTCTCCTCTAGTCTAGTTTCGGCAGTGTTTAGGCGAAGCCCTGCCGGAATAGTTCCACCACCATCGCCGCCGTGCCGTCGCGCTGCCGAAGAACTCATCTATCTCTCCACTCCCTCTTGCTGGATCAAGAAGGCGGAGGTCGTTATCGAGCTGTACGTGTGCTGAACGCGGAGGTGCCGTCCGTTCGGCGCTAGATTGGAAGGACCGTGATCAGGATCGTGAGACGGTTCATGATTTGATCGCGGGATGGATCATGATGGGATCGCGGGACGGATCGTGATTGGATCGCGAGACGGATCGTGATGGGATCGCGGGACGCTCGGCGATTTGGATCACGAAGACGTTTGACTACATCAACCGCGTTTCTTAACGCTTCCGCTTAGCAATCTACAAGGGTATGTAGATCCACTCTCCCTCTCGTAGATGCTCATCAGCATGGATAGATCTTGCGTGTGCGTAGGAATTTTTTTGTTTCCCAAGCAACGTTCCCCAACATACTTGCAACATGACTTCTCCCGTGACCTCAAGAACAAAGGTAACTACTCACAAATAATAATCATGCTCAAGATCAGATGAGTATTAAATAGCATAATGGATCTGAACATATAATCTTCCACCAAATAAACCATATAGTAATCAACTACGCAAGGTAATCAACACTACTAGTCACCCACAGGTACCAATCTGAGGTTCCGATACAAAGATTGAACACAGGAGATGAACTAGGGTTTGAGAGGAGATGGTGTTGTTGAAGATGTTCATGAAGATTGGCCTCCCAAAGATGAGAGGGGTGTTGGTGATGACGATAGCTTCGATTTCCCCCTCCGGGAGGGAAGTTCCCCCGGCGGAATCGCTCCGCCGGAGGGCAAAAGTGCTCCTGCCCAAGTTCCGCCTCGAGGCGGCGGCGCTTCATCCCGAAAATCCTCCTTTGATTTTTTCTAGGTCAAATGTGACTATATACCAGAAGATGGGCACCGGAGGTGGGCCGAGGAGGCCACAACCCATCAGGACGCGCCCAGGGGAGTTTGGCACGCCCTGGTGGGTTGTGCCCACCAGGTTGGGCTCCTCTGGTACTTTTCTGCTCTAGTATTTTTTATTTAATTCAAAAATAATCTCCGTAAAATTTCAGCATCATTGGAGTTGTGCAGAATAGGTATCTCTGATGTGCTTTTCTTCGGTCCAGAATTCCAGCTGCCGGTATTCTCCCTCTTTGTGTAAACCTTGCATATTATGAAAGAAAAGGCATTAGAATCACTCCCCAAAGCATTATTATTCAACAAAACATAATAAATAACATTAGGAAATCATGATACAAAATGGACGTATCAACTCTCACAAGCTTAGACCTCGCTTGTCCTCAGGCGAAAACCGATATTGAAAAGCATGTCCACATGATTTGAGAGAGAGAGAGGTGTCAATAAAAACAAAATACAGACATAGTAGCATCATGCTTATTAACATAACAACAACAAACTTTATCATAAAACTTATTCAATACACTTTCATCATATAACTTCTCATGAATAAGTAAAAATTCATCACAACACAGAAGTATGAAGCATAAACATTATTGAAAACCGACAAACTATGTTCTCAGTCAACTTTGCAACTACAATTCATCATATTTTCAGGAAGGGTCTCATGTCGGAGCCTTTTGGCAAGTCCACATACTCAACCATCATTTAGTCTTCTATGATTGCTAACACTCACGGCATACCCATGAACAAAAAGTTTCAACCGGACACATAGGAAGATAGGGGCTTATAGTTTCGCCTCCCAACGCATTCACCTCAAGGGTGATGTCAACAATAATAACTCATGCCCACCCATATCCAACTGGATATATGTGCCTAGATCTTTCCTCACCACATGATGCTTGCAAAAGAGAAAAACTAAAAAGGAATAGGGAAGAATACTTTGACTCTTTGCATAAAAGTAAATACATAAAAGTAAATGATAGTCCCTTCGCAGAGGGAAGCATAGGTTGTCATGCGCTTATTGGTTTGTATGCCCAATCCCTTAATGTAAAAGAACGTCATGCTATATTGCCCCCTATGATAGCAACCTTTATTATGCAGTCCATCGCTTTTATTACTTTGCCATCATAAGTTCGTATAGCGCTCAATTTTCTCTTACACTAATTGATCAAAACACTTTTTTAGAAAACAAATTTATTTCCTTATTGCACCGATGACAACTTACTTGAAGGATCTTTCTCGATCCATAGGTAGGTATGGTGGACTCTCAAAGAATGAATTTGGTTTGGGGTTTTTGGATGCACAAGTTGTATCTCTACTTAGTGCGGAATTTTTGGCTAGCAGAGATATTGGGCAAGCACCACATGTTGAAGGATCTATGACAATATAACTTCTATGTGGATATGAACAAACATAAATCATTACGTTGTCTTCCTTGTCCAACGTCAACAATTTTTACATATAATAATTAATGGGGGCTCACAATCATAAAAGATGTCCAAGATAGTGTATTTGCATGTGAATCTTCTCTTCCCTTATTAATTCTTTCATGAATTGCATCATTGACCAATGATATGTTTGTCAATCTCCAATAATCTTACTACTTATACTTTTCCTTATGTGATGTCATTACTCACTATAAGATTAGCATATGATTCTTTTCATTTATTTTTCTCTTTTTTATTTTGATTGCAACAAGAAAGTAGAGAGACAAAAACTCAAACTAAACTTTATTATATAGCTTTCACTCGATTACATAGATAGATAGGCCACGAAACTAACACACGAAAATAGATCATGCTAAACTTTTATTCAACTAAAGCAAAGGGAAACTAAAGATCGAACTAAAATAGGTAAAGGTGAATAAAAGTGATGGTGATACGATACCGGGGCACCTCCCCCAAGCTTGGCTCAAGCCAAGGGGAGTGCCCATACCCGTGTGCTCAAGTCTTCGTTGGTGGTGGTGATGAACAAGGTGGTGGTGATGAAGCCTTCTTCTTCAACTTATATTTAAGCATAAAAATTTCCTCCCTTAGATCATCGTTCTCCAATTCGAGCTTTAATATCCTTTTGCATAATGCAGCCTTGCTCTCCTGCAGAAAACGAGATGGGATAAATTGGACCTCAGGTTTGTATCTTTTAGGGAGGCTTGACTTCTTGAATTCCACATGCATGTCTCCCGACTGAGGTAGAGGGACATCCTTTTCCTCGGGGTTGGCGTCCGGACAAGCATCCACTATCTCCTCCAAATCGGTATCTCCTTCTTCTTCAGATGCCCAAAGGTAGGGGTAAATTTCTCTAAAGATCTTTGGGTCTGAAACATAATGACCCCCCTCTGAACCTTGAGATGACATATTTTCAGATCTGCCAGGAAAATAGCATGAAACAAGAACAGAGGATTTTTTTGTGATGCGGTCGTCAAAACAGTCGGGGGTATATATAGAGAATTTTTATTCTTGGAAAACAAGCATATGGAAGGAAAACGGAGTCGGGAAGGCATCCGAGGTGGGCACAACCCACCAGGGCGCGCCCAGGGGTGCCTGGCGCGCCCTGGTGTATCGTGCTCACCTCGATCACCCTCCGGTTTATTTTTTTATTTTTAAAATTTTATAATATTCCAAAACTGACGAAAAATATTTTTGCGGATTTTTTTGAGTCCGTTTACTTACCGTATCACGTACCTCCTATTTTAAAGAATTCTGGAGTGTTCCGGAAGGTTTCTTTTATGTGTTCCTCCGATGTCATGGTTTGGATAACATTGCTTTCAATGTTAATAGGCGTACCTGAGATATAATGCTTAATTCTTTGTCCATTGACCACCTTCGGGTTAGTACCTTCGGCGTTATTAATCTTGATAGCTCCAGAACGATAAACCTCTTTGATAATATAAGGTCCTTCCCATTTGGAGAGAAGCTTACCTGCAAAAAATCTTAAACGGGAGTTGAACAAAAGAACATAGTCTCCTATTTTGAATTCCCTCTTTTGGATTCTTTTGTCATGCCATCTTTTTACTTTTTATTTAAATAGCTTGGCATTTTCATAAGCTTGGGTTCTCCATTCATCAAGTGAGCTAATATCAAATAGCCTCTTCTCACCGGCAAGTTTGAAATCATAGTTAAGTTCTTTAATTGCCCAAAATGCCTTATGTTCTAATTCTAGAGGCAAATGACAAGCTTTACCATATACCATTTTGTATGGAGACATACCCATAGGATTTTTATAAGCTGTTCTATAGGCCCAAAGTGCATCATCTAATTTCTTAGACCAATTCTTATGAGACCTATTGATAGTTTTTTGTAATATTAATTTTATTTCTCTATTGCTAAGTTCAACTTGACCACTAGATTGAGGATGATAGGGTGATGCAATTCTATGGTTAACATCATATTTAGCAAGCATCTTACGGAAAGCACCATGAATAAAGTGTGAACCACCACCAGTCATTAAATATGGAGCTTGGCATTTTAATGGAGGTGTGGTGATCAGCACTACTAGTTGGAATAGCTTCTACCCACTTAGTGACATAATCAACAGCAACCAAAATATTAGTGTACCCATTAGAGGAAGGAAAAGGTCCCATATAATCAAAACCCCAAACATCAAATGGTTCAACAACAAGTGAATAATTCATAGGCATTTCCTGACGCTTACCGATATTACCAATTCTTTGACATTCATCATAAGACAAAACAAATTTACGGGCATCTTTGAAGAGAGTAGGCCAATAAAAACCAGATTGCAATACCTTGTGAGCAGTTCTATCTCCCGCATGATGTCCTCCATAAGCTTCGGAATGACATTTCCGTAGGATTTGTTCCTGTTCATGCTCATGTACACAACGTCTAATAATACCATCTACTCCTTCTTTATAAAGATGTGGGTCATCCCAAAAGTAATGTCTTAAGTCATAGAAGAATTTTTTCTTTTGTTGGTACGTGAAGCTAGGTGGTATATATTTAGCGACAATGTAATTAGCATAATCATCATACCAAGGAGTGTTTTGAGAAACATTTATTGCAGCTAACTGTTCGTCAGGGAAACTATCATCAATAGGTAGTGGGTCATCAAGAATATTTTCTAACTTAGACAAGTTATCAGCCACGGGGTTCTCAGCTCCATTCCTATCAACAATATGCAAGTCAAATTCTTGGAGCAAGAGAACCCACCTAATAAGTCTAGGTTTAGCATCTTTCTTTTCCATAAGATACTTTATAGCAGCATGGTCGGTGTGAACAATTACTTTTGAGTCAACAATATAGGATCTAAATTTATCACCAGCAAACACGACCGCTAAAAATTCTTTTTCAGTAGTAGCATAATTTCGTTGAGCACTGTCTAGAGTTTTACTAGCATAATGGATAACATTCAATTTCTTATCAACTCTTTGTCCTAGAACATCACCAACAACATAATCACTAGCATCACACATAATTTCAAAAGGCAAGCTCCAATCAGGTGGTTGAACGATAGGTGCAGAGGTTAAGGCTTTCTTGAGTGTTTCAAAGGCCTCCACACAATCATCATCAAAAACAAAATGAATATCCTTTTGAAAAAGATTAGTAAGAGGCCTAGAAATTTTAGAGAAGTCTTTAATGAACCTCCTATATAAACCAGCATGACCAAGGAAACTACGAATACCTTTAATATCTTTAGGACATGGCATTTTCTCAATTGCATCAACTTTAGCTTTATCCACCTCAATACCTCGTTCGGATATTTTATGCCCCAAGACAATACCTTCATTAACCATAAAGTGGCACTTCTCCCAATTCAAGACAAGATTAGTTTGTTCACATCTCTGCAAAACTCGATCAAGGTTTCTTAAGCAATCGTCAAAAGAAGTTCCGTAAACGGAAAAATCATCCATGAAAACCTCTACAATCTTTTCACAAAAATCAGAGAATATAGCAGTCATACATCTTTGAAAGGTAGCAGGTGCATTGCATAAACCAAAAGGCATACGTCTATAAGCATAGGTTCCAAAAGGGCAAGTAAAGGTGGTTTTCTCTTGATCGGATTGTGACACGGGTATTTGAGAGAAACCAGAATATCCATCTAGGAAACAAAAGTGTGTGTGCTTAGATAATCTCTCTAGCATTTGATCAATGAAAGGCAAAGGGTAATGATCTTTTCTAGTAGCTTTATTTAATTTTCTAAAATCAATTACCATTCTATAGCCAGTGACAATTCTTTGTGGAATGAGTTCATTCTTATCATTAGGGACAACGGTAATACCTCCTTTCTTAGGAACACAGTGAACGGGACTTACCCATCTACTATCAGCTATGGGATATGTTATACCTGCTTCTAGAAGCTTTAGTATTTCAGTTCTTACCACTTCTTTCATTTTCGGATTCAATCGTCGTTGGTGATCAACAACGGGTTTAGCATCAGGTTCCATATTGATCTTGTGCTGACATAGGGTGGGACTAATGCCCTTAAGATCATCAAGAGTATATCCAATAGCAGCCCGGTGCTTCCTTAGAACTTTCAATAATCTCTCTTCTTCATGTTCTGTAAGGTTAGCACTAATAATAACAGGATATATCTTTTTCTCATCAAGATAAGCATACTTCAAAGTGCCAGGCAATTGTTTCAATTCAAACACATGATCACCTTTAGGTGGAGGAGGACCTCCAAGAGTTTCAATAGGCAAATTGTGTTTCAGGAGAGGTTGTTGTTCAAAGAAAATTTGATCTATTTCATTTCTTTCACGCAGGTGCATATCATTTTCATGGTCAAGCAAATATTGTTCTAATGGATCAGTAGGAGGCACAACAATAGAAGCAAGACCAATTATTACATCCTTACTAGGTGACGCTTTATCACGAGGTTGTCTACTAAACTTGGAAAAATTAAACTCATGAGACACACCACCAAAACTGACACCGACAGTTTGTTTTTCGCAATCTATCTTAGCATTGACGGTGCTCAAGAAAGGTCTACCAAAGAGAATGGGACAAAAGTCATCTTGTGGGGAGCCAAGAACTACAAAATCAGTAGGGTATTTCACTTTCCCACACAAGACTTCAACATCTTTAACAATCCCAAGTGGTGTGATGGTGTCTCTATTAGCAAGTTTAATAGTAACATCAATGTCTTCTATTTCAGCAGGTGCTATTTCATCCATAATTTCTTGGTATAAGGTAAAAGGGATAGCACTCACACTAGCACCCAAATCACATAAACCATGATAGCAATGATCTCCTATTTTGACTAAGACAACAGGCATGCCTCCTATGGGTTTGTGTTTATCTTTTTCATCGGGTTTATCAATTCTAGCAGCTTCATCACAGAAGTAGATAACATGCCCATCAATATTTTCTACCAAGAGATCTTTAACCATAGCAACACTAGGTTCTATTTTAATTTGCGCAGGGGGCTTAGATGTTTTTAGATTACTCTTACGAACCACAGTTGATACCTTAGCATGTTCCTTTATCCTAACAGGGAAAGGTGGTTTCTCAATATAAGCGGTAGGCACAACTGGATCAACATTGTAAATGATGGTTTCTTCCTTAGCTATAACCGGATCTTTAATTTCTTCTTTAATAGGGGGATGATATTTAAACCACTTCTCCTTAGGAAGATCAACGTGAGTAGCAAATGCTTCGCAAAAAGAGGCTACTATCTCAGAGTCAAGTCCATATTTAGTGCTAAACATGTGAAAAGTATCGGTATTCATAAAAGATTTAACACAATCAAATTCAAGCTTTATACCTGACTCATTACCTTCGTCGAGTTCCCAATCTTCAGAGTTGCGTTTGATTCTTTCTAAGAGATCCCACTTGAATTCAATAGTCTTCTTCATATAAGAAGCAGCACAAGAAGTATCGAGCATGGATTGATCATTATGAGAAAGCCGAGCATAAAAATTCTGAATGATAACTTCTCTCGGAATGTCATGATTGGGGTATGAATATAACATTGACTTAAACCTCCCCCAAGCTAGAGCGATACTTTCTCCTTCACGAGGCCAAAACATATATATATAATTCCGATCACGATGAACTAGATGCATGGAATAAAACTTTTGGTGGAATTCCAATTGCAATCGATTCCAGTTCCACGATCCAAGATCATCACATAGCCTATACCATGTCAATGCTTTTCCCTCCAAAGATAAAGGTAAAACCTTCTTCTTAACTTCATATCTGGGTAAACCTGCAAGCTTAAATAATCCACATATTTCGTTCACATATAATTGATGCATATCAAGATGTTCAGTTCCATCTCCTGCATAAGGTTTAGCAAGCAGTTGTTCTACCATACCAGAAGGAATTTCATAACCAATATTTTCAGTAGGTGTAGTAGGTTGAGGGGCAACTAATTATGGTTCCGGTCGAGGTGAAGATACCCCGAACAAACCCCTCAAAGGATTGTTCTCCATAGTAGCAAGTAGCAATAAATTTCAGCACATAGTATAAGTTTTTCCTTACCGATTTCCACTTACCAAGAGCGCTTCACTCCCCGGAAACGGTGCCAGAAAAGAGTCTTGATGACCCACAAGTATAGGGGATCAATCGTAGTCCTTTCGATAAGTAAGAGTGTCGAACCCAACGAGGAGCAGAAGGAAATGACAAGCGGTTTTCAACAAGGTAATCTCTGCAAGCACTGAAATTGTAGGTAACAGATAGTTTGATAGCAAGGTAATTTGTAATGAGCAAGTAACGGTAATGGTAAATAAGGTGTAGCAAGGTAGCCCAATACTTTTGAGGCAAAGGACAGGCCAGTACAATCTCTAGTAATAGGCAAAGTGTTCTTGAGGGACACGGGAATTTCATCTAGTCACTTTTATCATGTTGGTTTGATTCGTGTTCGCTACTTTGATAATTTGATATGTGGGTGGACCGGTGCTTGGGTGCTGTTCTTACTTGAACAACCTCCCACTTATGATTAACCCCCTCGCAAGCATCCACAACTACGAGAAAAGTATTAAGATAAAATCTAACCATAGCATTAAACGTTTGGATCCAAATCAGCCCCTTACGAAGTAGCGCATAAACTAGGGTTTAAGCTTGTGTCACTCTAGCAACCCATCATCTAATAACTACTCCACAATGCATCCCCTTAGGCCCATGAATGGTGAAGTGTCATGTAGTCGACGTTCACATGACACCACTAAGGGAATCACAACATACATATCATCAAAATATCGAACACATATCAAATTCACATGATTACTTGCAACATGACTTCTCCCGTGACCTCAAGAACAAAGGTAACTACTCACAAATAATAATCATGCTCAAGATCAGAGGAGTATTAAATAGCATAATGGATCTGAACATATAATCTTCCACCAAATAAACCATATAGTAATCAACTACGCAAGGTAATCAACACTACTAGTCACCCACAAGTACC
Source organism: Elymus sibiricus (assembly GCA_039707655.1). Taxonomy (NCBI): domain Eukaryota; kingdom Viridiplantae; phylum Streptophyta; class Magnoliopsida; order Poales; family Poaceae; genus Elymus; species Elymus sibiricus. The sequence goes on from CM077671.1 coordinate 41,856,289, forward strand.
AATCTGAGGTTCCGATACAAAGATTGAACACAAGAGATGAACTAGGGTTTGAGAGGAGATGGTGCTATTGAAGATGTTGATGAAGATTGGCCTCCCAAAGATGAGAGGGGTGTTGGTGATGACGATAGCTTCGATTTACCCTCCGGGAGGGAAGTTCCCCCGGCGGAATCGCTCCGCCGGAAGGCAAAAGTGCTCCTGCCCAAGTTCCGCCTCAAGGGGGCGGCGCTTCGTCCCGAAAGTCCTCCTCCTAATTTTTTAGGTTGTTTGGGAATTTATACTAGAAGATGGGCACCGGAGGTGGGCCGAGGAGGCCACAACCCACCAGGGCGCGCCCAGGGGGGTCTGGCGCGCCCTGGTGGGTTGTGCCCACCAGGTTGGCCCCCTCTGGTACTTTTCTGCTCCAGTATTTTTTATTTAATTCAAAAATAATCTCCGTAAAATTTCAGCTTCATTGGAGTTGTGCAGAATAGGTATCTCTGATGTGCTTTTCTTGGGTCTAGAATTCCAGCTGCCGGTATTCTCCCTCTTTGTGTAAACCTTGCATATTATGAGAGAAAAGGCACTAGAATCACTCCCCAAAGCATTATTATTCAACAAAACATAATAAATAACAGTAGGAAATCATGATGCAAAATGGACGTATCAATACTCCCGTATGTTTTGACCACCGCATCGTGAGTTTCTCCTCTCTTCTTGTTTCGAGCTGTTTTTCTGACAGATCTAGATCGCCATGACTTCCCCAAGTTCATCTAAAGACAAGTTCTTCGAGAAGGTCATCAACCCCTACTTGCCGGAGGTGATGAAGCAACCTCAAGCTATTGAGATGTGTGAGGGGGTGCTCCATATCCGGGATGTCCAAGGCCCCAAGACGGAGGGAAGCGACAAGGCCAGGCTTGCAGAAGTGGAGCAGGAGATCTTCAAGCCAAGGGATGGTTGAATGTGGTCTGAGTTCTAATCACTCTATGATCACAGACTTCATCCGTGAGAACAAGCTTGACACAAAGTGCGTGGGAGAAGCTCTCTTCAAACTTCAAGAGCGGATCGAGCACCTCCAAGATCAAATCTATGAACTCCAAACCCAGAACTGTGAGTATGGATCCAGGTTTAAAAGGATGAGCCTCGCTGCTGATTCCAGGATTCCAGAGACAAGAGTTTCTTTCCATGATGGGGAGCCTATGCCTTGGAAGATGGAGGATTTCCGCACACCACCACCATCACCGACGAACACTTGAGTACATGGGTATGGGCACAACCCCTAGCTTATTCCAAGCTTGGGGGTGGTGCCCCGGTATCGTATCATCATCACTTTTTACCATCATCTTTAATTATTAGCTTGATCTTTAGTTATTTCGTGGTTTAGAGAAATAAAGTTTCAGATTTGCTTTGCTTAGGATTTTGCTTTGAGTTCTACCTATCCTTGTAACCGAGTGTGAGAGTTATATAATAAAGATTAGTTGAGTTCGTGTGCTTTACTCTCTTGCGCCAATCATCATAGCATGACAATAAAAAGAATAGTAAAGATCATATGCTTATCCCATGGGAAGTAATGACTTCACATAAAAGGAAAGTATGAGCTATGAAAATTGTTGGGAATAGGAAACATAGCCTTAGTCATTGTTATAATCTATGCAAGATTATGATAGAGAGGAGAAGATCCACATACAAATACATTATCTTGCACATCATCTATGATTACGAACCCTCACCAAATATTAATGATCAAGTGTTGAAGTTGGACATGGAAGACAACCTAATGGTCATGATTGCTTACATTTGCATAGAAGTTATATAAGCATGGATCCCTTAACATGTGATGCTTTCTTTAGAACTTTTGCTAGCCAAAGTTTCCGCACCAAGTAGAGATACTACTTGTGCATCCATAACCTCTTGAACCCAGTTTCTTTTTGTGAGAGTCCACCTTACCTACCTAGGGATTGAATAAGATCCTTCAAGTAAGTTGTAATCGGTGCATAAGCAATAAAAATTGCCCTTAATCATGTATGATCTTTTATTGAAAAGGAAAATAAGATTTGTATGATCTTGTGATGGCGAAGAAATAAAAGCGACGGAGTGCATAATAAAGTTCACTATCGCAAGGGGCAATATAAAGTGAAGTTCCTTTGCATTAAGAGATTGCACATCTAATCAAATAAAAAGCGCATGACAACCTCTGCTTCCCTCTGCGAAGGGCCTATCTTTCACTTTCATAAAGTTTTTACTTCTATCCAAGAGTCATTAATATTTTCCCTTCTTTTAAGTTTTAAACTTTCTTAGTGGCAAGCATCACATGTTGAGGAAAGATCCAAGTATATATATCAAGTTCAATGTAAGGAATCATGATTCATTATTGTTGACATTATCCTTGAGGTAAGTGAGTTGGGTCGCAAATGAAGCCCCTATCTTCCTATGTGTCCGGCAAAAACATTAGCTCCAAAAATATGCAATGAGTGTCAACAATCATAGATGACTAAATGATAGTTGAGTATGTGGGTTTGCTACAATGAAAGCTCTTATATAGACTCTTCTCTTGAATATGATGAATCATGATTCTCACCATGACTAAAAGCATCATTTGTTGGTTGTCAATAATGTTTATGCCTCATACTTGGATAATTGTGAAGAGATCTATACTTGCTTATGAGAAGTTATATGATGAAATACTTGCTGCTATAATGATATTCATGATGCTTCCATGTCCGTATTCTATTTTTATCGATACCTCTCTCTTAAATTATGTGGTCATTACTCTCGAGTTCGGTTTTCGCTTGAGGACAAGCGAGGTCTAAGCTTGGGGGAGTTGATCTGTCCATTTTGCATCATGATTTCTTATTCATATTTATGTTATTCTTGTCCATTATTCCCTATTATCATACAATTCTTATGCCCTTTCTCTCTGAATATGCAAGGTACATCACAAAGAGGGAATTATCTGGAAACTGGAATTCTTGACCAGAAAACCGAGAAAAAGGCAGAAAAATCACCACACTCCAAATAACCTGAAACTTCACGAGGAATTTTTATTGAATATATGTGAATTTATGGGCCAAAAATATACCAGAGCGGGGCCACCAGCCAGGCACAAGCCATCAGGGCGCCCCCCAGAACGCGCCCTGATGTGTGGTGGGGCCCTGGCTGGCCTCCCGAGGCCCCTCTTCTCCTATATGGTGTGTTTTACCCTAGAAAAAAATCATAAGCAACCTTTCGGGATGAAGCGCCGCCATCTCGAGGAGGAAACCTGGGTAGAGGCCCTTTTGCACTCCAGCAATCAGATTCTGCCGGGGAAATCCCTCTCCGGGAGGGGGAGATCGAAGCAATCGTCATCACCAATGCCTCCTCCTTCGTGGGAGGACCAATCTTCATCAACATCTTCACCAGCACCAGCTCATCTCCAACCCTAGTTCATCTGTTGTTTTCAATCTTTGTCCCAAAACCTCAGATTGGTACCTGTGGGTTACTAGTTGTGTTGATGACATCGTGTAGTTGATGCTTGTTGGATTACTAGGTGGAAGAAATTATGTTTAGATCCTTAATTATTAATATTGCACCTCTGATCTTGAACATGTTGATGAGGTGTGAGTAGTTACTATTTTTCCTGAGGACATGGAAGAAGTCTAGTAATAAGTAATCATGTGAAGTTGGTATTCGTTTGATATTTTGATGATATGTATTTTGTTACTTCTCTTAGTGGTGTCATGTGAATGTCAACTACGTGACACTTCACCATGTTATGGGCCTAAGGGAATTCATTGTGGAGTAACAAGTACATGATGGGTTGCTAGAGTGACACAAGCTTAAACCATAGTTTATGCGTTGCTTCATAAGGGGCTGATTTGGATCCATATGTTTCATGCTATGGTTAGATTTATCTTAATTCTTCTTTCGTAGTTGTGGATGCTTGCGAGAGGGGGTAATCATAAGTGGGTTGTTAGTTAAAGTAAGAACAACACCTTAGCACTGGTCCACCCACATATCAAATTATCAAAGTAGCGAACGCTAATCAACTCAACATGATGAACATGACTACATATAATTCCCATGCGTCCTCGGGAGTGCTTGCTTAATATAAGAGTACTTTCAGGCCTGTCCTTTGCTATAAAAAGGATTGGGCTACCTTGTTGCACCTTTGCTACTATTGTTACTTGTCGCTTGTTACGATTTATCTTGCTACAAAACTATCTACTATCGTTACTTACAGCACTTGCAGAGAATACCTTGCTGAAAACTGCTTATCATTTCCTTCCGCTCCTTGTTGGGTTCGACACTCTTACTTATCAAAAGGACTACGATTGATCCCCTATACTTGTGGGTCATCATACCTATCATCATAGCATGGTAATGAAAGAAATAGAAAAGATCATATGCTAATCCCATGAGGAGTAATGGCTTCACACAGAAAAAGGTATAAGTGATAAAAATTGTTGAGAATAAACAAACATAGCATTAGTAATTGATATAATATATGCAAGATTATGATAGAGAAGAGGAGATTCACATATAAATACATTATCTTGGACACCATCAATGATTGTGAGCCCCCATCAAATATTATATAATGATCGAGTGTTGATGTTGGACATGGAAGACAACATAATGATCATGATTATTTATATTTGCATAGAAGTTATATTGTCATGGATCCCTAAACATGTGGTGCTTGCTTTAGATCTTGTGCTGGCCAAAAAAATTCTGTACTAAGTAGAGATACTACTTGTGCATCAAATGATCCCTTCAACCCAGTTTCTTTCCATGAGAGTCCACCATACCTAACTATGAATTGAATAAGATCCTTCAAGTAAGTTTTCATCAGTGCACAAAGCAATAAAAATTGCCCATAAACATGTACGATCTTTTATTGTAAGGGAAAATAAGCTTTGTACGATCTTGTGATGGCGAAGAAATAAAAGCGACGGAGTGCATAATAAAGTTCGCTATTACAAGGGGCAATATAAAGTGGCGTTCCTTTGCATTAAGAGTTTGCACATCCAAACAAATAAAAGCGCATGACAACCTCTGCTCCCCTCTGCGAAGGGCCTATCTTTTACCTTCTTAAAGCATTTACTTTCGTGCTTGAGTCAAATAATATTTATCCTTATTTTGACCTATTAACTCTTTAGCTAGCAAGCATTATGTGTTGAGGAAAGATCCAGATATATATATCCAGTTGGATGTAGGTAATCATGACCCATTATTGTTGATATTATCCTTGAGATAAATGAGCTCTAAAAATATGCAATGAGTGTCAACAATCATAGAAGGCTAAATGATAGTTGAGTATGCGAACTTGCTAGAATAAAAGCTCTTACATAGACTCTTCTCTTGAATATGATGAATTATGATTATCTCAATGACTAATAGCACCGTTTGTTGGTTGTCAATAAAGTTTATGCTTCATACTTCTTCAGTTGTGAATAGATCATTACTTTTATGAGAAGCCATATGATGGAAAACTTGTTGTTATGCTAATATTCATGACGCTCTCATGTCCGTATTTTGTTTTTATTGACTCCTCTCTCTCAAATCATGTGGTCATTGTTTTCGAGTTCGGTTTTTGCTTGAGGACAAGCGAGGTCTAAGATTGGGGGAGTTGATACGCCCATTTTGCATCATGATTCCTTATTGATATTTATGTCATTTTTGTCCATTATTCCTTATTATCATACAATTCTTATGCCTTTTCTCTCTGAATATGTAAGGTACATCACAAAGAGGGAAATATCTGGAAACTGGAATTCTGGTCCGGGAAACCAAGAAAAAGGCAGAAAAATCACTAGACTCCAAATGACCTGAAACTTCACGGAGAATTTTTGTGGAATATTTAAGAATTATTGGGCCAAAAATATACCTGAGGGGGCCACCTGTTGGCCACAAGCCAACAGAGCGTGCCCACCCATTGGGCACGCCCTGATGGCTTGTGGGGCCCCAGCAGGTCTCCCGACTCCTTCCTATATGGTGTGTTTTACCCTAGAAAAATCATAAGCAATCTTTCGGGATGAAATGCCACCGTCTCAAGGCGGAAACCTGGGCAAAGACCCTTTTGCACTCCGGCAGGCTGATTCTGCCGAGGAAACTTCTCTCCGGGAGGGGGAGATCGAAGCCATCGTCATCACCAATGCTTCCTCCTTCGTGGGAGGACCAATCTTCATCAACATCTTCACCAGCACCATCCTCTTCTCAAACCCTAGTTCATCTCTTGTATTCAATCTTTGTCTCAAAACCTTAGATTGGTACCTGTGGGTTGCTAGTAGCGTTGATTACATCTTGTAGTTGATGCTTGTTGGTTTACTTGGTGAAAGATATTATGTTCAGATCCTTAATCTTCATTATTATACCTTTGATCTTGAACATGTTGATGAGGTGTGAGTAGTTACTTTTGTTACCGAGGACATGGGAGAAGTCTTGTTACAAGTAATCATGTGAAGTTGGTATTCGTTCGATATTTTGATGATGTGTATGTTGTTACTTCTCTTAGTGGTGTCATGTGAACGTTGACTACACGACACTTAACCATGCTATGGGCCTAAGGGAATTCATTGTGGAGTAGCAAGTAGATGATGGGTTGCTAGAGTGACAGAAGCTTAAACCCCAGTTTATGTGTTGCTTCATGAGGGGCTGATTTGGATCCATACGTTTCATGCTATGGTTAGATTTATCTTAATTCTTCTTTCGTAGTTGCGGATGCTTGCGAGAGGGGGTAATCAGTGGGTTACTCACAACACTAGCAGAGAAATCCTTGCCGAAAACTGCTTATCATTTCCTTCTGCTCCTCGTTAGGTTCGACACTCTTACTTAACGAAAGGACTACGATTGAACCCCTATACTTGTGGGTCATCAAGACTCTTTTCTAGCGCCATTGCCGGGGAGTGAAGTGCCTTTGGTAAGTGGAAATTGGTAAGAAAACATTTTCTCTACGTGCTAAAATTTACTGTTGCTTGTTACTATGAACGGTCATTCTTTGAGTGGCTTGTTCGGGGCATCTTCGCCTCGAACAGAAGTTGAAAAGGTTGCTCCTCAACCTACTGAACCTACTGAAAATATTTATTATGAGATTCCTTCGGGTATGTTAGAGAAACTGCTAGCTAATCCTTATGATGGTACGAATCATCCTGATTACCATTTGATATTTGTCGATGGGGTTTGTGGATTATTTAAGCTTGCAGGTTTATGTGGAGACAAAGCTAAGAATATGGTTTTCCCTTTATCTTTGGAGGGAAAGGCATTAATGTGGTACTCCCTCTGTAAAGAAATATAAGAGCGTTTAGATCACTACTTTAGTGATCTAAACGCTCTTATATTTCTTTACGGAGGGAGTACATGCTATTGGATGATAGTGGATCATGGGACTGGAATCGCTTGAAGCTGGAATTTCATCAGAAGTTTTATCCTATGCATCTAGTCCACCTTGATCAGAACTTTATTTATAATTGTTGGCCTCATCAAGGAGAAAGTATCACTCAAGCTTGGGGGAGGCTTAAATCTATGATGCACACTTGCCCCAACAATGAGCTCTCAAAAGAAATGATTATACAAAAAAATTATGCTCGACTTTCTCATGATGATCAAGTATTGCTCGATTCTTCTTCTACTGGTTCCTATATAACGAGGACTATTGAATTCAAATGGGATCTACTGGAATGAATTGAGCACAACTCTGAAGATTGGGAACTCGACACAGGTAAAGAGTTAGGTATGAAGCTTAAATTTGATTGTGTTAAATCTTTTATGGAAACTAATACTTTCCATGAGTTTAGCAATAAATACGGTCTTGACTATGAGATAGTAGCTACTTTCTGTGAATCATTTGCTACTCATGTTGATCTCCCCAAGGAGAAGTGGTTTAAATATCATCCATCCATTGAAAAACCATTGATAACAGGATCATGTGGACCCTAGCCCCGAATGGTATATCCGGGTTGGACTCGTAATGGTAAATGTGGTTTTTGTGGGGAAGATGAAACCATTGATCATCTGTTTTTACGATGCTTTGTTGCTAAGTTCATGTGGAGTATGTTGATATGCAACTTTATTCCGAATGACCCCCCTGATAACATGAATACTCTCTTTACTGCTTGATTGAGGAACTATGGTAAAGATAAGGAAATGTTGTAATGGAGCAAAGTAACAAACGGATCAAGTGCCCTCTTTCGTTCAACCAAGTTCTTTCTTTACCACAGGTCTTCAACCAAGTCTCTAAAACGTCTTATATTTGTTTACACAGGTTGTAGCTTAAATAGGTTGTAATGGGGTTTGCATTTTTATTTTGCTTAGGCTTTGTTGGATTGCAATGGTAGTTTGTTGGTGTGATGATCAAGGAGATTGGGTTGTGCCACAGTCCTTCTTAATGCTAGATGATTTGCTTAGTTACTTGACTGCTAGTCCCAGTTTGGTTTATGGTAAAAAAAGGCGCATTTACTGTAATGGATCTGTATGGTTTCCATTAATAGAAACTAGTCGTCAACCCGTGCATTTGCACAGGTTGGTACATTACGATTAAGATGTTATTAGTTCACTATGGTTTTGAAGTTAATTTATCCTTTAATTGTGTCAAAAATTATGTTTTATATGGGAGGCATGATATGGTTTTTCATGTACCCATTCCAAAAGAATGGTGTGCAACTGCAAAATTGGTTTCCTAAATTATTTCACAATGGGACATATTCCATATAGCACTTACATCTAGAGTATGACTTCAAACATGGCTGAAATGGAGGATACAGAGAATACTAAACTTATGCATTCTGACAACAATATTTTTATCATGGGGAGATTACTTTTTCTGCTTGGGTTAAAATTAATGTCCTATATCCTTAGTCATCTTCCCTTTATATTCAGTTTTTGTATGCATCGATCTGGTCAGCTTTTTAGGTACACTTCTTGTTATGCTGGATAATGGTGAGTCATCAGCGTGGCCTGCATGGGCTAGTTAATTTGTTGAATTTTATAATGCCTTGAAGTGAGTAATATAAGGGATAAAGTTTAATTTTAGTTTTCTCTTTCTTGTAAATGATAGTTATACTTCAGCTTAATATATATTGCATACACAACAATTAGCTTTTGTTATCATTTACATTTGTTCTTTGTAGGATGCCACAATTAAAACTTTGTAACTTTTGTTGGATTGAAGCATTTAATTGCCGTGCAAAAAAATTTTTGCTATGAAAGATCACGTCCTATTATTAGAATTTTAGAAATATTCGGTTTTTATTGTACATATTTTCTAGGTAGCTTAAATGGGTGTCGAATTAACTCTTTTACACATAGTTTTAATATTTAAAATAAAATTTAATTTCATAATAATTTTATTTTATTTTAGTACCATGTCACATCTAAGATATGCAAATTTTAATTCGTAACTAAGGCGTACACTTCATCGAGGAGAGTCAAGTTGCGTTTATTAGAATCTTATTGAAAAGTTACATCTTTTTAGTTTCAAACTCATCATGTGAGGTTGGCAAGAGCAAGACACACCTTACACATCTATTGAAAAATGGATTTCGTGTGTATGAACATGCAAATGCTCGCCAAATCCCATGCCCTCTATCTATGATTTTTGATGAATAGGCAAACAACACTCTTTGCATTATCGCCCAATATGTTATGTTTGCATCCAGATCGTTGCACAGGAGTGGGTGGAAGATGTTATGGAAAGATAATGATAGATGAGCCATTAAGGATATTGCCGGGCGGAGGCAGCGGGCAAGTTGTGTTGTATTCTGCAGCATGCACAGTACTGTTAGCAAACAATAATTTCTCTCCCTCACAAATTGGCGGTTATTACCTTGCTATGTGTCATCGTGCCTTGAAACAATTATAATACAGTACGATGATACCTCAAATTTATTATGACTTTTACATATCATAGCAGCCGATTTACCATTAAAAATATATATGCTTAACAGATAAATTGACCTCATCATTAAGTAGTATCATGTCCAGGCTAATAAGTTCATAATTCTTGAGGTCAATGGCATACCATAGCCTAATTACTTAACCTTTATTTTGAAGGAATCCTTCTTATTGTTAATTGTATTGATCATTTCACACGGCAATGTTTTACACTTTAAATTGCAGGAAACAAAGAAAATATACCTTTAATATTAAAGGGACACAAATCTCTTTATGGCCGCTAAAGAAACACAAAATTTCGAATATATTTCAAAGCGCAAATTGGAAAGAAAGGAGTGCTGAACTTTAATCATCTCAAGGTTGCCATGTAATATATTAGTATAATGACATATACTATCTAACAATTTGATTCAAAAAGTGGTATAGCAAATCGCTAGAAAAGAATTCAGCGAGAAGACCGATCGCTAACCTGCATGGTGATGGCAACTGACCAGAGAGAGTCTTCGTACCCAGCGAGAGAAGAAAAGGAACAGACCATGAAGACGACCTGAGCATCAAACCTACACTGGAAGAAAAAGAACTCCCTGAACACAACCTGAACATCAACTAAACATCAAACCTACTGGAACAACAAACGCCTTGAAATCGCAGCAGCCCATTGCGCTGCCTTGAAAATAATTTGATCGATTAATCTTTGCAACACCATGTGGATGTCATCAAACAACCTGCCATGTTCGTCTTTCCTTGCTCGTGGTGGCCTCCGTCTGCATGTATGCACTAAACAAATTATATTACAGAGAGATTGTTTACACGGACATCATAGTGCAATTAGTGGTAGTGTGTGATCAACCATGCACTGTATAGCACCAGCAGGAGGCCCTGCAGGTATTTGACACACTACGCATGGCCTCCTACCCACAGTTTGAGACCGGCAAGCTAGTCACCTATGAGAGAGAGAGAGAGAGAGAGAGAGAGAGTTGGGAATGCACTGCATCACGACGACGTTCGGTGGAACCCTGTGTTTGCTTGTTGGCGTATGTGGATCAGCTTGAATAGCAAGGGTGGTGCATGGTTCAGAGAAGATGAAATTGCAGCCTCGGCTGGGAAGATGGGATCATGCGCTTCGGCGCCGACGCAATGCATCACAACTATGTTGGCTTGTTGATGTGCGTGGGTGGATCGGCTTGAACAACCATGGTAGAACTGCTAGAGAGAAGTTGAGATCGCACACTCTCCTAGGTAGGTGAGATCGTGCACCTTTCCGCCATGATTATATAGATTTCTAATTTAGATCATAACAATGTTTGTTTTTATTTTTGTAGTCGAGAGAAACAATTGTGGGCCTTTTAGATGTTTATTCTAAGGTGAGAAAAATACCATAAAGTATCGGTAGATCTACACCGTAATAATTCGGACACACCAGATTGACGGCTCCTAATTACTGATTAACGTGGGAATTTTTAGGAAGTGCCTAATTAGTATAAGTATAGATCAGGAGGAAACCCCTTCTACTACAAAAAGTGGTAGCGAGCATGGGTTAAAGGATGACGAGGTGGAAAAAGCGGACGAAATAAGAAGAAAGATATAAAAAACGTCGACGACGAAGATGATGATGAAGGAGAAGATGTGTTAACCTCTAAAGGTATATGCTAGACACAACCGATGTTTAGTCACTACAATATGTACACTGATACGTCCATTTTGCATCATGATTTCCTACTGTTATTTCCTTTGTTTTGTTGAATAATAATGCTTTGGGGAGTGATTCTAATGCCTTTTTTCTCATAATATGCAAGGTTTACACAAAGAGGGAGAATACCGACAGCTGGAATTCTGGACCCAAGAAAAACACGTCAGAGATACCTATTCTACACAACTCCAATGAAGCTGAAAATTTACGGAGATTTTTTTGTATTAAATAAAAATTACTAGAGCTAAAAACTACCGGAGGAGGGCCACCAGGTGGGCACAACCCACCAGGGCGCGCTAGGCCCCCCTCGGCGCGCCCTGGTGTATTGTGCCTAGCCTGGCCCGCTTCCGGTGCCCATCTTCTGGTATAAATTCCCAAAAAACCTTAAAAAATTAGGAGGAGGACTTTCGGGATGAAGCGCCGCCGCCTCGAGGCGGAACTTGGGCAGGAGCACTTTTGCCCTCTGGCGGAGCGATTCCGCCGGGGGAACTTCCCTCCCGGAGGGGGAAATCAAAGCTATCGTCATCACCAATACCCCTCTCATCTTTGGGAGGCCAATCTTCATCAACATCTTCAACAACACCATCTCCTCTCAAACCCTAGTTCATATCTTGTGTTCAATCTTTGTACCGGAACCTCAGATTGGTACCTGTGGGTGACTAGTAGTGTTGATTACCTTGCGTAGTTGATTACTATATGGTTTATTTGGTGGAAGATTATATGTTCAGATCCATTATGCTATTCATTACTCCTCTTATCTTGGGCATGTTTATTATTTGTGAGTAGTTACCTTTGTTCTTGAGGTCACGGGAGAAGTCATGTTGCAAGTAATCATGTGAATTTGATATGTGTTCGATATTTTGATGATATGTATGTTGTGATTCCTTTAGTGGTGTCATGTGAACGTCGACTACATGACACTTCACCATTAATGGGCCTAAGGGAATGCATTGTGGAGTAGTTATTAGATGATGGGTTGCTAGAGTGACAGAAGCTTAAACCCTAGTTTATGCACTACTTCGTAAGGGGCTGATTTGGATCCACATGTTTAATGCTATGGATAGACTTTGTCTTAATACTTTTCTCGTAGTTGCGGATGCTTGCGAGGGGGTGAATCATAAGTAGGTTGTTAGTTCAAGTAAGAACAACACCTTAGCACCGGTCCACCCACATATCAAATTATCAAAGTAGCGAACACGAATCAAACCAACATGGTAAAAGTGACTAGACGAAATTCCCGTGTACCCTCAAGAACACTTTGCCTATTACTAGTGATTGTTCTGGCCTGTCCTTTGCCTCAAAAGGATTTGGCTATGTTTCTGCACCTTGTTTACCGTTACCGTCACTTGCTCGTTACAAATTACCTTGCTATCAAACTATCTGTTACCTACAATTTCAGTGCTTGCAGAGAATACCTTGCTGAAAACCGCTTGTCATTTCCTTCTGCTCCTCGTTGGGTTATACACTCTTACTTATCGAAAGGACTACGATTGATCCCCTATACTTGTGGGTCATCAAGACTCTTTTCTGGCGCCGTTGCCGGGGAGTGAAGCGCTCTTGGTAAGTGGAAATCGGTAAGGAAAAATTTATACTACGTGCTGAAATTTATTGCTACTTGCTACTATGGAGAACAATCCTTTGAGGGGTTTGTTCGGGGTATCTTCACCTTGACCGGAACCACAATTAGTTACCCCTCCACCTACAGCACCTACTAAAAATGTTACTTATGAAATTCCTTCGGGTATGCTAGAAAAATTGCTTGCTAAACCTTATGCAGGAGATGGAACTGAACATCGTGATATGCATCTTTTATATGTGAACGAAATATGTGGATTATTTAAGCTTGCAGGTTTATCCGGAGATGAAGTTAAGAAGAAGGTTTTCCCTTTATCTTTGGAGGGAAAACCTTTGACATGGTATAGGCTATGTGATGATCTTGGATCGTGGAACTGGAATCGTTTGCAATTGGAATTCCACCAAAAGTTTTATCCCATGCATCTAGTTCATCGTGATTGGAATTATATATATAATTTTTGGCCTCGTGAAGGAGAAAGTATCGCTCTATCTTGGGGGAGGCTTAAGTCAATGTTATATTCATGCCCCAATCATGACATTCCGAGGGAAGTTATCATTCAGAATTTTTATGCTTGGCTTTCTCATAATGATCAATCCATGCTCGATACTTCTTGTGCTAGTTCTTATATGAAGAAGACTATTGATTTCAAGTGGGATCTCTTAGAAAGAATTAAACGCAACTCTGAAGATTGGGAACTCGATGAAGGTAATGAGTCAGGTATAAAGCTTGAATTTGATTGTGTTAAATCTTTTATGAATACCGATACTTTTCATAAGTTTAGCACTAAATACGGACTTGACTCTGAGATAGTAGCCTCTTTCTGCGAAGCATTTGCTACTCACGTTGATCTCCCTAAGGAGAAGTGGTTTAAATATCATCCCCCTATTAAAGAAGAAATTAAAGAACCGGTCATAGCTAAAGAAGAAACCATCTTTTACAATGTTGATCCACTTGTGCCTACTGCTTATATTGAAAAGCCACCTTTCCCTGTTAGGATAAAGGAACATGCTAAGGTATCAACCGTGGATCGTAAGAGTAATATAAGAGCACCTAAACCCCCTGAGCAAATTAAAGTAGAACCTAGTGTTGCTATGGTTAAAGATCTCTTGGAAGAAAATATTGATGGGCATGTCATCTACCTTTGTGATGAAGCTGCTAGAATTGCTAAGCCTGATAAGAAAGATAAACATAGACCTATAGAAGGCTTGCCCGTTGTCTCAGTTAAAATAGGAGATCATTGCTACCATGGTTTATGTGATTTAGGTGCTAGTGTGAGTGCTATCCCTTTTACCTTATACCAAGAAATTATGAATGAAATAGCACCTGCTGAAATGGAAGATATTGATGTTACTATTAAACTTGCTAATAGAGACACTATCACACCACCTGGGATTGTTAGAGATGTTGAAGTCTTGTGTGGGAAAGTAAAATACCCTACTGATTTTCTAGTCCTTGGTTCCCCACAAGATGACTTTTGTCCCATTATCTTTGGTAGACCTTTCTTGAGCACCGTGAACGCTAAGATAGATTGTAAAAAATAAACCGTCGGTGTCAGTTTTGGTAATGTGTCTCATGAGTTTAATTTATCCAAGTTTAGTAGACAACCCCATGATAAAGAATTATCTAATAAGGATGAGATAATTGGTCTTGCTTCTATTGTTGTGCCTCCTACTGATCCATTAGAACAATATTTGCTTGACAATAGAAATGAAATAGATCAAATTTTCTTCGAACAACAGCCTCTCTTGAAACACAATTTGCCTATTGAAACCCTTGGAGGTGATCCTGTGTTTGAATTGAAACAATTGCCTGACACTTTGAAATATGCTTATCTTGATGAGAAAAAGATATATCCTGTTATTATTAGTGCTAACCTTACAGAACATGAAGAAGATAGATTATTGAAAGTTCTAAGGAAGCACCGGGCTGCTATTGGATATACTCTTGATGATCTTAAGGGCATTAGTCCCACCCTATGTCAGCACAAGATCAATATGGAACCTGATGCTAAACCCGTTGTTGATCACCAACGACGATTGAATCCGAAAATGAAAGAAGTGGTAAGAACTGAAATACTAAAGCTTCTAGAAGCAGGTATAACCTATCCCATAGCTGATAGTAGATGGGTAAGTCCCGTTCACTGTGTTCCTAAGAAAGGAGGTATTACCGTTGTCCCTAATGATAAGATGAACTCATTCCACAAAGAATTGTCACTGGCTATAGAATGGTAATTGATTTTAGAAAGTTAAATAAAGCTACTAGAAAATATCATTACCCTTTGCCTTTCATTGATCAAATGCTAGAGAGATTATCTAAGCACACACACTTTTGTTTCCTAGATGGATATTCTGGTTTCTCTCAAATACCCGTGTCACAATCCGATCAAGAGAAAACCACCTTTACTTGCCCTTTTGGAACCTATGCTTATAGACGTATGCCTTTTGGTTTATGCAATGCACCTGCTACCTTTCAAAGATGTATGACTGCTATATTCTCTGATTTTTGTGAAAAGATTGTAGAGGTTTTCATGGATGATTTTTCCGTTTACGGAACTTCTTTTGATGATTGCTTAAGCAACCTTGATCGAGTTTTGCAGAGATGTGAACAAACTAATCTTGTCTTGAACTGGGAGAAGTGCCACTGTATGGTTAATGAAGGTATTGTCTTGGGGCATAAAATATCTGAACGAGGTATTGAGGTGGATAAAGCTAAAGTTGATGCAATTGAGAAAATGCCATGTCCTAAAGATATTAAAGGTATTCGTAGTTTCCTTGGTCATGCTGGTTTCTATAGGAGGTTCATTAAAGACTTCTCTAAAATTTCTAGGCCTCTTACTAATATTTTGCAAAAGGATATCCCTTTTGTTTTTGATGATGATTGTGTGGAAGCCTTTGAAACACTCAAGAAAGCCTTAACCTGTGCACCTATCGTTCAACCACCTGATTGGAACTTGCCTTTTGAAATTATGTGTGATGCTAGTGATTATGCTGTTAGTGCTGTCCTAGGACAAAGAGTTGATAAGAAATTGAATGTTATCCATTATGCTAGTAAAACTCTAGATAGTGCCCAACGAAATTATGCCACTACTGAAAAGGAATTTTTAGCGGTTGTGTTTGCTTGTGATAAATTTAGATCCTATATTGTTGACTCCAAGGTTATTGTTCACACCGATCATGCTGCTATAAAATACCTTATGGAAAAGAAAGATGCTAAACCTAGACTCATTAGGTGGCTTCTTTTACTTCAATAATTTGACTTACATATTGTTGATAGGAAAGGAGCTGAGAACCCCGTAGCTGATAACTTGTCTAGGTTAGAAAATATTCTTGATGACCCACTACCTATTGATGATAGTTTCCCTGACGAACAGCTAGCTGCAATAAGTGTCTCACACAACACAACTTGGTATGCTGATTATGCTAATTACATTGTCGCTAAATATATACCACCTAGTTTCACATACCAACAAAAGAGAAAAAAATTCTATGACTTGAGACATTACTTTTGGGATGACCCACATCTTTATAAAGAAGGAGTAGATGGTATTATTAGGCGCTGTGTACCTGAGCATGAACAGGAACAGATCCTACGGAAATGTCATTCCGAAGCTTATGGAGGACATCATGCGGGAGATAGAACTGCTCATAAGGTATTGCAATCTGGTTTTTATTGGCTTACTATCTTCAAGTATGCCCGTAGGTTTGTTTTGTATTTTGATGAATGTCAAAGAATTGGTAATATCGGTAAGCGTCAAGAAATGCCTATGAATTATTCACTTGTTGTTGAACCATTTGATGTGTGGGGTTTTGATTACATGGGGCCTTTTCCTTCCTATAACGGGTACACTCATATTTTAGTTGCGGTTGATTATGTCACTAAAGTGGGTAGAAGCTATTCCAACTAGTAGTGCTGATCACCACACCTCCATTAAAATGCTTAAAGAGGTTATCTTCCCGAGGTTTGGAGTCCCTAGATATTTAATGACCGATGGTCGTTCACACTTTATTCATGGTGCTTTCCGTAAGATGCTTGCTAAATATGATGTTAACCATAGAATTGCATCACCCTATCATCCTCAATCTAGTGATCAAGTAGAACTTAGCAATAGAGAAATAAAATTAATATTACAAAAAACTGTCAATACGTCTCGTAAGAATTGGTCTAAGAAATTAGATGATGCACTTTGGGCCTATAGAACATCTTATAAAAATCCTATGGGTATGTCTCCATATAAAATGGTGTATGGAAACGCTTGTCATTTGCCTCTAGAACTAGAACACAAAGCATTTTGGGCAATTAAAGAACTCGATTATGATTTCAAACTTGCCGGTGAGAAGAGGCTGTTTGATATTAGCTCATTAGATGAATGGAGAACCCAAGCGTATGAAAATGCCAAGCTATTCAAAGAAAAAGTAAAAAGATGGCATGACAAAAGAATCCAAAAGCGGGAATTCAAAATAGGAGATTACGTTCTTTTATTCAACTCTCGTTTAAGATTCTTTGCAGGAAATCTTCTCTCCAAATGGGAAGGACCATATATTATTGAAGAGGTTTATCGTTCTGGAGCTATCAAGATTAATAACGTCGAAGGTACTAACCCGAAGGTGGTCAATGGCCAAAGAATAAAGCATTATATCTCAGGTACGCCTATTAACGTTGAAAGCAATGTTATCCAAACCAAGACGCTGGAGGAACACATAAAAGAAACCTTCCGGAATACTCCAGAATACTTAAAAATAGGAGGTACATGATACGGTAAGTAAACGGACTCCGAAAAATCCGCAAAAATATTTTTTGTCAGTTTTGGAATATTTCGAAATTTTAGGAATAAAAAAATAAACCGGAAGGTGATCGAGGTGAGCACGATACACCAGGGCGCGCCGCACCCCTGGGCGCGCCCTGGTGGGTTGTGCCCACCTCGGATGCCTTCCCGACTCCGTATTCCTTCCAAATACTTGCTTCCCAAGAATAAAAATTCTCCATATATACCCCGACTGTTTTGACGACCGCATCGCAGAAAAATCCTCTGTTCTTGTTTCTTGCTGTTTTCTCGCTAGATCTAGATCTCCATGGCTCCACCAATCTCCTCCAAGGACAAGTTCTTTGAGAAGGTCATCAACCCTTACTTGCCGGAGGTGATGAAGCACCCTCAAGCCATTGAGATGCATGAGGGGGTGCTCCACATCCGCGATGTTCAAGGACCCAAGAAGACCGGAAGCATGGAGGCTAGGCTTGAGGCGGTGGAGCAGGAAATCTTCAAGTGCCAGAAGATGGTGGAGCGTGGACTTAGTGCCAATCACTCCATGATCACGGAATTCACCCGTGATCAGACGGTGGATGGCCGGTCCGTGAAGGACATCATCTCCACCCTCAACGAGCAAATTAATTTTTTGCAGAGCCAAGTTTATGATCTCCAAAACCAAGTCTTCGAATATGAAGCAAGATTTAAAGGTATGAGTTTAGCTGCCAGTTGCAGGACTCAGGGGACTCTCGCGTCAACCTTTGATGGGGAGCCCTTACCCTGGAAGTTGGAGGACAAGCTTTCTACATCAACACCTCCACCTTCTTCATCACCACCACCAAAGGAGACTTGAGTACATGGGTATGGGCACTCCCCTTGGCTTAAGCCAAGCTTGGGGGAGGTGCCCCGGTATCGTATCATCACCACTTTTATTCACCTTTACCTATTTTAGTTCGATCCTTAGTTTCCCTTTGCTTTAGTTGAATAAAAGTTTAGCATGATCTATTTTTGTGTGTTAGTTCCATGGCCTATCTATCTATGTAATCGTGTGAAAGTTATATAATAAAGTTTAGTTTGAGTTTTTGCTTCTCTACTTTCTTGTTGCAATCAAATAAAAGAAAGACAACTAAATGAAAAGAATCATATGCTAATCTTATGGTGAGTAATGACATCACATAAGGAAAAGTATAAGTAGTAAAATTTATTGGAGATTGACAAACATAGCATTGGTCAATGATGCAATTCATGAAAGAATTAATTAGGGAAGAGAAGATTCACATGCAAATACACTATCTTGGACATCTTTTATGATTGTGAGCCCCCATCAAATATTATGTGTCAAAATTGTTGACGTTGGACAAGGAAGACAACGTAATGATTTATGTTTGTTCATATCCACATAGAAGTTATATTGTCATAGATCCTTTAACATGTGGTGCTTGCCCAATATCTTTGCTAGCCAAAAAATCCGCACTAAGTAGAGATACTACTTGTGCATCAAAAAACCCAAACCCAAACTCTTTCCTTGAGTGTCCACCATACCTACCTATGGATCGAGAAAGATCCTTCAAGTAAGTTGTCATCGGTGCAACAAGGCAATAAAAATTGCTTCTAAAAGTGTTTTGATCAATTAGTGTAAGAGAAAATTGAGCGTTATACGAACTTATGATGGCAAAGTAATAAAAGCGACGGACTGCATAATAAATGTTGCTATCATAGGGGGCAATATAGCGTGACATTCTTTTACATTAAGGGATTGAGCATACAAACCAATAAGCGCATGACAACCTCTGCTTCCCTCTGCGAAGGGCCTATCTTTTACTTTTATGCACTTACTTTTATGCAAGAGTCAAAGTATTCTTCTCTATTCCTTTTTACTTTTTCCTTTGCAAGCATCATGTGGTGAGGAAGGATCTAGGCACATATATCCAGTTGGATATGGGTGGGCATGAGTTATTATTGTTGACATCACCCTTGAGGTGAGTGAGTTGGGAGGCAAAACTATAAGCCCCTATCTTCCTATGTGTCCGGTTGAAACTTATTGTTCATGGGTATGCCGTGAGCGTTAGCAATCATAGAAGACTAAATGATAGTTGAGTATGTGGACTTGCCAAAAGGCTCCGACATGAGACCCTTCCTGAAAATATGATGAATTGTAGTTGCAAAGTTGACTGAGAACATAGTTTGTTGGTTTCCAATAAGGTTTATGCTTCATACTTCTATGTTGTGATGAATTGTTACTTGTTCATGAGAAGCCTTATGATAAAAATATATTGAAATAAGTTCTTATGTTAGAGTTTGTTGCTGTTATGTTAAAAATACTTTTATGATTGTGACAGAGCTAACCACGGTGATTTGGTGTCCCAGGAAGTAATGCTTCAACTTACGATTTGCCATGAACACCCCATATATCAGCTTCTGCCAATGCGGGTACCTCTGCTTGGATTCTATCAGTACTTCACTGATGTAATAAACCGGCCTCTGAACCGGGTATTCTTTCCCTGCCTCCTTACGCTCCACAACAATCACGGCGTTGACTGCTCTGTTGTTAGCCGCCACATAGAGGAGTAAAGGCTCCTTCTCAGCCGGAGCGGCCAAGACCGGTGGCTCAGTTAGCTGCTTTTTGAGTGCTTCGAACGCCTCACCTGCCGCCTTACTCCAGACAAAGTTATCTGTTTTCTTCATCATCTGATACAGAGGAATAGCCTTCTCACCCAGGCGGCTTATGAACCGGCTTAACGCAGCGATTCGACCCGCTAGGCGCTTAACGTCATTGATGCATGCCGGCTCTGACAGGGAAGTAATAGCCTTTATCTTGTCCGGATTAGCTTCAATGCCACGCTCAGATACTAGAAACCCCAAGAGCTTACCTGCCGGAACTCCAAAGATGCACTTGGCCGGGTTAAGCATCATCTTGTAAACCCGTAAATTATCGAACGTTTCCTTCAGGTCATCAAGTAGAGTCTCCTTCTTCCTGGACTTGACCACAATATCATCCACTTAAGCATGAACATTGCGCCCAATTTGACCATGAAGACAGTTCTGCACACAACGCTGGTAAGTCGCCTGGGCACTCTTGAGCCCGAAAGGCATAGAGACATAGCAGAAAGCACCAAAAGGCGTAATGAAAGCCGTCTTCTCTTGGTCTTTAACCGCCATCTTGATCTGATGATACCTTGAATAAGCATCTAAGAAGCACAGACTCTCGCAACCTGCCGTTGCGTCAATGATTTGATCAATGCGGGGGAGAGCAAAAGGATCAATCGGGCACGCTTTGTTAAGATCCATGTAATCCACGCACATACGCCACGTACCGTTCTTCTTGAGTACTAACACCGGGTTAGCAAGCCACTCCGGGTGAAACACTTCAACAATGAACCCTGCGGCCAAGAGCCGGGCCACCTCTTCTCCAATAGCCTTGCGTCTCTCTTCATTGAACCGCCGGAGGAACTGTTTAACTGGCTTAAACTTAGGATCCACATTAAGGTGGTGCTCAGTGAATTCTCTCGGTACACCCGGCATGTCAGAAGGCTTCCATGCAAAGATGTCCCGATTCTCACGGATGAATTCGATGAGCGCGCTTTCCTATTTGGGGTCCATATTGGCCCCAATAGTGAACTGCTATGATGAGTCGCCCGGCGTAAAGTCCACCAACTTGGTATCTTCTGCCACAAACTTGAGGGGCGACTCAGATTCCGTAGTGGGTTTCTTCAGTGGGGTCATATCTGCCGGGTCAACATTCTCTTTATAGAAATTGAGCTCTGCCTCAGCACAACTTGATTCCGCATAAGCTGCATCACCTTCCTCACACTCCAGGGCTGTCTTCCGATCACCATGCACGGTAATCGTCCCATTCAACCCGGGCATTTTGAGCTGCAAGTAAACATAGCAAGGCCTAGCCATGAACTTGGCATAAGCCGGCCGCCCAAACAGAGCGTGGTATGGGCTCTTGATTTTGACCACCTCAAACCACAAAGATTCCACCCTGTAATTGTATTCATCACCAAAAGTTACTTCCAAAGAGATCTTACCGACTGGATAAGCCGACTTTCCGGGTACCACACCGTGAAAGACTGTTGAAGAAGGCTTAAGATCCTTGTCAAGTAAATTCATCCGGCGGAAAGTGTCATAGTACAGGATGTTAATGCTGCTGCCGCCATCCATAAGTACCTTGGTGAACATGTATCCTCCTACTTGGGAGGCAACTACCAAAGCCAGCTGCCCCGGATTATCAACACACGGCGGGTGATCTTCCCTTCTGGTCTCGCTTGTCAAGGCTGGTTGTAAAAACATGGTATTGACCCCCGCTGAGCTGTTTCGGGTTACTCTGATACCCCGACAGGTTATTCTGTTGCTGACTTCCACCGCCAGACTGTTGATTATGACTTCCATGGTTACCCTGACCCTGGTGACCGGACCCTGAGCCGCCGGCACCAAAGCTGGCACCTGAACCGCCCGGCCCTGAGCCGCCTGATGGACCACTACCGTTATTATGATGCTGTTGAAGGCTGTACTCCCGGAACTGTCGCATAATATTGCAATCCCTCCATGTATGGGCTGCCGGCCTATCGGGCCGGCTGTGCTCCGGACAAGGTTTATTGAGCATCTCTTCTAGGTTGAAAGGAGCTTTACCCTTGTTAAAAGGCTGCCTGAAGTTCCCGTTGCCTTTAGCACGGTTGTTCCCAGCGCTGGTGCTCGCCACTAGTTCTGACCCGCCGTCCGGGTGCTTTCGCTTGCCTGGGTTGCTACTGCCAGCCCCGCTTTGCTGTTGACCCTTGCCATTGTTGCCTTTCTTCCCCTGACCTGATTTCTCATCATCAGAGCCTGGGTCTTTCGTGTTGTCAGAGTCTGCATATTTGGTGAGAGCCGCCATGAGCTCCCCCATGTCTTGGCATGAGCGCTTGAGCCGCCCAAGCTTCTGCTTCAAAGGCGTGAAGTGACAATTCTTCTCTAGAATCAAAACCGCTTGAGCCGCCGTAATCTGCTCAGAAGAGTGGATGATGGTGGAGACCCGCCGGACCCAGTGATGAGCCGACTCGTCTTCACGCTGCACACAATGGTCCAAATCCACAATCGTCATGGGCTGCTTGCACGTTCCTTGGAAATTTTTAACGAATTTTGCCTTTAGTTCTGCCCAGGAATTAATGGTGTTGGGTGGCAAACCCTTCAACCATGTGCGAGCCGGCCCTTCCAGCATCATGATGAAATATTTGGCGCATACGGCGTCACTGACGTCTAACATCTCCATGGCCAGCTCATAGCTTTCAATCCAAGCCTCCGGAGGTAGGTCAGCAGTATAATTGGGCACCTTACGAGGACCCTTGAAATCCTTCGGCAGACGTTCATTCCGCAAAGCCGGCGCTAAGCATGGTACTCCCACGGCCCTGGAGGTTGCTCCTGCTCCTACTGAAATAGAAGGTGCAACTGTGGGTTCCTGATAAGCCGCCGCCGTTCCTTGCTGTGCTCTTGCCCGATCCAGCGGCGCCTGAGCATCCAAAGCCGCCTGATCAACTCGCGGCGGGTTCCGACGTCGTTCACTGCTAGAAACCGCCGGCGACTCATAACGTCGGCTGTAGCTGCAGCTGGGGATGGGGGTTGAGTGCACGCGACTCCTGCTATAAGCGTACTTCTCCTGCTGGGCCACCGCCGTGCGCAGGTATCCGATGGCATTCCGCACCTCCTCTGCGAAAGGCACCTCATCGGGGATTGGGATTGTATCAAGCCTGGTTGCCACTGCCACCATGTTCTCCGCCGGGTTAGAATAATGACCCGGCGGTGTTGGATAGGATGGCGGCGGGTTTTGATTCCGTCGGGGCGGGTCTGGCCGCTGATGCTGAACCGCCGCCCGGCTTCCAGGTACTTCCGCCATTCGGGTTACAGTCAAAGGCACGTTCCGTCCCGTCCCTGGCGTGTTAAAAAGATTCCTAGCTTCATACTGATCCGGCAAACGGGATTGATGCCTCATTCGATGAACCGCCGCTGCCGACTGCTGCTCTAACTCAAGGCAAAAAGCGTCCGCCCTAAGGCGCTCTGCCTCAGCATCCATCTGAGCCTTCAGCTCATTGATTTCCTGTTGGACTCCGGCCATCTGATTCTTCAACCTTGTGATCTTCGCATTACGGGCCGCTTGGTTTGCGGCAGTGACCTCAGTTTCCATTAGGGTTGTAAGCTCATTCATCAGATCCAGAAGAACCTGAGCCGGCAGCCTGCCACCCCCAGATCCGGTCGCACCGACGGCTGTGCTGTTCGGGGCCGCCGCTGAACCCGCCATGAAGACGGCAGCGCGGTTCGGCGGCTCATAATCCTCCGGCTCATGATACTCTGACTCGGAGTAAGGCTCGACGTAGCCCCCAAGCCCACCATTATGAAGCTGATAGATCGATTCCGTCTCTCCACTTGAGGATCCGTCCTCTGAGCAGATGAGAGTTTCTTCCCGCGACATAGAATCTCCAAGCTCCATGCCTTGGGTAAAACCGACGAAGACATGTTTCCTGCCCGGGTTAACACGGACAGGTTGCACGCGTCGGGCGGGTTGCTCGCGCCGGGCCGACTCGACGATGTCGGTGCAGATGTCCGGCCCGGGTTCAGATCCGCTGATCTTGCCGATGAAGATGTGGATTCCGCCGAAGGGGACCCGGAAACCATACTCGATTGAGTCGGCCTCGGGGCCCCAGCCGGCATCGTTGATGTAGAGCTTTCCGCGGTGACTCTTGGTCATCCTGCCAACAATGTACCCCTTGATCCCTAGGAGAGAACCCTTTGAGAACTCAACACCACCGAGCGCTAGCCCCAAGGTGGGCGCCAACTGTCGTGGTTTTGTCACGGCAGATGTCCGAAGACTTAGGTTCGAGGCCATCGCTAAGGTGGTGGACTCAAAGAGGTTGGTTGAGACGAGGGACACGAGTTTACCCAGGTTCGGCCCCTCACGGTGGAGGTAAAAGCCTACGTCCTGCTTATATTGTATTGATTGGAGTATCGATTACAAGGGAGCGGATTCGCTTGACCTAGCTCTCGATCAATTGATTTCTTCGTTTTCTGTCTAAACCGCCCCAGGGTCCTGCCTTTATATAAGAAGTCCAGGCCCCGGGTTACATGAGTTCCAAACCTACTCGTACAACATACTCGATTCTGACTCTAAGTCGCCTTGCCTCCTTGAGTAATCCGGCTCCGGGCGGCTTACCCGCCCGGGTCTCATACCATCTTCTGTCTTGGGCCTTCGTCTTGGGCCTTCGTCTTGTTCTGTCCGATAAGGCGCCTTGCGCCGGCTTGCTCGCCGGGTCCTGGGCCTTGTCGCCTGTCCGGCCCACCTGCCGGGTTACTAATGAACCGCCGAACCTCAACCGGGTCATCAGTGAGTCGCCAAGCCCTGGCCGAGTCATACTTCCGGCCGGGTTACACCGCGGGGTATATCCCCGACAGTTTCTCTGTGGCTTTGGCTCTCCTATTTCTTCGATGTGCTGAAGCAGACCAGACTGGGGGATGGCAAGCCGGTGCATTTATCCATTAGGTAACCCGGCGTGGGTGAAGGTAAATAATAGATATATATTTCTTTTTTGCCCCAGCGTTGTTGGAGTAGACCGGACCGTAGGGCGGCGGCTGGCGCGCGTCCGATGGGCGGCTCGTACGGGCGGGCGCGGCCCCGGTGTGTTGATGTAGAACGGACCGCGGGGGCGGCGGCTTGCGCGCGTCCGTTTAGCGGCTCGTACGGGCGACGCGGCCCCGGCATGTTGATGTAGACCGGACCGTGAAGGCGGCGACTCTCGCGCATCCGTTGGGCGGCTCGTACTGCGGACGCGGCCCCAGCGTGTTAATGTAGACCGGACCGCGGGGGCGGCAGCTTGCGCGCGTCCGGTGGGCGGCTCGTATGGGCGGCGCGGCCCCGGCATGTTGATGTAGACCAGACCGCATGGGCGGCGGCTTGCGCGTTCGTCGGATCGCCCAACGCATCCGGACGCAGATGCAGCTTCACGTGTATAATTTAAACCTGCGCGTAAATTCATACAAATGAAAAGTACAAAAATTCTTGATAGAATGAATATGCGTGAACAATTTTACTAGGAAAATATCACCAAATGATAATTTCATCCAACGACGGACGTGACTGCAAAAATGTAGCAGGACCCTGGGGATTTTACTAGTATTGAGGGAGTAGTACTAGTTGATTTCTCCACCACGTGATCTCCTTCCCCTTCCTTTTTTAGGACGTGGGATGTATTTGTGTACGGAGTGGGCGAGTGATGAGAGTGCGCTAATGGGCCGGCCCAGTTGTGTGCTACATGGTCTATTAGGCCCTGAAGGCGCTAGAGAGCCCCATTCAGCACTATTTTTAATCGGCCCTTCTTGCATACAAGGCCCAACAAGACCCAAGGCAGAGGCAGACCGCACGCGCAATCGGGCATTAGCCAGAGCCACGGTGCACGCGCCGCCGCCGCAGGTTGCTGCCGCCTTGTGAGCCGAGACCGCTACATGCTGATCCCCCTCCCTTGTGACGCACCGCTGCCGCTCTCCCGCCACAGCCCGCGTCGCGCCGTCCCGCGACCTGCTCCTGCAATCCCGCCTCGCACCTGCCCCACGGGCCCAGTCCCCGTGGCAGCCGCCGCGCTGCAGGCTTGCTCCTTCTTCAGGTGAGGCTCAGGGCTTCAGGCAGCCGACGGTGGTTGCTGTCTTTTTGACATTCCGTAGCATGTGCATGTGTCCAGTATATTGCGATGTGCCATACTTTAGTGCTGAGCTTAAATAGAAGATTTAGAGATTTTGTTTTCAATTGCATGTGTGAATGTGCCATCGGCGGCGCTGGGGGTATTCCTGGGAATTCCCTGGAATACCCAAGATTTACACCCTTTTTTTGAATATAGGTATAATCCACCTTGGACCGAGCCAGCCAGACCAGCTTCTGGTCCCCGCGCGGGCGAGCGACGGATCGAGCGTCTGGTCCCTCCCCTCCCCTCCCCGTTCCCTCCCAGTCCCAGTCCCCTCCCCTCGTTCCCTCCCCGACTAACCCTAGCGCCTACTAGCAGCGGCGGCGCCGGAGCCGGTGGCCGGGCCGGCCCTCTCCCTCCCCTCGGACCTCGGTCCCTCTCCGCTCCGCCCCTCCGACCGCCGCTCCTCTCCGCCCCTCCGGCCGCTCCCGCGCTCCAGCCCCTCCCTGCTCCGGCCGCCGCTCCAATCCGGGCGGCCCTCCGGCTCTCCGCCCCTCCGGGCCCCAGTTCACCTGCTGGCTGGCTGCTGCTGGCGCGCGGCCGCCCGCCACTGCCTCCACCACCAGACCCAGACCCAGCTGCTCCAGCAAGGTTTTTTTCATTTTTTTCCCTCTGTTTATTCATATAGTACATTTATTAGAGCAATTTTTTTTTTTGGATGAATACCCAGCCTTCATTTCCTGGCGCCGCCACTGGAATGTGCAGGACTATTCTGACATTTTGTTACCAATTGTTGTGATAATTGTCAAATAGAAGATCAGGAGATTTTTTCTGTTTGGTACTTTTTGGTATCTTGGTATTGTTATTTGTAGTTTCTGTCATGTTTAATCTATTTGGACCGTCAAGGATTAAGTAGAAATTCTAGATTTATTGGGAAATTTTGCATACGCCTGGATGCTCCACTTATGCCATAATCTGGACCCTTTTTTATGGTGCGTTTTGACCTTGTGTAGATTATTCTCGTCAGAACCATGCTGCTGGAGATTTTTGGATCTGGATTGAGACAAGCACGGAATAATGACCGGGTTCTAAGATTGCTCTTTGGTGACCGATCTGCTTATGCATCCTTTGTCATGGCAAGCAACATTGCAGTAAAAGGAGGCAATAATCGGGGCAGGCCAAATTGGCTCTGGGTCCTCCCTTGTGCCAGTAATTATTTCTGCACCTCCATCTATGCCACCAAAGGCAAACAATTTGCCATCACCAAGGGGATGGATAGATCAGCTATGAAGGGGCGAATGAAGCAAGTCCTTGTTAGCCATGCCTCTTATCCTGTATCTGAAGCCAGAATCTTTAAGAAAACCACCCATCGGGACGGTTCTATATACAAGATAAACTATGGTTTTCTAAAGTTATGGCATCTTACTCAACGTGATGAGAGTATGTCCTCTTGATCTCTTCTCTATCGTGTTCCATTTTATTTTAAGGATTCTTACCAGCTATATGGTTTGGTTGATTGATTTAAAATTTATTATTGTATTTAAAAAAATGCAATATATATCTGGATTGTTATAAAGAATTTATGAATTAGCAAAAAAGTATCATGCTTTATTTAGATATATAAAATTTTCAATATATCATGCATGGTTAGGATCTTGTCACTAGTTTTAGTCCTACAAATAAGTGTCCCTTGTACTCATACACCAACAACCTCCATGACTCGTAAAATCAAACTACATTATGATATATTTTCTTTCTAAACTACACAAATATGTATTGACAAGCATAATTATAATTTTATTTTTGTGTAAATTGTTTGTATAAAACATTATTTGTTGTAATATAACATGTAATTTTTTCATGAAGCACAACTAGAGCCGATGATGTTCTCGAATCCCACGAATTGTTTCCCGGATAGGGATAGATGCATGGTACATTTTCCAACTGATATGATGCAGATTTTCTCACTGAAATTGGAAAAAGCTAGTACCAACATCGGCTTGGTACAACTATATGGATATATAGCAGTGCGTGATCGTTATGATTCATTGCTTAATTATGTCTTCAATCGTAGCAGAGATGATCCCATCATTGTGGCACAGGTGCACATTTTTAATATATATGCAATTATATTTGATATTTCCTTCATTTAATAATACAAGTCAATATCTGCTCGAATTGTTCCCCTACCTCTGTTGTTTGATTTAGGGTTGCAAATCAAAGGATTTTCTCTCTCCTGGGATTCATTTGCGCTATAGTCTATTGAAATACTATTCACTCTAACCTTTTAGGAAGACTGCTATGCTTTTACTGTCAACAATCAAACATCCTTTCAGTACTCTTGTACTGAAGATGGCGTGACACTCTAATCTTGTGTTTTAGTGTAACGCTTTTCGGGAATCCTGCAACCAAGGAGGTCAAACATTTGAGGTGTTGGTGATGGTGCACCACTTTGATGATCTTATTTGTATCACTATATGCATTCGTTTGTGCAAATGCATGTGCTTTGAAGATCTTATACAACGATGTGTTTTTCCTTTGCATATATTAGGCAAGTTTGTGATTAGTTATCTTTGCATGATTTATTGAAGTTACGTTTTAGATGCAGTCAAATTATGTTTGTTGGTAAAATATCTCAAATAATTTTTGTTTTGGAGGGTTAAGATTTTATGCTATCATTTATTTGAGATCTGTTGTCAATTGGCAAAAGTACAGCATATGCTTCACACATTTCTTACTTTCATGAGGAGCTACTAAATAATAATTGGTTTACAGGGTTCTCTTATTGAGACGACTGGCCCTAAGCGAGGCATCACAATGATAGCCCCTGCTCTAGTTGAGTTTGACATGAGGATCAAGAAAGGAGAGCAAGAAGATGATCTACAATTAATTGATGGTGCAATAGAGTACCACGATATAGTCACACCTGAGTACCCATTCACGGATCGGATTAATGGCGATTGTGGTGCGGTTGACATCACTTTAGCCCTCGTTCGTTGGGCATTTGAGGCCACAATAGATGTTGTCATATCAAAAGTGCAGTGTGGATTTGATTTATCTCTCAGTTCGTGTGTTTTCCTTATGGATGGTTTACATGAGATTCATCTCTTTCGCGGCAGTGTTGTTGAGTCATTTGGCTTAAGAAGATATGTGATTGCTGTTAAGGAGGATACTTTGATGCATTTGAAGTTCAAGGTAGATCAGAATAGTTGTAAAAATGATTTTGATCACCATTGTTCTTTCAAAGCAAAGAAACATGGGTGTGACTATCAGCAAATCATGCTTGAGCTTGCCTCTATCTCAGTGAAGGTGACTTGGTCAAACTTGCAAAGGTAAATCACTTGTTTCATATTCGAACTTTGGTTGTGTTACTAGTTGAATGGACGTGTGTTGCCACAGAACAAATAAATGGCTCCACAAAAATGTGTATTCTCCGATTATTGCACTACCTTTGTAAACAAATATAGACGTTTTATCTCCACTTCAGTGATCTCAAACGTCTTATATTTGTTTATAGAGGGAGTATTTATTATTCAACTCTATTGGGGTTGTGTGAGTTCAGATTTGTATCATTTCATTAACATTATGTAATATATATTTGTATGACTACTCTCTATGTAGAAGTGTTATTTTGTTTTTTTATTCAAGACACTCATCATAAAAGAAGGTACTAAAACAATTGTGTATTGTTTAATTTTACTATATGAGGTCACACGTGAAGGAGTCAAATGACCAATATGATACCCTAGAAAACCAATATAGGACCTGATCAAGAGGACAGACTTGAAGATGTACTATATGTGCAATTAGCTACGCAAAGATAAAGTTGATTGTCACTGCCGTCTTTAGCAACGTGTGTGGGCATCATTAACAGTCCCAAACAACGACTATTCTTTCTAAATGATGCCTTGCATGTTGCCGCAAGAACTGTGTTAAAACAAGGGAAACACTTCCTATACTATGCCTGATAGGAAACAATCGGCTCGTGCATCGATCTTATCCCCAATAAATCACCACACCATTTTTTTTGTCCCGTAAATTTTGTCCTAAGTCGGAAATGAAAAAAGAAGGTAAGAACATGTGTGTCGGCCAAAAAATTTATTTTACGTGACATAAAGTTACGAACGTAAAAACACGGTACAAACTCTACATATAAATGTAAATTTTGTGTCTTATCAGTCGCATCTTATTTTTCTTATGCCTAATTTCATGTAATGAATCAATATGAATGTAACTATTCTATACCAAACGTAATTTTCTTATGGAACAGTCGTAAAATTACTTTGAGTGCAAAATAACTTATCCTGCACCCTGAATGATGAATAGTGTTACTCTCTCTCTCTCTACACACACACACACATATACATACATACATACATACTAGCATAGTGCCCGTGCTTTGCTACAGAACCATGAAGAAGAAAAAAAAATCTGTTTAGCATAGTTAGCCTTGATACTGTCCCATTTGTGTATCCATATAACATCATCATAGTTTCCCAACCCAAAAACGATAGAATATTTCAGCATAACCGTTCATACAACCCAAACAAGAAAATAATAATTCTAGAAATAAATAGAGATACAATGATAACATCAACTAAGACTTGTTGTGCTTAACCATACTTCTTGTGCTTGATTCCATCAAACTATAAATACTTCTCGGATGCATCATTCTGTGAACACTCGATGGCGCCGTGATAGGTCGTCGGTAGAGCATCAGTGTCTTAGTGATCATGGCGTGTTTCCGACAACGGAAAAAATAGAGAGGAGGCTTGCAAAGGTGCAGCCGCTATAAGATTTGAATCAGACTATCCATTTTCTGATGGACAATGAGCATTAGGGAAGAGAGGCTGCACCTCACAAGAGTGGCAATTAAGGAATAAAGGCGATGGTGAACACACATGGCACGTATTGGATGCGAGTATCAGACTGCTACGCACTATATACACAGATAAAGTAAATTTCATTTCCGTACCGATTAGTATTTGGCTTGCCATGTTGGTAAGGGGAAGAATTTAGAATTGTCCAGTGAAGCGTTTAGAATTTTCTGTTTTGGTCTTTGATACATGTCTTATTTGTCCAAGTTTTGTTACGGTCCATGGTACAAGACTAGAAGCGTTGGGCGCGCTTTGCTGCGCCGCTGAATTTGTTGGGATTCTCAAATTTCTTTACTCACTCTATTTCAAAATATACGGTCGATTACTTTTTTGAAAAGTCAAATCTCTTGAAGTCTGATCAAATTTGAAGAGAAATATATCAAAATTTATAATATTGACTCGGTGTTATTAGATTCATCAGTAAATGAATTTTCATATTTTTTGTTTAATATTTTGGAAGTCGATATTTTTGGCTCTGAACTTGGTCAAACTTATAGAAATTTGACTTTCCAAAAAACTAATAATCCTTATATTTTGAAACGGATGAAGTATTTAGTTTGGCCGGTGGGGAGACGGTGGAGTGTGTTTTATGTTTATTTATAATGCGGTTATTTGGTGGGTCTTTCGCGGTGTGATTCTGTGTTATCCGTTAATCAACCCATATTTATGTGGGGATATTTTTTCATCGTTGGTTGCGTGTACTTTATTCGGCTATAATATCACATGGTGGAGCTTTTTTCATGATGATAGGAGTTTGCGAGGTGTTAATATATTTGTATAGGTCGGTTGTTGTTGATTGATTTGAAAAATCGTTGGCCCAATCAAAATTGTAAACCAAATTCAAAATTGAATACCTCAATCGAATGAAAGAGCTTTAAAATTAGGAAACATAGAGACTTAAAAATTAATGTGAGAGCTTCTTGGAAAATTGTTGATCCGGTCAAAATCGGGTGACCCAATTCTAAATTAAAGCCTCAATTAATTGTGAAGATTTAAAAATTAGGAAGCATAGTGTATTGTATAAAAAAACAAAATAGATTGTTGACCTGGTCAAAATTAGGTGACCAAATTTCAATTGGAGACCTCAATTGATTGTGAGGCCTCCAATCCTAGAAGGTTTAGTGATATAGTATATTTGTACTACATCTCAGATACAACACGAATTCAGTTAAAAAAACGGATTTGCTATTTTTCAGTCGACTGATTTACAATTGGCCATCGTTCAAATCTTTGTCCGTCCGTTGTCGCATGGAGATTCGCGCTCGATCGCCCTGTCCTGTGTGGTTTTCGGGTTGGTTTTATTTTAGCGGGTTGGTTTTCTTTTTTTAGCCCGTTTGCGCTGCCCCGCCCCGCCCGGTCCGTTCACTGTTGGTTTTTGTCCTTTTTGAATTATACGAGCGCCGTGTCCTTTCCCCTTTCATTTCGTTTAGGCAGAGGGAGAGAGGGAGAGCGGCGGAGGAAGCAGAGGCGATTCCTTCTGTTCATGGCGATTCCGAGCTCTTCCACCAGTGGATTCTGATTTCTTCTTCCTTCTCCCTTCGTCCGGCTGCTGCTGTGGTTAGCTGTCCTCCTCTCTCGCGTTTTTGCCCGTGTTTTTGCGGCCGTGTGCTTCCAGATCTAGAGATTTCATGGGTCTGTGCTTCCGTTGTAGGTGTTTTTTGGATCCCCGGCAGGTGCATGTTGCTGTTGTGGTGTTTTCTGGATCACCGGCGCACGGTGATTCAGAGGCATTGGTGATTTCTCATGGGTGTCCTCGGTTTGCGGTGTTGTTCTGTGAGCCCTGTGTGTCTCCTCTTCCCGATTCAAGGTTAGTTTGCCGGTACCCCCTCCCCTTTGTCGTCATTCGGCTCCAATATGTGTAGGATTTCGCTAGATCTGGCGTTCTCTGTGTTAGTCCCCATGTAGGATTTGCTATAGTGGAAGTAGATGCAACAAACGGCTGGATCTATGTGGGTGTTGGAGTGCTCGATGTAGTTGTTCAGGTGTCCCTTCATGCAATTTCCTCCCCTTTTTGTGTGGATGTAACTAGTGGAATCTAGCTCGTAGGGTTAGCTCTGTAAGTGTGCATGTTGGTTGTCAGTGAGTTATAGTGATTGTGACTGAATTTTTTCAGCTAATCCACTCGACATTAGATGTGGTGCTGGTGTTTTTAGCATTTTGGATGTGAGATGCATGTGTTTAGTTTCCTAGTTACCCTGGATTTTACCTAGTAATTCCAGTGTATTTGTCACAGCTTTTGAGTTGATTTACATTGTATTTTCAGTGTAATTTATTTCAGTGTTTTATTGTATATTGTCCCAGCATTTTCAGTGCCAATGAGTCCAGTGTAATCCAGTTTAATTTATCCCAATTTTACAGTGAATTTTCACCAATAACTCCAGTGTATTTTACCCAATAATATCACTGTAATTTGTCATCGGATTTAAATGGACTGTAATTTGAATGTAATTACAGTGTATTTGTCATCGGATTTTAAGCGGACTGTAATTTGATTGTAATTAATGTAGTATCTGACTTACAATGTAAATTTAGTGTAGTTGCACTGTAACAGTATTTGATAGGGGATTTGCAGTGTAATTTTCAGTTTAATTCCACTGTAAGTATTGATATCTGATTTACAGTGTAAATTCAGTGTAATTCCACAGTAATTTTGAGTGTACTCACAGTGTAATTGTGCCGTTGGCGATTTTGTTCGTCGGATTCAGTATTTTCCACCCTCCCCTTTTATTGCTGTTGTGATCTGTTAGGTAGATAGTATGATTTGTGTGTTGGATCTGTTCGTTGTATTTGCCTGCAGCTATTTTTCCGTGTAGATTTATGAGGTTGCGTTGTTCGCTTGATGCTTTCAGTTGATCTGGTAAGTGCGGTAGCTGGGGTAGGTCTATTTGGCTTGTTTACTTTGTATTAGTCTGGTGTATCCAGTTGATTTTGAACTCTATTTGCCTATTCCTCTAGACTCCCTTGGTTACACTGTCCCATCACTTTTACTGGTTTTTTCAGTGATTTACATTGTAGTTCGTAGTTGTTTTTCTAGTCATAGGTAGTTTGTAGTGTATATCCCAAGTGCAATCCAGTGGTTCCTGAATGTTTTGCACAGTGATTTGTGTGGTGATTTCCACTGTAGTTGTGAGTGTGATTACAGTGTTCTTAGCTAGTGTAATTTCAGTTTTCATTTGTGGTGGTATTGCAGTGTTTTTGGCAGTGGGTTTGCTGATTTTTGTAATAGTAGGATGCTTGTCATGTTTTGATGTATAATGGGATTCATCATGACCCCCCTGTGGCTGGTGTCAGTCTGAATTTCTTTTGGAATAGTCTGATTTTCATGCTTCTCTTAAAGTGTCCGATGCTTATCCCCTCCATATTTTCAGTGTCCATATGCAGTGTAATTTAACCAGCATTTTCATTGTTTTTACCCCCATAATGGTAGTTCTATAACTGTGTATTTGAACATACATTTACAGTGTAATCTGAACTTTTTACTCTGTAACTCATCATTTACAGTGTATTCTCAGTGTAATTTACTCTGTAATATGTCCCAATACTCAGGGTAATATGCCCCAATTCTCAGTGTAATTTTGTGCTATATTTACACTGTAATATGTCCCAATTCTCAGTGTAATTTTCGCTCTAACTACTGTGTAATTGTCTTGTAGTTTCAGTGTAATTTTCAATGTAACTACTGTGTATTTGTCCCGTAGTTTCAGTGTAATTCACCAAATAGTTCCAGTGTAATTTTTCACTAGAATTACTGGGTATTTTGTAGTGTAGTTACAGTGTATTCTGTCCTTTTTATAGTGTAAATTTACTATAATTACTGTGTAAGTTGATTCCATTCTTGCAATGTAATTATACCCTCAGTTACTGTGTAATTTTGTTTCAATTACAGTGTAATTTGTGCTACCCACATTGTAATTTGTAGTGTAGTTACACTGTAATTTTACCCTCAATTACTGTGTAATCCATTCTTGCAGTGTAATTTTACCCTCAATTACTGTGTAATTTGTAGTGTAGTTACACTGTAATCTGCCCCTTTTTACAGTGTAATTACTGTGTAAGTTGATTCCATTCTTGCAGTGTAATTTTACCCTCAATTACAGTGTAATTCTGCCCCTTTTTACAGTGTAAGTATACCCATATTTCCACTGTAAGCTTCTATTTTTTCAGTGCAGTTCCAGTTTTAGTGCCTAGTTGTCATTTGTAATCATCACTATAAGCCAAGTTTATTCCATATTTCTGTAATTGAGCCCCACTTATCTTTGTATTTTTCAGCTTATATCTCAATGGGTAGACTTCGGAAAGTCTCTCACAAGGATGCTCCGCTAGTTTCTTCAGTGGAGAGTGTTGATTCAATGAAAGATCCTTTCGTGCCTAATGATTTTGCTGATGATGCCTCTAATGCAATGTCTTTGGTAGTCATTTTTGTCTTCTTACCTTCTTTCATCTTCCTTTTTTTATTTCTTTTTTATTTTATTAATTGTTGTGATTATTGTCTGAATGTTTTTTCCAGGATTGTTCTGGTGATGATTCAGAGTTTGATAAAGCTCTTTTTAATTTCTATGTGAAAAATGTAAGTCGTTTTTTCTGTTTTAGCTTTTTTCAGTGTTATCTATTTTTCTGTTGATTTATCATTTTCTATGTTTATCTAAATTTGTGTACTTGTTTTGAACAGAAAGTGAAGTACCTGAAGAGGAAAATATCATCTGCTAGTAGGAGGAACGTTGTTAGTCACTTTTCTCTTCTTGTTTCTATTTTTAACTCGTCTACTTGGTTGCTAGTCTCATGTTATTTATCCTGATGTTTCCCTTATGTATCTTTATTTTATTTTTGCATTCTTAATGTTGTTCTTATTATTCTTTTTTGTAGAGGCAGAAACGATCTTCTGATTTCCCGAGTTGTTCCACATTCACTAGATACTCTGGAAAGTTCTTCTCTGGTGTTGTTGATGGCATGTGTCCTAGATATAAGGGTGTTATTGAGCATTTTGGCATGAGTTGTCTGCTTAACTTTGTCCGTACTGAGGTACCCCTTAGACTTGTTAAGTGGCTTGCATCCAGGTTTGATGTTCCTGCTTCTGAGTTTCAGTTGAAAAGGAAATTCATCCCCTTAACTAAGTATGATATCCATAACATTCTCGACCTCCCAGTAGATGGTCAACCACTTGTTTGTGATCCAGAGTCTGGTCGTGATTTTATCGTCTCTCATTTCAATCTTACCAGTATTCCACCAGTATCTTTTTTCGCCAACAAGCTTAAATCTGTCGAAGTTGATTTGCCTGACGAAGACGTCTTCATTTGTTTCATGATCGTCGCTTTCTCTACTTTTCTTTGTCCCAACTCTAGCCTCAGTCCTAGTCCAAAGTACCTCCATATCTTTCGGGATTGTCCATCCGTGTGCGAGTATGATCTGTCTAATTTTGTTTATGAGTGGCTTTTGGGTAGCATCAAAAAGTTCAAGGATGCTACTAAAGTTGCTTCAAAAAGATCAGTTACATTTGGTGGGTGTCACTACGCTTTTGCTGTAAGTTTTCTTTTTTTATTTATTTATTTTGTACTGCTTAATGTTTGTATTTATTACTAGTTCCTTGTACATTTTTGTTTGACTGATGTTTTGCGTTTGGTTTTGTAGGTATCTTACCTTGATCATTTGAACTTTGGCCTTCACTCTGTCCCTGATGTGAAACCTCGTATACTTGCATGGAGAGGTAACACAGTCAAGCAATTTGCAGAGCTTGATAGAAACAACAGCCGCTCTTTTGGAAAGAGGCCACTGAAGTGGCTCTGTGCTCCACTTAACTTGCAGGTCGTATCCCTTTTCTTTCATGTTTGAAAGTTCTTTTAGGTTGTTCCTGCTTTATTCTACAATTTTGCTTTATCTTTGTGTATGTTTTTTGTTTCAGGGCTCCGTTGGAAAATCCTCAGGCAGTAAGAGTGTTGATATTGGCCCTTCTGACGGTACTTTTGCAATGAAAGTACAAAGAACTATTGCTCCTCGCTTTGGCTCTCAGGTATTTTGTTCTACTGATCTTGTATATATTTCAGCACTTTATTGTTGTTTTTTGCTGATCTTATTGTTTGTTCAGACTGCTCTGGAAGTCATTCAGCTTGTTGAGTCTACAAACCAAGACAAACCAAAGATATTCTTGGATTGGGCAGAGTCCCTTGTTCTTAATGTATTGGATTGTCTATTGCATTCATCCATCCCAAAAGTGTGTGCCAGTGAAAATCACTCAATGAGCAAGTTCTCTTTTGGTTAGTCCATCCTCTTTTTTTATTCTTTCATAGCTTTTTTAATTTTTCCCGATTGTTTTTTGCGTTATTGATTGCTTTTTCTATGCTCATTTTTTTTGTTCATAAGCAATAAGTCTGTTTCAATTCAGTCTGCTATTGCAAATAGGGAGTTTGTTCAAGTTGCTGATATTCAAGAGACTGAAGTCCAGAAAGAGAGTCAACATTTGTCCTCTCCTGTTACTCCTGTTGTTCCTCCTCCTGTTCTTGATGGTGGTCTTGACAATCCAGTAGTGTTATCTAGCTCATCCACTCCTGCCAAAGTGTGCCCTGAGGTATGCATGTTTTCCTTGTTGGTTTGTTTTCTTTTGTGGTTTATTATTTGTTTCAGTTGTTTCATATATTATTTTTGTGACTTTGATTTTGCAATTTTGTTGTAGGCTGTTGTAAGTCAAGATGCTATCCCTGTAAGGACATTGATATGTGAAGCTAAATCAAACTCTGCATCAGTTCCTCCAGCACAGCCAACAACAACCCCAAAAGGTATTCCCTTTGTAATCAAATTTGGTTTAGATTTTTCAGTTGCTATTTTCTTATGATTGTGTTTTCATTTGTTTTTTTCAGGTAATTCTCCTTCAATTTGTAAAGGTGGCATCCCAGATGTTGATTCTGTTGTGGTGCTTTCAGGTATTTTTCTATTTACCTATTTTTTGGGTGCTATTTCCCTGATGTTATTTTTATGTGTGCTTCTTTTAGTTGACTTTTTTTTTGTTGTATAGATGGTCCTGCTAAGGAAAAAGTTGCTGTTAATACATTTGGGATCCCGTCCTTATCCGAGCTTAATCGTGCTCTTGGTATACAATCACTTGCTGAAGTTTGCAATGACACCCTGGTAAATGGTGACAGAAATTCTCATATGGAAGATACAAATTCTTTTAGAGGCCTCTCACCAATTGTTCCAATTCGTCTGTCGCAGTATTTCCATAATGAGGTTACTATTTTTTTGTACCTGATTTTCTTTTGCATTTTTTCTTGATTTGCCCTCTTTTGTTGTTTGATTTTGTTTGCTTTTGATTTTTGTAGGTGGGTGATGTGCAATGTTCTCAGTATGTTGCCGACAGGTATATGAAGTCGTTTGATTCACCTAGAAGCGAGGTATGTTGTTAGTATCTTTCTGTTTCTAGTTCCATTTTTTGTTCTCGGTATTAACTTTCTTGTATTGAAATTTCTTATAGGATTGCGTTGTTATGGTTAATACCCCTAACTCTGATATTTCAACCAATCATGTGAACCCCCAAACTGTTGACTTATGTTCCCCTGATATTCTCAAGACATCTCACCAAGTTGGTCTGAAGGTGTTTTTTACTTTATGTATATGCTTGCTTTCTTTTTCTCTTTTTTCGATTTCAGTAGTGCATTTATCTGATACTAGCTTGTTTCTTGCATTTCATTTTGTATTTTTAATATGCAGGTCAATGAGGTAGTTGTTGATGTCCATAAAGTTGGAAGCTCAACCTTCACTCCTAGGTGTCAAGAGCTTTATAGGTCTAGTGATGTTGCTTACAACAAGCTCCCTAATTTTGCCGCCCCTGCAACAAGTGGTCGTAATCCTTTAAAGGTATGGATTTTGTTATCAAGACATCTCACCAACTTGGCCTGAAGGTGTTTTTACTTTATGTATATGTTATGTATATTTTTCTCTTTTTTGATTTCAGTAGTACATTTCTCTGATGCTAGCTTGTTTCTTGCATTTTCTTTCGTATTTTTTATATGCAGGCCAATAAGGCAGTTGTTGATGTGCGTAAAGTTGGAACCTCAATCTTTACTGCTAAGTGTCAAGAGCTTTCTAGGTCTAATGATGTTGCTTACAACAAGCTCCATAATTTTGCTGCCTCTTCAACAAGTGGTCATAATCCTTTAAAGGTATGGATTATGAATTTCTTTTTTATTCCATCTCTTGTTACGTTCTTAAGTGGCACATTTTGTTTCATTTTTATTTTCTTCTTTCATAACTTTTTTGTTTGACCTTTTTTTGGCTTTCAGGTTGCTAATAGTCCAGAATTAGAAATCATGTCAGTCAAGCCTGCTGTTTCTAGTGCTCATCTTTCAGAAGTTGCTGGATGTTCAAATGCTGCTCCAACATCTCAGTTTCCTGGTGCTTCTACAGTTAGTTTATCTGGAGGTCATGTTCCTCGTAGGATGGTTGTGCCCGGCAGATTCAACTCTGATCCTTATGTTCCTCAAGTCAATCGTTATTCTGTTACTCAACTAGAAAGGCGTAACCATCTCGCCATGATTCAGATTGCAAGTCATCCAGAATGGTGCAAGTAAGTTTGTTCCAATGTCCGTGTGTTTGTCAGTGATGTTTTTGTTATTTTAATGTTCCTTCTCGTGGTCCTGATATTTTGTGTATTTATTTGTAGGTATGAAGCAATTCGATTTGAAAGAGCTTACTGTAGTTACCGCAGTCTTTCTTCTCTCCAATTCAATTCTCATGTAGACAATTTCTTGATCTTGTGTGTATGTCGTTATCTTTTCAATGAAACTCATCCCTCTGTTTCAAAGAAACATTTCTTCTTCTCTTATATTGGTGTAAGTAGTTCTTTTTTTCTGTTCTTTTAGAGTCGCTTGTTTGTCATACTTTCTTTTTAAGTGTTGTTGGTCTTAATTTGTTTTATATTTTTCTCCCCTAGGAAAC
Source organism: Elymus sibiricus (assembly GCA_039707655.1). Lineage (NCBI taxonomy): Eukaryota > Viridiplantae > Streptophyta > Magnoliopsida > Poales > Poaceae > Elymus > Elymus sibiricus. Next base: position 41,896,577 of record CM077671.1, read on the forward strand.
GATTTTGGATGGCATTAATCCTGAGATTGTTGTTAATGCCTTCAATGGCGCTAGTAGTGCTTTTACTATTTGGAGAAGCAATATGGTAGGTGCTTCATAGTTCTGTACTTTTTATTGTTTTCTATTGTTTTTAGTCTTTGTGTAGCTTTTACATGTGATTTCCACCAGAGTTTTTTGATGTGTTGTTTTTGTTCTTGCAGTTATACTTCCCTATATGTAGGTTCAACCATTGGTTTTCATTTGTTGTTTGCTTGAAGGAGAGACTATTTGTCTTCCTTGATTCATTTTATGGTCAGTTCTCAGATTTTCATCTGGAGATTCGTGATAGAATGGTTAGTTTCTTCTCTGAACTAATTTTGCCTCTCTACTTTCCCTTTAGTTTTTTTTGTCTTAGCTATTTTGTTCATTGTGTTCTTTAGGTCAATAACTTTGTCAACATTTGGGATATGTTCGTGTCTCCTATCATGAGAAAGCGTATTGACTTCAAAAGTTTTGAAATTGTGTATCCTGCGGTTCCTCAGCAAAATAACACGTACGTGAACTGGTTTTCTCTATGCTTGTGGATGTACTTTCCTTTTTATATCGTATTGTTTATATATTTTTCTTTCTTATTCTTCTGTGCCCTTATTCTTGTTGCACATTTTTCCTTCTTTTCAGGGATGATTGTGGTGTTTTCAACGTGATGTATATGAAGCACTGGACTCCTAGGACTCCCATTGGCAATCTGTTTAGTTCTGCTGATATCGATAACATCAGGATAAAGCTGGCAAATGAACTTTATTTTAGCCCTTTCAACACTGCCGACAAGTCTTTTGTCACAAACTTCTTTGCTGATGTGAGTGTTTTCTTTGATTGATTTTTAATATAATACCCTGCCTTTCTTGTGTGTTATTTTTTGGCTTCTTCTTAGTGTTTGACTTCTGTTGGCTATACTTTACAGGAGCAAAACTAGATAATTTTCTCCCTCTTGGATGGTGATCAAGCTTGAAGATTTTCTTAGTGGTGTTCAAGTGTGAAGATTCTAGCGGCTCTTTTGGCTTGTATAGTTTTAGCGATTTGTTAGCCGTTTTCATACTACAGGATTATTAGTGCAACAACGTTCCGAGTTCTATGATCTTTTAGGCTATTGAATTGTATACTTATCGTTGTATTCGTTGAGGATAATTTGTCGTTGGGAATGCTTTTCACTGGATTTATACCTTTGTTGCTCTATACTTTTGGGTGTCTGTTATTTTTTTGTTGTTGATTGACTGTTTAATATGTTGATACGTATTGTATGAGCGGCCTTCTTATGAATTTGCAAGGTATTTTCCATCTTCCTATGTGTTACAGGACAAATGTTTTTGAGGCAGTTGGGTGTGGCAATGTTCTATATACAACTCGTACTAAGTAAGTTTCTCACAGTATAGAAATTGCTTATAATTAGTTTCTGTACTTTTACAATTTTTGTTTTTTGCATTCTTCTTTTTTAACTCTGATATCTCTTCTTATTTTGTTGCAGTGTTATTTTATTGTTTATAAAGTTCTTGAACATTTTTGTCAACAACAAATTTTGTTGAGTGACTACAAAGGTAATTCAAATCTAAACTGTTTTTTTAATCTCTTTTGTATTCTGTATAAACAATTTATGTTCATGTTTTAGCTGTTGTATTCTATGTTTCCTCTTTTTTTGCTGCACCTTTTTCTTGTAAGTGAGGTTAATGTACTTTTAAATTCAGCCATATGATCTAAAACAATTGGAATACTGGCCTCACAAAAAGTAGTCTTTTGACAGTTTTAGTAGGTAGCAAACAATGCTTGCCCTCATATTTCAAAACTAGTACTCTCTACTCCTTTTGACAGTTTTGCATTTCTAGAGTACTCTCTACTCCTTTTTCTTTTTTCCTCTTGCCTTCTTTGCTTGCCCTTTCTTTCTTCTTCTCTTTCATCCACAGATACTTCATCCCTAGGCTTGTGTTGTTGCCGATTCGTCCTCCTTCTTCTTTCCTCTTTTCCTCTGCTTGCTGCCTTCCTTGTCCCCCCCTGCAATTTGTTTTGTTATTTTCATTTACAGAAGTAAAGTATATGACCCGATCTTCAAAATTCTCTTTTATTACCTTTCTTTACATTCCTAGGATTTGACTGTTTTCGTCGGTTGCTTCTAGGTAGATTGTATTCCTTGTCGAGGTTGGTGCAATTCTTGATAGTGTGCTTGTTTGAACCGCGGTGTGAGCATTTGTAGAACTTGTTCTGCTTTATTGCTTCTCGTATAGTTAGCAACCTTGGCCTTCCTTTTGTGTTGGCAATATCCGGGTCTTGTATTGTCATTGATGTGGTTGCTCCATGTCCTTCCTCTGTGGTTGGTATGAAAGTAACTGTTCGTGTGGTTACTCTCTGCCCCTCATCTCCACTTTCTTCTTCGTCATCCATTTCTCGCAGCCTTTTCTGTATCCTATCCAATTCTCCCAGTAGGTATTCATATTTCCTTTTCTTCTTTGATGCATTGGATGCAACATGCACCAATTTCCTTGCAAGTACATTGTATCTCATTGTTGAGTTCTCAGCTACTACTGCTTGTGTCTTTGTCAAATCTCTTTTGTAGTCATTTTTTCTCCACCTGTCAATGATGTACTTGTCTGGTATCTTCTCAATGTTTAGATGGATCATCACTCGCAGTATGTGTGAGCATAGTATTCCATCTTTTTGGAATGTACAACATATGCAAGAGTACTCTTCTTCCTTGAGACATACTTGCACTAGATATTTTCTTTTCCTTAGCTCCTTCAGAGGATAGCTTTCTGATTGGCAAACGTTATAGAACTTGTCCTTTTCTTGTTCGTACACATTGAGTCTTGTAGTATCTGTCATCTTCTGTTGAAATTTCCTGAAGATACCAAGGTTATATAGTTCATGAGCTTGCCTTTCTATGCCATATTTTGACCAAAATGCTTTCATGGCAACCTTTTTGTTTCTGGAGTTGTGGTCACACTCTTCTTCCCTGTCATGAACAACATCAATTATCCTGTCATACTCCCTTAGGAAGCTTGTAGCGCTGAACTTTGCTCCAACCCCCTTTTTGAATAGGGCATTAGTTCCTTCACTCCTGGCTGTTGTTTGTATGAAGGGGAAGAATTTGTCCTTGAAGTAAACAGGAATAAATTTTCTCCTGTTTTCCCACATGTCATTGAAGTATTTTATGTGGTGAACTTGGTACTTCTCTATCATTTCTGTCCACTGTGTTTCAAATTCTTCCACAGTCAGTGAGTTGTCCACTATGTCCTGGAAATCTTCATACAGTCCCTCTTTTGCTTGAAAACAGGGACCTACCTTCTCTGCTTTTTTCTTTATATGAAACAAGCAGCTCATGTGGGTAGCATTAGGGAAAACTCTTTCTATTGCTTGTTGCATAGCTTTGTCTTGATCGGTGATGATTGATATTGGGTGCTTACCTCCCATGGCCATCAAGAACTGTTCAAACAACCAAGCAAACGTATTTGCTGTTTCATTGATTATGAATCCACAACCAAACAAGTACGTGTTTCCATGTGGTGATATTCCAACAAACGGTGCAAAAGGGAGATTGTATTTGTTTGTTAGGAATGTTGTGTCAAAACTTATGCAGTCACCACAAATGTCATACATGATTCTTGACCTCACATCTGTCCAGAACAAGCTTCTTACTTTATTATCTCCATCAAGCTCAAACGAGTAGCAAAACCCAGGATTTTCTGCTTGCTTCTTGTTGAACATTTGCACCACTTCCATCATGTCAGAGTTTGTGATGTCTCTGTTGATTGTTCCTGCGTAATTTGTGACTTGCTTCTTCGTGTAGGGTAGGTTAGCCATGCCTCCTCTCAAGTATGCTAGGACAACAACTATCCTTCTTGTCTCTAGGTTAGTATGCTTCAAAACTCTAATCAGGCACTTCTCCTCGTCTGACATGTATTTATGCGATCTGAAGAATCTACTATTTGGTGTCATCTCATGGTTGTGTTCTAATTGCAGTCTTGTAATTTCCCACACGCCTTCTTTTTCAGTAACGACCATCACAACTTTGCAATCTGATTTTGCAATGACAGTTGTCTTTCTTATAGGCACTACACTTTCCTTTTCCACTTCTTTTGTCTTGCCATACTTGTTGCATTTCATAGTAATTCTTGTAATTTCATTGTTCCTTTTCTTGCTCACTGTTCTTGATGCCGCGACAGTAGCCACTGAGAACCCAGCTATTTTTGAGTAAAAGTTGAAGTACTCCTGCGCTTCTTCCTTTGTTTTGAACTGCATGCCAAGTTCTGGCTTGAAATTGCTGCTGGTGTTCATCAAATTTCCCTCTGATGCGGCAGCCTCTTCATTTTGCAGGAACATCTCAATGTCATCTTCATCCAGAAATGCATCTTCTTCATCAAGGGAGGCATTGCTTTCAGGTTGTTGATGCAAGTCCCCTTGTTCGCCCCTTTCTTCTTGATTGTTTTGGTTTCTGTTAGTTTTTGCTGTTGCTGTTCGATCAGCATCATCATTCATCTGCATTTTTTCATTGTCCATGTGTTAGATTTTATTTTGTGACATTTTTCTTTCAAGATATGTAGTTGAAACAATTGGTTTTGTAACATCTTACCTCATGTATGTTGATGTTCTCAAACAGGTCTGCCTCCCACAGATTAACTTGTGCTTGTGCATCTTCGCCTGTCGACTGTTGCCAATTCTGCATCTGCAGAGTAAGTCATCATAATCTTTGTTATTCAGTTATCTTTTCCATACCATTTTTTGTTCTGATTTATTTAGAAAGGAAATTTATTTACGTTTGCATGTCCTGAGCTGTAGGCGGTGTCTGCTTGTTTCTTGTAGTTTTCCTTTTCTTCGTGATTCGTATTTGCTTGTCCATTCACTGAGTGAACCTTGTATATGATGTCTGATTGTAGGAGCGCAGTAAACGAAAATGATCCCTGCAGTATTTCGTTATGATTGTCAGTATTGTCAATCAGAAAATGGCTGCTTTGTCAGTATTGTAACTCACATTTAGTATGAGGTCTTCTTGTGACATTGACAGTAGATCTTCTTCAGTTACTGTTTTTTGCATTCTTTCTTCCTGCAAATAAATTTGTAGTAATGACAGTTAATGGCAAAAAAACAACAAATAAATTACATTGACAGTAGATCTTCAGATACTAGAACATTTTTCTTACCAACTTTTGTTTGAGTGTGTGTTGTATTTTTCTCTTCTGCATCTACTGTTAATGCCTAGGTTTTCCTCTGCATCTACTGTTTAATGCATTTTCTGCATCTTCTCTTAATCCAGAGGAAAACTATGTGGTGTATTTTCTTACCTACTTCTGTATTTTTCTTTTGTTTTCTCCAATTTTTCTTGTTATGTGATGAATGCTCCCAAAATTTCTGCAATTATCTGTGATTTAGCTCTCTGATTTAATCACCTAATGATCTACCCCCTGTTGTTTTCTTGACTTCAAGGTGGACATAATGAGAGGAGTTGAAGATTTTCATGTACCTGCTGTTTTCCTCTGGATTGATATTGCTGTGTAGCACAAGTGACTGCTTCTGTTCTACCTCCAGGTAATTCCCTCTGCCATGCCTCTGCCTCTCCCCTTTTTCCCTCTCCCATGGCGTCTGTGCCATGTTCTTCTTCCACCTCCCCCTCTCCCATGGCTTCTCTGCCTTGTTCTACTCCCCCCTCCCTCTCTCCAATGGCGTCTCTGCCATGTCTTTCTCCTCCATGCCCCTCTCCCATGGCTTCTCTGCTATGTTCTTCTCCCCCCTCTATCTGTCCAATGGCGTCTCTGCCATGTCCTCCTCCATGCCCCTCTCCCATGGCTTCTCTGCTATGTTCTTCTCCCCCCTCTATCTGTCCAATGGCGTCTCTGCCATGTCCCTCTCCCATGGCGTTTGTGTTAGGTTAGATCTGTGAGATCTGTCAAAAGGGGGGTAGAAGGAGGCTGGGTTTTTTTCGTGTGTCTCAAGTTGAAGAAGAGCCTTTTGCTGATTTTTTTTCCTGTCAGGTGCCAGAAGGAAAGGAGGACAGCTGGGAGGGACCGGTTCAACCTTTTTGTTTGTTTTTGGTTGACCCGTTTTCAACCCGACCCGTTTTCTATAGACAACTGTCAACAGACAACTGTCAACAGTTCATTGGATGGAAAAATTGACTGACATCTAATTACAAATCAGTCGAATTACAAATAGACACTCCCTAAAAAAACACATATTCCTGTAAACATGTGGCCACATCCGAGAAAGCATATAGAATCAGCCATGTTACTGTCCCGTCCTATAGCTCATTATTACCTCTCATTCTCTCCGCCGGAGGCGGTTACTATACCATCGGATGTGTTGGGAGACTTTGAGTGGCAAACAACAGCGGCAACTTCTGATTTGAGGCAAGAACAGCGGCCGGAACGGGGATGAGTCGGGCAAGCACCTACGGCCGGGGAACGGTCGGAGCAACGTGCTGAGCAGCACAAGAAGAGGTGGGCTGACATCCCTAGTTTGTGTAGGGATGAACTTCTTTGCTCTTGAGTAATATACTCCTTTTACCCCCGCAAAAAAAAAGGTGGGCTGACCCGGGGGCAAGCAATAATGGTGGCATCAACCAAGGCAATCGGCGACAGCGGCCCGACCCGGGACAAGCAGCACCATTGGCGGTGCCCTTCTCGAGGACAAGCAACAACGACTGTTTCATGGGTGGCAGCAGCCACAGCCCCTCCTCGCCACGATGACGCTGTTGTCCTCTGTTCACGGCGGCCAGGCTAGGATTTCTGAGAGCATGACACTGGACGCATCATCGAGCGCATCTCCGGCCTCCTAGATCGCTACGCTCTCTCTCTCTCTCGAAGATTCCTTACCAAGCCGCTGAGTCGGTGGCGCTTTGGAAAAGTGGCGGCAGGAGCAGTCCAACATGTGCGCTAGGAGAGGAACGGCAGAGCCTTGCGCGCTCTTGTGGCCTCTCGTCGTGCCATTCGGAGGCCGCCCTTGCGCACTCGCCCTCTGACTGCTGCGCCCGGGGCCGCCAGGGTTGCCTCGCCGGCCATAATTAAATATGCCTCTCTAGCCGCGCTAGGGCCGCCACCGATTGAATCGACCTCTGCAGGTGCCATTCATTCTCCCGTGGTAGTCTCCTTTCGCTCCGCTCCGCGGCGGGATCATCCATTCCAGCGAATGCCCACTCAATTCTTCGTGCGTAGAGCCTCGCCCGCTCCTAACCGACCACATGCGCACCCTAATTGCAGAGTTCCGTCGCCGCGGGCATGCCCTACCTCCTCCCCTCCGCAGCCGCCCGTCCTCTGCTCCGTTGACGGTGAAGCTCCGTTGCCGGCCAAAAACCACCACCACAACCCAACACACCATCCTCCCATGAGCAGGAATCACTTCTCTCAGCTGTCTAGTACGCCCCCTGCAAGTACTACCGTCTCCTGACATCTTTGTGGCATGTGTGGTATTTCCATCGACGGTGGAACCTCAAATATTTTACTTAAGCGTACATTTTATTATTCGTTCAAGCTTCCACGTGTCAGCAAAGTGGGTAGAGTTGAGAAGGGGTGAAATCACCATCAACTCCAATCTTATATAATCCGCAAAAAAAAAAAACTCCAATCTTATATATATAGAGAGAGAAACAGTATTCTGATCCTAGGATCAGAATAGTATTATGATCACGATCCGCCTTATAAGGACGCAGGACGTGTTCCCGAACTCCACAAACCGCCCGCACCAGACAAAATAAAAATGAAACCACCCACCCCACGTCGTCGCTCCCCTCCCCTCGCGAGCGATTCCCACCATCCCCTCCCCACCGAACGTCGTCGGCCTCCCACTCCCCGACGAACTGCCCCTCCCCCCCAACCACCGCCGCCGGCCTCCCACTCCCCGAAGAACCGCTCCCCTCCCCACCAAACGTCGCCGGCCTCCCACTCCCTGACGAATTGCCCCCCCACCCACCGCCGCCTCCCGAGATCCGTCGCCACCACGTGACGGCCACCTCCCTCGCCAGAGATCCGCCGGTGATGGCGGTGGCTTGATCCCCTGCCGTGGCCAACCACCTCCCGCTCCGTCCTCCACTATCGCAGCCGCCAGTGGCCTTCCCTCCGCGCTGGAGCTGCCCCCCGCCTGGATCCGGCACCGCACACCCCTCTTAGATCTTGCCCCTGGCGCCGCCCCACGCCTGGGTTTGGCGGTCGCGTCGCCCCCGCGCCTGGGTCCACCCGCCGCGCTACACCCGCCTCTTGATCCGGCCGCCGTACACGAGTGCGAGGCATCCACGGCCAGCCCCCAAGCGCGCCGCCCAGGGGCCCACGGCCCCATCCCCCGACACCGTCTTCTCTCGTTGGCATACCATGGACGTCTTGCTATTCTGCCTTGAAATTCTTCTCCAACCTCTTGCCTGGCCATCTTGGCGTTCTTCTTGCTAGCCAGTCCGTCTTGCAGATCCAGGTAAACCATAAGGTGCAGGTGGGGAGCTACCTCATGCAGAAACGAAGGAGGAAAACAACAAAAAAGGGGATTGCCCGATCCAGTCGAACAAGTTGTGGATGAACAACTCGACTTGTGTGTTTTTTCAATTCATCTTATATGGTTGACCGCTATCGCTGTTGTCGATTTTTTGCTCACATGCATTGTATTTGTTCGATGTAATGCCTGAGAATTAGACTTGTTAGACCTGAGGATAGATGCAGTCGTATTTGTGCAACTTTTAGTCAAAAAGTATTTTTTGGTGAAATGCATGTATTGGTCTTTGGTACTGAAATTCATATTGTGTTGGCGCTACGTAGTTAACATTTTCGAAGATTATATATTGTCAAAAACAATGAAAGTAAATATACTATATTTTGAAAAAGAAAATGGAACTCCGAAATCATATGGTGCAGTTCATATATATAACCAACAGAGGAGTTCAAGAATCTTAACTTGTGCATTTCATAAAAATACGAGTGAAAAAAATCATGAATTATGTGTACAAGTTCAATATGTATCATATCATCAGTTTGTTATTTGCAAAACAAAGAAAACAATAAGTTAAGAGACGTAACCCCGGTGAGTTCAGAGGCAAAAATGTTTGAAAAGAGTGACACAAAATGTTCAAGAAGCATCGAAAATTTCATAAAAAAACAATCATGGGAAATTCATAGGACACCACCTCTGTGTTAGTTTTAAGTTCAAGTACGAGAACCTCTGAAGAGAAAAATGCTAGAATTTCAAATAATAAAAATGCAAAATAACCACACAAAGTTTTGAAAAAAGAACATGTGGTAAATTCACCACGCAATTTTTTTTGGATGTTAAGAAAAAAAAGTTTACTGGTTTGCTACACAACCCAGTAGAGAGATAGAGAGATAGTTAATCGGAGGCGCTTTGCTACTGCAATTCTTGCATGTGTCTCGTACATGCCTCACCGAATGATACCCATTATTTTTCCTATAGAAGTTCACACATGCTGACAATTGTAGTTGAGACAAGATGTTAGAAGAAGAAAAAGGTTCAACAAACACAACAAAAGCAAGGAACTAAATTATTAGAAATAATTTCCCCATTCTAGAAAACTAGAAGTTCAAACTAAAGTAACGGTGTGGTTCAATGTTTATAAAAAATGAGGATTTCCCTATTACTATCGAATAAAACTAAGAAGTTCAAATTTAAAAAATGGTGAAGTTGGATGTCTATAAAAAATTCAGATTTTTCTCATTATAAAAGAATAAAACCAAAGAAGTTCAAAAATTTATGAACAAAGAAGTTCAGATTTTTAATAAGAAAAAGTTGAATAATTTCGATAGCTTTTCAAAGGTGTATCGTTTGTGCTGTTCAAATGTTTATAAAAAAACTCAACTTTTCCTAGTTACTATAGAATAAAACTAAAAATAATGAAGCAGCTCGATGTATACAAAAAACTTAGATTCTTCTCGTTTCTAGAAATAAAAATTAATTCAATTAAAAAAAGTTTTTCGATGTTTACTTAAAAAACCATTTTTTATTTTCTAAAAATAAAACTAAGAAGTTCAAATTAAAATAACACAAAAGTTCGAAGTTTATAAAACCTAGAATTTACAAGTTAAAAAATCGATCCAACTTTTGGCATTTCAAAACTACTCATAAAATGGCGACGAATTTGAAAAGTTTGTCTACATAAGAAAATTGCTTCTAAAACATAACTTTTCCAATGGTATATCATGCACGATATTCCCATAATATAATTTGAATGTTTTGTGTATATCATTCAAAACAAGTTTTAGCGTGTTCTTAAACCATCGTTGACTTTTCGCAATTGCTATATTTGTTGTGATGTGTAAAAAGAATTGAGTTTTCGCTGAAGTTCAAATAAAAAATATGAGCAGTTATATGTAAAAATAAATAATTGAAAAAGCCCCAAGAAGCCCAAATTAAAAAAAGTAGCAGTTCAATGTCTATACAAAATCTAGATTTCATCATTATTAAAGAAAATAAAAAAAGAAGTTAAACAATAAAAAACAAGAAGTTCAAATTCAAAAAATAGAGGAGTTCAATATTCATAAAAAGAATCTTCACCCTTTCTAAATACAAAAAAACTCTGGTAGTTCAAATTTAAATAACGGACCGGTTCAATATTTATTACAAAACTAGGTTTTTCCGTTACTAAAATAAATAAACCAAGAAGTCCAAATTACAAAAATAGAGAAGTTCCATATTTATAAAAAAAACATAGATTTTCCTTGTTACAAAAGAATAAAAATGAAGAAAGGGAGATGATCTTAGCATAAGGAAAATACTTGGCAATAAAAACATCTTTACACTTATCCCATGTTCCAATACTATTACATGGTAAAGACGAAACCAAGCCTTAACTTTATCTCTCAGTGAAAAAGGAATTAATTTTAACTTTACAACATCATTATCCATGTCCTTTTTATTTTGCATATCATAAAGTTCCGCAAAGGTATTAAGATGAACAGTAGGATCATCATTAGGACTTCCCGAAAATTATTCTTTTATAACAAGATTCAGCAATGCAACATTAATATCAAAAGTCTCCGCACTAGTGGCGGGCGGTATAGGAGCACTAATAAAATCATTTTTATTCGTATTTGAGCAGTCACACAAATTAGTAGTATCTTGAGACATGGTGACCGAGCAAGCAAATTAACAAGCAGGACAAGTAAACTAGCAAGGAAAAAAGTAAACTAGTAACTAGCAAAGATAAATACTTTTGTGTTTTGATTTTTTGTAGCAAACTAAATATAACAGAAAATAAAAAGAAGAACAAGTGAATGATAATTTGTGCGAAGTTACTTGATAGTTGGTGATGATATTCCCCGACAACGGTGCCAGAAATCCTTTCTGATACTTGTGATCTGCGTTGGATTTTCCGTGAAGAGGAACGGGTGATGCATTACAATCCGGGTAAGTATTTCCCTCAGTTAATTACCAAGTTTTATCGAACCAATTGGAATATCAATCAACAACCGTCTTCAGCGGCTGCACAGAAAAAAGCACACACTTGCACCCAACGCGGCAAGAGGGTTGTCAATCCCCTTGATCTCGTTATTTGTAAGTAAGTGAGAAGTGTAGATGATAGTAGATAATAGTTAATTGCAAAATAAAACAAAACTAGACTACTAGTATAATTGCAAAAGCGGCGTGCAAGAAAACTAGTACTCCCTCCGATTCTATTTACTCTGCATATTAGCTTTGGTCAAAGTCAAGCTTTGTAAACTTTGATCAAGTTTATAGACAAAAGTACTAACATATACAATAACAAATCAATACCATTACATTCTTTATTGAATGTAGTTTCACATCATGTAGATTTGTTACGATAATTATTTATATTTTTTTCTATAAACTTGGTCAAACTTCATGAAGTTTGACTTCAGTCAACTCTAATATGCAGAGTAAATAAAAACGGACGGAGTACTATTGGTTTGCTCACGGTGGCTACACTCCAATGCCTAATTAATTAAGACCGTACTAGTACAGGTATGCTGACGAAAACAACATGCAACAGATCGTCTAAAACCATGGTGTTGCTCTTCAGTCCTGCCGGTGACGTACGTGTGATCTGTTATGGAGCTACGCACTTCAGATCACAAATGAATCTGCCAGACATCTGAAGCTCCTGTCTTTGTCTCAACCGTCGTACAAGAAGAAACACCTGCCAAAAAATAGCAGATCAGTAGCCAGTCAACACATAAAAAATCCGTCATCCGGACTCAGATCGATCCGGTGGCTGGCAGTCTTCAAATTGGATGAGTATAGCCTACTTGCACAAGGCTATTGCATCTAAAAAAAACACGAATACATATTGCACCCACGATATGACCTTTCATGTCAAGAAAAGAGCCTCACACATCTGGACGTGGTGTTTGTGAGCCCGAGCTCAAATGAGCTCGGGTGAACAGTACCTCTAGAAATGTTTTAAAAAGTTAAAAAAAATCTGACTTTTTTTGCTATACACATTGACAAAAGTGCTCAGTGCTCAATTTTTTAATCACAAAATAACATTTGTGGTAGTCATAGAAGAAAAAACAAAATTAATGCTCCAAAAATGTTATTTTCGACAACATTTTGGAGTAATGATTTTGTTTTTTTCCCACAACTTCTATGAATTTCATTTTTTGATGAAATTTTGCAAGCACTGGGAACTTTTATCAATGTTCGCACCCAAAAAAATCAGAATTTTTTGAAAATATTTTCATTTATTTTTGTTTTTAATGTTCATTCCGAGCTCAAATGAGCTCGGGAGCAGAACATGAATTTCCCTCACATCTAACCTATGCAGAAAAACCCTGTTTAGAACGGTTGTACCGCTCCCTTGTAGAGTGGTCGCGCCGACACTGCCACGTCGATTGAACCGCAGGCAAGGGTGCTTGTATCGCTTCGCTTCCCGACGGTACTACCGCTTGGGTATGGCAGCGGTGCCCGAGCGGTGGCCGCATGGTTGTTCCGCTTAATTTGTTATTTAACGGTACTATCGGTTGGGGTCAAGGGCGATTTTACCGCCCCAAACTTAGCGCCGCTCGCGATGGCTTTCTGGACTGTTGTACTGGTCCATGTACTGCCCTAACCATCGATTCGCGGGTGATTCCGCTCGGTTTTAGGAGCGGTATCGGGCGGTGGCTGAGCAATTGTTCCGGTTATTAAGTTAATAACCGGGACGCCCGACTGTTGTACAACTCTGGTTCTGCAGGTGTGCATTTGTGCCTAGGAAAGTTCTACCGCTTCCCCCCAACGATTTTACCACCCATGCGCAATTCTGCACATAACAGTTGGATTTGAGAGAGCGTTATATAAGGAGCTGGTTCTTCCACCTTCCACCTATCGCTTGCCCCTCTCTCTCTCTCTCCACCGTTGATGCATGAAGCTTATTCTTGCATGATCTCCTTATCCAGCCAACCAAAGTTGTTGATTTGCTAGGGATCGAGGGAGTAGATCTAGATCTACACTTTCATCAAAAGAAATTTGATTCCACCATATTTTTCTTGTGAATCGTGTAACTCTTGAGTGTTTGGACACCATACGGCAAATGTCACCTCATGACCACATTCCATTGTGGTGAAGCTCTATGGTGGTGTTGGGATCCTCCAATTAAGTTGTGGAGAGAGCCCCAACCTAGTTTGTAAAGGTCCCGATTGCCGCCTTCAAGGGCACCGCTAGTGAATTCACGATATCTTGCATTGTGCGAGGGCATAAGGAGAATAAGGTGAGTTCTTGAAAGGCTTGGGGAGCATTGTGCATCCACGCCTACAACGGAGACGTAACTCCCCCCAAAAGAGGAACTTTGGAAACACATCTTCGCCTCCATCGACTCCACTTGCGGTTATTTCGGTCCTTTACTTTGTTACTTGTGTTGCTTCTCATATAGGTTGTCCACATAGTTGCATATCTAGCCACTGATAATGGAGGTGATGGATTCATGCGCTTGCTCCTCCATGCATTGCTGCTTCTCATTGTCCGTGCCCTTTTAGTTGCCTTGACATTGGAGCCCATCCATAGGTCGGGAAAATAGGGTGAAGGCATCGGGCTTGAGGGTGGAGTCACATACACACATAGTAACTTTGTATATTAATCATCATATTAATAGTAAATTATTGTTACATTCAAGAATTTGATGCAAATAGAAATAGTTGAAGATCTAGACAAAATACAAGACCATGTTTGCAATAGAAAGTTCACCCTATAAAATGAAGTTTAGTTAGGCTACTAATTTCTTTACAGAGAACACTTTGCAAGTTGTACTAAAGGTTATCTCAGCTAAAGCGATGTTACTTTAGTACCAAGTTTATCATCAACATTGAAAGATCGTGGATGTCGCCTAGAGGGGGGGGGGGTGAATAGGCGCTTTAAAATAATAACGGTTTAGGCTTGAACAAATGCGGAATAAAACTAGCGTTTAATTTGTCAAGCACAAAACCTAAATCGACTAGGCTCACCTATGTGCACCAACAATTTATGCTAACCAAGATAAACAACTAAGTGATAGCAAGATATATAACAAGAAACAATATGGCTATCACAAAGTAAAGTGCATAAGTAAAGGGCTCGGGTAAGAGATAACCAAGGCACGCGGAGACGACGATGTATCCCGAAGTTCACACCCTTGCGGATGCTAATCTCCGTTAGAGCAGTGTGGAGGCACAATGCTCCCCAACAATGCCACTAGGGCCACCGTATTCTCCTCACGCCCTCGCACAATGCAAGGTGCCGTGATTCCACTAAGGGACCCTTGACGGCGGTCACCGAACCCGTACAAATGGCAACCCTTGAGGGCGGTCACCGAACCCGTACACTTTGGCAACCCTTGGGGGCGGTCACCGGAACCCGTCAAATTGCTCGGGGCGATCTCCACAACCTAATTGGAGACCCCGACGCTTGCCCGGAGCTTTACACCACAATGATTGAGCTCCGAGGCACCACCAAGCCGTCTAGGGCGCCAAAGCACCCAAGAGGAACAAGCTCTAGGGTGCTCAAACACCCAAGAGTAATAATCTACTCAACTTCTCACTTCCACGTATCACCGTGGAGAACTCAAACCGATGCACCAAATGCAATGGCAAGGGCACACGGAGTGCCCAAGTCCCTCACTCTCAAATCCCACCAAAGCAACGAAAGCTATGGAGGAATATGAGAGGAAGAACAAGAGGGAGAACACCAAGAACTCCAAGATCTAGATCCAAGGGGTTCCCCTCACTTAGAGGAGAAAGTGATTGGTGGAAATGTGGATCTAGATCTCCTCTCTCTTTTCCCTCAAGAACTAGCAAGAATCATTGGAGGGATTGAGAGATAGCAAGCTCGAAGAAGGTCAACAATGGGGGAAGAACACGAGCTCAAGGATGGATAACCATTGGGGAAGAAGACCCCCTTTTATAGGCCTCCCCAAATCCAACCGTTACCTGTGCTGGACGCGTACAAGCGGTACTACCACTCGGTCGAGCGGTACTACCGCTTAAGCGGTAGATCCAGCCAGCAGCAGGCGAGAACACGGAGCTGGAGCGGTAGTGCCGCACTAAGCGGTACTACCGTCCATCCAAGCGGTACTACCGCTAAAGAGAATACAGCAACAGAAGAAAAACCCAAGCGGAAGTAGCCGCGGTAGCTCATCGCGGAAGTACCGCTTGCAGCGGTACTACCGTTTGTACCGAGCGGTACTACCGCACAAATGAAATAGGCACCAGAAGAAAATCCCCAAGCGGGTGGTACTACCGCTGGGCAGAGCGGTACTACCGCAGGGCAGGTGCGGTACTACCGTCCGGAACGGTACTACCGTGCCCAACTACCGCCCTACTGCCGCCGAAGCGAAAACGAGACCAGAAGCAGAAAACAAGCGGTAGTGCCCGCGGCACTGGAACCGCGGAAGTACCGCGCAAGCGGTACTACCGCTGGAGAGCTTCAAAATAGCCCAGCAAACAGAAGGAGCGGTACTCGCTGCGGCAGACCACAGCGGAAGTACCGCCTAAGCGGTACTACCGTGGTGCCGAGCGGTACTACCGCTTGGGTGCTGAAAACTGGATGCGGATAAAACCAGACCTGCCATAACTTCTGCAAATGAGCTCCGAAATGAGCAAACTCAAGCTAGTTGGATAGAAGACAACGAGTACTATCCAAACAGCGACTGGTTATAATAAGAAGTGGCAGGGGAGATATGCCTAAGGTATAGAGATGAGAAACCTCTATGAATGAAGAACCGGCATAAACTCCAACATCGAAAACATCATAGAAGATGCAAATAAAATCCGTTCTCGATGAACTTGAGCTTGTCACGAAGGTGACCAAAAGCTCAAAGACTCACAAAGAGAAACATCAAACAAGAACCAAGAAAGATGATGCAAGGATGCAATGGTTTGAGCTCTCGACGAACGATACGATCAAGCTACTCACTTGAGAGCCCCCCTTGATAGTATGGCTATCGATCCTATAACCCGGTCTCCCAACTATCACCATGAGACCGGTAAAATAGAAAACCTATCAAGGGCAAACCTTTGCCTTGCGCATAGTCCACTTGAGCTAGATGATGACGATCTTGACCTCCTCAAGTTGGACCACCTTTCTTGATTGCGCCGGCTCGATGAAGACTAGTAGATTGCTCCCCCATACTCCACTATGGGTGAGCCACTCTTCGGCACATCTTCACAAGTCCATTGTCACCACAATGGACGGCAAGCTTCAAGCATGTGATCTCTTCGTGATGCTCCACTTGAACTTGCACACCGCAATCTTGATGACGATCACCACTTGATGTCATCCTCCATGGGTTGAATGAGATCTTCCTCTTGACGCAAGCCCATGGAAACAAACCTAACCCCACAAAGAACTCTCGCATAGAACATGGGTTAGTACACAAAGCGTAATGGACAATGCTTACCATACCGTGAGATCACTTGATCCCGCTCGGTACATCTTCTACGCTTTGTGTGTTGATCAACTTGAATCACTCTTCATATTTAGTCTTGATCAACATGACCAATCTTTGGATAAATCCATGAATAGCACCTTGGTCAACACATATCCTACTTGAAACCAACTAATGGACTGCAAGCAATGCCTATGGACAAACCCTTCAAATATAACTCAAGGCAACCATTAGTCCATAGAGATTGTCATCAATTACCAAAACCAAACATGGGGGCACCACATGTTCTTTCAAACATGTTATTAAACCAACCATAATATGTTGGATACATTTGACCATAAAAATGAATAAAGCATTGTGCTAATGATTTGGTACCAAGCTCCAAACATCTTATGTACTCTAGAATTCTCTATTTGGATATATTTAATTCTAATTACACTATCAAGATTTTATTTATACAACATAGTTTAGAAGCCTCTACTAAGATAGTTAATGATACACACATACATTTCCAATATATTAATGCAAGATTCACAAATTAATCTAAGGAAACATGTGCTTCTGTTGTTTCTTATTTTTCCACATGTAAATGGAATTGAATTAAATATGTTTTAATATGTATTGTATTAATTTTTCAATTTTTGTTACAAACAAGTATGTAGTTAAATGACTTACAAACAAGTATTAAAGTTTAGTATTAAAGTTCTGAGCGACTATGTCTTCTTACTGGATAGCTAGAAGGAAGGCACGTCAGACCGGCGCGGGCGCGAGAGGCCTCCCTGTATGCGGAGTAGGCATGGCGTCGGAAGAGATTGTCGCGCCCGCCCTCTCGCGGCGGCGCGGCAAGCCGGAGCAAGCTCGTGACGCGCGGCTGCGCGTGACGCAAAATTATTTGGTTCTTGCTAGTTAAACCTCACAAGTGCATTTCTGAATGATTTGATTCTTGCTAGTTCAACCTCACAAGTGCACTTCTGTGCTAGGCTACGCATAACTTGTTGTAAACTGAATGATTTGGTTCTTGCTAGTTCAACCTCACAAGTACTTCTGTGCTAGGCTAGGAATGTAAACCGAATGATTTGGTTCTTGCTAATTCAACCTCGCAAATGCACTTCCGAAAGATTACATCAACACTGGAATGTTTATCATCACATTCCAATAGTACACGATACTCCGGTAGTACAAAACAGCAATGAGTCAAACAATATGCAAAAACACTGGAATTAAGCTTGAGGATGCTGATATGTCTCCGTCGTATCTATAATTTTTGATTGTTTCATTCCAATATTCTACAACTTTCATATCTTTTTGTCAGTATTTTATATTATTTTTGGGACTAACATATAGATTCAGTGCCCAGTGTCAATTCTTGTTTTTGCATGTTTTTTGTTTCACAGAAAATCCATATCAAATGAAGTCCAAACGTGATAAAATTTTATGGAGATTTATTTTGGAATATATGTCATTTTTGGGAAGAAGAATCAACGCAAGACGATGCCCGAGGTTGCCACAAGGCAACATGGCATGGCCGGGGGGTAGGTCGCGATGTGTTGCCTTGTTACTCCCTCGTAAGTCGGTTGAAGCCCTTCTTTCGCTGGAAGAAAGATAATTTTTCAAGAAAATTCCCCTCAAAATTTCAGCCCAATCGGAGTTATGGATCTCCGGAAATATAAAAAACGATGAAGGGGTCTGAAAACAGACGTGAAACAGAAGAGAAACGGAGAGAGGGAGATCCAATCTCGAAGGGGCTCCTGCCCTCCGAGAGCCATGGCAGCCATTGACCAGAGGGGAAACTCTTCTCCCATCTAGTGGGGAGGCCAAGCAAGAAGAAGAAGGAGGAGGGGGGCTCTCTCCCCCTCTCTTCCGGTGACGCCGGAGGACCGCTGGGGGAACCATCGTGACGGCGATCTACACTAACAACTTCGTCGCCGTCACCACCAACTCTCCCCCCTCTATGCAGCGGTGTAACACCTCTTTTTTCCGCTGTAATCTCTACTTAAACATGGTGCTTAATGCTATATATTATTACCCAATGATATGTGATTATACCACGCCGTTATTTGTCTCCTACACACGGCTGCCGCACTGTGAGCCTGGCGACAATTTTATTTTTACCTTTTCAAAAAGTTGCCTTGTCCATTCCAAATAGGTCGCTCGCGTTGGATACACTAGAAAACAGGCACATGCGTTGCAACGGGTGAAAACAGCCCCTGCACGCCCTTACCCACTTTGTGCAAGGCTAAAGACATCACAAATACCTCATCCTCATGTCCACATCATAACATAATAAACATCTGCTTGTCCTCTTTGTCATCCTCATCATCCATGGTCGCAGTACCAGTTGTCACTAATCAAGGTTAGCCACGTCCAATAGCTGGATCACTGAGTCTCCTTCGCATCCGACGAGATCAAGAGCGTTGAGAAAATATATATTTTTATCATCCGGCTAATATAATAGGTAAAAGCATAATATATTTCTGTGTTATCATGTAAATTTAATAGTTTGTGTCACATAGACCATGAAACCTTAGTTGGACTCCCCATGCATTGAGACGGATGTCATTGGGCTGAACGAGGCTGGTTGTACGTGAAGACACGATGAAGAAAAAGATTCCTTCCATATCCCTAATTTAATAAATTGAACTAAAACAAGGCATCTATGGGCATATTTCAAAAATTCACCTAGTTTTATTAGTAGGTATAGATTAAAAAAAGTTAACTACAGTACCTCTCAGTTTTAAAAAAAATCTTAATGATTTGATAAAATGTTTGTATTTTCTAATCAAAGTTAAAAAAAATGTGTTCTTAGAAAATGCTCGCAAATTCGGAAAAATAACTTTCACTATAGTACCTGCTAGTTAAAAAAACGTTCGAGTTAATTTTTTTATTTACAATTTTGCAAAATATTCATGTTCTAAAATATATTAACTTTTTCCAAAGAAATCCTTTTGCTCTTAGTATGTGGTGCGGCTGCTGGCTCAATTTAACATGTCGCGCTGCTATTTATACAAAAGTTCTTGTTTAGTATAGTGGCTAGCGTTTACTGGTGTCCAACATGAGCGCTGAGTTCGATTCTTGACGTTGCATTATTTTATTCTGTTTCTTGGATAGTTTTCCCTAATGGGCCGACCCCGTGCGCGCACCGTGCGATTTTTTCAGTCGTGCGCCTCGCGATCCCCTCTGTGCTCAATACAGATAGGCCCATAAATCATTTTTTTTCTACGCGACCTTATCCTCTCAACCGTTCGTCCTCGTCCCTTCCTTCTTCCTCGCAGTTCCACCAGTCGCGAGAGGTTGGCCGCATCGGAGGCCGTCGCGCGGTCCCGCCATCGTCGTCGTGGGTTGCTGATAGTGCCCGACGAGGAGGAGCGGCTCCCTTTGTCGCGTGGTCCCGCCGTCGCCACTCCTCTTCTTGTGATGATGACGATTCCGACGGCAACCGGAAGGGCAAAGCTAGGGTGGGCGAGGAAGTAGTGAAGCTATATATGCCGTCTTCGTTTTTTAGTTTAAAGTTTGTAGTAATTTGTTAGAAAACCTGTGTTTTTTTTTCCCGATTCGATTCGACTGAAAAAAGAAAATTGAAACGGGTTGGCAGGAAGCTGGCGAGCGCTTGGGAGAGGCGAATGGATTTTTTTTTCTCGAATACGCACAAGCGTGTGTAGAGGCGAATGGAATGGATGTGGTGAAAAGAAGAAGAAGAAGAAAAAATACGCACGTAGGGCGGCGAGTGAGGCAGAAAGAAAAGGAAAAAAGAAAAAGAGTCGAGGAAGGAGGAAACGTACGTATACGTAGTAGTATGACTCATTTTTGCAAACGAACCTGTGGTTGGATGGTTAAAAGGACAGTGGTATCCCCAGCCCACCAGGGTTCAAGTCCTGTTGCTTGCATTATTCCTGGATTTATTTCAGCATTTTTGGCGATGCGCATTCAGTGTGAGGAGACGTTTTCATCGACGACGAGGCACCTACGATGACTTCGTAAATCTCAAGATGATATGCCAGTTCAGTCTCTCGAAGGTGTGCTCATAGGAATAGGGTGTGCGTGTGGACGTTCATAAGGGTGAGCGTATGCGCGTGTATATGAACGCTTGCGTCTGTACTGTGTTAAAAAAAATAGGAAAAAAAAGAGTGACTTCACGCGCGGAATCGGCGCTTGGGAGAGGCGAAGCGATTTGTTGGAATCAGCAACAAAAATCCATCCGGCGTTAACTTTCCCTTTTTTTTAGGGTAGAAAAAGTTAACTTTCTTTTTTTGGAAACGAAAGGAGGCACGTGGAGGTGATCCGGCTCCCTTTGTCACGCACCTCTGCCGCTCTCCCGCCGCACGCAGCCCGCGTCGCGTCGCGCCGTCAATCCCGCCTCGCACCGGACCTGCCCCGCTACCGCTGCTAGCCCAATCCTCGCGGCAGCTGCAGGCTTGTTCCACGGTGCACGGGATGCCCCATCTGGACCGCGTTTCACGGTGCGTTCTGGCCTCCTCGTGTCGTGTAGATGCTTTCTTCTCTTCATATTCAGAACCCTGCAATGCATGCCGCTGGTTCAACACACTGAGACCTATTCTTCTTCTGTCTTTCCAAGTGTCAATCATTGCTGCACGTAGTTTGCCTGGTAAGGAGTATTTTGTTTGTGATCTTTTGGTGTATGTATGCATGTATGTATGTATGTATGTTAGCCACCCGGCCGGTCTGCTCTTCCTACGAGTTCCTACTAGTTTGTTATCAATGTCTGGTTCAAACCGGGGGCTGAGCTCCTTAAATCGAAAATAAAACAAATTAACCATGCTGCTCTGGATTTGAGACTACTAACATGGATTACTGACCGGGTTCTAATATTATTGCTCTTTCGGTGCAGTTCTGCTTATGCGTCCTTGGTCATCACAGCGAGGAACGTTGCAGTAAAAGGCAAGAACAGATGGGCCAAGCCGAACCGGCTCCGCTGTTTCCCTTGTTCCAGCAACTATTTCTGCACCTCTGTCTACGCCAATGGCGAGCAATCTGACGTCACCCAAGCGATGGATAGAGCAGAGATGAAGGGCCGAACCTCTTATCGTGTATATACACCCCACATCCCTAACAACAGCACCCATCGGGACGGTTCTATATACAAGAGACACTCTTGTTTTCGACGTCTATGGCCACTTATTACCCGACGAGATGAGAGTAAGTCATCCTAATCTCTTCCCTACCATAATCTACAACGTGGTTTGGTTGATTCGATTGAAAACGCATTATTGTGTTTATTATTAAAAATTGGAAAACTACTCCCTCTATAATAAACAAATACAAGATCGTTCAGCTCACTAATATATGAATTAGCAAGAAAAAAGTGTTTTCAAGTTGAATGTTTATCTACAATTTCTGGATAGAAATTTGTTGATATATCATGCACGGTTAATAAGGTCTTAACACTGGGGTTTTTCTAACAAACCAAAACTATTTTTAGTTACATAAATATATGTCAGTCAGTTTTACTCATAAACGAACAAGCTCTGACTCATAAAGTTGAAAGGCATTATGCTTATTTTAATTATTTTCTCTAAATTAACACAAATATGTGTTGGCAGATCGTAATTTTAATTCTACTTGTGAGAAATGTTGTTTAATTCATTATTTATTGAAATGTAATATTCGTATTTTCCTTTATGAAGCACAACTAGAGCCAATGATGTCCTCGCAGCCCATGAATTGCTCTCCGAACCGGGAAAAATGTGAAATACATTGTGCAACTCATATGATGCATATTTTCTCATTAAAATTGGCTAAAAATAGTACCAATGACGGCTTGGTACAGATATATGGATATATAGTAGTGCGGGATTTTGATGATTCATTGCTTAATTATGTTGTCAACCGTAGCAGAGATGATCCCATCATTGTGGAACAGGTGCACATCTTTACATATATGCAATTATATTTAGTATTGGATTCTTTTAATAATAAAGCTCAATCTCGGCGTCATATGCATAAAGCTACCGGATTGAGATATAAATATTTGAATGTCGTACTATAACCATGTAATCAATGTTTAAGAGTCAAAGACTAGTGAGTCATAAGTTTGGTTGTTGACTTGATATCTCGACTCGACTGGTTGGCACATCAAACGACTAATGGACTAGTTGTTGATTACCCTTGACTAGTCTTGCCCTTTAAGTGGAGTGGCTCAAAATTAGCCCACGGGTTTCTCTTAAAAAAATAGGCCATTGCCAGGTTGAATAAAAGTGGGCCTAAGTTCATCCGTTGAACGGTAGCCTCTCCGATGCAACCACACAGACTCCCATCTCAAGTCATCTCCAAGGTGTTGCTAACCACATCCTTGGCAAGTGGTGCGATATGGCCAGAACGCTGACTGTTTTGTTGACACCCTCTACCTATGAGTGTGCTTGAGCCTGCACCTAGCAACGTTTCTACTCTTTTTTGCCGCCCAACATTGTGTACCGCTTACCGCGTCGGCTGCATCCCTTGCCACCTAGTCTGCAGACAACATGGCACACTTGGCGACCACATCCGCTTGTTCGCACTGAATGTGTCGTGCTTGCAGATCCTCAGCTTCGCCTTACTACATTGCCAGCATGGCATGGCATGCCGTCCTAGACACTCTTCATCCCCATCGGTCCCAACTCCCAACAACATGCAACGCCTATGTTAGCGCTCTCTCCTTGATGCAGACTTAGACACACATGTCTCCGTCTTGTCCTATGGTCTCGGTAGCTATAACTCATCCAACTTCTCTAGAACACTAAGGTTTGGTCCCATTGGGCAGCCAAGGAAGAACAATAGGATTTTCTTTGTTGTCGAACCCTCACTTTCCTTACCTTTACCTAATGTAGACATGAACGCATTCATGCTGCTTGTGGATTATAATTTGTCCGCTCTCTCCTTATGGATTATAATTCTGGAGGCTTACTTCATGTAAGATACTGTAATTACTTAGTACAATGCATACGAGGGTTCATACCACAAATTATCCAAACACACCAAATTTCTTAGCACTTAAACTACAAAATGCCCTTCTCTCTGACTGTAGTCATAAGTGAAATGGTATCTTCACTTTTATAGGGCTTGTGCTTTGGCGTTACCACGTTTCGGGAATCCTGCAATCAAAGAGGTCAAACATTCCAGGTATTGGTGATGATGGCTCCACTTGATGATCTCATTGGTATCATTGTATGTATTTGTATATGCAAACTCATGTGCTTTGGAAGATATTATATAACGATGGGGTTAACCTTGCATATATTACGCAAGTATGTGGGTAATTATCTTGGCATGATTTATCTAAGTTGTGTTATATATGCAACTGAGTTATGTTTGTTGACAAAATATCTAAAATTGTTTTGCTTTCGAGGGTTTAGATTGTATGCTATCATTTATTTGAGATCTGTTGTCAATTGACTAGAAAGAAAAGTATATTCTTTTAATATTTCTTACTTTACATGAAGAGCTACTAAATAATAATACTTTTGCAGGTTTCTCTTATTGAGATGACTGGCCCTAAGCGATACATCGCAATGCTAGCCACTGTTCTTGTGAGTTTGACATGAGGATCAAGAGAGGAGAGCAAGAAGAGGATGATCTACAGCTAATAGATGGTGCAAAAGAGTACGGCGATCTACGCACATCTGAATACCCATTCACGGATCGTATTAATGGAGATTGTGGCGCGGTTGACATCACTTTAGCCCTCGTTCGTTGGGCATTTGAGGCCACAATAGATGTTATCATATCAAAAGTGCAGTGTGGATTCGATTTATCTCTCAGTTCGTTTGTTTTTATTATGGATGGGTTACATGAGATTCAGCTCTTTCGTGGCAGTATTGGTGAGTCGTGTGGCTTAAGAAGACATGTGATTGCTGTAAAGGAGGATACTTGGATGCATTTGAAGTTCAAGGTAGGTCAGAGAAGTTGTAAAAATGACGGTGATCTTGATCGCCATTGTTCCTTCAAAGCAAAAAGACATGGGTATGATTGTCAACAAATCATGCTTGACCTTGCCTCTATCTCAGTGAAGGTGACTTGGTCGAATGTAGAATAGGCTCAAGACGAGTCCAACTTTGAATTACAAAGCCAACAGCTGATAGTAATTACATCAAGGAATTAACAAGGAAAGAAAATACACAACGACCAATGTGCGAATGTAAAGCAATCTGTTTCATATTTGAACTTTTAGTTGCGTTCTTTGATCGTGCACTGTATGTATGTCTATTTGCTACAGTGTCAGTTTACTAATTTTGTGCTGGAACGTTCGTGTCTTCTCAAGTATACATGGCTATGTATCATAATTTGTGATAAGCATCCACCGCAGTATTCGACGAGCGTCGTCTCTTCGGCAATGGGTCAGTTTTGCTAATATGAGGTGAGCTCTTGATTGTATTGTTAGTAGTAAGTACTTAATATAAGTAGGGCACTAGCGCTATGTGAAAAACAAGGGTCAATAAATAATTTGGCTGAGGATATTCAACATGATAGGAGTTTAGCAGGTTCCTCTTCGTACATGCAAGCATTGATCGATCTTCCCCATGCCTGTCAGGGCTCTACGGAATTTACAGTGAATCAGTGATATGAGAAGGCACTGGACAAACATGAAACTAAACTGATACTCCCTCCGTCTCAAAATAAGACTTTATACTAAAATTAATACAAAGTTAAGTCATTTATTTTAGGACGGAGGGAGTACAATATAATGATAGAAATTATGACAGAAATATAAAAACGAAAATAAACGGAAGAACTGAAAATAAAGTTCAGGTTTTTATTTTTTTCTTGCATCTCATCCACCCTCCCACCGCTCTTTATATTCAAGACCCGTTACCCAAATTCATTTTAGATAGCAATTTTAGGTGTAAATTCCACATATTCTGGACTATAAGTAAACAAAGATTTTAGGCCGTCGATTGAGCCACAGCAGAAACCATGTATCCTGGTCGCTCCTTCTCACTCTTCCTCTGCTTTGCCATGCTTGCTCTGCTATGAACATTCTGACTATTTGAACACTTGCAGGTAGATTCTGAACTTTGAACTCTTGCCGGTGTCTTCATATTTCAGGCGTCAGGTTGACTTGGGACCTGACAATGCCAAAGCATTTCTTCTGATGTACAGGCACCCTAATTTCTTCTGACGTAATACGGTTATATGGGTTGATCGAGTGACCTTTCTTATATTATGTCTACATGCTCTCTTAAGTATTTGGTCTCCCAACATTGCACGCTGTGCATGCCTCCTCCATCATGCAAATTATGCCCCAGCACCTGTATCAGGTTTAAATATGTTATTTATTGCCATTAAATACTAGCTACTTTTTTTAATAGAAAAGTTTTTTTTTCTCCTTCAGTTTTTGGGGGAGTCTAGATTTGGTCCCTCAACTCCGAAACCGGACAACCTGCACCCCCAACTACTAAAACCGGATAAGATTCATCTCTGGTCTCGGTTTTGACCGGTTTTAGTGCCGACTCACCCTGGTTTTGACGGGTGTTGACTAAGATGCGCGTACTATTTCAAATCCATGTTTTTTAAAATCCATGAATTTTTTCAAATTTGCGTTCTTTTTTCAAATTCACATACTTTTTTCAAATTGGCACACTTTTTTTCCAAAACCATGTTCTTTTTTCAAATCCATGAACTTTTCTAAAATTTCCTTACTTTTTTTAAATTCACATACTTTTTTTCAAGTTAGCGTATTTTTCCAAATCCGTGTACCTTTTTCAAGTTCACATATTTTTTTCAAATCCATGTTTTTTTTCCAGATCCGTGTACTTTTTTCAAGTTCGCTATTTTTTTTCAAATCCGCGCATTTTTTCAAGTTCGTGAATTACTTTTTCCAAATATGGATCGTCTCATCTCATCTCATCTCAAGTTCGTGAATTAATTTTGTGCTAAAACATACAGAGAGGATCGTCTCATCTCATCTCACATAATATTCACATGGGGCATACATGTCTCCGCTTCAATGCTGCGTATCTCCCGCGCACGTGTCACGTGCAAATCATCGTACAAATCGTCGTGCTCTGTTCAACGGATGTTCATGATTCACGACAACTGAATGAATAATACAAGAACCATGCAACGCACGTACATTCTTCAACTAGTAACACAACCAAAGTTCGGATATGAAACAAGTGGTTTACCTTTGCAAGTTCGACCAAGTCACCTTCACTGAGATAGAGGCAAGCTCAAGCATGATTTGCTGATAGTCGTATCCATGTTTCTTTGCTTTGAAAGAACAATGGTGATCAAAATCATTTTTACAACTATTCTGACCTACCTTGAACTTCAAATGCATCAAAGTATCCTCCTTTACAGCAATCACATATCTTCTCAAGCCAAATGACGCAACAACACTGCCGCGAAAGAGTTGAATCTCATGTAAACCATCCATAAGGAAAACACACGAACTGAGAGATAAATCAAATCCACACTGCACTTTTGATATGACAACATCTATTGTGGCCTCAAATGCCCAATGAACGAGGGCTAAAGTGATGTCAACCGCACCACAATCGCCATTAATCCGATGCGTGAATGGGTACTCAGGTGTGACTATATCGTGGTACTCTATTGCACCATCAATTAATTGTAGATCATCTTCTTGCTCTCCTTTCTTGATCCTCATGTCAAACTCAACTAGAGCAGGGGCTACCATTGTGATGCCTCGCTTAGGGCCAGTCGTCTCAATAAGAGAACCCTGTAAACCTATTATTATTTAGTAGCTCATCATGAAAGTAAGAAATATGTGAAGCATATGCTCTACTTTATGCCAATTGACAACAGATCTCAAATAAATGATAGCATAAAATCTTAACCCTCCAAAACAAAAACTATTTGAGATATTTTACCAAAAACATAATTTGACGGCATATAAAACGTAACTTCGATAAATCATACAAAGATAACTAACCACAAACTTGCCTAATATATGCAAAGGAAAAAAACACATCGTTGTATAAGATCTTCAAAGCACATGCATTTGCACAAACGAATGCATATAGTGATACAAATAAGATCATCAAAGTGGTGCACCATCACCGACACCTCAAATGTTTGACCTCCTTGGTTGCAGGATTCCCGAAAAGCGTTACACTAAAACACAAGATTAGAGTGTCACGCCATCTTCAGTACAAGAGGACTGAAAGGATGTTTGATTGTGGACAGTAAAAGCATAGCAGTCTTGGTTAGAGTGAATAGAATTTCAATAAACTATAGGGCAAATGAATCCCAAGAGAGAGAAAATCCTATGATTTGCAACCCTAAATCAAACAACAGGTAGAGGAACAATTCGAGCGGATATTGACTTGTATTATTAAATGAAGGAAATATCAAATATAATTGCATATATATATGTAAAAATGTGCACATGTTCCACAATGATGGGATCATCTCTGCTACGTTTGAAGACATAATTAAGCAATGAATCATAACGATCACGCACTGCTATATATCCATATAGTTGTACCAAGCCGATGTTGGTACTAGCTTTTGCCAATTTCAGTGAGAAAATCTGCATCATAGCAGTTGAAAAATGTACCATGCATCTATCCCTATCCGGGAAACAATTCGTGGGATTCGAGAACATCATCGGCTCTAGTTGTGCTTCATGAAAAAATTACATGTTATATTACAACAAATAATGTTTTATACAAACAATTTACACAAAAAATTAAATTATAATTATGCTTGTCAATACATATTTGTGTAGTTTAGAAAGAAAACAAATCATAATGCACTTTGATTTTACGAGTCATGGAGGTTGTTGGTGTGTGAGTACAAGGGGCACTTATTTGTAGGACTAAAACTAGTCACAAGATCCTAGCCATGCATGATATATTGACAAATTTATATATCTAAATAAAGCATGATACTTTTTTGCTAATTCATAAACTCTTTATAACAATCCAGATATATATTGCATTTTTTAAAATACAATAATAAATTTTAAATCGATCAACCAAACCATATAGCTGGTAAGAATCCTTAAAATAAAATGGAACACGATAGAGAAGAGATCAAGAGGACATACTCTCATCACCTTGAGTAAGATGCCATAACTTTAGAAAACCATAGTTTATCTTGTATATAGAACCGTCCCGATGGGTGGTTTTCTTAAAGATTCTGGCTTCAGATACAGGATAAGAGGCATGGCTAACAAGGACTTGCTTCATTCGCCCCTTCATAGCTGATCTATCCATCCCCTTGGTGATGGCAAATTGTTTGCCTTTGGTGGCATAGATGGAGGTGCAGAAATAATTACTGGCACAAGGGAGGACCCAGAGCCAATTTGGCCTGCCCCGATTATTGCCTCCTTTTACTGCAATGTTGCTTGCCATGACAAAGGATGCATAAGCAGATCGGTCACCGAAGAGCAATCTTAGAACCCGGTCATTATTCCGTGTTAGTCTCAATCCAGATCCAAAAATCTCTAGCAGCATGGTTCTGACGAGAATAATCTACAGAAGGTCAAAACGCACCATAAAAAACGGTCCAGATTATGGCATAAGTGGAGCATCCCGGCGTATGCAACATTGCCCAACAAATCTAGAACTTCTACTTAATGCTTGACGGTCCAAATAGATTAAACATGACAGAAACTACAAATAACAATACCGAGATACCAAAAAGGACCAAACAGAAAAATTCTCCTGATCTGACAATTACCACAACAATTGATAACAAAATGTCAAAATAGTCCTGCACGTTCACACATGCAATTGAAAACAAAATCTCTAAATCTTCTATTTAATCTCAGCACTAAAGTATGGCACATCGACATATACTGGACACATACACATGATACAAAATGCCAAAAAGACAACAACCAACAACAGACTACAGCAAACAGATAGGACTATTAGTAGTTTAGAACTATCTTAAGACAGATAATAATTGCTAATACATGCTAACTAGGCCTGTCAGCTTAATTGCTTTCTGAATAAGTTAACAATAAACATGATAGTAATAAGAAACTCAATTTGTCATGAGACCATTTTCTCTTCCACTGCAATAATCTCTTTCAGAGACTAACCATAATCCCAACACATGTTGCTTCTGCTAAGCATGATTAGATTTGCACTAGCGCAAAGTGTTTTGGAGGACAAAAGTGGTAGCTGCATTTGAAAACCAAATCAATGGGTACATCAAGAAATTTTAACACGTTCCATATAAATCTGAACAAGAAAATATTGGGGGTAATTATGAGTACGACTACAAAACCAACAAGTCACAGGTTGAGATTTGAAGAGGAAAAACACAAATCTTGGTCTCCAAAGTTGCTGCGTTGCTACCGTGAAGCTGCTGGTCGCGTGCTCGGCTGTCCGTGCGCTTGACGGAAAGAGGGACGGTCTTGAAGCTGCTAGTCGCCGGTATGTAGGAGGGTGAAAGAGACGGAAGGGGGGTGGAAGGCAGCGGCTGTTGTGTTAATCGCGTCGCTAGGGACTTGGTTATCTTTTGTTGTGGGCTGGATTATGGTCAGGTCCACATGTGTTTGAGTTACCCTCTACTTAATGCTTGACGGTCCAAATATATAAGTTTTCATAATTATTTATTCAATATTGTAGTTGTCCATGATTTTTTCTATATATTTGATCAAACTAAAAATAGTTAATTTTTTAACTGAATTTATAGGCATCTATTTTGGGATCGAGAAAGTAGTCGCGTTGTGTGCCACAAGTGTGTGATGTTCAGGTTGCGGAGGGATTTGCGAGGGATTAGTTGAAGCAACACCGAGCGGATGGTACGATGATGTCGTGTTAGGGCATGTATAATAGTTGATAAGACAATTTTCAACATAGTTGTGCATACTGTTCATCATCTCTCATAGAGTTGATTGCAAGTGTGCGTGTTGCAGGGTTTGAGGCAACAAGTGGCATCAGAGCTTTCAATGATGTCCTACAGTCATGCTAGAAAACGATGTTTCGGACAAAAAGGCCCGTGCTCGAAGTAGGGATGGCAATGGGTACCCATTACCCACGTACCCGACGGGTAAAAACCCTATTAAGGTAAGGGTATGGGTCAAAAAAATACCCATGTGTACATAAATAGGAAAATTTGAAACCCATCGGGTCTAGTGGATACGGGTATGGTTTAGTATAACCCATACCCGTGTACCCATGTACCCGCATATAATGTCAAAAATAGGCCTTAAATATTATCTAGCCACATAAATCCCATAGCTAGCCGACGTCAAGAATGTGTTGATTTTTACAAGTATGTGTTGTTGTGTCATGAAGTGTTGTTGTTTATACATTATTATTATAAGTTGTTGTTTATGACTATGTAATACTCGAATTTATGTGTTTCAAATATGGGTAATTTTACCCGTGGGTACTCATTTACGCTGACGGGTGATGGGTATGGGAAAGAATTGGACCCGTCGACGGGTATGGGTACGGGTGATGGGTAAGGTTTGGGGCGACGGGTAAGGGTATGGGGTGGCTCCACCCATACCCAAACCCGACGGGTGCCATCCCTAGCTCGAAGACGCCGATGAAGTCACATTGTGTGTTACATACACCTTCAGCTTTGGGTCCTTTTTTCGTTAATTAAAGACACTCAAGGAGCATCTTAGATCTGCTTAATATCAAGAAAAACGACTGGCACAATGGATAGACAACTAGATATGGAACAACGAGGAAAAAATCGAATTACATTAAAAATCATAATGGTATAAATTTCACTGAACCAATGGTAAAGGAAATGGACAACAGCAAACGTCCTCCTCGCCGTACCAGGTTTGAACACTACAATAACCACTCGTCCCTTGAGACGGAATCTATAACTCTTTGAAGCAACATCGGCTAGAGTGTTGGGGCATCACCCCACGCAAAATAGACGTCAGCACCATCTCAGAGGGTTGCAGAAGCCGGACCGTGGCACAAGACAACACGAAAGATGTTGAAGTCGTCACACCAATAGTAAGCCAATAGCTCTTCTTAAGAGATAAACTAACTGCCAAGATATGAAGAGAACCAACAAATCTGAACACGAATTCTCGCAGGCCCTTCGTTAACGTCTGATTGGGGGGGGGGAGGAGGCCTTATTCCAATATGACATCTGTGTCGACAAGGAAATAAGAATCTAATCTAAGAAAAAGAAAACGAGACGGACGCGCACCCCACTCCTCTTGCCATCACAGACGGGGAAGAGGAGGGGGGCCGAAGTGGCAGCAGCGACGGCAGCAAGGGTTGGGAGGAAAATGAGTAAAGCCGAAGCTTTGCCAGGCCAGGGAAAGCGTTCCTTACAACAAACCTGTGACGAATTACGGCGACGGGTCGCTGCTCGTGAAGGGCAGTGGGGTTTTGGTACGTCGTCGAGCATGGTGCGGCCGGGTACCACAACGACCGGGTGGCGTTGGAGGACAACCTGAGAGCGAGGAGAAGTTGGGAACGCTCGCTGTCAAACGGACGGCCGAGGCAACTTTGGACGCCATGGCGACCAAGCGCGTGGGTGGTGCCGCCCGGCGCAGTCGCTTGCAAGGGACCAATCTTAGGCCTTGTACAATGCTAGATACTTAGGGAGGTGCTTAGAAGAATAAACCCGGTTTTTCTGAAGCACCAATGCCTATTTCTATAGGAGAGACGCCTAATTAAGCGTCTACCCAGTACAAATAAACACCGGTGCTTAAGGAAAGCCTGGTTTATTTCTCTAAGCATCTCCCCTTAGCACCTTGCATTGTACAAGGCCTTAAGACCTCGGCGTTGATCCCCCGAGGAGATAACTGTCTGCATAGACCATTCGTAGGTGCGTGCGCTCTGGCACAAGCAGAACTGCCAACATTTACCAGCGAGCCCCAACAACGACGGCAAAACTGTACTCAGGTTGCAGCTGTATAAATTCTTTCTCGAGTCAAATATTAGCAGCAGGAGTTCACAGTGCATGTTCAGAAACAACCGAGGGAACAACAGCGGTATATTATATGATAATAAATTATCTAACCCCATTTCTCGACCCCAGAAAATCATTGGTTTCAAACGCACACGGTAACAGCCAGCCTGCATGCCTGTCTATATCTGCAGTTATCGGCCATATCTGCAGTTATCAGCTTCTCCTCCGCCTTCAAGTCAGGGTGTTGGAAAGAATCACCGCCGCGGCTTCCCTTCCATCTCGGCTCCTTTACATCATCAGCACAACAAAATGTCAGTCGATGCCGCCGAGGTCATTTGTCCTCACTGGATCTTTCTTGGCAGCACAATTGTACCCCCAGGCCCCAATTAACCAATCAGCTATACAATGTCCAGGCTCACAAGTCACCCGCTGCCGCTACATCTGATGTCGTACAATCAGTAGACTCTATTGTTGTTTCTGTATCTACTAAGCTAGTATCACCATGTACCCGCCTATAAAAAAGAACATAAGCTGCCGACGTCTTTATGCTATCCTCGTTCTCAAGACCAGAGACACAACGGTCGTCAAAATCATACCACTTCTTTTTCCCATCATTCTGCAACACGAAAAGGTAACTCGTGTGAGAAGCTGACTCAGCACATGCAGAGTTACATATATGGAGTGTTTGCTTAGCGGGCTAAGCACATGCAGAGAATAACAAACAGGTCAGCGGGGAAAAGAACACTTACATAAACATTCCAGGTAAATACTAAATACTATGTGAGTTTGTTAAAGTACGACTACATGACGGGGAAGTGTGAAAAAAATACAAAGAAAAGAACCAACACCCTCAAGAAATATAAGCAACTAAACAGGGCTAGTTTGGTTGCTGCCCTGGGCTGCATGCCTGGGCAGAAGTGTTGCCTGGCTTGGGCCTAGGATTTCGAGTTTTCTAGCCTGGTGAGGCAGCCTGGACTAGCACCTGTTCGAAACATGGCCTGGGCCTGGTAGGTTGTATACACATAACTGACGCATCAGCCCACAACCCACCTGCAAATGGATTGATTAGCGCCAGGAAGCCACTGGCCATGGTCCAGGCAACTAGAATCTGACGCCTAACAGACTAACTATTTGCCTGAGCTATCCAGGCCAGGCTAGCTCTATATTTTTAGGGGGGGTTCCAACCAAACAAATAGCAGGCAGATCCCCGGGAGGCTCCAGGCCAGGCACCACATAGCGAAGATGCAAACCAAACTAGACCACAAACTCAGAGGATTCTGGCATTGCAAATTATCAACAGGATTAACACAGTAGCAAGTAACATAACTCATAAATTTAGGCTAATTGATACTGAAAGTGAAAATGGAAGTAGGATTAAGTGGCTTAACACATTGCCAACCATGCCGAAAACATCCATGTCTTTCAAAAAACAAGAAATATACTAACCTGTGAATCATGTTGGTTAAAGCCACTGAATTGGGGGGCAAAGCGCGCAAGTCTTGCCTTAAACTGGCGAGGTGAAAATGAGGTTCCGTCAATAGCCCACAACTTCCTCACCAGATCTCCAAATGAATAAGCAAGCTCCCCCTATTTAAGAAACATCGTCTAGATGAGCAACGGAATAAAAATAAGAATAAATGAACTGTGTTTATGGTAAACGAAATTTCAACATGCCTTCATTCCTAGTGGGTTATGGGTGTTTATTTCCTTCTGGTAATCTCCAAGAAAATAGTCAACCAGCTTTGAAGTATGAGCCAAACACTGGACTGCACTGTTCATGAAACATGTGTTTCCAAGATTGTCTAATCCTATTAAACCAGAGCCAACTTGCTTACAGATTCCACCTGATGAATCCAGATCCATGTCCATGATGCCACCATTGCTCAAAGCTGAGCTACCCATGGTCAATGCTAACTCATCTTTTCTCCCAGCAGCACCATTAGCCGGAGGTTCTGATATATCATAGAATTGTATTTCTAGAGGCATCTGAAGATGTGAACAAAATCATATAAGCACAATATACTACAGAAGTATTCCATTACTCATCTAAAGATATGAATAAAATGCCGTTGAAGATCTTATTTCAGAACTTAACTGCTGTTAGATTTAGTATCAAATACCCCCTCCGTCTCAAAATGTAAGACGTATTTTGACATTGTGTCAAAAACATCTTACATTTTGAGACAGAGGGAGTAACTAGGAAGGATAACCTGGTGTATACTTCGTTTAGTCAGGCCAGGTGAGTCTGGATTAAACTAGAAGAAGCCAACTCATCTATTGTGAGGAAGCCAGCTCAATCCAGATCGGTCATCATCGTTGATATTATGGAGGGGGGGGCGTAATATACAATGGCTAAACATGCTTATAGCTTGCCAGATATAACTAGAACTTCAGGAATCAGCCGAATTTAGTTGCAAATAAACAGGTTAAGCACTCTAGCATTGAGGAGATGGGTTAGATTTCAAAAGCTCGGAGAAGATGGGGGCTATAAGCATACTTTCAATTTTAACCCGCTTAAAAGCAACTATTAGTTACTTACTACCCATGTGCACATGAAAATTCAAGTCACTAAAGTAGAAATTTTTCATAGGACAGTGAATATTTACTCAAGAAACCAGCAATATAACGTTCCAGTGCTCCGCATTCAAATACAATTTACTTGAGCATAGGCAATAGAATGGCAAATTTGATCGAGAAGATAATGACCTCCTGGTCAGAAGACCGAGGATCTTGGGGCATACGGTTCCATTCATTCATCAATATGAAGGTTGTTCGCCCAGAGAAATCCCATATGTGAACCTAAATACAATAGACATGTGATCAAAGAAAAGGAACACAAAACTTTACACATTCAAGTGAAAATAATCAGAAATTACCGGCTCAGACTCCGAAGCCAGAATCTTGTTTGCTTTTTTAAAGTTCTCGGCTGAGTTGTCCTGATATGTTAAAACTAAAAGTTAGAACATCAGCATTTTCTTATTAACTGAAGTGAAATTCATGCATGAAAACATATAGATCCTTTACAAAACCAACACTGCTGAGAAACCTTTCTTCAAAACAAGGAGGGGAAGCGGATAGTGTGGAAAATAACACATACCTTTCTACTGATCTTCACTGTTAGTGCATTTGTACCTCGAGCGACCGAAACTCTAAGCATTATAGGATAAATGTTTACGGATGCCTCTTCAGTAAGCAATGAACTTTTGCCATTAGACTTGAGAGAATCGGAATGCCTAGGTGAGAAAATCAAGAAAACAATTAAGTTACAAGACAGATAATATAAACAATCAGGGGAAGCCATAAATTGGAGCATAGCTAAACCAGCCAGCTATGCATATATTAAAAGATTGGTAGGCGTAATTTTTAGGTGCATCATCGCATTCAAATACTATTTATATATGTAATCTCACTTCCCATCCATCACCAGCTCAAGGAATAAATGCAACAGGCTAAATGCAATACCAGATCTCTTGGTCTGAACTCGCTGCATGGTGTAATGCATTTCCCTCAGAATAGTTTAACGTGGGTTACATCCAAGCTTCATCTAAAGAGTAAACACTCTAGCAAATTTGGGTTTGTAACTTCGTACTATTATGGCTTACAACACAAAAGCATAAAGTGAACCAATAAATGTCCTCTTGTTTTCATAGGCTATGGTAGACAAACTAGAGATGAATCAACAAGCCCTATAGTCTACTCTCTGGTAGACCATCGTATTTTTCGTTCTCCTACAAAACTATTCTAGACATGCTGGACACAGAGCATCAACATTAGAAGCCTCAGCAGAGCCAGTATGACAAGTTTCAATTATAACCTTCATGGAAAATTGACGCCAAAGAACTCTCCGGCTTGGTTGCACATTGCTTTAATAAGAAGGAATACTATGTACAGTTGTAAATATACATACAATTAATAATCCATCGCTGACAGTTAGTAAGCGTGTCACTAATAAACCTTTCATGTAACGCATATAAGTCCAACTGCACACTGTAGCATGCTTATACAAAGTTAATATTCCTTATATAGATATAAGGAGGAGAACAAACTACTGGGTGCACAAGACGACACAACAATATCGACGAATTAATCCATCTGCCTAGGCGCATTCATTCTACCAGCAGGCAGCTCAGTGGCGCGCATGCAAGTGAGCAACGGACAGTTACCCTATATAGCCCACCTGAGACTACCGGTGCCATT
Source organism: Elymus sibiricus (assembly GCA_039707655.1). Taxonomy (NCBI): domain Eukaryota; kingdom Viridiplantae; phylum Streptophyta; class Magnoliopsida; order Poales; family Poaceae; genus Elymus; species Elymus sibiricus. Next base: position 41,933,376 of record CM077671.1, read on the forward strand.
TCAGAAACATAGGGCACAAGCTTGGTTCTCTAACTCCCTTTAGCCCCAACAGCAAGGGTGATTCCAATATAGATTCTAGAACATACCTATTAACCAAACCACATAAATTAATCGACAGCGCAATGCATATATGATACCTTAAGCTTCATTGGGCACCAACCATCAGATTTTATCCAATCATCCAATACTAATACCATGCATCATGGCTTACGTAATAACCCGTGCACGGCATGATCAGAATCTAGGCATTACAAATGCATCTATCTATATTCATCCAATCCATGATCCGGTCCCGTCCCAACGAGCAAGTAGAGGAGGCAGAGCCTTTTGTGCTCACCAGGTGCGTGCCTTCCCGAAGAGGTCGGCCGCGACGAGCGCGTAGCTCCTGGCTCCGGCCTTGGCGGAGGCGTCGGGCTGGAGGAGGTCGTCGGCGCGGCGGAGGGTGAAGGCGGCGTTGTCGCTCATGAGCATGCTGATCACCCCGCGGATCCCGTAGGAGGGGGGCCCCCACGGCGCCGCCGCGTAGGGCACCCCGTGCGCGTCGATCCCGGCGCCCTCCTGCGCCTCCCTCCACCACCTGCATTGCTCGGGCAAGCGATGCCGTCAGAGACGCCGTCCGCGTAGGGCCCGGATCGGAGGGCTAGGGTTAGGGTTTGTCGGGGCGCTTACCGGTGCTGGACGAGGAAGACGCGGTCGTCGTCATCGGCGGGCGCGGCGGGGGCGGGGCCGGGGCCGGAGGTGGACGGGGCGTCGCCGGCGGCGAGCGGGGAGGAGGGCATTGGGGCGGGATCCGAGGGAGCTCGGCGGCGGATTCGGGGACGCGGGCGGCGGGGAGGAAATCGATTTGGATTTGGATTTGGATTTGGATTGAATCGAAGCGGAGGGGCGAGGAGGGGGTGGAGAAGACGATGCCCCGAAGGAGAAGGCTGCTATTTACGCGGAGGACGATGAGTCACTTGACCAAGGGATCGAATCGGACCGAGCCGCGGCCACAGCGAGTAGTAGCGCTTTCTGGAACCGGGCCCACCCGTCAGCCTCGCCTGCTGTCTTCCTGACAAATTCTTTTTTTTTCATGGGGGGCAAAAATCTTTCTTACCAATTTTGCTATGTATATATCTCGGTAATTTCCATCAAAAATTAATATGCTTGTCAAGGGCCGAGGCGACCGGCGAAGGAGGAAGAGCATCGCCCGACAGTATGGCACTCGACACGGCTTAGATGTCGTGTCGAGGGGTCGGCCACCTCATCGAAGGAAAACCGATGCATATCTTGCATGCTAGATGTTTGCTTCTCCGGCGATTTTGCTTTTAGTATCTTATATAGTACGTTAGCTACGCTCGAGGGACTTTCAGGTCTCGACAAAAAAGGAGCAACCTTCATTGATGCCCTCCCAACAAAAACCCGCGGCTTTTGCGTACCACCCGTGGTGTCCCCGTGCCCGGTATCCAAGAAAGACGTCATCACCTCATGACACTCGCGCTACCACGAGACTGTCATGGTGTAGTATACTTCCACGCGGCATCGGGGCACGCTCACCCAACCGCCACAACCATCCGCAGTGACACATATCCAAGTCGAACGGTGGCGGTGGCGGTCACGCCTGAAACAGAAATGTGCGCTAGGGTCATGAACTGATAATCATGAGACCATGGAAGAGGTAGATTACCGACGTTTAGCTCCATATTTTCCATGTGCCCTAAAGAATGGGTAGTGTGTATGTGGAAGCAACCCATGAGAAATTTAGGCGCGGCTACTTTTTTTTCTTCCTTGTGAAACTAAAGAAGTTGGATGGGAAGTAGTGGCCAAGAGCCCCACCGTCTGTGGTTGGAGGACGTGCCAGACACAATTGGTGGCCAGCGATCTTGCTATGCCTAATGAGTAATCGGAACGGAGTTTCAAAAAAAAAGTTGGACACGATCAGGGGATAAGTCGGCTTATTTTTCCTTGTGAAATTCGAGTCAGGAAACGAACGTGATCGTTTGATCACTGCATATCCGGTGCGCGTCCGGTCCGGGCCGGACAAGGCGATAGCAACGAGGTTTTGTTGTTGGCTGGGATCATATCGGATGCCATTTTTCCGGTCCATGTGCGGTGCAGCGGGCGGGAGCCCGGCATCCGCGGGGGGATATTCCTCCGAGCTTCGGGATCACTGCTGCGCGAGCCGAATCTATCTACCGCGTCCGCGTGCAAGAACCAACGCGAGGAAGGGAAGAGAGCAGCAGCGGGGGGAGTGGCTTGCGGGGCGGGGATGCCGCCGTGGCGTGGGGTTATTGGGCGGGTGATGCCGCCAGCGCGGAAGACGTGGCGTCGCGTACACGAACTGTCGAACATGGTCAATCCCGTGCGTTGCGTGTAGTGCGAGTTTATGTGTTTATTATCCATGGGCGGAGAAGGTGGATACGCCACGTGACGGTAAGTGGTTGGGCGAGAGGTGTCACTCTTGACGCGGTCGGGGGAAAGCGAGGGGAGGCGTGCGTAGCGTACGCGTACGCGGGGTCTCGTGCGCGAGTGTATCCGTACGTGCGTATATGACTGTGTCTTCTTCCCACGGCTTTGCAGGCCATGCTTCGATTCCAACCAGTGCTACACTTTCTCAAGAAAAAAAAAAGCAATGCTACACCTGGAGCCATCTACACAAACACCTCATGTACGTCCAGATGAACGACTTGGTCAGCGACCGGTCACAAAATTATGACTCAATCGAGCTTTTCAAATCGGTCTTATACGTCTGGACTGACGGGCAATTCATATTCAGCTCATATCCAGGGTAGATATGAGGAGGCCCGAATGCTTTCGGGCGTGTCCATCACGTGAGACTGACAGGCGGAATCCACACGGACACCCATCAAAACCCGTCGGTCCGGTGAGAATGCCGCTCGGGCGTGCCGCAGACACATGTCAGGCAGACAATCTAGTCTTTGTACTTTGCTACTTCCTCCGTTCCTAAATATTTGTCTTTTTAGAGATTTTACTATGAACTACATACGGATGTATATAGACATAATTTAGAGCGTAGATTCATCCATTTTGCTTTGTATGTAGTCTATAGTTGAATCTCTAAAAAAAACAAATATTTAGGAACGGAGGGAGTAGTTTTTATGATGGCCTTCTTATCTCATTTCTGTTGGGGTTTAAAAAGGGCTGACTTATTCAAAGCCTGAATCGCTTAGCAAGGAGTCAAAGACAAGAAAAATGAACATCCTGTTAAATGGTCTGAGGTTTGCCAACATAAAAACAGACTGGTTTAGGCATTATCAAATTAGAAGCCTTGTTAGAGAAATGGTTGTGTAAACTTGAAATAGAGTAGGGTCTTTGGTAATCCATGTTGACCAGTAAGTATATTACTCCCTCTGTTCCTAAATATAAGTCTTTTAAAGATTTCATTACGAAGTACATATGAATGTATATAGACATATTTTAGAGTGTAGATTCACTCATTTTGCTCCGTATGTAGTCCGTAGTAGAATCTCTACAAAGACCTATATTGAAGAACAGAGAGAGTAAAAGGGATGCATGCCTCGGATTCAACATAAACAAGGTGAATTCCGATTTTGGTGTGGTATCTTGTTAGTTAAACATCTGTATTTCAAGTATATGAGATTACAAGTTGGGGATGGGGCTATTACTATGGGGAGATTGGTGGTTAGTGCATTTCAAACCGATCCCCTATAACCGGTTAGTGGAGTAAAATTTCGGTTTTACTCCACTAACCGGCACCTAGCTGATCCCTCATCCGTTGTTCGTGGAGTATATTTTTTACTTCGTCCCTAAAAGTTTTCCTATTTTTACTCCACCGATTGGCGGCCGAGTAAAACTCTACGCCTCTCTCTCGCGTTCGCGCCGCCGCTGCATCTTCGCCGGCGCGCCTCTAGCCGGCCCCGCCGCTACCTTGTTCCATCCCTTGCCCTCCACTGCCGTTCTGCTCGTCGGCCAGCCCATTCAGCCCTTGTCGCCGTCGCCGGAATCAAGGTGAAACGCCGCCACCGTCGCCATTGTTGATTCGTCCGATTTCTTTCGACTTTCATCGTTTTTTAGCGGCCGCCGCATCTCACCTTGCTTGCACACCGCTGCAGGTCACCCGCCGCTCGCCGGTTCAGTCTAAACCACATCGGCCGGCTTGTGCACTACCACCACACCCCAAGTGTTCGAAGAATTGCATGGGTGAGTTTTTTTGTTTGTTTCGATTTGAACCGAGCCATTTGGATTGAACCGAACCGTTTGGAATGTAGATGAAGAGGTTGAAGGAGATGGCGTTGGAGGATTCGTCGTCATCCGAAGAGGAGGAAGAAGACGACGATGACTTTGACACCGTTTTAGGCATGATTCTCAATGATGATGTTCGGCGGCCGAGGAGAGGATCACAATTTGGCCGCATACACATCAACCGTGATAGAGCCGAGGGCCATGCCAAGATCATGAAACATTACTTTGATCCAAACCCAACCTATCCGGCGAAGTACTTTCGTCGACGGGGAGTGAAGCACCTTTGATAAGTGAAAATTGGTAAGGAAACATTTTCGGTACGTGCTGAAATTTACTGTTGCTTCTTACTATGAACGGTCACCCTTTGAGTGGCTTGTTCGGGGCATCTTCGCCTCGAACGGAAGTTGAAAAGGTTGCTCCTCAACCTACTGAACATACTGAAAATATTTATTATGAGATTTCTTCGGGTATGTTAGAGAAACTGCTAGCTAATCCTTATGATGGTACGACTCATCCTGATTACCATTTGATATTTGTCGATGAGGTTTGTGGATTATTTAAGCTTATAGGTTTATCTAGAGACAAGGTTAAGAAGAAGGTTTTCCCTTTATCTTTGTAGGGAAAGGCATTGATGTGATACAGGCTATTGGATGATATTGGATCATGGGACTGGAATCGCTTGAAGCTGGAATTTCATCAGAAGTTTTATCCTATGCATCTAGTCCACCATGATCGGAACTTTATTTATAATTGCTGGCCTCGTGAAGGAGAAAGTATCGCTCAAGCTTGGGGGGGCTTAAATCTATGATGCACACTTGCCCCAACCATGAGCTCTCAAAAGGAATGATTATACAAAAAAATTATGCTTGGCTTTCTCATGATGATCAAGTATTACTCGATTATTCTTCTACTGGTTCCTATATGATGAGGACTATTGAATTCAAATGGGATCTATTGGAAAGAATTAAGCGCAACTCTGAAGATTGGGAACTTGACAAAGGTAAAGAGTCAGATATAAAGCTTAAGTTTGATTGTGTTAAATCTTTTATGGAAACTAATGCTTTCCATGAGTTTAGCAATAAATATGCTCTTGACTCTGAGATAGTAGCTACTTTCTGTGAATCATTTGCTACTCATGTTGATCTCCCCAAGGAGAAGTGGTTTAAATATCATCCATCCATTGAAAACCCATTAGAGGAACCTGTTAAAATTAAAAAGGAAGAAATAATTGTTAGCCACATTGATCCAATTGTTCCTACTGCTTATATTGAGAAACCACCTTTCCCTGTTAGAATTAGGGAACATGCTAAAGCTACAACCGTGGTTAATAAAAGTCATGTTAGAACACGTAAACCTTCTGAACAAATAAATATTGAGCCTAATGTTGCTCTGGTTAAAGATCTCCTAGTCGATAACATTGATGGTCAGGTTATTTACTTCTGTGAAGAAGATGCTAGAATTGCAAAACCTGGTAGAAACAAGCGAGATGAGCTAGATAAAAACAAACCAGTTATTGGCATGCCTGTTGTTTCTGTTAAAATTGGAGATCATTGTTATCATGGCTTGTGTGACATTGGTGCTAGTGTTAGTACTATACCTTTTACCTTATATCAAGAAATTATGCATGACATAGCACCCTCTGAGATTGAAGATATTGATGTTACTATTAAGCTTGCAAACAGAGATACTATTACACCACTTGGGATTGTTAGGGATGTTGAAGTCTTGTGTGCAAAAATTAAGTACCCAATTGATTTCTTAGTGCTTGGTTCAGAACAAGATAGCTTTTGTCCCATTATATTTGGTAGATCTTTCTTGAATACTGTTAATGCTGAAATTAATTGTGTTACTGAGAAGGTCAAAGTAAGCTTTGGTGATGTGTCTCATGAATTTAATTTCTCTAAGTTTGGTAGACAACCACACAAGAAAGAATTACCTAGTAAGGATGAAATGATTGGTCTTGCTTCTATTGTCGTACCTCCTATTGATCCGTTAGAACAATACTTGCTAGATCATGAAAATGATATGAATATGAATGAAAGAAATGAAATCGATGATATATTTCTTAGACAAACACCTATTCTTAAACACAACTTGCCAGTTGATATTTTAGGGGATCCTCCTCCACCCAAGGGAGATCCCGTGTTTGAGCTAAAAACATGACCTGATACTTTGAAATATGCTTATCTTGATGAAAAGAAGATATATCCTGTTATTATCAGTGCTAACCTTTCAGAGCATGAGAAAAGGAGATTACTTAAAACTCTGAAGAAGCACAAGGCTGCTATTGGATATACTCTTGATGATCTTAAGGGCATAAGTCCCACTCTATGTCAGCACAAGATTAATATGGAACCGGATGCTAAACATGTCATTGATCATCAACGTCGTTTGAATCGTAAGATGAAGGAGGTGGTAAGAACTGAAACATTAAAGCTTTTGGAGGAAGGTATAATTTATCCCATAGCTGATAGTAGATGGGTAAGTCATGTTCACTGTGTTCCTAAGAAAGGAGGTATAACTGTTGTCCCTAATGATAAAAATGAACTTATTCCGCAAAGAATCGTAACTGGTTATAGGATGGTAATTGATTTCAGGAAATTAAATAAAGCTACTAGGAAATATCATTACCCCTTGCCTTTTATTGATCAAATGTTAGAAAGACGGGCGCTTATAGGCGCCGATCGACCGGCGCCAGGTTTGGCCGGTCGGTTGGCAGCCGCGCGATTTGCCCAGCTATAACCGTCAGATTTCATCTTTAACCTCCAGATACGCAAACACCTCATCTATGTCTTTTTCCCACATCCACGGAACAGCAAAAAAACCTTCCGACGCCAACAACTCGCCGCCCCCCGGTGCTCGCGCCGTCGTAGTAACTACGACGCATGTCTCCATAGCCGTCTGCTTGCAGCACCGCGGCTTGCCGCGCCACTCCAAAAGGTCGACATTGCAGCAAAACGCCCCGCGTCCCTCCAGCTCATTGCCCCTTCGGTGCTCCTCGCCGTCATAGCAACTGCGGCACACGTCATCATCGCCGGGTCACCGCGCCACTCCAAAAGTCCGTCGTTGCAGCAAAAAGACCGCCATCGCCGTCGGTGTCCTCGTGAATGGTTGTAGCAATCGTCAACACCGGTAGTAGCAAACAACGACACCGGTAGTAGCAAAAAAGGCATCGCTGCCGTCGGTGTCCTTGCGAACCGTTGTAGCAAATGTCAACACCTGTAGTAGCAAAATACGACACCAGTTGCAGCAAATTGGTTGTCGCCGCCGTCAATGTCCTCGTGAATGGTCGTAGCAATCGTCAACATGGTAGTAGCAAAAAAGACAACGGTTGCAGCAAAAGTCCATCGTCATCGTCGTGGGTCTCAGTTCGTCACGAATGGTTGTCGCAAAAATCGTCGTAGCAAAAATGCCGACGGTTGCAGCAAAAAACTCAGCCGATTCCAGCAAAAAGTTCAATTCGCGGGTAGCATCATTTTTTTTGCCTGCGTGGTTCATCTATGCAACAACGCGGCCATGGTTCTTCCAGCAAAAATCAATCAACCGGTTCCAGCAAAATCTCGTCGTCGGTTAAGGAGGTGGTCGGACGGCGACTGCTGGCTATGCAATGCGAGGTAGCAGATGAACAGGAGAGAGAGGAGAGATGAAGAAGAAAGGAAAGGCTACAAGGAATCGGTGGTTACCGATATGGAAGGAAGCAAGCGATGCGGTGAGTGGGTCCTAGACGTGGCCAGCCTGTGCATAGCGAGGGGTGGTTGCGTGTCGCACGATTTGGATCGATCCCGCGGCTTCCGCGAGGCCGGCGCAGTGTTCGGCCGGCGCACCGGATGCAAACACTTTCCTAGAAAGACTATCTAAGCACACACACTTTTGCTTTCTTGATGGATATTCTGGTTTCTCTCAAATACCTGTGTCAAAAGAGGACCAAGAAAAAACTACCTTTACATGCCCTTTCGTAACTTATGCTTATATATGTATGCCTTTTGGTCTATGCAATGCACCTGCTACTTTTCAAAGATGTATGACTATTATATTCTCTGACTTTTTGTGAAAAGATTGTTGAGATTTTCATGGATGATTTTTCCGTTTACGGGACTTATTTTGATGATTGCTTGAGCAAACTTGCTCGAGTTTTGCAGAGATGTGAAGAAACTAATCTTGTCTTGAATTGGGAAAAGTGCCACTTTATGGTGAATGAAGGTATACTACTTGGGCATAAAATTTATGAACGCGGCATTGAAGTGGACAAGGCTAAAGTTGATGCAATAGAAAAAATGCCATGTCCAAAAGATATCAAAGGTATAAGAAGTTTCCTTGGTCATGCTGGTTTTTATAGGCATTTCATTAAATATTTCTCAAAGATTTCTAGGCCACCGACTAATCTTCTTCGAAAAGATATTCCTTCTGTTTTTTATGATGATTGTGTAGAATCCTTTGAAATACTTAAGAAAGCCTTGATTTCTGCACCTATTTTCCAACCACCTGATTGGAATCAACCATTTGAAATTATGAGTGATGCTAGTGATTTTGTTGTTGGTGATGTTCTAGGACAAAGAGTAAACAAGAAATTGAATGTTATTCATTATGCTAGTAAGACCCTAGACAATGATCAAAGAAATTATGCTACTATTGAGAAGGAATTTTTAGCGGTTGTGTTTGCATGTGATAAATTTAGACCTTACATTGTTGATTCCAAAGTAACTATTCACACTGATCATGCTACTATTAAAATACCTTATGGATAAGAAAGATGCTAATCCTAGACTTATTAGGTGGGTGCTTTTACTTCAAGAATTTGACTTGCATATTGTTGATAGGAAGGGAGTTGAAAACCCTGTAGCAGATAACTTGTCTACGATGGAAAATGTTCTTGATGACCCACTGCCTATTGATGATAATTTTCCTGATGAGCAACTTGCTGTTATAAATACTTCACGTAGTACTCCTTGGTATGCGGATTATGCTAATTACATTGTCGCTAAATATATACCACCTAGCTTCACCTATCAACAAAAGAAAAAAATCTTTATGATTTACGACATTACTTTTGGGATGACCCACATCTTTATAAAGAAGGAGTAGATGGTGTTATTAGACGTTGTGTACCTGAGCATGAACAGGGACAGATCCTACGGAATTGTCACTCTGAGGCTTATGGAGGACACCATCCTGGAGACAGAACTGCACACAAGGTATTACAATCCGGTTTTTATTGGCCGACTCTTTTTAAAGATGCTCGTAAGTATGTCCTTTCTTGTGATGAATGTCAAAGAATTTGTAACATTGGTAGACGTCAGGAAATGCCTATGAATTATTCACTCGCTATTGAACCATTTGATGTTTGGGGATTTGATTATATGGGACCTTTTCCTTCCTCTAATGGGTATACTCATATTCTAGTTGCTGTTGATTATGTTACTAAGTGGGTAGAAGCTATTCCAACTAGTAGTGCTGATCATAACACTTCTATTAAAATGCTTAAAGATGTCATTTTCCCGAGGTTTGGAGTCCCTAGATATTTAATGACTGATGGTGGTTCAAATTTTATTCATGGTGCTTTCCATAAACTTCTAGTTAAATATGACGTTAACCATAGAGTTGCATCACCGTATCATCCTCAGTCTAGTGGCCAAGTTGAATTGAGCGATCGAGAAATAAAATTAATTTTGCAAAAGACTGTTAATAGATCTAGAAAGAATTGGTCTAAGAAACTTGATGATGCTCTATGGCCTTATAGAACTGCTTACAAAAACCCCATGGGGATGTCCCCTTATAAGATGGTCTATGGAAAAGCATGTCATTTACCTCTTGAGTTAGAACATAAAGCTTATTGGGTAATTAAAGAACTTAATTATGACTTTAAACTTGTGGGTGAAAAGAGGTTATTTGATATTAGTTCATTAGATGAATGGAGGACACAAGCTTATGAAAATGCCAAGTTGTTTAAAGAAAAAGTTAAAAGATGGCATGATAAGAGAATCCAAAAACGGGAATTCAATGTAGGAGACCTAGTCCTTTTGTACAATGGTCGTTTCATATTTTTTGCAGGTAAGCTCCTCTCCAAATGGGAAGGCCCTTATGTTGTTGAGGAGGTCTATCGCTCCGGTGCTATTAAGATTAATAACTTCGAAGGCAAAAATCCAAGAGTGGTAAATGGGCAAAGAATTAAGCATTATATCTCAGGTACGCCCATTAATGTTGAAACTAATATTATTTAAGTGATAACACCAGAGTAGCACATAAAAGAGACCTTCCAGGACACTCCAGAAACTTGAAAAAGGAGTAGGTACGTGATACGGTAAGTAAATCGACTCCAGAAATAACAAAAAAATATGTTATGTTTGGTGTTGGTATTTTAGAAAAATTCCAAAAATTAAAAGGTGTCAGGGGGACCCATGAGGGAGGCACAGGCCAACAGGGCATGCCCACCCCCCTGGGCACGCCCTGATGGCTTGTGGGGCCCTCGTGTGCCTCCCGGACTCCGTTTTCTTCCCGAACACGTATTCTGACCTTGAAAAAAATCATTATATATATTCCCGTATGTTTTGACCACCACATTGCAAGTTTCTCCTCTGTTCTTGTTTCGGGTCTTTTTTCTGACAGATTTAGATTGCCATGACGTCGCCAAGCTCCTTCAAGGACAAGTTCTTTGAGAAGGTCATCAACCCTTACCTGCTGGAGGTGATGAAGCACCCTCAAGACATTGAGATGCGTGAGGGGGTGCTCCACATCCGGGATGTTCAAGGCCCCAAGAAGGAGGGGAGCGAGAAGGTCAGGCTTGCAGCAGTGGAGCACGAGATCTTCAAGTGCCAATGGATGGTTGAACGTGGTCTGAGTGCTAACCACTCTATGATCACAGACTTCATCCTAGAAAATAAGATGGACATAAGGAACATGGGAGAGGCTCTCTTCAAGCTTCAAGAGCGGATCGGGCATCTCCAAGTGTGACGCCCCTGCTCGACACGTGCACTAATCATACACGCAAACGTGCACGCTCGAGAACAGAGACTCATGGGAGGATATCACAACACAACACTAAACTCAAATAAAGGTCTCAAATCATCACATTACAAACCAGGGGTCACGAGGACCCGAATACATAAGTCATACAAACATAATATCTGGGTACAGACATAGTTAGTCAAGTTTTGCCTTAAGAAGGCTAGCACAAGCAACGATACAGATCGAAAAGGCGCAGGCCTCCTGCCTGGGAGCCTCCAAACTAATCCTGGTCGGCTGGCTCAACCCAGAAGAAGTGGCCTCCGGGACTCTCCTGGTAGTAACAAACGGTGGCGGCATCTGGCTCCTGGGCTCCGTCGGCATCTGGTCGCAAGTATCGGGTATGGGGGAAAAAGAATAGCAAAGCAACCGTGAGTACTCATCCAAAGTACTCGCAAGACTGACATCAGAACTATGCTAAATGAATTGTATCAAAGGAATGGGGCTATATCTGTGGACTGTACTGCAGAATGCTGGAATAAAGGGGGGAAGGCCTAGCCTATCGAAGACTAGCATCTTGAAGCAGTTCTTGCAGCATCAGAAGAGAGTAGAATACAGTAGCAATTAATAGTGGTTGTATAATAACAACTCCCTGAGATCCTTTCTCGACTATCCCGCGAGAAAGTAATCCCGAGAGCAGTAGTAACAGTTTAACATGTATCATCATCACTTTATAGTTGTCATGGATCCGGGCACAACTCCAAGCGTCCTGTTACCGTGGACACGGCTATTCGAATAGATATCTTCCCTGCAGGGGTGCACTACTGTTACCCAACACGCTCGATTAACTCCGGCCGCACACCCTTGTTCCTGGTGATGTCCGGCCTCGGATGATCGACACGACGCAGCCCGGCCTACAGCTCAGCAGAGAGGTCAACACGCCGGTCTAAATCCTAAGCACGAAGGGGTCTTGGGCCATCGCCCTCCGCACTCCTGCACGTTGCGTGGGTGGTTGGAGTGCAGGCGCGACACTGAACAACACAGTGAAGTACCAGCCCAATCCCAACAATCAGCCCGCAATGTAACTTGTGACGTCTGAAGAGTTTTCGGCTGACACTACGACGTAGAGGGCCCCATTAAACCATTATCCCACGTGGTGGTAGTGCGTAAAGGGCACGACGACCCACTCAGATCAAATACCCAGTTCCGTTAAGTTCGGTTATTACCCCAACATGCTCGATTTCCTCCGGCCACACACCCTTGTTCCTGGTGATGTCCGGCCTCGGGTGATCGACACGTACAGGGTTCTTGTCTTCTGACTAGGTATTGCATGACGCGCGGGTACTCTTGGAGCCGACCTGTTGGGGATATAACCCCGCGGTTAACCCGCCCTGAAGGGGCCGGGTTACACCGGTTGGTGACTCATAGTATAAGAGCCTAAGCCGGCCCAGGAAGGAAGGAGGTGAAGACGACGACTTACAGATGGGCTAGCAGAAGGCCCAGAGCCTGGTGGCGACTCAAGGCCCGAAAGGGTAAACCGCCAGGAGAAGACTTACCTTGTAAGACTAGGAAAGTAGAACCAGGGGCGGTTATGCTGTGTAACCCGACCCGGACTTTTGTAAGCCCAGGGCCTCAACCTATGTATATAAAGGTGAGCCCCTGCGGCGGGTTAGAAAGGTTAAGAAAGACAGAAAGACTTACGGCGAGAGAGACTAAGCAATCGAGAGCTAGGGCAAGCAAGTCACCTCTTGTAATTGATACACCATTTAATATAGCTAAAGCAGGACGTAGGCTTTTACCTCCACCGTGAGGGGCCGAACCTGGGTAAACTCGTGTCCCTTGTCCCGCTTAACCCCTTTGAGTCCACTACCATGGCGTTGGCTCCGAACCCAAGCCTTCGGGCATCTGCCGTGATAAAACCACGACAGGTGGCGCCCACCGTGGGGCCAGCACTCGGTGGTGTTGAGTTCTCAAAGGGTGCTCTCCTCGGGGGCGAGGGGTACGTGGTCGGCGAGATGACTAAGAGCCGCCGCAGGAAGCTTTACATCGACGACGCCGGCTGGGGTCCTGAGGCTGACTCAATCGAGTACGGTTTCCGGGTCCCCTTTGGTGGAATCCACGTCTTCATCGGCAAGATTGGCGGATCTAAACCCGGGCCGGACATCTGCACCGACATCGTCGAGCCGGCTCGGCGCAAGCAACCCGCCAAGAGCATACAACCCGCCCGTGCTGACCCGGGCAGGAAGCATGTCTTCATCGGCTTTACTCAGGGCACGGAGCTTGAGGGTTCTGTGTCAGAGGGAGAAACTTACGTCTACTCCGAGGAGGGATCCTCATGGGGGTAGACGGAGTCAATCTATCAGCTTCAGGATGGAGGGCTTGGGGGCTACGACGAGCCTTACCCCGAGTCGGAATACCATGAGCCGAACGATTATGAGCCGCCAAGCCATGCGGCCGTCTTCATGGCCGGTTCGACGGCGGCTCAGGGCAGTACACCCGCCGGTGCGACCGCATCCGGGTCAAGCGCGCCCCCGGCTCAGGTTCTCCTGGATCTGATGAACGAGCTTACAACATTGATGGCGACTGAAGTTACTGCTGAGAACCAGGCGGCCCGCAATACAGAAATCACCAGATTGAAAGATCGGATGACCGCGGTCCAGCAGGAAGTTAACGAGCTGAAGGCTCAGATGGATGCTGAGGCGGAGCGCCTTAAGGCGGACGCTTTTCGCCTCGAATTGGAACAACAGTCGGCTGCGGCGGTTCAGCGGATGAGACATCAGTCCCGCTTGCCGGAGCAGTATGAAGCTAGGAATCTCTTCAACACGCCAGGAACGGGACGAAGTGTGCCTTTGGCCATAACCCGGACGGCGAAAATACCTGGGAGCCGGGCGGCGGTTCATCGTCAGCAGCTAGACCCGCCACGACGGAATCAAAACCCGCCACCACTTTATCTGACACCGCCGGGTCATTATTCTAACCCGGCAGCGAACATGGTGGCAGCGGCAACCAGGCTTGATACAATCCCGATTCCCGATGAGGCGCCTTACGCGGAAGAGGTGCGGAATGCCATTGGATACCTGCGCACGGCGATGGCCCAGCAGGAGAAGTATAATTACAGCCGGAGTCGCGTGCACTCGACGCCCATCCCCGGCCGTAGCTATAGCCGGCGCTATGAGTCGCCGGCGGTTTCTAGCAGTGAACGACATCGTAACCCGCCGCAAGCGGATCAGGCGGCTCTGGATGCTCAGGCATTGGTGGATCGGGCGAGAGCACTGCTAGGGGAAGCGGCTCAGGCAGCAGCGGCGTCTCAGGAACATACAGCCGCCCCTTCCGTCTCGGGAGGAGCGGGGTTGACTTCCAGGGCTGTGGGGGTGCCGTGTCTGGTACCGGCTCTGCGGAACGAGCGTCTGCCGAAGGATTTCAAGGGTCCTCGTAAGGTGCCCAATTATACTGCTGACTTACCTCCAGAGGCCTGGGTTGAAAGCTATGAGCTAGCCATGGAGATGTTGGATGTCAGTGATGCAGTCTGCGCCAAGTATTTCATTATGATGCTGGAAGGGCCAGCTCGCACCTGGCTAAAGGGTTTGCCACCCAACACCATTAACTCTTGGGCCGAGTTAAGGGCGAGATTCATCAAAATTTTTAAAGGAACATGCAAGCAGCCCATGACGATTGTGGATTTGGACCATTGTGTACAGTGTGAGGACGAGTCGGCTCATCACTGGGTCCGGCGGGTCTCTGCTATTATCCACTCTTCAGAGCAGATTACGGCGGCTCAGGCGGTTTTAATTCTTGAGAAGAACTGCCACTTCACGCCTCTGAAGCAGAAGCTCGGCCGGCTCAAGCGGTCATGCCAAGACATGGGGGAGCTCATGGCGGCTCTCACCAAGTATGCAGATTCTGACAATACGAAGGACCCGGGCTCTGATGAGGAGAAATCAGGTCAGGGGAAGAAAGGTAACAATGGTAAGGGTCAACAGCCGGGTGCGGCTGGAAACAACAACGCTGGAAAGCGGAAACACCCGGAGGGCGGGTCAGAGTTAGTGGCTAACACCAACACCGGAAACAACCGTGCCAAGGGCAACGGGAATTACAGGCAGCCTTTTTACAGAGGTAAGGTTTCTCTGGAGGAGATGCTCAATAAGCCTTGTCCAGAGCACAGCCGGAATGGCAAGCAAGCGGATCATACATGGGGAAATTGCAGCATTATGCGGGACTTTCGGAACCACAGCGTTCAACAACATCGTAATAATGGCCATGGCCCGTCGGGCGGCTCAGGAGCCGGCTTTGGTGCGGGCGGCTCAGGATCTGGCTATCAGGGTCAAGGCAACCAAGGAGGTCATAACCAACAGTCTGGTGGTGGAGGCCAGCAGCAGAATAACCAGTCAGGGTATCAGAGTAACCCGAAGCAGCTCAGTGGGGGTCAGCATCACGTTTTCACAACCAGCCTTGACAAGCGGGAACGGAAGGTACGCAAATGGGCGGTTAACGCAGTTATGCCGGTTCTCCCACAGTACCTCAAGTGGTCTGAGTATGACATCACTTGGAGCAGGGCGGATCACCCGCCGCGTGTTGATAACCCGGGGCAACTGGCCTTAGTAGTTGCCCCCCAAGTGGGTGGATACAAGTTCACTAAAGTACTTATGGATGGCGGCAGCAGCATCAACATCCTGTATTATGACACCTTTCGCCGGATGAATCTTCTTGACAAGGATCTCAAGCCTTCTTCGACAGTCTTTCACAGTGTCGTACCCGGAAAGTCAGCTTATCTAGTCGGGAAAATCTCTTTGGAAGTGGCTTTTGGTGATGAAAACAATTACAGGGTGGAGTCTCTATGGTTTGAGGTAGTTACGATCAAGAGCCCATACCATGCTATCTTTGGACGGCCGGCTTATGCAAAGTTCATGGCCAGGCCCTGTTATGTGTATTTGCAGCTTAAGATGCCCGGATTGAAGGGAACGATTACTGTGTATGGTGATCGGAAGACGGCTGTGGAATGTGAAGAAGGTGATGCGGCTTACGCAGAGACAAACTGTGCTGAGGCAGAACTCGATTTCTACAAGCAGAATGTTGACCCGGCAGACATGACTTCTCTGAAGAAACCCAACACGGAATCTGAGCCGCCCCTCAAGTTTCTAGCAGACGATACTAAGTTGGTGGACTTTGCGCCGGGCGACTCATCGAAGCAGTTCACTATTGGGGCCAATATGGACCCCCAATAGGAAAGCGCGCTCATCGAATTCATCCATGAGAATCGGGACATCTTTGCATGGAAACCTTCTGACATGCCGGGTGTACCGAGAGAATTCGCTGAGCACCATCTTAATGTGGATCCTAAGTTTAAGCCGGTTAAACAGTTCCTCCGGCGGTTCAATGAAGAGAGACGTAAAGCTATTGGAGAAGAGGTGGCCCGGCTCTTGGCCGCAGGGTTCATCGTCGAAGTGTTTCACCCGGAGTGGCTTGCTAACCCGGTGTTGGTACTCAAGAAGAACGGCACGTGGCGTATGTGTGTGGACTACACGGACCTTAACAAGGCGTGCCCGATTGATCCTTTTGCTCTCCCTCGCATTGATCAAATTATAGATGCGACGGCGGGTTGTGAGAGCCTGTGTTTCCTGGATGCTTACTCAGGGTATCATCAGATCAAGATGGCAGTTAAAGACCAAGATAAGACGGCTTTCATAACACCTTTTGGTGCTTTCTGCTATGTATCCATGCCTTTCGGGCTCAAGAGCGCCCAGGCGACTTACCAGCGCTGTGTCCAGAACTGTCTTCACAGTCAAATTGGGCGCAATGTTCATGCTTATGTGGATGATATTGTGGTTAAGTCTCGGAAGAAGGAGACTTTGCTTGACGACCTGAAGGAGACGTTTGATAATCTACGGGTTTACAAGATGATGCTTAACCCGGCCAAGTGTGTCTTTGGAGTTCCAGCCGGTAAGCTCTTGGGGTTTCTGGTCTCAGAGCGAGGCATTGAGGCTAACCCGGATAAGATAAAAGCTATCACTTCCCTGTCAGAGCCAAAGTGTGTTAACGATGTCCAACGCCTGGCGGGTCGAATCGCCGCGTTAAGCCGGTTTATAAGTCGCCTGGGTGAGAAAGCTATCCCTTTGTATCAGATGATGAAGAAGACAGACGACTTCGTCTGGAGTAAGGAGGCGGGTGAGGCATTTGAAGCCCTCAAGAAGCAGCTAACTGAGCCGCCCGTTTTGGCTGCTCCAATTGAGAAGGAACCTTTGCTCCTCTATGTGGCGGCTAATAACAGAGCAGTCAGCGCTGCAATAGTTGTGGAGCGTAAAGAGGCAGGGAAGGAATATCCGGTTCAGAGGCCGGTTTACTACATCAGTGAGGTGTTGATCGAGTCTAAGCAGAGATACCCTCATTGGCAGAAGCTGGTTTATGGGGTGTTCATGGCAAATCGAAAGTTGAAGCATTACTTCTTGGGACACCCTATTACTGTGGTGAGTTCTGCCCCGTTGGGGGACATAATTCAAAACAGGGAAGCCACTGGCCGGATTGCAAAGTGGGCGCTGGAACTTGGGCCTCTCAATCTTACGTACGTACCTCGTACGGCTGTCAAGTCTCAAGCTTTGGTGGATTTCATTAACGACTGGACAGAGTTGCAGGCGCCTGAGGAAAAGCCGGATAACACTTATTGGACGATTCACTTTGACGGGTCTAGACAGCTAGAAGGCTCGGGGGCTGGGGTTGTCTTAACCTCCCCTAAAGGTGATAAGTTCTGTTATGTGCTCAGACTAATGTTTACCTGTACTAACAATGCAGCTGAGTACGAGGCCTTGCTTCATGGTCTCCGTGTGGCGAAAGAAATGAGCCTGAGCCGGGTTAGGTGCCTTGGCGACTCAGACCTTGTGGCTCAGCAGGTTTCAGGCACTTGGGATTCCAAAGACCCAAGGATGGCGGCTTATCGTCAGGCGGTGGATGAAATTGCTGGCCATTTCAAAGGTTATCAAGTGGATCATATTGACCGTCGCAAGAATGAGGCAGCCGATGCTTTGGCAAGACTCGGCTCTCAGCGTAAGCCGGTGCCGCCTAACGTTTTCTTGGACGTCTTACACCACCCGTCTGTCAAACTGCCTTCAGAGGAAGACCTGGCTGTCCCTGACCCAGAGGGGTTATTTGTGGCGGCTCTACATGCTACTCCTGACTGGACGTTGCCCTACTTGGCATATTTGACGCGCGGCGAGTTACCTGAGGACGAGACATTGGCCAGACAGATTGTGAGACGGTCTAAATCCATGACTATCCTCAATGGCCAGTTACATAGACGCAGTGTCACCGGCGTCTTTCAGCGGTGTGTTTCACCAGAAGAGGGTAAGGAGATCTTAAATGAGATTCATGCTGGCGACTGTGGTCATCATGCCGGCTCAAAATCTTTGGTGGCCAAGGCTTTCCGTCATGGTTTCTTCTGGCTAACGGCTCATAAGGACGCGGAAGACCTGGTTCTTAGATGTGATGGATGTCAGAAGTTTGGGCGACGTGCTCACGTGCCGGCTCAGGAGCTGCGTATGATTCCTATTACTTGGCCGTTTGCGGTCTGGGGGCTTGACATGGTTGGGCCCTTTAAGAGATCTAAAGACAAGAAGACCCACCTTTTGGTGGCGGTGGATAAATTTACCAAGTGGGTGGAAGCTGAGCCGGTCAGTAAGTGTGACGCGGCTACGGCGGTTCAATTTATCAAGAAGATAATCTACCGTTTTGGTTATCCTCACAGTATCATCACTGATAATGGCACAAACCTGTCCAAGGGGGCTATGCAGACGTTTTGCGAGAACGAGCATATCCGGCTTGATGTTTCGGCGGTTGCTCATCCACAGTCCAATGGTCAGGCGGAGCGTGCTAACTAGGAGATCTTGAAAGGTATCAAGCCCCGGCTTATGGTCCCTCTGCAGCGGACACCGGGTTGTTGGGTTGAGGAGTTACCATCAGTGATGTGGAGCATCAATACTACTCCCAACAGATCGACGGGTTATACACCTTTCTTCATGGTTTACGGCGCGGAGGCTGTATTACCAAGTGACATACGTCATGACTCGCCGCGAGTGGCAGCTTATGTTGAGCAAGACAATGAGGCGGCGCGTCAGGACGCGTTGGATGCCTTGGAGGAGGAACGTGATCTGGCGGCGGCTCGTTCGGCGATTTATCAGCAAGATCTGCGTCGCTATCACAGCCGCAGAGTTAAGACCCGGACGTTTCAAGAAGGCGACTTAGTGTTGCGTTTGATTCAAGACCAGACGGATATGCACAAGCTATCTCCTCCGTGGGAAGGGCCTTTTGTGGTCAGCAAGAATCTCAATAACGGGTCATACTACCTGGTTGACGTGCGAGACGAGTCAAATACCTCTGCGCAGGAGACCCGCCGGCCGTGGAACATAGCTCATCTACGGCCTTATTACACTTGAGTCGTGGACTCCCATCGTCATTGTACATATCTCATATGTGATAAATAAAGTTGGCATCCCCATAAGCCGGGGCCTCTGCCATTTTTTGTGTATTTCAGATTATGCACAGAGTTATGTCATTGGCAAGGTCAAACTGGGGTGCAGCGAGTTAAATACTTACCCCCTCTTTGATGATTTATTCCAAGATTGGGGTGCAGCGAGTTGAGAACTTACCCCCTCTCTTGCTGATTTTTCCAAATTGGGGTGCAGCGAGTTAAATACTTACCCCCTCTTTGATGATTTATTCCAAGATTGGGGTGCAGCGAGTTGAGAACTTACCCCCTCTCTTGCTGATTTTTCCAAATTGGGGTGCAGCGAGTTAAATACTTACCCCCTCTTTGATGATTTATTCCAAGATTGGGGTGCAGCGAGTTGAGAACTTACCCCCTCTCTTGATGATTTTTCCAAATTGGGGTGCAGCGAGTTGAATACTTACCCCCTCTTTGATGACCTTTTTCAAAATTGGGGTGCAACGAGTTAGCCACTCACCCCCTCTTTTGATAACCTTCTCCAATATTGGGGTGCAGCGAGTTGGCCACTTACCCCCGATTTGGATGATTTGGAAGAGCAGAGAGCATCATGCGTGATGCATTGTGTCGTACATCATACATTGCATCATGCATTACATCATACATCATGCATTGCATCATACTTACATATCATTCCGGTTTGACAAGCCGGGTCAGGGAAAGACTGTGAAGCAAGACGCAAGATCATGAAAGACATCTCCGGGTTGTGCTGTTATAAGTCGCCCTTACAGCAAGATCATGAAAGACATCTCTGGGTTGTGCTGGTATAAGCCGCCCTTACAGCAAGATCATGAAAGACATTTCTGTCTTGTTTGTGTTGCAGGTTTTATCTTTTCTGATAAGCCGCCATGAGCCTTGAAAGCAGGATTGAGAATAAGAGCATATGAAAGACGTCATTGCAGTAAGACTACTCAAAAAGAGTTATACGTGCACGAAGGCACGGCTCAGGCATTATAGTTGTCTCTACAGCTATTACAAAAGCTCCCCATGGAGTGCAAGACACGGCAAGATTAAAGTTTTTTACAAAAGACAGCCTTGGCGGCTCAGACAGGCCGAATTATCAGTTTCAGCCGAAAGTACAGCTCGCTGGCTGGTCATCCTTCACCGGTTCTTCGACCTCCTTGATCTGAAGATTATCGACGTCCCAGTTGCAGCATGTTAAGGCTTCAAATTGGGTCTGACTGAAGAAGGGGGATGTATCAAGGTCAGGGGCGAAGAGCTGCTTACGACGGGCGGGAATCAGGCTCCTTGCTTCAAAGGTTGGGCCGTGCACGCGTTTGTTTTCCGCGTTATAAGCCGCTTGATATGTGGAAAGGTCTAACTCATCGGCAAGACTTGATGCAAGCACCCGGGAGTCTTTCATGCACTTGACATAATCGGCTTTTGCGAAATTTGAGCCGTCAACCTTCTTGGCTGGGAACCCGTCCATTATTTCTGCCGTAGTTAACTCTGGGGCAAAAGCAAGACACCGGCTTAAAGCAGCCATGGCTCCTTGCTTGGCGGCTGACCGTTTGAGTTCTCCAATCTATTTTGGTAGGGTGGATAGAAGTTCTATCACCCCCTTCATATGCTTTGGGATGCATTTCTCGGTTAGCATTGCCTTCATGGTGCAGAGGGTCCCGCAATATAACGGTTCTGCTACGGAGTAGACGGCTTTCAGCTTAATCACGCTGTCTGAAGACAGTTGGCGGCTTCGTTCCCCTGCAAGATAGTTAAGCATTATAAGCCGCCCGTATAAGTGTTTTCCACAAGAAAAGGGAATTTTTCAATTGATCAGTGCTTACCAAAGATTGCAGAGGTCATTCTCGAGATGTGATTTTTGAGAGTCTGGAGCTCATCTGATACAGTTTTAAGCCGGTTTTCAGCGTCATCGGCGCGTTTGGTGAGGACGGCTTTTTCAGCATCAGCCGTTTTCTGGTAAGCAGCATATTCAGCTCGGGCTTTTTCAAGCTCTGTCACGGCAACTCGCCATTTATCGTCCGCCTCAGCTCTGGCGACTTGTTGAGCGGCACGATCCGATTCAGCGGCTTTTAAAGCTTCCTGAATTACGAGACAAGACAGTTCAGGAATTTTTAAGTTGCTATGATGAGGTGCATACATTGGTGAAGATATCACAAGTCTCAAGCAGATTGCAAGCAATATACTTGACACTTGGGGGCTAATGCCTGTGCTTTTCTCAAAGTCTACATGACAGTTCTGGCTCATCTTTGATAAAGATAAGTCGGCACTTGGGGGCTACACGGTGCTCTCCAAGTCTACAGTGAAATTCCGGCTCATCATCTCTATAATGACCCGGACTTGGGGGCTGCACTTGGAGTTGATCAAGATTAGTACCGGATCAATATTTATATTAACCCGGTCCTTGGGGGCTACAGGTATCAGAAATTTAAAGATGACAAGAGTTGAAAGACCCGGTCTACTAGTGGATCTATTAAACCGGCTCTTGGGGGCTACATAAGAGTATAAGGAAAGCATGAAAAGGGGGAGTACCTCAAATTTGGACTTCATAAGGCCAACAAGTTTTCGCTCCATGTTATGGCTTGCGCTGAGGCGGTTTAAATAGCCAGCATGGAGATCATCTGTAGACATCTTTTCCAACGATGGAAATGCAAAGTCGACTTTTTCTGGCGAGTTTTCTTTAGTCTCGCCGGAATGTCTTGTTAACACATGAGAGGGCGACTGATAACTTGCCCTAGTAAGAGTAACGTCTTTGGCAGCTGGAGAGTTCGGCGTCTGGAAGACAGGTTGTGGAGGGCTTGAAGGAATGACCGTATCATCATCAACCGGCTTGTAGGGCTGAGGATCATCGACAGGTGCTTCTTCCCTAGCTTCTGTACGCTCAGCATGAGGTGCAGGGGAAGCCGGCTTAGTTTTCTCTGGCTCCTGGACAGTGGGGGCAGCCTCAGACTCGCCGATCTTCCTCTATTTCGCTTGAGCCCTGGGGAAAACAAAAAAGATTGTCAAATAAAGTACAAAATTGAAAGAAAGATATAGTGCAAAGGAAAAATATGCACCCTGGGTTGATCCTCATTGGAGGTAACTTAGTGGCCGTTGAATCGTCAGACGAAGGGGGCAAGTCCTGGAAAGATTACAGCTCTTCAGGCAAAGGTAAGATTGTAAGACAATGTTGTTAAGATGATCAGATTTGGGTGAAAAGTA
Source organism: Elymus sibiricus (assembly GCA_039707655.1). Classification (NCBI taxonomy): domain Eukaryota; kingdom Viridiplantae; phylum Streptophyta; class Magnoliopsida; order Poales; family Poaceae; genus Elymus; species Elymus sibiricus. The sequence goes on from CM077671.1 coordinate 41,956,165, forward strand.
CTTCTGCAGGACGTTTCCGGGAAGCCGGGGAGTTGGGTAAGCCGGCCATCAGCTCATAAGAGCCGGAGCTCCGGGTCTGGCGCCTGGAGGTGTGCTGTTGCTTTTTCAAAAGAAAATGGGAGTCTAAGTAAGCAAGAGGGTGAGAGAATGGGACTTTTCGGATGACCCGCCGTATATTCTTTGGGGGAGAATTTTCTAAGTCGGAGGAAATATTGATTACCTCAGGAGCATCCGCATGGCTGGTTTCTGTGTCATCCTGTGAGTAAATACTATTAGTAAGCTGCATAAAAAGACGGCCAGAAGAGGTCAAGCTTTACCTCTGAATTGTGAGACTCAGGGGTTTCTGAAGCGACGGTTCTCTTCTGACGAGAAAGGGTTTTACCCGCCCTGGGTTTCCTCATGGGCGGGTTGAGTTTCTTTTTCCAGAAGTCAGAGTTGGCCTGTACACAAGCCGCCAGAGAAGTTAAAAGATGCAAGTTAAGCGAGCAAGGCAAAGACTGCAAGTTACAAGAAGTATTCTTACAGGAGGAGCCGGGTTTTGAGCGTAAAACGGCTTTAGCCCGATCTTGTTACAAGCCTCCTGCTTTTCGCCTAGAAGGGTCTTAACAGTACTATTGACTTCTTGCTCTGTTAATTGGGCGTTTGAGAAGCGGAGGGGGTCATTGGGTTCACCCGTGTACTCGGACATAAGCCGATCACGCCGGCTCAGTGGCATTACATTCCAACTGACCCAGCAGCGGGTCAGGTCGACGCCAGTCAAACCGTTTGTAATCAAAGCCTTAATCTTGGCAATGGAAGTGGCATACTTTGCCCTGTCTGTGGTGGATAGTCTGTCTGGAAGTTCTCCAAAGCTGGGAAGCCGGGTAGGGCGGTAACCCGGCAGCGGGTTTTCACCTTCCGGAGAAGTGTCTTTGCAGTAAAACCAGGTCCTGTTCCAGTTCTTAGGATGACTCGGCAGGGCAGCAGATGGGTAAGGCACATCTCTCCGCCTCTGGATGGTTACGCCGCCGAGTTCCAGACTTGAGCCGCCTCCTTTCTCAGTTTGGCGGTTGATATAATGGTAATCACGGAAAACGTCGACAGAGGGTTCTTCCTGAAGATACACCTCACACAAGACCTGGAATTGGCAGATATTGGTGACGGAATTGGGGCCTACATCCTGAGGATGAAGCTTAAAAAAGTGCAGAACATCTCGAAAGAATTTAGACCCGGGTGGGCTGAAGCCGCGGTGGAGGTGATCAGGAAAAACAATAATTTCTCCAACTTGAGGTTTGGGTCTTTTCTCTAAACCAGGAACCCGCCAATGAATGACGTCCTGAGCTGGTAACACGCCCATCTTTACATAGTCTAAAAGCAGTTCTTCAGTGACTCCGGATTGAACCCAGTCGCAAGACGATGTTGCACTGGACATGTTGGCGGTTTATGTGCTGAAATAAAGAAGCCACAGGTATGTTGGCGGGTTAAGTGAAAGAAGCAATAATCAAATGTTATGGCGAGTTACAAATACGTGTGCTAAGCCGCCCGAGGGAAGAAGGGCGGGTCAATCATCGGTACACCCAAGATGGCCCAAAATTTCGCTAAGTATGGGACAAACAGATTTCACAATCTGCAGCAATATTTTTGGATCTACGAACAGTTCAGAAAGGGGAAAAATCACTAACCCTAGCAGTCAGTAGTGAAACAGATGGATCAGCGACATGATGATAATGAAAGGGAATCAATCTATACAACATGCGAAGGGAAGGCTAATCACTACCGCATTACTCTCAACAGCATTTTTGAATCCATAGCCTTGATTCAAGCCCGAAGAACACAACGAACGGGCATGAACTCCGGCGAACTTCAGGGACAGTACAGATTTAATGTGGATCCCTGAAAGGGCAGAAGCTTTACCTGGATGATCGACAGAAGAGGGGAGGAGCGCCGCGTTTCTCTGGTCTGTTCAAGGTTGATGCGGTGGCCTGTTTCGAGTCCGCCGAAGAGGAGCGACGGCGGCGGAGCTGTTTGCTACAGTATTCCCGACGGCGTCAGAAGGAAGAAGAACAAGTGACGGGATAAAAGTGAAAAGAGAGACCCCGTGCCCATTTATAAGGGTAGGTGGGGGAGTGAAACGGCAGGCCCGGAGATCAAGGAGGCGGTATAATTATCGTGGCTAAAATGGCGCCTCGATTTTCGGATGGCGGGTAAGGGAAAGATTCGCTGTGACATCATTGTTGGATATGGCGGGTTAGAAAAGATCAGTCAAAGTTGCAGTTTCAGAAGGACCGCAGAAGACTCGCCAACTGGAGGATTTAAATTGACATGAACAGGTTCAAATCAATTTGGGGCCTAATGTTGGGGATATAACCCCGCGGTTAACCCGCCCTGAAGGGGCCGGGTTACACCGGTTGGTGACTCATAGTATAAGAGCCTAAGCCGGCCCAGGAAGGAAGGAGGTGAAGACGACGACTTACAGATGGGCTAGCAGAAGGCCCAGAGCCTGGTGGCGACTCAAGGCCCGAAAGGGTAAACCGCCAGGAGAAGACTTACCTTGTAAGACTAGGAAAGTAGAACCAGGGGCGGTTATGTTGTGTAACCCGACCCGGACTTTTGTAAGCCCAGGGCCTCAACCTATGTATATAAAGGTGAGCCCCTGCGGCGGGTTAGACAGGTTAAGAAAGACAGAAAGACTTACGGCGAGAGAGACTAAGCAATCGAGAGCTAGGGCAAGCAAGTCACCTCTTGTAATTGATACACCAGTTAATATAGCTAAAGCAGGACGTAGGCTTTTACCTCCACCGTGAGGGGCCGAACCTGGGTAAACTCGTGTCCCTTGTCCCGCTTAACCCCTTTGAGTCCACTACCATGGCGTTGGCTCTGAACCCAAGCCTTCGGGCATCTGCCGTGATAAAACCATGACACGACCCGTCTTTAATAATATTCACTCGCGGGCACCCTTGGGGCCAGCCCGACTTTAACATTGGGCACTGTTGGGACTCAGGTCCATCTCTGACTGGATGGTACCACCAGCCCTTCAGCCCCGAAATAGTAAATGAGTGTAGCATTGTAATCATTTCCGTGATCCTCACCCAGAGTGATCACGGCCCAGTTACAAGCATGGCATACGGACAAAGGTGATGGCCACCGATGAAGAAGTAGCACAACTAAGTATTGTGGGACAACAGGTGGGGTATCAATAACAGACTACAAAATCAGGCTATGCATCGGATTAGGTGCTATCGGAACAGTAGCAGGGGCAATTCTAATGCAAGCATAAGAGAGAGGAACATGGGTGATATCTGATGATCAAGGGGGTTTTGCTTGCCTGGAAGCTCTGCTGAAGGGGCATGGTCGTCGGCAACGTAGTCGTACACAGCAACATCGTCGGCGGACTCGAGGGCTAACGAGAGAGAAGGGGGAGAAGAAACAATGAATACATGGCAAAATGCAACAACGATGCATGACATGCTTAAATGATTGCATATTCGAAATCTTCACATTTTTCTGATCATTTTACATATATAAATTATTTCAATCCGAGTTACAGTTTAAAAGACATGATTTTCTAAAGTTTTAATCATTTTTTGAATTTATTTTATTTAATTAATTCGAGTTATCCAGAACATTATCCAGAACAGTGCGAGTATGACGTCATCATGATGTAGACATGACGTCAGCAGGTCAACTCCCGCTGGGTCAGGTCAAACCTGACCTGTGGGTCCAATGGGACCCACACGTCAGTCTCACAGTAGGTTAATTAGGTTTTATTTAATCTAAACAGGGTTAATTAAGGGTGGGCCCTACTAGTCAGTGGCTAATTAGCTAACTAATTAATTAATTAATTAATTAATTAACCGATTTAATTAACAATTACATTTATTTTAAATCGTTTAAAATGGGCGGGACCCACATGTCATAGACACGGGGCCGGCCACGTCAGCTTTGACCGGGTCAAAGGGGACCCGCGGACCCACCAGTCAGTGGCACTGGGCGTGGGCCCCAGCGGCCATGTCGGCGACGGCCACCGGAGCCGCGCCGGAGCGCTCTCCGGCGAGCCCGAGGGGTGCCAACTCCGGCGATCCCGGAAATCGCGCACGGTGGACGGTTTTAGGCGCGGTTTGGCCCTCTGGAACGGCCGCTCGACGGCGCGTCCAGTGGTGGCGGTGGTTGGCCGAGAGGTGGCCGGGATGGACGGCGGCGAGCACGTCGGCGGCGGCCAGTTTTGGGCGGTGCACGGGAAGCGGCTGCGGGGCGATTTCGGGCGAGCCAATCAGCTGGGCGGCATCTACGCGCGCGGGCGAAGTCGATGGACAACAACGTGTGACCAAATGGTCGCCGGAACGATGCCGGCGACGAGCTATGCGGCGGCGAGCTCGGGCGCGACGGGGAAGCAGGGCTAGGGGCTAAATCCGATGGCGAGAAGGGAGGGGAGAGGTAAAGTAGCTCACGGGGAGCCTGTAGGGGAGCTAAGCGGGCGCGGGGATGACTTGACGGCGACGAATTTGACGGCGAGGCGGCGACGACAGCAGGAGGAAGACGAGCTCGGGGTGGACGATGCAGCGGCGCTCCTACTCGGGCGAGTCGTCGGGGAGGAAGAGGAGGTCGAGGCGAAGCTTCTTGGCGCAGTGGCGAGGCGAGGCGGGCACGATGGCTACGCGGGCGCGCGATGGTCGGCGACGGCAGAGCCGGCCATGGCGGGAGGAGGAGAGAGCAGCGCGTGGGAGGGGGAAAAGATCCTGGGCGGGCCAGGGGGTGCGGCGGTGGCCTCCTTATCCACCCCAGGGGACCTGTAGCGACGCGGGACGAGCTGGTCGCGGCGGAACAGCTCGCCGGCGACGGGCGCGGTCGAGGTGTTCGACCGAGCGCGGGAGCAGTGAAGGGGAAGGCGACCGAGGGGGTGGGCTGGGCTGGCGTGGCGGCTGGCTTAGGCCCAGGTAAGCGCGGGCCTTTTCTTTTTCTTCTTTCTTTTCTATTTCTGTTTCTGACATTATTTGTTTTGCTAATTGTTTAGGTACTTAATGATTTTTTTAAAACATGTGGCTAGGCCCAAAATTAAGAGTGCAATATCTAGCACTGCCAGAAAATGGTTTTGAGCCAATATGTTTTCATATAATTTTTAATTAAATAAAAATGCATTTAATATTGATGTTTTGGTACTGTTTGAGGTTGTTTGAGTCATTTAACAATTTTAGTAAATGTTGGCTACAATTTTATAATTGTCTATGGATTATTTACAACATTATGAGCATTTTAGTTTCTGGTTTTGGACAACTTTTATTTTCACTTTTAAATTAGTTTTGCAATTTGAATTTGAAAAGTGGTATGATGCTAATGATGATTATGCAACACTAATCATGATGACATGGCACTGTTAACAGGGGATTACTGTAGCTAATTACAAGGGGTGTTACAATTCTCCTCCACTAACAAGAATTCTCGTCCCGAGAATTAAGAGGTGGAGTAAGGGGGAAAAGGTTTGGTTACGAAATTCTAACGAGTCTTCTCGATCTTCGTTGCACTTCTCGAAGAGTTTGATCCATTATATTTGAAGTCTTCATTTCTCTGCACCATTGCTTCGTGATAAGGTTGCCGTTCTTCCTTCCGGATCTTCATCGTACTTACGAAAGGATAAGGGGTAAGTTGGCATCGATGGGGTTTCACAAGGGGAAAACAACTGGGGTTATTTCATGAGTGAAACACGCAGATATATATCTCTCGAGTTTCGAAACTTAGGGAATTCATCGAGAGCAATATAGGTAGGTAGAAAAGTTTGAAATGGGTAGGCAATCGTTCGATGCCTAATCAGAAGTAAAAGGGGTTCAGAGCAACGAGATTAGATATTGCGTCTGATACCGGATAGGTCATGTTAGGGAAGATGGCTCGTGAAATACAAGCGAAGCCAAGTACGAGGAATAACTTTGGAAACAGGGGGGTGCACAGGAGAGTCAGATTTCGGTCCTGTGGAACTGTGGTAAGGGTGGATTAAGTGTAGGAAGGGCGGTGACATTTTGCATGCTCACGATAGCAAGGCATGTCAGAGGATAGTTTGTCAGCTATGTTGGTAACAACGTCGGTACCAAGGGCGGGGGACGAAGACAACCATTTTCATGCTCGCAATGCGAGGCGGACCATTAGGCATAGTTCTCGTCCATCGGCGGTTACCGGAATGTCATCAATAATAGTAACATGGTCTTACTCACAGAATTGTACACCAAGGGTGCTGTCACAAGCAGGGAATCATCACTGCTCAGATCATATAGATCACAAGAAGGGTTAAACAAGCCAATGGAAAGGAAAATGTGATTATTGGATTAAACAGACCAATGGAAAGGAAAACGTGATTATACACAAGTATTAGGTGTATAACCTTCCCAAGGGAAAAACAGAGCTTGATATCCATGACAAGATAGCAAGTGGAGCACCATTTAGTGAAAAGGAAGTATTACGAATTAAATTCATAACTTGGGATAAGTCAAAGATGTTAACAATGATTACAACACAATTTATCGAAAGGTTTCAGGAAGATGTAATTGATCAATAACATGATCAAGCAGAAGAAATGGGGAAGCAGAAGGTCAATGTGTTATAGGGTGGATTGGATTCACTTATCGGTGTTCTCGGTTGACAACAAACCGAAACCCGTGGAGTTACCATGATGGGGAAAGGTATCACCTTAACAAAGCTTCATAAGATGTAGTGCAATGGTACGATATCCTCGAGATACCAGAGGGTAATACTCGAAGGTAGAACAAAATAGAAGCTGAACTAGATCATTGATCTACGGATGGCAGGTGCTTTAACCTTGTTGAAAAATAGACGAGGCACGGAAATGGAGTTATCAAATGAGGTCGGCATGGTCAGAACCATTACTGCATGGAATCAAGTTAAGGAAACTGGAAGAATTATACAAATGAAGAAATATTTTGCAAGAAGCTTCCGTGACGGTCTACATCGTTTCCATGGGCATGAACACAAAGTTCAAGGTCGACTCCCACTTCTTCAATGCATAACCTTTCATTCACTTCTCGCTTTCGATGAAGTGGTGGTGTTGAAATTTTATCTGGAGTAACACCAGTAGAGTAAGACCCGTAGGAGTTTCCGGGTTCACTCCGATGGCAGAAGCATAGATACCACCCATCGGGGCATTTTACGAATCTATACAGCACAAATATAGAAGCAACGGATACAAGCTCGACAGCAGAGGGCTGACGACACGGAGCAGATGATACAATTTGCCAGAGGCATTTTGTATCAGGCGAGATTCGACAATGATTTAAAATACGAAGGAGCCGTCGGATAGTAATCCACCAAAAGATCAGGTGGTTCGCAAAGGATCGGAAGTGAGTATCGGTACTCAAGCAGAAGCAGAAAGAATGCAAAAGCATCGGATTATAGAAATAACTGAATAATTCGAAGCTTAATTACAAAGGAATTACAATTTCCGAGTTGGGGGATCAGAGGCAGACGCTCTGATCAAAGATAAGTAAATTGAATAGAATTACATGGACAATCAATTGTTACTTAATTGACAGAGAACCAGCTCATATCCGGAATGACGTCTGAGCCGGAAGGGTAATTCCTAGGGATCAATTGATGATTGCGATTATCTGCAACATATTGAATCGAGGGACTCAAAATGATAATGGCAGAGGACGTCGATGAATACTGCTAGGCATATGGAATTAACCATAATGCAAGCAGGTAAGAGGAATCTCAAAAGCAGTAGGCTGCAGAGGATTTCCGGAAGATCGGATATCATTTCGAAGTACATTGTGAATCACATGAACAACTGGGGATGAACGAATCCCAGATAAGTGTGACAAATTATTCGCAATGTATTCTTGCGACATAGGACTGCAAGGCAGTAGGAGCAAAGGATTCTCGAAATATCGGAGAGTATTTTGATATGTCGGATGGAACAAGAGTGTAATTGGAATGAATATATGTACGACAAGTGTATGTAGTTACCCATCAGGATTTATTGGTGGTAGGGAATTGCAAAAGCAGCGGGCACCAGGGTCTCGGGGAATCATCGGAGAGTGTCTTCGGGATCTTCTGGTGAAATAGGCGATCATCTGTATCGAGTGGCTCTCCGGGTGGACGAGATTACGAGATCCTAGTATCGGCATTACTAAAATTCATTTAACCCGAAAAGAAGAGAGTTCAGAGTCCCAGAGTATAGAAGAGGAATAAAAGATCCTAATACCACCCAGTTGGCGACGTGGGCCCGTAAGCCACACATCCATGTTAGTAAAATAGTTTTCGGAAAAACTAGACTCAACTGCGACCAAGGAGTTGGAAAGGGGCTTCCTACAGGCAGTCGGCTCTGATACCAACTTGTGACACCCCTGCTCGACACGTGCACTAATCATACACGCAAACGTGCACGCTCGAGAACAGAGACTCACGGGAGGATATCACAACACAACACTAAACTCAAATAAAGGTCTCAAATCATCACATTACAAACCAGGGGTCACGAGGACCCGAATACATAAGTCATACAAACATAATATCTGGGTACAGACATAGTTAGTCAAGTTTTGCCTTAAGAAGGCTAGCACAAGCAACGATACAGATCGAAAAGGCGCAAGCCTCCTGCCTGGGAGCCTCCAAACTAATCCTGGTCGGCTGGCTCAACCCAGAAGAAGTGGCCTCCGGGACTCTCCTGGTAGTAACAAACGGTGGCGGCATCTGGCTCCTGGGCTCCGTCGGCATCTGGTCGCAAGTATCGGGTATGGGGGAAAAAGAATAGCAAAGCAACCGTGAGTACTCATCCAAAGTACTCGCAAGACTGACATCAGAACTATGCTAAATGAATTGTATCAAAGGAATGGGGCTATATCTGTGGACTGTACTGCAGAATGCTGGAATAAAGGGGGGAAGGCCTAGCCTATCGAAGACTAGCATCTTGAAGCAGTTCTTGCAGCATCAGAAGAGAGTAGAATACAGTAGCAATTAATAGTGGTTGTATAATAACAACTCCCTGAGATCCTTTCTCGACTATCCCGCGAGAAAGTAATCCCGAGAGCAGTAGTAACAGTTTAACATGTATCATCATCACTTTATAGTTGTCATGGATCCGGGCACAACTCCAAGCATCCTGTTACCGTGGACACGGCTATTCGAATAGATATCTTCCCTGCAGGGGTGCACTACTGTTACCCAACACGCTCGATTAACTCCGGCCGCACACCCTTGTTCCTGGTGATGTCCGGCCTCGGATGATCGACACGACGCAGCCCGGCCTACAGCTCAGCAGAGAGGTCAACACGCCGGTCTAAATCCTAAGCACGAAGGGGTCTTGGGCCATCGCCCTCCGCACTCCTGCACGTTGCGTGGGTGGTTGGAGTGCAGGCGCGACACTGAACAACCCAGTGAAGTACCAGCCCAATCCCAACAATCAGCCCGCAATGTAACTTGTGACGTCTGAAGAGCTTTCGGCTGACACTACGACGTAGAGGGCCCCACTAAACCATTATCCCACGTGGTGGTAGTGCGTAAAGGGCACGACGACCCACTCAGATCAAATACCCAGTTCCGTTAAGTTCGGTTATTACCCCAACACGCTCGATTTCCTCCGGCCGCACACCCTTGTTCCTGGTGATGTCCGGCCTCGGGTGATCGACACGTACAGGGTTCTTGTCTTCTGACTAGGTATTGCATGACGCGCGGGTACTCTTGGAGCCGACCCGTCTTTAATAATATTCACTCGCGGGCACCCTTGGGGCCAGCCCGACTTTAACATTGGGCACTGTTGGGACTCAGGTCCATCTCTGACTGGATGGTACCACCAGCCCTTCAGCCCCGAAATAGTAGATGAGTGTAGCATTGTAATCATTTCCGTGATCCTCACCCAGAGTGATCACGGCCCGGTAACAAGCATGGCATACGGACAAAGGTGATGGCCACCGATGAAGAAGTAGCACAGCTAAGTATTGTGGGACAACAGGTGGGGTATCAATAACAGACTACAAAATCAGGCTATGCATCGGATTAGGTGCTATCGGAACAGTAGCAGGGGCAATTCTAATGCAAGCATAAGATAGAGGAACATGGGTGATATCTGATGATCAAGGGGGTTTTGCTTGCCTGGAAGCTCTGCTGAAGGGGCATGGTCGTCGGCAACGTAGTCGTACACAGCAACGTCGTCGGCGGACTCGAGGGCTAACGAGAGAGAAGGGGGAGAAGAAACAATGAATACATGGAAAAATGCAACAACGATGCATGACATGCTTAAATGATTGCATATTCGAAATCTTCACATTTTTCTGATCATTTTACATATATAAATTATTTCAATCCGAGTTACGGTTTAAAAGACATGATTTTCTAAAGTTTTAATCATTTTGTGAATTTATTTTATTTAATTAATTCGAATTATCCAGAACAGTGCGAGGATGACGTCATCATGACGTAGACATGACGTCAGCAGGTCAACTCCCGCTGGGTCAGGTCAAACCTGACCTGTGGGTCCAGTGGGACCCACACGTCAGTCTCATAGTAGGTTAATTAGGTTTTATTTAATCTAAACAGGGTTAATTAAGGGTGGGCCCTACTAGTCAGTGGCTAATTAGCTAATTAATTAATTAATTAATTAATTAACCGATTTAATTTACAATTACATTTATTTTAAATCGTTTAAAATGGGCGGGACCCACATGTCATAGACACGGGGCCGGCCACGTCAGCTTTGACCGGGTCAAAGGGGACCCACGGACCCACCAGTTAGTGGCACTGGGCGTGGGCCCCAGCGGCCACGTCGGCGACGGCCACCGGAGCCGTGCCGGAGCGCTCTCCGGCGAGCCCGAGGGGTGCCAACTCCGGCGAGCCCGGAAATCGCGCACGGTGGACGGTTTTAGGTGCGGTTTGGCCCTCTGGAACGGCCGCTCGACGGCGCGTCCAGTGGTGGCGGTGGTTGGCCGAGAGGTGGCCGGGATGGACGGCAGCGAGCACGTCGGCGGCGGCCAGTTTCGGGCGGTGCACGGGAAGCGGCTGCGGGGCGATTTCGGGCGAGCCAATCAGCTGGGCGGCATCTACGCGCGCGGGCGCAGTCGATGGACAGCAGCGCGCGACCAAATGGTCGCCGGAACGATGCCGGCGACGAGCTATGCGGCGGCGAGCTCGGGCGCGACGGTGAAGCAGGGCTAGGGGCTAAATCCAACGGCGAGAAGGGAGGGGAGAGGTAGAGTGGCTCACGGGGAGCCTCTAGGGGAGCTAAGCGGGCGCGGGGACGACTTGACGGCGACGAATTTGACGGCGAGGCGGCGACGGCAGCAGGAGGAAGACGAGCTCGGGGTGGACGATGCAGCGGCGCTCCTACTCGGGCGAGTCGTCGGGGAGGAAGAGGAGGTCGAGGCGAAGCTTCTTGGCGCGGTGGCGAGGCGAGGCGGGCACGGTGGCTACGCGGGCGCGCGATGGTCGGCGATGGCAGAGGCGGCCATGGCGGGAGGAGGAGAGAGCAGCGCGTGGGAGGGGGAAAAGATCCTGGGCGGGCCAGGGGGTGCAGCGGTGGCCTCCTTATCCACCCGAGGGGACCTATAGCGACGCGGGACGAGCTGGTCGCGGCGGAACAGCTCGCTGGCGACGGGCGCGGTCGAGGTGTTTGACCGAGCGCGGGAGCAGTGAAGGGGAAGGCGACCGAGGGGGTGGGCTGGGCTGGCGCGGCGGCTGGCTTAGGCCTAGGTAAGCGCGGGCCTTTTCTTTTTCTTCTTTCTTTTCTATTTCTGTTTCTGACATTATTTGTTTTGCTAATTGTTTAGGTACTTAATGATTTTTTTAAAACATGTGGCTAGGCCCAAAATTAAGAGTGCAATATCTAGCACTGCCAGAAAATGGTTTTGAGCCAATATATTTTCATATAATTTTTAATTAAATAAAAATGCATTTAATATTGCTGTTTTGGTACTGTTTGAGGTTGTTTGAGTCATTTAACAATTTTAGTAAATGTTGGCTACAATTTTATAATTGCCTATGGATTATTTACAACATTATGAGCATTTTAGTTTCTGGTTTTGGACAACTTTTATTTTCACTTTTAAATTAGTTTTGCAATTTGAATTTGAAAAGTGGTATGATGCTAATGATGATTATGCAACACTAATCATGATGACATGGCACTGTTAACAGGGGATTACTGTAGCTAATTACAAGGGGTGTTACACCAAGCTCAAATCTATGACCTGCCAAACCAAAACCGTGAGTATGAATCCAGGTTTAAAAGGAGACAAGATCTTCTTTCTATGATGGAGAGCCTATGCCTTGGAAGATGGAGGATGATACGTCTCCAACGTATCTATGATTTTTTATTGTTCCATGCTGATATATTATCATTCTAGGATACTTTTTGTGTCTTTATTTACCAATTTATAATATTTTTGAGCACTAACCTATTGACCCAGTGCCAGTTGCTGTTTTCTGCATGTTTTTCACTTCTCGGGATTACAGTACCAAACGAAGTTCAATTGCCACGAAACTTTTTGATGATTTTTTCTGGACCAAGAGAAGACCTGGGTGATTCGAAAGAAGGTTGGGGGCCACACCAGGGCCCCACAAGCCAACAGAGCGCACCCTAGCGGGGCGCCCTGATGGCTTGTGGCCCCCTGGCGGCTCTCCCGACCTCGTTCTCTGCCCTATAAATTCTCTAATATTCCAAAAACCCTGGAGGCAGTCCCAAAACTCGTTTTACGCCGCCGCAAGTCTCTGTTCCGTCGCGAGGCCATCTGGAGCTCCGTTCCAGCACCCTGGTGGAAGGGGGATCGATCATGGAGGCCTCTACATCAACCTTGCTGCCCTCATGATGATGTGTGAGTAGTTCACCACAGACCTACGGGTCCATAGCTAGTACCTAGATGGCAATCTCTCTATTTCTTGATCTTCAATACAATGATCATCGCATCTTCGCTTTGATCTATCCGATGTAATCCTATTGCGTGGTGTGTTTGTTGGGATCCGATGAATTGTGGGTTTATGTTCAGATTATTCATGAAAAGTATTTGAGTCACCTCTGAATATTAAGATTCTTATTTGCATGATCATTATAGCTTCGTAATGCTCTCTAATTTATTGATGTGCTTTGGCCAAGTAGATTGATCTATCTTCAGTGGGAGTGGTGCGTTGTGGTAGGTTCAACCTGACGAGTTTCTATATCCCAGTGACAAAGTAGGGGACAAGATGCGTCTTTGCGTTGTTGCTACTAAGGATAACACGATGGGGTTTATTCATATTTCTTGAGTTTACTTTGTCTACATCATGTCATCGTTCTCCATGCATTACTCTGTTTGTCATGAACTTAATACGTAGATAGGAAAGCATAGAAGCGCTCTTGAAGTGGAGTAATAGTAATAGGTGCAGGCAAGAGTCGGCCTATTTGTTTATGGACATGATGCCTATATACACATGATCATTGCTGTGAAAATCGCATAGCTATCCGCTTTTCTATCAATTGCCCAACAGTAATTTGTTACCCACCGTATGCTGCCTACATGAGAGATGTCGCTAGGGAACACTATGGCCCCCGGGTCTATTCACTTATATATTTACAAACGCTACTATTACCTTGCTGCCTTTATTTACTTTTTATTTTATTTTGCAATTTAAAATTATCTACAATTATCTACACAACTCATTCGCTTGCAATAATGGGATCAAGGGGATTGACAACCCTCTTGCCCGCGTTGGGTGCAAGTTGTTTGTTCTTTTGTGTGCAGCCGTTGAAGACGGTTGAGGATTGATATTCCTATTGGTTCGATAAACCTTGGTTTCATAACTGAGGGAAATACTTACCCACTTTGTGCTGCAATAACCTGTTCCTCTTCACGGGAAATCCAACGCAGATCACAAGTATCAGGAAGGATATCTGGCGCCGTTGCCGGGGAATATCATCATCAACTATCAAGTAACTTCACACAAATTGTCATTCACTTGTTTATATTTTTATTTGATGTTATATGTAGTTTGTCTCATAAAAATCAAAAATACAAAAATATTTATCGTTGCTTGTTACTAGTTTACTTCTTCGCTTGCTAGTTTACTTGTCTTGCTTGTTACTTTGCTTGCTCGGTCACCATGTCTCAAGATACTACTAAGTTGTGTGACTTATCAAATACTAATAATAATGATTTTATTAGTACTCCTATACCACCCGCCACTAGTGCGGAAGCTTTTGATATTAATGCTGCATTGCTAAATCTTGTCATGAAGGATCAATTTTCGGGAAGTCCTAATGATGATCCCGCGTCACATCTTAATACCTTTGTTGAATTATGTGACATGCAAAATAAAAAGGATATGGATAATGATATTGTGAAATTAAAATTATTTCCTTTTTCACTTAGAGATAAAGCTAAGGCTTGGTTTTCATATTTACCTCGTAATAGTATTGGAACATGGGATAAGTGTAAAGATGCTTTTATTGCCAAGTATTTTCCTCCTGCTAAGATCATCTCCCTTAGAAATAAAATAATGAATTTTAAATAGCAAGATCAATAGCATATTGCACAAGCTTGGGAGATAATGAAATTGATGATAAGAAATTGTCCAACTCATGGTTTAAATTTGTGGATGATTATCCAAAACTTCTATGTTGGACTAAACTTTGTGTCTAGAAATCTTCTAGATTCTGCCGCAGGTGGTACTTTTATGGATGTTACCTTAGGAGAGGCCACAAAACTTCTGGACAACATTATGACAAATTATCAATGGCATGCCGAAAGAGCTCCAACCGGTAAGAAGGTAAATTATGTTGAAGAAATCGCTACTTTGAGTGAAAAAGTGGATGCTCTTATGAATATGGTTGCTAGTAAAAATGCTCATGTTGATCCCAATGATATGACCTTGTCTACTTTGATTGAGCAAAATAATGATGCTATTGATGTAAACTTTGTCTCGCAAAATAATTTCAACAACAATGCTTATAGAGGAAACTTCAATTCTAGACCGTATCCCGGTAATTCCTCTAACAACTATGGAAATTCTTACGGAAATTCTTCTGCAAATTCTAATAGGATGCCCTCTGATCATGAGAACACAATTAAAGAATTTATTAATTCTCAAAAGGTTTTCAACACTATGGTAGAAGAAAAATTGCATGTAGTTGATGCTTTGGCTAAAAACATGGATATAATTGCTCTTGATGTAGAAACTCTTAAAAGTAAAGCCTTGCCACCCAAGCATGATTTTATTGAGGCTATTAAATCTATCCAAATATCTATTAATGGAAGTAGAGAGAGGACCGCTAAGTTGAAAGCTAAGCGGGAATTCTTAGAAAAAGCTCTTCCACCCGGTTTTTACCGGAATCATGATGAAGATCTTAAAATGATTGGTACTTCTCCTATTGAATCTTTATTTACTTCTCTGTATATAAATGATAAATGGACTGGAGATGAGTCAACTCTAGTTGAGAAGCATCCCGTTTGCTTGGAGGGTGATTGTCGGTCCACTTGGAATGGGGTACCCAATGCCCCTGACTTATGCACAGGCAGTAGTAGCACAACCCCGCCAACGCCAACACAAGACAAAGAAGCCACTCTACATGAGATCAAGAAGCGCATCAAGATGATAACGTCGACTGCCAATCCCCCGACAGAGGTAGTCTACACTGGCTACCAACGCCAGCAAGATCAATGCAGCGGCCCAGGAGGGGCCCAAAGCGCGCCAGCCACGTCCCCGGTGCCTGCCGGGGGCCGAGGCGCGCGCATCTTCAGGAAGACCCTGACGTGGCTTGAGACTGCGTCGGTATTTTCCCAAAGAGGAAGGGATGATGCAGCACAGAGACGGTAAGTATTTCCCTCTGTTATGAAACCAAGGTTATCGAACCAGTAGGAGGATCACCACCACCCAATAAGCAACACCTGCACACAAATAACAAATACTTGCAACCCGACGCGAAAGAGAGGTTGTCAATCTCTCTACGATAAAAAGATAGATTAGGTAGTGATAGATAGGAGAGATAGATCTCAAAAGAACACAAAATAAGAAGAGCAAATAAAAAGTGCAGCAATATGTTTTTGGATTTTTGGTATAGTAGATCTGAAAACAAAGATGCAAAAAGATAGATCGGAAAGCAATATGTTGGAAAAGTAGACCCGGGGGCCGTAGGATTCACTAGTGGCTTCTCTCATGAGTATAGCACATGGTGGGTGAACAAAATACTGTTAGGCAATTGATAGAAGATCAAATAATCATGACGATATCCAAGGCGATGATCATTATATAGGCATCACGTCCAAGATAAGTAGACCGACTCCTGCCTGCATCTACCACTATTACTCCACACATCGATCGCTATCCAGCATGCATCTAGTGTATTAAGTTCATGGGAAAACGGAGTAATGCAATAAGAACGATGACATGATGTAGACAAGATCTATTCATGTAGGAATAGACCCCATCTTGTTATCCTTAATGGCAACGATACATGCGTGCCTTGCTGCCCCTTCTGTCACTGGGAAAGAACACCGCAAGATTGAACCCATAACAAAGCACCTCTTCCCATGGCAAGAAAAATCGATCTAGTCGGCCTAACTAAACCAAAGATTCGAAGAAGAAATACGAGGCTATAAGTAATTATGCATATAAGAGATCAAAGAAGACTCAAATAATATTCATGGATAGAAACTGATCATGAACTCAAAATTCATCGGATCCCAACAAACACACCGCAAAAGTTTACATCAAATAGATCTCCAAGAGACCATTGTATTGAGAATCAAAAGAGAGAGATGAAGCCATCTAGCTACTGCCTACGGACCCATAGGTCTATGGTGGACTACTCACGCATCATCGGAGAGGCACCTATGAAGAAGATGAACCCCTCCGTGATGGTGTTTAGATTGGATCTCGCGGTTCTGGAACTTGCGGCGGCTGGAATTGTGTTTCGTCGACTCCCCTAGGGTTTTTCGAATATTTGAGAATTTATAGGCATCAGAGGCGGTGGAGGGGGGCCCCGTGGAGGGCACAACCCATCAGGGCACGCCGGGGCCCCCCAGGCGCGCCCTAGTGGGTTGTGCTCTCCACAACCCACCTTCCTGGCACTTCTTTGTCCCACTGGGTGTCTTCTGGTCCAGAAAAAAGCTCCAAAAAGTTTCGTCGCGATTGCTCTCCGTTTGGTACTGATATTCTGCGAAGTAAAAGACAAGCAAAAACAGCAACTGGCACTTTGGCACTATGTTAATAGGTTAGTCCCAAAAAATGATATAAAGTTGTTATAAAATGATTGTAAAACATCCAAGAATGATAATATAACAGCATGGAACAAGCAAAAATTATAGATACGTTGGAGACGTATCAGCATCCCCAAGCTTAATTCCTACTCGTCCTCGAGTAGGTAAATGATAAAAACAGAATTTTTGTTGTGGAATGCTGCCTAACATGTTCATCTCATATTCCTTTCTTTTGTATAGCATGGACATTTGGACTTGTAGATGATTCAAAGCAATAGTCTAGTTTTGACATAATGACTTCAATACTCAAGCATGCCAACAATCAACCATGTCTTTCAAAATATCAACACTAAAGAAAGTTATCCCTAACCCATCATGCTCAATCATTGATCCATTAATGAAACACACTCAAATATTAGCTATACCCAATGCTCAAGTACGATCATAGTGCCCCCTAGTTGGTGCATTATAAGAGCAGATGGAGACTCAAAGTAATTTTTTTTGCATAAAGTAAATAGATAGGCCCTTCGCAGAGGGAAGTAGAGATTTGTAGAGGTGCCAGAGCTCAAAGTTTTAAATTGAGAGAGAAAAATATTTTGGGTGGCATGCCTTTCCTGTCAACGAAAACGACAAAGTAGCTCACAATACTTTCCATGCTAGATATATCATAGGCGGTTCCCAAACAGAAAATAAAGTTTATTCCTTTTTCCACCAGACTTTCACATTCCATGGCGGGCCGTATCCACGGTTGCCTTCCATACCAACACTTTTCAAGGAATTTATTATTTGACAACATAAAGTAAATATTTTTTTCTTTCTTTTTCATTTCGGGAATGGGTATCCCTATTACCACCGCACTCTCGTGCAATGACAAGTGAATAAACACTCATCTTGAGAATAACACATCTAGCATGGAAAAATATTGGACACTCCCCACCGTTTCATGAGCGGTACGAGCACACAAAAGAGAAAATTTATTTTGAAAATTAAGAGATGGCACATACAAATTTGCTTGGAACGGCATGGAAATACCACATATAGGTAGGTATGGTGGACTCATAAGGCAAAACTTGATTTAAGGATTTTGGATGCACAAGTAATATTTCTACTTAGTACAAATGGAGGTTAGCAAATAGATTGAGAAGCAACCAAATGAAGAAACAAAAATTCACATAAGTGAGCATTGAGCATAACTAAAACCGAATAATGCACCACAAGTAGGATGTAATTTCATTGCACAACTATTGACTTTCGTACTTGCATAGGGAATCACAAACCTTAACACCAATATTCCTACTAAAGCATAATTACTCACTAACATGACTCACATATTACTATCATCATGTTTCAAAACTATTACAAGGAATCAAGTTTAATTTGTCCAATGATCTTCATGAAAGTTTTTATTATATCCTCCTTGGATATCTATCACTTTGGGACTAGTTTCATATATTTCCACTGCTTTTTGACAAGCTCAAACAAATCTAAGTGAAGCACATGAGCATAAAGATTTCATCTCTCAAAAAGGTATAAGTGAAGCATGAGAGGATTTCTTCAAAATTTACTAGCTCTCAAATTAATCTAAGTGAAGCATGAGAGTATTTCTACAAAAAAATTCCAAGCACACCGTGCTCAAAAAGATATAAGCGAAGCACTAGAGCAATTCTATAGCTCAAAAAGTTTAAGTGAAGCATAGAGAGCAATTCTAACAATCATAGCATGATTTTGGCTCTCCCAAAAAGGTGTGTACAAAAAGGATACAAATGAAAAACTAACAAGAAAAGCAAGCAAAGATACAAGACGCTCCAAGCAAAACTCATGATATGTGACGAATAAAAATATAGCTCCAAGTAAAATACCGATGGTCGTTAGAAGAAAGAGGGGATGCCACTCGGGGGCATCCCCAAGCTTAGTTGCTTGTTCCTCTTTGGATATATCGTGTGGGTCCTGTAGCATCCCCAAGCTTAGGCTCCTTTCACTCCTGATTCCTTCATCCATCGTGATCTCACCCAAAACTTGAAAACTTCAATCACACAAGACTCAACAAAATCTTCGTGAGATCCGTTAGTATAATAAAGCAAATCACTACTTTAGGTGCTGTTGCAAACCCATTCCTATTTTGTTATTGCATTATACCTACTGTATTTTAAATTAACCATGGCTCATACCCTTCAATATACCCCATAGATTCATCAAAACAAGCACCCAATGCAACGAAAACAGAATCTGTCTTAAACAAAACAGTCTGTAGTAATCTGTACTCTAACCATAGTTATGTAACTCTAAAAATTCTGAAAAATTAGGACAACGTAAAGAATTTGTATGGCAACACTGTGTTAAAATTTCAGCTCAAGATCACGGTCCAGTATAAAAATGAAAATTCAAATACTGGACGCAAAGTTTCTGTTTCAGATTCAGCATCGCTTCTACTCATCTTATGAATCATCCTAAAGGCTCTACTTGGCACAAACACTAAATAAATCATAAAAACATAATTATAACAAAGGCATAATTGTGTCAACACTCAAAAACAGAAAGGAAAAAAGCAAAAATAAATTTATTCATTGGGTTGCCTCCCAACAAGCACTATCGTTTTACGCCCCTAGCTAGGCATAACGCGTAGATTCAAGTATTGTCATCTTTGGTTTTGGTAGAGGTGTTTTTGTCAAGAGGTTTTGCAAATAAAACTTGGAACACATCATCCATAATAACCTTAGCATTATCAAGTTGTCCCTCTACGTATCCCCTTTGATTCCCGGCCACAATCCAAGAATATTGTTGGTTTACATCATTGAAAACTTGTTGGATCATGTCTAAAACGGGGACTTCCTTTTTGAGATTCTCATCAAAAATTTGATTATTTCCAAGGAAATATCTCATCATATAATCACTATTGTAAAGGATCTCTCCTATTACCTGTTTTTCACGGCTCATACCAAAGAAATCAAAAATCTCCCTAGCTTCCCGTACTATGTGATCAAATTCATGCATGAGAATAAGGGTAGCTAACTTCTTAGCCTTGGGATTCTTAATGACGGGTAGCTCATAAAACAATCTTTGAAAGGTAGGATGGGTACGGATAAACCTATTTTCAAGTTTCAAGACTAGCACTGAAATAGCTTCCGCATAAGTTTTAGTTCTTTTCAGTATAGGGGTGTCATCAAGAGGCAAATTTCCAACGCAATTGAAAAACTCTTGGATAGTTTCTTTTCCTATAACGTTCCCTTGCCCCAAAACAAAAGTTTTAGCATCCAGATTACTAGAATGTCCAATTTTAGGAGTCCTGCCATCATCTGTTTCCGCCATACCAAAATCACTCATGGTGACAAGAAAAAAAGAGATCTGACGAGAAAAAGGGAAACAAAAAAGAGGGCGAATAAAATGGCAAATTGGTGAAGTGGGGGAGAGGAAAACGAGAGGCAAATGGCAAATAATGTAATTGCAAGGAGATGAGATTTGTGATTAGGAACCTGGTAGATGATGATGGAGTCTCCTCGGTGCCAGAGATTGGCACGTAGAAGAGACAGCTTCCTCACCGGCAACGGCGCCAGAAATTCCTTTGACGTGGCTTCAGACTGCGTCAGTATTTCCCCAAAGAGGAAGGGATGATGCAGCACAGCAACGGTAAGTATTTCCCTCAGTTATGAAACCAAGGTTATCGAACCAGTAGGAGGATCACCACCACCCAATAAGCAGCACCTGCACACAAACAACAAATACTTGCAACCCGGCGCGAAAGAGAGGTTGTCAATCTCTCTACGGTAAAAAGATAGATTAGGTAGTGATAGATAGGAGAGATAGATCTCTCAAGAACACAAAATAAGAAGAGCAAATAAAAAGTACAACAATATGTTTTTGGATTTTTGGTATAGTAGATCTGAAAACAAAGATGCAAAAAGATAGATCGGAAAGCAATATGTTGGAAAAGTAGACCCGGGGGCCGTAGGATTCACTAGTGGCTTCTCTCATGAGTATAGCACACGGTGGGTGAACAAAATACTGTTGGGCAATTGATAGAAGATCAAATAATCATGACGATATCCAAGGCGATGATCATTATATAGGCATCACGTCCAAGATAAGTAGACCGACTCCTGCCTGCATCTACCACTATTACTCCACACATCGATCGCTATCCAGCATGCATCTAGTGTATTAAGTTCATGGGAAAACGGAGTAATGCAATAAGAACGATGACATGATGTAGACAAGATCTATTCATGTAGGAATAGACCCCATCTTGTTATCCTTAATGGCAACGATACATGCGTGCCTTGCTGCCCCTTCTGTCACTGGGAAAGAACACCGCAAGATTGAACCCATAACAAAGCACCTCTTCCCATGGCAAGAAAAATCGATCTAGTCGGCCTAACTAAACCAAAGATTCGAAGAATAAATACGAGGCTATAAGTAATCATGCATATAAGAGATCAAAGAAGACTCAAATAATATTCATGGATAGAAACTGATCATGTACTCAAAATTCATCGGATCCCAACAAACACACCGCAAAAGTTTACATCAAATAGATCTCCAAGAGACCATTGTATTGAGAATCATAAGAGAGAGAGAGAGGAAGCCATCTAGCTACTGCCTACGGACCCGTAGGTCTTTGGTGGACTACTCACGCATCATCGGAGAGGCACCTATGAAGAAGATGAACCCCTCCGTGATGGTGTTTAGATTGGATCTCGAGGCTCTGGAACTTGCGATGGCTGGAATTGTGTTTCGTCGACTTTCCTAGGGTTTTTGGAATATTTGGGAATTTATAGGCATCAGAGGCGGTGGAGAGGGTCCCCGAGGAGGACACAACCCATCAGGGTGTGCCGGGGCCCCCCTGGCGCGCCCTGGTGGGTTGTGGTCTCCACGGCCCACCTCTCCGGCACTTCTTTGGCCCACTGGGTGTCTTCTGGTCCAGAAAAAAGCTCCAAAAAGTTTTGTCGCAATTGGACTCCGTTTGGTATTGATTTTCTGCGAAGTAAAAAACAAGCAAAAACAGCAACTGGCACTTTGGCACTATGTCAATAGGTTAGTCCCAAAAATGATATAAAGTTGTTAGAAAATGATTGTAAAACATCCAAGAATGATAATATAACAGCATGGAACAAGCAAAAAATTATAGATACGTTGGAGACGTATCAGCCAGCCACGTCCCCGGTGCCTGTCGGGGGCCGAGGCGTGCGCATCTTCAGGAAGACCCGGCAAGCCATCTCCCGGCAGGCGCGAGCCGATCGGCCACCGCTCCACCGCATCGTGACGCCAGTCACTTGTCGATGTGGTATCGAGCCCTCAGGTGGCTAAGTGGCTCTCGCTAAGCATGTGGCGACACACCGGAAGACAAATTATGACCAGTTGACACCCGTCCAGAAGCGTGTCAAGAAACTAAGCAACAACGAGCTAAGCGGTGGTAAGAGCTTGCCGGGGACATATCCCCGCACGCCACCTAGACTAGCAATCATGGTATTTTGTCCTAAATGCCAGAGTTAGGTATGATAGCTCTGTTAGCTATCTAATCACAGGATAATGACTGTTTTGCCACTGTGTTGGGTGCAAGTTGTTTGTTCTTTTGTGTGCAGCCGATGAAGATGGTTGAAGATTGATATTCCTATTGGTTCGATAAACCTTGGTTTCATAACTGAGGGAAATACTTACCCACTTTGTGTTGCAATAACCTGTTCCTCTTCACGGAAAACCCAACGCAGATCACAAGTATCAGAGGACAAGCCTACTACATCATCACCACCATCACCCAAGAAGGACACTTGAGTACATGGGTATGGGCACCACCATTATCTTGCTCCAAGCTTGGGGGAGGTGCCCCGGTATCGTATCACCATCACCTTTTTACCATTACCATCTATCTTAGTTTGATTCTTAGTTATTTCGTGATTTAGAGAAATAAAATTTCAGATTTGCTTTGCTTAGAGTTTTTGCTTTGAGATCTATCTATCCTTGTAATCGAATGTGAGAGTTATATAATAAAGATTAGTTGAGTCTCTGTGCTTTACTCTCATGCACCTTGATACGTCCATTTTGCATCATGATTTTTTATTCATATTTATGTTATTCTTGTCCATTATTCCCTATTATCATACAATTCTAATGCCCTTTCTCTCTGAATATGCAAGGTACATCACAAAGAGGGAATTATCTGGAAACTGGAATTCTGGACCGGAAAACCGAGAAAAAGGCAGAAAAATCACTAGACTCCAAATGACCTGAAACTTCACAGAGAATTTTTATTGAATATATGTGCATTTATGGGCCAAAAATATACCAAAGGGGGGCCATCAGCCAGGCACAAGCCATCAGGGCGCGGCCCCCCAGACCACGCCCTGATGTGTGGTGGGGCCCTGGCTGGCCTCCCGAGGCCCCTCTTCTCCTATATGGTGTGTTTTACCCTAGAAAAAATCATAAGCAACCTTTCGGGACGAAGCGCCGCCGTCTCGAGGTGGAAACCTGGGCAGAGGCCCTTTTGCACTCCAGCAGTCAGATTCTGCCGAGGAAATCCCTCTCCGGGAGGGGGAGATCGAAGCCATCGTCATCACCAACGCCTCCTCCTTCGTGGGAGGACCAATATTCATCAACATCTTCACCAGCAGCATCTCATCTCCAACCCTAGTGCATCTCTTGTATTCAATATTTGTCCCAAAACCTCATATCGGTACCCGTGGGTTACTAGTTGTGTTCATTACATAGTGTAGTTGATGCTTGTTGGATTACTTGGTGGAAGAAATTATGTTCAGATCCTTAATTATTAATATTGCACCTCTGATCTTGAACATGTTGATGAGGTGTGAGTAGTTACTATTGTTCCTGAGGACATGGGAGAAGTCTAGTAATAAGTAATCATGTGAAGTTGGTATTCGTTCGATATTTTGATGATATGCATGTTGTTACTTGTCTTAGTGGTGTCATGTGAACATCGACTATGTGACACTTCACCATGTTATGGGCCTAAGGGAAGTCATTGTGGAGTAAAAAGTAGATGATGGGTTGCTAGAGTGACAGAAGCTTAAACCCCAGTTTATGCGTTGCTTCATAAGGGGCTGATTTGGATCCACATGTTTCATGCTATGGTTAGATTTATCTTAATTCCTCTTTCGTAGTTGGGGATGCTTGCGAGAGGGGGTAATCATAAGTGGGTTGTTAGTTCAAGTAAGAACAACACCTTAGCATCGGTCCACCGACATATCAAATTATCAAAGTAGCAAACGTGAATCAACTCAACATGATGAACATGACTAGATATAATTCCCATGTGTCCTCGGGAGCGCTTGCTTAATATAAGAGTACTTTTAGGCCCATCCTTTGCTATAAAAAGGATTGGGCTACCTTGCTGAACCTTTGCTACTATTGTTACTTTTCACTTGTTACGATTTATCTTGCTACAAAACTATCTACTATCGTTACTTACAACACCTGCAGAGAATACCTTGCTGAAAACCGCTTATCATTTCCTTCTGCTCCTCGTTGTGTTTGACACTCTTACTTATCGAAAGGACTATGATTGATCCCCTATACTTGTGGGTCATCAAGACTCTTTTCTGGTGCCGTTGCCAGGGAGTGAAGCGCCTTTGGTAAGTGGAATTGGTAAGGAAATATTTTCTATACGTGCTGAAATTTACTGTTGCTTGTCGCTATGAACGGTCATCCTTTGAGTGCCTTGTTCGGGGCATCTTCGCCCCGAACTAAAGATGAGGAAATTGTTCCTCAACCTACTGAACCTACTGAAACTATTTATTATGAGATTCCTTTGGGTATTCTTGAAAAACTCTTATCATATCCATATGACGGCACGACTCATCCTGATTATCATTTGATATTTGTCGATGAAGTTTGTGGATTATTTCAGCTTGCAGGGTTGTCTGGAGACAAAGTTAAGAAGAAGGTTTTCCCTTTATCTTTGGAGGGAAAGGCATTAATGTGGTACATGCTATTGGGAGGTATTGGATCATGGGACTGGAATCGCTTGAAGTTGGAATTTCATCAGAAGTTTTATCCTATGCATCTAGTTCATCATGATCGGAACTTTATTTATAATTGTTGGCCTCGTGAAGGAGAAAGTATCGTTCAAGCTTGGGGGAGGCTTAAATCTATGATGCACACTTGCCCCAACATGAGATTTCTAGAAACACTATTATGCAAAAAAATATGCTCGGCTTTCTCATGATGATCAATCACTACTCGATTCTTCTTCTACTGGTTCCTTCATGAATATGACTATTGAATTCAAATGGGATCTTCTAGAAATAATTAAGCGCAACTCCGAAGATTGGGAACTCGACAAAGGTAAAGAGTCAGGTCTGAAGCTTAAGTTTGATTGTGTTCAATCTTTTATGGAAACTAATGCTTGTTACAAGTTGAGTAATAAATATGGCCTCAACTCTGAGATAGTAGCTTCTTTCTATGAATCATTTGCTAGTCATGTTGATCTCCCTAAGGAGAAGTGGTTTAAACACCATCCACCTATTGAAGAACAATTAGAGAAACCTATTAAATTTGAGAAGGAAGAAATAATTGTTAATCATATTGACCCAAGTGTTCCTATTGCTTACATTGAGAAGCCACCCTTCCCTGTTAGAATTAAGGAACACGCTAAAGCTACAACTGTGGTTAATAAAAGTCATGCTAGGACTTCTATACCTCCTGAACAAATAAATGTTGAGCCTAAAGTTGCTATGGTTAAAGATCTGCTAGTTGATAACATTGATGGACAGGTTATTTACTTCTATGATGAAACTACTAGAATCGTAAAACCTGTTAGACGTAAGCAAGATGAACTTGATAAAAATAAACCAGTTGTTGGCATACCTGTGGTTTCTGTTAAAATTGGAGACCATTGTTATCACGGCTTGTGTGATATTGGTGCTAGTGTTAGCGTTATACCTTTTACCTTATATCAAGAAATTATGACTGACATAGAACCATTTGAGCTTGAGGACATTGATGTTACCATTGCAAATAGAGACACGATTATACCACTTGGGATTGTTAGAGATGTTGAGGTTTTGTGTGGAAAGGTCAAGTATCCCACTGATTTTTAGTACTTGGTTCAGAACAAGATAATTTTTGTCCTATTATATTTGGTAGACCCTTATTAAATACTGTTAATGCTGCAATTAATTGTGCTACTCAGAAGGTTAAAGTGAGTTTTGGCGATGTGTGTCATGAATTTAATTTCTGCAAGTTTAGTAAACAACCACATGAGAAAGAATTACCAAGCAAAGATGAGATTATTGGTCTTGCTTCTATTGTCGTACCTCCTACCGATCCGCTAGAACAATATTTGCTAGACAATGAAAATGATATGCATATGAATGAGAGAAATGAAATAGATGACATATTTCTTAAACAAATGCCTATTCTTAAACACAACTTACCGGTTGATATCTTAGGGGATCCCTCTCCACCCAAGGGAGATCCCGTGTTTGAGTTAAAGACTTTACCTGATACTTTGAAATATGCTTACCTTGATGAAAAGAAAATATATCATGTTATTATCAGTGCTAACCTTTCAGAGCATGAAGAAAAAAGATTACTTAAAACTCTGAAGAAGCACCGGGCTGCTATTGGATATACTCTCGATGATCTAAAGGGCATTAGTCCCACTTTATGTCATCACAAGATTAATATGGAACCGGATGCTAAACCTGTCGTTGATCATCAATGCCGCTTAAACCCTAAGATGAAGGAAGTGGTAAGAAATGAAATATTAAAGCTTTTGGAGGCAAGTATAATTTATCCTATTGCTGATAGTAGATGGGTAAGTCCTGTTCACTGTGTTCCTAAAAAAGGAGGTATAATTGTTGTCCCTAATGATAAAAATGAACTTATCCCACAAAGAATAGTAACTGGTTATAGGATGGTGATTGATTTCAGGAAATTAAACAAATCTACTAGGAAAGACCATTATCCTTTGCCTTTTATTGATCAAATGCTAGAAAGATTATCCAAGCACACACACTTTTGCTTTCTTGATGGATATTCTTTTTTTTCTCAAATACCTGTGTCAAAATAGGATCAAGAGAAAACTACTTTTACTTGCCCTTTTGGAATGTATGCTTATAGACGTATGCCTTTTGGTTTATGTAATGCACCTGCTACCTTTCAAAGATGTATGATGGCTATATTCTCTGATTTTTTGTGAAAAGATTGTTGAGGTTTTCTTGGATGATTTTTTCATTTATGGAACTTCTTTTAATGATTGCTTAAGCAACCTTGATCGAGTTTTGCAGAGATGTGAAGAAACTAATCTTGTTTTGAATTGGGAGAAGTGCCATTTTATGGTGAATGAAGGTATAGTGCTTGGGCATAAAATTTCTGAACGAGGTATTGAAGTGGACAAAGCTAAAGTTGACGCCATTGAGAAGATGCCATGCCCTAAAGATATCAAAGCTATAAGAAGTTTCCTTGGTCATGCTGGTTTTTATAGGCGTTTCATTAAATATTTTTCAAAGATTTCTAGGCCGTTAACTAATCTTCTTCAAAAAGATGTTCCTTTTGTTTTTGATGATGATTGTGTAGAGGCTTTTGAAATACTTAAGAAAGCTTTGATTTCTGCACCTATTGTTCAACCACCTGATTGGAACCTACCATTTGAGATTATGTGTGATGCTAGTGATTATGCTGTTGGTGTTGTTCTAGGGCAAAGAGTAGACAAGAAATTGAATGTTATTCATTATGCTAGTAAAACCCTAGATGCTGCTCAAAGAAATTATGCCACCGCTGAAAAGGAATTTTTAGCAGTTGTCTTTGCATGCAATAAGTTTAGACCTTATATTGTCGATTCCAAAGTAACTATTCACACAGATCATGCTGCTATTAAAAACCTTATGGAAAAGAAAGATGCTAAGCCTAGACTTATTCGGTGGGTACTTTTGCTTCACGAATTTGATTTGCATATTGTTGATAGAAAGGGAGCTGAAAATCCCGTAGCAGATAACCTGTCTAGAATGGAAAATGTTCTTGATGACCCACTGCCTATTGATGATAATTTTCCTGATGAACAACTTGCTGCTATAAATACTTCACGTAGTACTCCTTGGTATGCTGATTATGCTAACTATATTGTTGCAAAATATATCCCACCTAGTTTCACCTATCAACAAAAGAAAAAATTATTTTACGATTTACGACATTACTTTTGGGATGACCCACATCTTTATAAAGGAGGAGTAGATGGTATTATTAGACGTTGTATACCTGAGCATGGACATGAACAAATCTTAAGGAAGTGCCATTCTGAAACTTACGAAGGACACCATGCTGGTGACAGAACTGCACACAAGGTATTACAATCTGGTTTTTTATTGGCCTACTCTTTTCAAATATGCTCATAAGTATGTCCTTTCATGCAATGAATGTCAAAGGGTTGGTAACATTGGTAAACGTCAAGAAATGCCATATGAATTATTCACTTGCCATTGAACAATTTGACGTATGGGGTTTGATTTCATGGGACCTTTTCCTTCCTCGAACGGGTATACTCATATTTTAGTTGTTGTTGATTACGTTACTAAGTGGGTAGAGGCTATTCCAACTAGTAGTGCTGATCATAACACTTCTATTAAAATGCTTAAGGAAATTATTTTCCCGAGGCTTGGAGTCCCTAGATACTTAATGACCGATGGTGGTTCACATTTTATTCATGGTGCTTTTTGTAGACTTCTAGCTAAATATGATGTTAACCATAGAATTGCATCATCATATCATCCTCAGTCTAGTGGTCAAGTTGAATTGAGTAATGGATAATTAAAATTAATCTTGCAAAAGACTGTTAATAGATCTAGGAAGAATTGGTCTAAGAAATTAGATGATGCTCTATGGGCCTATAGAACTGCTTATAAGAACCCCATGGGGATGTCCCCATATAAAATGGTGTATGGAAAAGCTTGTCATTTACCTCTTGAGCTAGAAAATAAGGCTTATTTGGGCAATTAAAGAAATTAATTATGATTTAAACTTTCCGGTGAAAAGATGTTATTTGATATTAGCTCACTAGATGAATGGAGGACACAAGCCTATGAAAATGCTAAGTTGTTTAAAGAAAAAGTTAAAAGATGGCATGATAAAATGATTCAAAAAACGGGAATTCAATGTAGGGGACATTGTGCTTTTATACATCTCTCGCTTCAGATTTTTTGCAGGAAAACTTATATCCAAATGGGAAGGCCCATATGTTGTCGAGGAGGTCTATCGCTCCAGTGCCATAAAAATCAATAACTTCGAAGGCAAAAACCCGAGGGTGGTGAATGGGCAAAGAATCAAGCATTATATTTTAGGTGTACCCATTAATGAATAGACTAATGTCATTCAAGTGATAACACCGGAAGAACACATACGGGAGGCTTTCTGGAACACTCTAGAAACCTGAAAAAGGGGTAGGTATGTGTTCTAAAAATTCCAAAAATATAATTTCTGTTTGTTTTAGTATTTTAGAAAAATTCCAGAAATACAACGGAGTTAGGGGACCCACGAGGAAGGCACAAGCCAACAGGGCGCGGCCCCCCCTGGGGCGCGCCCTGATGGCTTGTGCTGCCCTCGTGTGCCTTCCCGACTCCGATTTCTTCCCGAACACGTATTCTGACCTAGAAAAAAATCATTATATATACTTGATGACCCACAAGGATAGGGGATCAATCATAGTCCTTACGATAAGTAAGAGGGTCGAACCCAATGAGGAACAGAAGGAAATGGAAGCGGTTTTTAGCAAGGTAATCTCTGCAAGCACTGAAATTGTAGGTAACAGATAGTTTGATAGCAAGGTAATTTGTAATGAGCAAGTAACGATAATGGTAAATAAGGTGCAGCAAGGTAGCCCAATCCTTTTGAGGCAAAGGACAGGCCAGAACAATCTCTAGTAATAGGCAAAGTGTTCTTGAAGGTACAAGGGAATTTCATCTAGTCGCTTTTATCATGTTGGTTTGATTCGTGTTCGCTACTTTGTTAATTTGATATGTGGGTGGACCGGTGCTTGGGTGTTGTTCTTACTTGAACAACCTCCCACTTATGATTAACCCCCTCGCAAGCATCCGCAACTACGAGAAAAGTATTAAGATAAAATCTAACCATAGCATTAAACGTTTGGATCCAAATCAGCCCCTTACGAAGTAGCGCAGGGTTTAAGCTTCTGTCACTCTAGCAACCCATCATCTAATAACTACTCCAAAATGCATCCCTTTAGGCCCATGAATGGTGAAGTGTCATGTAGTCGACGTTCACATGACACCACTAAGGGAATCACAACATACATATCATCAAAATATCAAACACATATCAAATTCACATAATTACTTTGTTGGAAATATGCCCTAGAGGCAATAATAAATTGGTTATTATTATATTTCCTTGTTCATGATAATCGTTTATTATCCATGCTATAATTGTATTGATTGGAAACTCAAATACATGTGTGGGTACATAGACAACACTGTGTCCCTAGTATGCCTCTAGTTAACTAGCTCGTTGATCAAAGATGGTCAAGGTTTCCTGGCCATAGACATGAGATGTCATTTGATAACGGGATCACATCATTAGGAGAATGATGTGATGGACTAGACCCAAACTATGAACGTAGCATATCATCGTGTCAGTTTATTGCTATTGTTTTCTGCATGTCAAGTATCTGTTCCTATGACCATGAGATCATGCAACTCACTGACACCGGAGGAGTACCTTGTGTGTATCAAACATCACAACATAACTGGGTGACTATAAAGATGATCTACAGGTATCTCCGAAGGTGTTTGTTGAGCTGGCATGGATCAAGACTGGGATTTGTTACTCCGTGTGACGGAGAGGTATCTCAGGGCCCACTCGGTAATACAACATCACAACAAGCCTTGCAAGCAATGTGACTAAAGTGTTAGCCACGGGATCTTGTATTACGGAACGAGTAAAGAGACTTGCCGGTAATGAGATTGAACTAGGTATAGAGATACCGACGATCGAATCTCGGGCAAGTAACATACCGAAGAACAAAGGGAACATCATACGGGATTAACTGAATCCTTAACATAGAGGTTCAACCGATAAAGATCTTCGTAGAATATGTAGGAACCAATATGGGCATCCAGGTCCCGCTATCGGTTCTTGACCGTAGAGGTGTCTCGGTCATGTCTACATAGTTCTCGAACCCGCAGGGTCTGCACACTTAAGGTTCGGTGATGTTTCGGTATAGTAGAGTTATGTATGGTGGTGACCGAAGGTTGTTCGGTGTCCCGGATGAGATCCTGGACGTCACGAGGAGCTCTGGAATGGTCCGGAGGTAAAGATTGATATATAGGAAGTCCCATTTTGGTCACCGGAAAAGTTTCGGGTATTTCGGTAGTGTACCGGGAGTGTCGGGAGGGGTACCGGGGACCATCGGGAGGGGTGTCTCGACCCAAAGGGCCTCATGGGCTGTGGGAGGAGTCAAGCCAGCCCTTAGTGGGTTGGCCGAGCCCCCCAATAAGGGCCATGCGGCTAGGGGTGGGAAAAACCCAAAGGGGGAAAGGTGGAAAGGGTTTCCAAGTGGAGAGGAGGAATCCTACTCCTAGTAGGATTGGAGTAGGACTCCTCCACCTCCAATTTCGGCCAAACCTTGAGGGTTTGAGGCTTTCTCCTCCCCTCCCTCCCTCCTATATATACTAGAGGATTTAGAGGGGAGAGCTAACCCTAATTGCCACGTGCTGCCCTCTTCTTCCTCTAGATCGTTTTCTCCTCTAGTCTAGTTTCGGCAGTGTTTAGGCGAAGCCCTGCCGGAATAGTTCCACCACCATCGCCGCCACGCCATCGCGCTGCCGAAGAACTCATCTATCTCTCTGCTCCCTCTTGCTAGATCAAGAAGGTGGAGATCGTCATCGAGCTGTACGTGTGCTGAACACGGAGGTGCCATCCGTTCGGCGCTAGATCGGAAGGACCGTGATCAGGATCGTGAGACGGTTCGTGATTCGATCGCGGGACAGATCATGATGGGATCGCGGGACGGATCGTGATTGGATCGCGAGACGGATCACGATGGGATCGCGGGATGCTCGGCAATTTGGATCGCGAAGACGTTTGACTATATCAACCACGTTTCTTAACGCTTCCGCTTAGCGATCTACAAGGGTATGTAGATCCACTCTCCCTCTCGTAGATGCTCATCACCATGGATAGATCTTGCATGTGCATAGGACTTTTTTTCCCCATGCAACGTTCCCCAACAGTGGCATCATGAGCTAGGTCTATGTGTAGATGAGATCTCGAGTAGAACACAAAGGAGTTTGTGGGTGTTGATATTCAGATTGCTTGCTCCCTTGGTCTTTTCTTGATTCGGCGGTATTGTGGGATGAAGCGGCCCAGACCAACATTACTCGTACGCTTACGAGAGACCGGTTCCATCAACAGACATGTAACTTTGTTGCATAAAGATGGCTGGCGGGTGTCTGTTTCTCCCACTTTAGTCGGATCGGATTTGACAAAGGCGGTCCTTGAGAAGGTTGAATAGCAATTTTTGTATCACCGTTGTGGTTTTTGCGTAGGTAAGAATTGTTCTTGCTAGATACCCGTAGCAGCCACGTAAAAGTTGCAACAAAAATTAGAGGACGTCTAACTTGTTTTTGCAGGGTATGTTGTGATGTGATATGGCAAATTACATGATGAGATATATGTGATGTATGAGATGATCATGTATTGTATAGAATATCACGACTTGCATGTCGATGAGTACGGCAACCGGCAGGAGCCATAGGGTTGTCTTTAATTATTTTCGTCGTTTTTGCTTTACTTTATCGCTATGAGTTAGCAATATTCATGGAAGCAATAGTCGGCGCGACAACCTCATGGCGACACATTGATGGAGATCAAGATGATGGAGATCATGGTGTTATGCCGGTGACGATGGAGATCATGCCGGTGCTTTGAAGATGGAGATCAAAAGCACAAGTTCATGGCCATATCATGTCACTTATGATTTGCATGTGATGTTAATCCTTTTATGCATCTTATTTTGCTTAGGACGACGGTAGCATTATAAGGTGATCCCTCACTTAAATTTCAAGATAAATTGTGTTCTCCCCGAGTGTGCACCGTTGTGAAAGTTCGTCGTTTTGAGACACCACGTGATGATCGGGTGTGATAGACTCTACGTTCGCATACAACGGGTGCAAGCCAGTGTTGCACATGCGGAACACTCGGGTTAAACTTGAAGAGCCTAGCATGTACAGACATGGCCTCAGAACACAAGAGTCCGAAAGGTCGAACATGAGTCATATAGTAGATATGATCAACATGAAGATGTTCACCATTGAAACCACCTCAACTCACGTGATGATCGGACTTGAGTTGGTGGATTTGGATCATGTGACACTCGAATGACCGGAGGGATGTTGATTTGAGTGGGAGTTTTTAAGTAATATGATTAAACTAAACTCATTATCATGAACATAGTCAAAATGTCTTTGCAAATTATGTTGTAGATTGCTAGCTCGCGCTGTAGCTCCCTTGAATTTTTTATATGTTCCTAGAGAAATAGAGTTGAAAGATGATGGTAGCAATAATGTGGACTGGGTCCGTGATCTGAGGATTGTCCTCATTGCTGCACAGAAGGCTTATGTCCTTAATGCACCGCTCGGTGCGCCACCCCCTCAAGCGTCGTCTGCAGATGTTGTGAACATCTGACAGGCACGTTCTGATGACTACTTGATAGTTCAGTGTGTCATGCATTACGGCTTAGAATTGAGGCTCCAAAACGTTTTGAACGTCACGGAACATATGAGATGTTCTAAGAGCTGAAATTGGGATCTCAGGCTCGTGCCCGTGTTGAGAGGTATGAGACCTCAAACAAGATTCTTTGCCTGCAAGATGAAGGAGAATAGCTCAATCAGTGAGCAAGTACTCAGATTGTCTGGGTGCTACAATCGCTTGAATCAAGTGGGAGTTGATCTTCCAGATAAGATAGTGATTGATATAGTTCTCCAAGTCACTGCCACAAAGCTACTAGAGCTTCGTGATGAACTATAAAATGCCAGGGATGGAAATAATGATCCCCGAGCTATTCGTGATGTTTTGACACCGCGAAGGTAGAATTCAAGAAGGAGCATCAAGTGTTGATGGTTAATGAAACCACTAGTTTCGAGAAGGGCAAGGGCAAGGAGGGAAACTTCATGGATGGCAAGCCAGTTGCTGCTCCAGTGAAGAAACCCAAGGTTGAACCCAAACCCGAGACTAAGTGCTTCTATTATGAGGAGAACGGTCGCTGAAGCGGAACAACCCTAGATACATGGTAGATAAGAAGGCTGGCAACGTCGACAGAAGTATATTTGATATATGTGTTATTGATGTGTACCTTACTGGTGCTCCTAGTAGCACTTGGGTATTGGATACCGGTTCGGTTGCTAAATGTTAGTAACTCGAAATAAAAACTACAGAATAAACGGAGGCTAGCTAAGGGTGAGGTGACGATGAGTGTTGGAAGTGTTTCCAAGGTTGATGTGATCACCATCGCACGCTCTCTCTACCTTCGGGATTAGTGATGAACCTAAATAAATGTTATTTGGTGTTTGCGTTGAGCATGAACGTGATTATATCATGTTTATTGAAATACGGTTATTCATTTAAGTTAGAGAATAATGCTTATTCTGTTTACATGAATAATACCTTCAATGGTCATGCACCCAATGAGAATGGTTTATTGAATCTTGATCATAGTGATACACATGTTCATAATATTGATGCCAAAAGATACAAAGTTAATAATGATAGTACCACATACTTGTGGCACTGCCGCTAAATGTCATATTGGTGTAAAGCGCATGAAGAAACTCCATGCTGATGGATCTTTGGACTCATTCGATTTCGAATCGGTTGAGACATGCGGACCATGCCTCATGGGCAAGATGACTAAGACCCCGTTTTCCGGTATGATGGAGCAGGCAAGTGACTTATTGGAAATGATACATGTTGATGTATTCGGTCCAATGAGTGTTGTAGTGTGCGGTGGATATCGTTATTTTTCTACCTTCACTAATGATTTGAGTAGATATGGGTATATTTACTTAATGAAACACAAGTCTGAAACGTTTGAAAAGTTCAAACAAATTTAGAGTGAAGTTTGAGATCATCGTGACAAGAAGATAAAATGTCTACGATATGATCGTGGAGGTGAATATCTGAGTTACGAGTTTGGTATGAAACTTAAGACAATGTGGAAGTTGTTTCACTACTCACGCCGCCTGGAACACCATAGTGTGATGGTGTATCCGAACATCGTAGTCGTGCTCTATTGGATATGGTGCGTACTATGGTGTCCCTTATCGTTTTGCCACTATCATTTTGGGGTTATGCATTAGAGACAACTGCATTCACTTTAAATAGGGCACCATCTAAGTCCGTTGAGATGACACCGTATGAATTTTGGTTTGGCAGAAACCTAAGAATTCATTTCTTAATGTTTGGGGCTGCGACGCTTATGTGAAAAAGGTTTTCAACCTGATGAGCTCGAACCCAAAGCGGACAAATGCATCTTCATAGAATACCCTAACGTAACAGTTGGGTAAACCTTCTATCTCAGATCCAAGCGCAAAGTGTTTGTTGCTAAAACGGGTCCTTTCTCGAGAAAGAGTTTCTCTCGAAAGAATTGAGTGGGAGGAAGATAGAACTTGATGAGGTTGTTGAACCTTTGTTTCAACCAGAGAGTAGCGCAGTGCAGAAAGTTGTTTCTGTGGAGCCTACGTTAGTTGACGAGGAAGTTAATGATGATGATCATGAAGCTTCGGATCAAGTTACTATCGAACCTCGTAGGTCGACAAGGACGCGTGCTGCTCCTGAGTGGTATGGCAACCCTGTCTTAGAGGTCATGTTGTTGGACAACGATGAACCTACGAGCTATGGAGAAGCGATGATGGGCCCAGATTCCGAGAAATGGTTAATGCCATGAAATCCGAGATGGGATCCATGTAAGAAAACAAAGTATGGGCTTTGGAAGTATTACCTCAAGGGCGAAAGGCCATTCAGAACAAATGGATCTTTAAAAGGAAGACGGACGCGGACGGTAATGTCACCGTCTATAAAGCTCGACTTGTGGCAAAGGGTTTTTCACAAGTTCAAGGAGTTGACTACGATGAGACTTTCTCACCCGTAGCGATGCTAAAGTCTGTTGGAATTATGTTAGCAGTTGCTGCATTTTTCGATTATGAAATCTGGCAGATGGATGTCAAAACATCATTTCCTTAACGGTATCCGTGAGGAAAGGTTGTATGTGATACAACCGGAAAGTTTTGTCAGTCCTAAGGATGCTAAAATGTATGCAAGCTCCAGGGATCCTTCTATGGACTGGAGCAAGCATCTCGGAGTTGGAATATACGCTTTGATGAGGTGATCAAAGTTTTTGAGTATATACAAAGTTTATGAGAAACTTGTATTTACAATAAAGTGAGTGGGAGCACTACAGAATTTCTGATAAGTATATGTGGATGACATATTGTTGATCGGAAATAATGTAGAATTTCTGAAAAGCATAAAGGGTTGTTTGAAAAGGAGTTTTTCAAAGGAAAACCTGGAATGAAGCTACTTATATATTGGGCATCAGGATCTATAGAGATTGATCAAGACGTCTGATAAGACTTTCAATGAGTACATACCTTGACAAGATTTTGAAAGAGTTCAAAATGGATCAGTCAAAGAAAGAATTCTTGCCTGATTTGTAAGGTGTGGAGTTGAGTGAGACTCAAAGCTCGACCACGGCAGAAGAAAGAGAAAGGACGAAGGTCGTCCCCTATGCCTTATCCATAGGCTCTGTATAGTATGCCATGCTGTGTACCGCACCTGGTGTGTGCCTTGCCATGATTCTGTCAAGGGGTACAAGAGTGATCCAGGAGTGGACCACTGGACAACGGTCAAAATTATCCTTAGTAACTAGAGGACTAAGGAAATGTTTCTCGATTATGGAGGTGATAAAGAGTTTGTCGTAAAGGGTTATGTCAATGCAAGGTTTGACACCTATCCGGATGACTCTGAGTAGCAATCCGGATACGTATAGTGGAGCAGCCATTTGGAATAGCTCCAAGTGGAGCATGGTAGCATCTGTAGTACGACATGTAGATTTGCAAAGAACACATGCATCTGAATGTTGCAGACCGTTGACTAAAGACCTCTCTCACATGCAAAGCATGATCGAACCCCAAAACTCATTGGGTGTTAGATTCATAACAATGTAAATCACATGGTGATGTGAACTAGATTATTGACTCTAGTGCAAGTGGGAGACTGTTGGAAATATGCCCTAGAGGCAATAATAAATTGGTTATTATTATATTTCCTTGTTTATGATAATCGTTTATTATCCATGCTATAATTGTATTGATTGGAAACTCAAATACATGTGTGGGTACATAGACAACACTGTGTCCCTAGTATGCCTCTAGTTAACTAGCTCGTTGATCAAAGATGATCAAGGTTTCCTGGCCATAGACAGGAGATGTCATTTGATAACGGGATCACATCATTAGGAGAATGATGTGATGGACAAGACCCAAACTATGAACGTAGCATATGATCGTGTCAGTTTATTGCTATTGTTTTCTGCATGTCAAGTATCTGTTCCTATGACCATGAGATCATGCAACTCACTGACACCGGAGGAGTACCTTGTGTGTATCAAACGTCACAACATAACTGGGTGACTATAAAGATGCTCTACAGGTATCTCTGAAGGTGTCTGTTGAGCTGGCATGGATCAAGACTGGGATTTGTTACTCCGTGTGACAGAGAGGTATCTCAGGGCCCACTCGGTAATACAACATCACAACAAGCCTTGCAAGCAATGTGACTAAAGTGTTAGCCACGGGATCTTGTATTACGGAACGAGTAAAGAGACTTGCCGGTAACGAGATTGAACTAGGTATAGAGATACCGACGATCGAATCTCGAGTAAAGAGACTTGCCACGTGCTGCCCTCTTCTTCCTCTAGATCGTTTTCTCCTCTAGTCTAGTTTCGGCAGTGTTTAGGCGAAGCCCTGCCGGAATAGTTCCACCACCATCGCAGCCGTGCCGTCGCGCTGCCGAAGAACTCATCTATCTCTCCACTCCCTCTTGCTGGATCAAGAAGGCGGAGGTCGTTATCGAGCTGTACGTGTGCTGAACGCGGAGGTGCCATCCGTTCGGCGCTAGATTGGAAGGACCGTGATCAGGATCGTGAGACGGTTCATGATTTGATCGCGGGATGGATCATGATGGGATCGCGGGACGGATCGTGATTGGATCGCGAGACGGATCGTGATGGGATCGCGGGACGCTCGGCGATTTGGATCACGAAGACGTTTGACTACATCAACTGCGTTTCTTAACGCTTCCGCTTAGCAATCTACAAGGGTATGTAGATCCACTCTCCCTCTCGTAGATGCTCATCAGCATGGATAGATCTTGCGTGTGCGTAGGAATTTTTTTGTTTCCCATGCAACGTTCCCCAACATACTTGCAACATGACTTCTCCCGTGACCTCAAGAACAAAGGTAACTACTCACAAATAATAATCATGCTCAAGATCAGATGAGTATTAAATAGCATAATGGATCTGAACATATAATCTTCCACCAAATAAACCATATAGTAATCAACTACGCAAGGTAATCAACACTACTAGTCACCCACAGGTACCAATCTGAGGTTCCGATACAAAGATTGAACACAGGAGATGAACTAGGGTTTGAGAGGAGATGGTGTTGTTGAAGATGTTCATGAAGATTGGCCTCCCAAAGATGAGAGGGGTGTTGGTGATGACGATAGCTTCGATTTCCCCCTCCGGGAGGGAAGTTCCCCCGGCGGAATCGCTCCGCCGGAGGGCAAAAGTGCTCCTGCCCAAGTTCCGCCTCGAGGCGGCGGCGCTTCATCCCGAAAGTCCTCCTTTGATTTTTTCTAGGTCAAATGTGACTATATACCAGAAGATGGGCACCGGAGGTGGGCCGAGGAGGCCACAACCCATCAGGACGCGCCCAGGGGGTTTGGCGCGCCCTGGTGGGTTGTGCCCACCAGGTTGGGCTCCTCTGGTACTTTTCTGCTCTAGTATTTTTTATTTAATTCAAAAATAATCTCCGTAAAATTTCAGCATCATTGGAGTTGTGCAGAATAGGTATCTCTGATGTGCTTTTCTTCGGTCCAGAATTCCAGCTGCCGGTATTCTCCCTCTTTGTGTAAACCTTGCATATTATGAAAGAAAAGGCATTAGAATCACTCCCCAAAGCATTATTATTCAACAAAACATAATAAATAACATTAGGAAATCATGATACAAAATGGACGTATCAACTCTCACAAGCTTAGACCTCGCTTGTCCTCGAGCGAAAACCGATATTGAAAAGCATGTCCACATGATTTGAGAGAGAGAGGTGTCAATAAAAACAAAATGCGGACATAGTAGCATCATGCTTATTAACATAACAACAAAAAACTTTATCATAAAACTTATTCAATACACTTTCATCATATAACTTCTCAGGAATAAGTAACAATTCATCACAACACAGAAGTATGAAGCATAAACATTATTGAAAACCGACAAACTATGTTCTCAGTCAACTTTGCAACTACAATTCATCATATTTTCAGGAAGGGTCTCATGTCGGAGCCTTTTGGCAAGTCCACATACTCAACCATCATTTAGTCTTCTATGATTGCTAACACTCACGGCATACCCATGAACAAAAAGTTTCAACCGGACACATAGGAAGATAGGGGCTTATAGTTTCGCCTCCCAACGCATTCACCTCAAGGGTGATGTCAACAATAATAACTCATGCCCACCCATATCCAACTGGATATATGTGCCTAGATCTTTCCTCACCACATGATGCTTGCAAAAGAGAAAAACTAAAAAGGAATAGGGAAGAATACTTTGACTCTTTGCATAAAAGTAAATACATAAAAGTAAATGATAGTCCCTTCGCAGAGGGAAGCATAGGTTGTCATGCGCTTATTGGTTTGTATGCCCAATCCCTTAATGTAAAAGAACGTCATGCTATATTGCCCCCTATGATAGCAACCTTTATTATGCAGTCCATCGCTTTTATTACTTTGCCATCATAAGTTCGTATAGCGCTCAATTTTCTCTTACACTAATTGATCAAAACACTTTTTTAGAAAACAAATTTATTTCCTTATTGCACCGATGACAACTTACTTGAAGGATCTTTCTCGATCCATAGGTAGGTATGGTGGACTCTCAAAGAATGAATTTGGTTTGGGGTTTTTGGATGCACAAGTTGTATCTCTACTTAGTGCGGAATTTTTGGCTAGCAGAGATATTGGGCAAGCACCACATGTTGAAGGATCTATGACAATATAACTTCTATGTGGATATGAACAAACATAAATCATTACGTTGTCTTCCTTGTCCAACGTCAACAATTTTGACATATAATAATTAATGGGGTCTCACAATCATAAAAGATGTCCAAGATAGTGTATTTGCATGTGAATCTTCTCTTCCCTTATTAATTCTTTCATGAATTGCATCATTGACCAATGATATGTTTGTCAATCTCCAATAATCTTACTACTTATACTTTTCCTTATGTGATGTCATTACTCACTATAAGATTAGCATATGATTCTTTTCATTTATTTTTCTCTTTTTTTATTTTGATTGCAACAAGAAAGTAGAGAGACAAAAACTCAAACTAAACTTTATTATATAGCTTTCACTCGATTACATAGATAGATAGGCCACGAAACTAACACACGAAAATAGATCATGCTAAACTTTTATTCAACTAAAGCAAAGGGAAACTAAAGATCGAACTAAAATAGGTAAAGGTGAATAAAAGTGATGGTGATACGATACCGGGGCACCTCCCCCAAGCTTGGCTCAAGCCAAGGGGAGTGCCCATACCCGTGTGCTCAAGTCTTCGTTGGTGGTGGTGATGAACAAGGTGGTGGTGATGAAGCCTTCTTCTTCAACTTATATTTAAGCATAAAAATTTCCTCCCTTAGATCATCGTTCTCCAATTCGAGCTTTAATATCCTTTTGCATAATGCAGCCTTGCTCTCCTGCAGAAAACGAGATGGGATAAATTGGACCTCAGGTTTGTATCTTTTAGGGAGGCTTGACTTCTTGAATTCCACATGCATGTCTCCCGGCTGAGGTAGAGGGACATCCTTTTCCTCGGGGTTGGCGTCCGGACAAGCATCCACTATCTCCTCCAAATCGGTATCTCCTTCTTCTTCAGATGCCCAAAGGTAGGGGTAAATTTCTCTAAAGATCTTTGGGTCTGAAACATAATGACCCCCCTCTGAACCTTGAGATGACATATTTTCAGATCTGCCAGGAAAATAGCATGAAACAAGAACAGAGGATTTTTTTGTGATGCGGTCGTCAAAATAGTCGGGGGTATATATAGAGAATTTTTATTCTTGGAAAACAAGCATATGGAAGGAAAACAGAGTCGGGAAGGCATCCGAGGTGGGCACAACCCACCAGGGCGCGCCCAGGGGTGCCTGGCGCGCCCTGGTGTATCGTGCTCACCTCGATCACCTTCCGGTTTATTTTTATTTTTTTTAAAATTTTATAATATTCCAAAACTGACGAAAAATATTTTTGCGGATTTTTTTGAGTCCGTTTACTTACCGTATCACGTACCTCCTATTTTAAAGAATTCTGGAGTGTTCCGGAAGGTTTCTTTTATGTGTTCCTCCGATGTCATGGTTTGGATAACATTGCTTTCAATGTTAATAGGCGTACCTGAGATATAATGCTTAATTCTTTGTCCATTGACCACCTTCGGGTTAGTACCTTCGGCGTTATTAATCTTGATAGCTCCAGAACGATAAACCTCTTTGATAATATAAGGTCCTTCCCATTTGGAGAGAAGCTTACCTGCAAAAAATCTTAAACGGGAGTTGAACAAAAGAACATAGTCTCCTATTTTGAATTCCCTCTTTTGGATTCTTTTGTCATGCCATCTTTTTACTTTTTATTTAAATAGCTTGGCATTTTCATAAGCTTGGGTTCTCCATTCATCAAGTGAGCTAATATCAAATAGCCTCTTCTCACCGGCAAGTTTGAAATCATAGTTAAGTTCTTTAATTGCCCAAAATGCCTTATGTTCTAATTCTAGAGGCAAATGACAAGCTTTACCATATACCATTTTGTATGGAGACATACCCATAGGATTTTTATAAGCTGTTCTATAGGCCCAAAGTGCATCATCTAATTTCTTAGACCAATTCTTATGAGACCTATTGATAGTTTTTTGTAATATTAGTTTTATTTCTCTATTGCTAAGTTCAACTTGACCACTAGATTGAGGATGATAGGGTGATGCAATTCTATGGTTAACATCATATTTAGCAAGCATCTTACGGAAAGCGCCATGAATAAAGTGTGAACCACCACCAGTCATTAAATATGGAGCTTGGCATTTTAATGGAGGTGTGGTGATCAGCACTACTAGTTGGAATAGCTTCTACCCACTTAGTGACATA
The DNA here is from genome assembly GCA_039707655.1 of Elymus sibiricus. Taxonomy (NCBI): domain Eukaryota; kingdom Viridiplantae; phylum Streptophyta; class Magnoliopsida; order Poales; family Poaceae; genus Elymus; species Elymus sibiricus. The sequence continues at coordinate 41,998,746 of CM077671.1, forward strand.
ATCAACAGCAACCAAAATATTAGTGTACCCATTAGAGGAAGGAAAAGGTCCCATATAATCAAAACCCCAAACATCAAATGGTTCAACAACAAGTGAATAATTCATAGGCATTTCCTGACGCTTACCGATATTACCAATTCTTTGACATTCATCATAAGACAAAACAAATTTACGGGCATCTTTGAAGAGAGTAGGCCAATAAAAACCAGATTGCAATACCTTGTGAGCAGTTCTATCTCCCGCATGATGTCCTCCATAAGCTTCGGAATGACATTTCCGTAGGATTTGTTCCTGTTCATGATCATGTACACAACGTCTAATAATACCATCTACTCCTTCTTTATAAAGATGTGGGTCATCCCAAAAGTAATGTCTTAAGTCATAGAAGAATTTTTTCTTTTGTCGGTACGTGAAGCTAGGTGGTATATATTTAGCGACAATGTAATTAGCATAATCATCATACCAAGGAGTGTTTTGAGAAACATTTATTGCAGCTAACTGTTCGTCAGGGAAACTATCATCAATAGGTAGTGGGTCATCAAGAATATTTTCTAACTTAGACAAGTTATCAGCCACGGGGTTCTCAGCTCCATTCCTATCAACAATATGCAAGTCAAATTCTTGGAGCAAGAGAACCCACCTAATAAGTCTAGGTTTAGCATCTTTCTTTTCCATAAGATACTTTATAGCAGCATGGTCGGCGTGAACAATTACTTTTGAGTCAACAATATAGGATCTAAATTTATCACCAGCAAACACGACCGCTAAAAATTCTTTTTCAGTAGTAGCATAATTTCGTTGAGCACTGTCTAGAGTTTTACTAGCATAATGGATAACATTCAATTTCTTATCAACTCTTTGTCCTAGAACATCACCAACAACATAATCACTAGCATCACACATAATTTCAAAAGGCAAGCTCCAATCAGGTGGTTGAACGATAGGTGCAGAGGTTAAGGCTTTCTTGAGTGTTTCAAAGGCCTCCACACAATCATCATCAAAAACAAAATGAATATCCTTTTGAAAAAGATTAGTAAGAGGCCTAGAAATTTTAGAGAAGTCTTTAATGAACCTCCTATATAAACCAGCATGACCAAGGAAACTACGAATACCTTTAATATCTTTAGGACATGGCATTTTCTCAATTGCATCAACTTTAGCTTTATCCACCTCAATACCTCGTTCGGATATTTTATGCCCCAAGACAATACCTTCATTAACCATAAAGTGGCACTTCTCCCAATTCAAGACAAGATTAGTTTGTTCACATCTCTGCAAAACTCGATCAAGGTTGCTTAAGCAATCATCAAAAGAAGTTCCGTAAACGGAAAAATCATCCATGAAAACCTCTACAATCTTTTCACAAAAATCAGAGAATATAGCAGTCATACATCTTTGAAAGGTAGCAGGTGCATTGCATAAACCAAAAGGCATACGTCTATAAGCATAGGTTCCAAAAGGGCAAGTAAAGGTGGTTTTCTCTTGATCGGATTGTGACACGGGTATTTGAGAGAAACCAGAATATCCATCTAGGAAACAAAAGTGTGTGTGCTTAGATAATCTCTCTAGCATTTGATCAATGAAAGGCAAAGGGTAATGATATTTTCTAGTAGCTTTATTTAATTTTCTAAAATCAATTACCATTCTATAGCCAGTGACAATTCTTTGTGGAATGAGTTCATTCTTATCATTAGGGACAACGGTAATACCTCCTTTCTTAGGAACACAGTGAATGGGACTTACCCATCTACTATCAGCTATGGGATATGTTATACCTGCTTCTAGAAGCTTTAGTATTTCAGTTCTTACCACTTCTTTCATTTTCGGATTCAATCGTCGTTGGTGATCAACAACGGGTTTAGCATCAGGTTCCATATTGATCTTGTGCTGACATAGGGTGGGACTAATGCCCTTAAGATCATCAAGAGTATATCCAATAGCAGCCCGGTGCTTCCTTAGAACTTTCAATAATCTCTCTTCTTCATGTTCTGTAAGGTTAGGACTAATAATAACAGGATATATCTTTTTCTCATCAAGATAAGCATACTTCAAAGTGCCAGGCAATTGTTTCAATTCAAACACATGATCACCTTTAGGTGGAGGAGGACCTCCAAGAGTTTCAATAGGCAAATTGTTTTTCAGGAGAGGTTGTTGTTCAAAGAAAATTTGATCTATTTCATTTCTTTCACGCAGGTGCATATCATTTTCATGGTCAAGCAAATATTGTTCTAATGGATCAGTAGGAGGCACAACAATAGAAGCAATACCAATTATTACATCCTTACTAGGTGACGCTTTATCACGAGGTTGTCTACTAAACTTGGAAAAATTAAACTCATGAGACACACCACCAAAACTGACACCGACAGTTTGTTTTTCGCAATCTATCTTAGCATTGACGGTGCTCAAGAAAGGTCTACCAAAGAGAATGGGACAAAAGTCATCTTGTGGGGAGCCAAGAACTACAAAATCAGTAGGGTATTTCACTTTCCCACACAAGACTTCAACATCTCTAACAATCCCAAGTGGTGTGATGGTGTCTCTATTAGCAAGTTTAATAGTAACATCAATGTCTTCTATTTCAGCAGGTGCTATTTCATCCATAATTTCTTGGTATAAGGTAAAAGGGATAGCACTCACACTAGCACCCAAATCACATAAACCATGATAGCAATGATCTCCTATTTTGACTGAGACAACAGGCATGCCTCCTATGGGTTTGTGTTTATCTTTTTCATCGGGTTTATCAATTCTAGCAGCTTCATCACAGAAGTAGATAACATGCCCATCAATATTTTCTACCAAGAGATCTTTAACCATAGCAACACTAGGTTCTATTTTAATTTGCGCAGGGGGCTTAGATGTTTTTAGATTACTCTTACGAACCACAGTTGATACCTTAGCATGTTCCTTTATCCTAACAGGGAAAGGTGGTTTCTCAATATAAGCGGTAGGCACAACTGGATCAACATTGTAAATGATGGTTTCTTCCTTAGCTATAACCGGTTCTTTAATTTCTTCTTTAATAGGGGGATGATATTTAAACCACTTCTCCTTAGGAAGATCAACGTGAGTAGCAAATGCTTCGCAAAAAGAGGCTACTATCTCAGAGTCAAGTCCATATTTAGTGCTAAACATGTGAAAAGTATCGGTATTCATAAAAGATTTAACACAATCAAATTCAAGCTTTATACCTGACTCATTACCTTCGTCGAGTTCCCAATCTTTAGAGTTGCGTTTGATTCTTTCTAAGAGATCCCACTTGAATTCAATAGTCTTCTTCATATAAGAAGCAGCACAAGAAGTATCGAGCATGGATTGATCATTATGAGAAAGCCGAGCATAAAAATTCTGAATGATAACTTCTCTCGGAATGTCATGATTGGGGTATGAATATAACATTGACTTAAACCTCCCCCAAGCTAGAGCGATAGTTTCTCCTTCACGAGGCCAAAACATATATATATATAATTCCGATCACGATGAACTAGATGCATGGGATAAAACTTTTGGTGGAATTCCAATTGCAATCGATTCCAGTTCCACGATCCAAGATCATCACATAGCCTATACCATGTCAATGCTTTTCCCTCCAAAGATAAAGGTAAAACCTTCTTCTTAACTTCATATCTGGGTAAACCTGCAAGCTTAAATAATCCACATATTTCGTTCACATATAATTGATGCATATCAAGATGTTCAGTTCCATCTCCTGCATAAGGTTTAGCAAGCAGTTGTTCTACCATACCAGAAGGAATTTCATAACCAATATTTTCAGTAGGTGTAGTAGGTTGAGGGGCAACTAATTATGGTTCCGGTCGAGGTGAAGATACCCCGAACAAACCCCTCAAAGGATTGTTCTCCATAGTAGCAAGTAGCAATAAATTTCAGCACATAGTATAAGTTTTTCCTTACCGATTTCCACTTACCAAGAGCGCTTCACTCCCCGGCAACGGTGCCAGAAAAGAGTCTTGATGACCCACAAGTATAGGGGATCAATCGTAGTCCTTTCGATAAGTAAGAGTGTCGAACCCAACGAGGAGCAGAAGGAAATGACAAGCGGTTTTCAACAAGGTAATCTCTGCAAGCACTGAAATTGTAGGTAACAGATAGTTTGATAGCAAGGTAATTTGTAATGAGCAAGTAACGGTAATGGTAAATAAGGTGTAGCAAGGTAGCCCAATCCTTTTGAGGCAAAGGACAGGCCAGTACAATCTCTAGTAATAGGCAAAGTGTTCTTGAGGGACACGGGAATTTCATCTAGTCACTTTTATCATGTTGGTTTGATTCGTGTTCGCTACTTTGATAATTTGATATGTGGGTGGACCGGTGCTTGGGTGCTGTTCTTACTTGAACAACCTCCCACTTATGATTAACCCCCTCGCAAGCATCCACAACTACGAGAAAAGTATTAAGATAAAATCTAACCATAGCATTAAACGTTTGTATCCAAATCAGCCCCTTACGAAGTAGCGCATAAACTAGGGTTTAAGCTTCTGTCACTCTAGCAACCCATCATCTAATAACTACTCCACAATGCATCCCCTTAGGCCCATGAATGGTGAAGTGTCATGTAGTCGACGTTCACATGACACCACTAAGGGAATCACAACATACATATCATCAAAATATCGAACACATATCAAATTCACATGATTACTTGCAACATGACTTCTCCCGTGACCTCAAGAACAAAGGTAACTACTCACAAATAATAATCATGCTCAAGATCAGAGGAGTATTAAATAGCATAATGGATCTGAACATATAATCTTCCACCAAATAAACCATATAGTAATCAACTACGCAAGGTAATCAACACTACTAGTCACCCACAAGTACCAATCTGAGGTTCCGATACAAAGATTGAACACAAGAGATGAACTAGGGTTTGAGAGGAGATGGTGCTGTTGAAGATGTTGATGAAGATTGGCCTCCCAAAGATGAGAGGGGTGTTGGTGATGACGATAGCTTCGATTTACCCTCCGGGAGGGAAGTTCCCCCGGCGGAATCGCTCCGCCGGAAGGCAAAAGTGCTCCTGCCCAAGTTCCGCCTCAAGGGGGCGGCGCTTCGTCCCGAAAGTCCTCCTCCTAATTTTTTTATGTTGTTTGGGAATTTATACTAGAAGATGGGCACCGAAGGTGGGCCGAGGAGGCCACTACCCACCAGGGCGCGCCCAGGGGGGTCTGGCGCGCCCTGGTGGGTTGTGCCCACCAGGTTGGCCCCCTCTGGTACTTTTCTGCTCCAGTATTTTTTATTTAATTCAAAAATAATCTCCGTAAAATTTCAGCTTCATTGGAGTTGTGCAGAATAGGTATCTCTGATGTGCTTTTCTTGGGTCTAGAATTCCAGCTGCCGGTATTCTCCCTCTTTGTGTAAACCTTGCATATTATGAGAGAAAAGGCACTAGAATCACTCCCCAAAGCATTATTATTCAACAAAACATAATAAATAATAGTAGGAAATCATGATGCAAAATGGACGTATCAATACTCCCGTATGTTTTGACCACCGCATCGTGAGTTTCTCCTCTCTTCTTGTTTCGAGCTGTTTTTCTGACAGATCTAGATCGCCATGACTTCCCCAAGTTCATCTAAAGACAAGTTCTTCGAGAAGGTCATCAACCCCTACTTGCCGGAGGTGATGAAGCAACCTCAAGCTATTGAGATGTGTGAGGGGGTGCTCCATATCCGGGATGTCCAAGGCCCCAAGACGGAGGGAAGCGACAAGGCCAGGCTTGCAGAAGTGGAGCAGGAGATCTTCAAGCCAAGGGATGGTTGAATGTGGTCTGAGTGCTAATCACTCTATGATCACAGACTTCATCCGTGAGAACAAGCTTGACACAAAGTGCGTGGGAGAAGCTCTCTTCAAACTTCAAGAGCGGATCGAGCACCTCCAAGATCAAATCTATGAACTCCAAACCCAGAACTGTGAGTATGGATCCAGGTTTAAAAGGATGAGCCTCGCTGCTGATTCCAGGATTCCAGAGACAAGAGTTTCTTTCCATGATGGGGAGCCTATGCCTTGGAAGATGGAGGATTTCCGCACACCACCACCATCACCGACGAACACTTGAGTACATGGGTATGGGCACAACCCCTAGCTTATTCCAAGCTTGGGGGTGGTGCCCCGGTATCGTATCATCATCACTTTTTACCATCATCTTTAATTATTAGCTTGATCTTTAGTTATTTCGTGGTTTAGAGAAATAAAGTTTCAGATTTGCTTTGCTTAGGATTTTGCTTTGAGTTCTACCTATCCTTGTAACCGAGTGTGAGAGTTATATAATAAAGATTAGTTGAGTTCGTGTGCTTTACTCTCTTGCGCCAATCATCATAGCATGACAATAAAAAGAATAGTAAAGATCATATGCTTATCCCATGGGAAGTAATGACTTCACATAAAAGGAAAGTATGAGCTATGAAAATTGTTGGGAATAGGAAACATAGCCTTAGTCATTGTTATAATCTATGCAAGATTATGATAGAGAGGAGAAGATCCACATACAATTACATTATCTTGCACATCATCTATGATTACGAACCCTCACCAAATATTAATGATCAAGTGTTGAAGTTGGACATGGAAGACAACCTAATGGTCATGATTGCTTACATTTGCATAGAAGTTATATAAGCATGGATCCCTTAACATGTGATGCTTTCTTTAGAACTTTTGCTAGCCAAAGTTTCCGCACCAAGTAGAGATACTACTTGTGCATCCATAACCTCTTGAACCCAGTTTCTTTTTGTGAGAGTCCACCTTACCTACCTAGGGATTGAATAAGATCCTTCAAGTAAGTTGTAATCGGTGCATAAGCAATAAAAATTGCCCTTAATCATGTATGATCTTTTATTGAAAAGGAAAATAAGATTTGTATGATCTTGTGATGGCGAAGAAATAAAAGCGATGGAGTGCATAATAAAGTTCACTATCGCAAGGGGCAATATAAAGTGAAGTTCCTTTGCATTAAGAGATTGCACATCTAATCAAATAAAAAGCGCATGACAACCTCTGCTTCCCTCTGCGAAGGGCCTATCTTTCACTTTCATAAAGTTTTTACTTCTATCCAAGAGTCATTAATATTTTCCCTTCTTTTAAGTTTTAAACTTTCTTAGTGGCAAGCATCACATGTTGAGGAAAGATCCAAGTATATATATCAAGTTCAATGTAAGGAATCATGATTCATTATTGTTGACATTATCCTTGAGGTAAGTGAGTTGGGTCGCAAATGAAGCCCCTATCTTCCTATGTGTCCGGCAAAAACATTAGCTCCAAAAATATGCAATGAGTGTCAACAATCATAGATGACTAAATGATAGTTGAGTATGTGGGTTTGCTACAATGAAAGCTCTTATATAGACTCTTCTCTTGAATATGATGAATCATGATTCTCACCATGACTAAAAGCATCATTTGTTGGTTGTCAATAATGTTTATGCCTCATACTTGGATAATTGTGAAGAGATCTATACTTGCTTATGAGAAGTTATATGATGAAATACTTGCTGCTATAATGATATTCATGATGCTTCCATGTCCGTATTCTATTTTTATCGATACCTCTCTCTTAAATTATGTGGTCATTACTCTCGAGTTCGGTTTTCGCTTGAGGACAAGCGAGGTCTAAGCTTGGGGGAGTTGATCTGTCCATTTTGCATCATGATTTCTTATTCATATTTATGTTATTCTTGTCCATTATTCCCTATTATCATACAATTCTTATGCCCTTTCTCTCTGAATATGCAAGGTACATCACAAAGAGGGAATTATCTGGAAACTGGAATTCTTGACCAGAAAACCGAGAAAAAGGCAGAAAAATCACCACACTCCAAATAACCTGAAACTTCACGAGGAATTTTTATTGAATATATGTGAATTTATGGGCCAAAAATATACCAGAGCGGGGCCACCAGCCAGGCACAAGCCATCAGGGCGCCCCCCAGAACGCGCCCTGATGTGTGGTGGGGCCCTGGCTGGCCTCCCGAGGCCCCTCTTCTCCTATATGGTGTGTTTTACCCTAGAAAAAAATCATAAGCAACCTTTCGGGATGAAGCGCCGCCATCTCGAGGAGGAAACCTGGGTAGAGGCCCTTTTGCACTCCAGCAATCAGATTCTGCCGGGGAAATCCCTCTCCGGGAGGGGGAGATCGAAGCAATCGTCATCACCAATGCCTCCTCCTTCGTGGGAGGACCAATCTTCATCAACATCTTCACCAGCACCAGCTCATCTCCAACCCTAGTTCATCTGTTGTTTTCAATCTTTGTCCCAAAACCTCAGATTGGTACCTGTGGGTTACTAGTTGTGTTGATGACATCGTGTAGTTGATGCTTGTTGGATTACTAGGTGGAAGAAATTATGTTTAGATCCTTAATTATTAATATTGCACCTCTGATCTTGAACATGTTGATGAGGTGTGAGTAGTTACTATTTTTCCTGAGGACATGGAAGAAGTCTAGTAATAAGTAATCATGTGAAGTTGGTATTCGTTTGATATTTTGATGATATGTATTTTGTTACTTCTCTTAGTGGTGTCATGTGAATGTCAACTACGTGACACTTCACCATGTTATGGGCCTAAGGGAATTCATTGTGGAGTAACAAGTACATGATGGGTTGCTAGAGTGACAGAAGCTTAAACCATAGTTTATGCGTTGCTTCATAAGGGGCTGATTTGGAACCATATGTTTCATGCTATGGTTAGATTTATCTTAATTCTTCTTTCGTAGTTGTGGATGCTTGCGAGAGGGGGTAATCATAAGTGGGTTGTTAGTTAAAGTAAGAACAGCACCTTAGCACTGGTCCACCCACATATCAAATTATCAAAGTAGCGAACGCTAATCAACTCAACATGATGAACATGACTACATATAATTCCCATGCGTCCTCGGGAGTGCTTGCTTAATATAAGAGTACTTTCAGGCCTGTCCTTTGCTATAAAAAGGATTGGGTTACCTTGTTGCACCTTTGCTACTATTGTTACTTGTCGCTTGTTACGATTTATCTTGCTACAAAACTATCTACTATCGTTACTTACAGCACTTGCAGAGAATACCTTGCTGAAAACTGCTTATCATTTCCTTCCGCTCCTTGTTGCGTTCGACACTCTTACTTATCAAAAGGACTACGATTGATCCCCTATACTTGTGGGTCATCATACCTATCATCATAGCATGGTAATGAAAGAAATAGAAAAGATCATATGCTAATCCCATGAGGAGTAATGGCTTCACACAGAAAAAGGTATAAGTGATAAAAATTGTTGAGAATAAACAAACATAGCATTAGTAATTGATATAATATATGCAAGATTATGATAGAGAAGAGGAGATTCACATATAAATACACTATCTTGGACACCATCAATGATTGTGAGCCCCCATCAAATATTATATAATGATCGAGTGTTGATGTTGGACATGGAAGACAACATAATGATCATGATTATTTATATTTGCATAGAAGTTATATTGTCATGGATCCCTAAACATGTGGTGCTTGCTTTAGATCTTGTGCTGGCCAAAAAAATTCTGTACTAAGTAGAGATACTACTTGTGCATCAAATGATCCCTTCAACCCAGTTTCTTTCCATGAGAGTCCACCATACCTAACTATGAATTGAATAAGATCCTTCAAGTAAGTTGTCATCAGTGCACAAAGCAATAAAAATTGCCCATAAACATGTACGATCTTTTATTGTAAGGGAAAATAAGCTTTGTACGATCTTGTGATGGCGAAGAAATAAAAACGACGGAGTGCATAATAAAGTTCGCTATTACAAGGGGCAATATAAAGTGGCGTTCCTTTGCATTAAGAGTTTGCACATCCAAACAAATAAAAGCGCATGACAACCTCTGCTCCCCTCTGCGAAGGGCCTATCTTTTACCTTCTTAAAGCATTTACTTTCGTGCTTGAGTCAAATAATATTTATCCTTATTTTGACCTATTAACTCTTTAGCTAGCAAGCATTATGTGTTGAGGAAAGATCCAGATATATATATCCAGTTGGATGTAGGTAATCATGACCCATTATTGTTGATATTATCCTTGAGATAAATGAGCTCTAAAAATATGCAATGAGTGTCAACAATCATAGAAGGCTAAATGATAGTTGAGTATGCGAACTTGCTAGAATAAAAGCTCTTACATAGACTCTTCTCTTGAATATGATGAATTATGATTATCTCAATGACTAATAGCACCGTTTGTTGGTTGTCAATAAAGTTTATGCTTCATACTTCTTCAGTTGTGAATAGATCATTACTTTTTATGAGAAGCCATATGATGGAAAACTTGTTGTTATGCTAATATTCATGACGCTCTCATGTCCGTATTTTGTTTTTATTGACTCCTCTCTCTCAAATCATGTGGTCATTGTTTTTGAGTTCGGTTTTTGCTTGAGGACAAGCGAGGTCTAAGATTGGGGGAGTTGATACGCCCATTTTGCATCATGATTCCTTATTGATATTTATGTCATTTTTGTCCATTATTCCTTATTATCATACAATTCTTATGCCTTTTCTCTCTGAATATGTAAGGTACATCACAAAGAGGGAAATATCTGGAAACTGGAATTCTGGTCCGGGAAACCAAGAAAAAGGCAGAAAAATCACTAGACTCCAAATGACCTGAAACTTCACGGAGAATTTTTGTGGAATATTTAAGAATTATTGGGCCAAAAATATACCTGAGGGGGCCACCTGTTGGCCACAAGCCAACAGAGCGCGCCCACGCACTGGGCGCGCCCTGTTGGCTTGTGGGGCCCCAGCAGGTCTCCCGACTCCTTCCTATATGGTGTGTTTTACCCTAGAAAAATCATAAGCAATCTTTCGGGATGAAATGCCACCGTCTCAAGGCGGAAACCTGGGCAAAGACCCTTTTGCACTCCGGCAGGCTGATTCTGCCGAGGAAACTTCTCTCCGGGAGGGGGAGATCGAAGCCATCGTCATCACCAATGCTTCCTCCTTCGTGGGAGGACCAATCTTCATCAACATCTTCACCAGCACCATCCTCTTCTCAAACCCTAGTTCATCTCTTGTATTCAATCTTTGTCTCAAAACCTTAGATTGGTACCTGTGGGTTGCTAGTAGCGTTGATTACATCTTGTAGTTGATGCTTGTTGGTTTACTTGGTGAAAGATATTATGTTCAGATCCTTAATCTTCATTATTATACCTTTGATCTTGAACATGTTGATGAGGTGTGAGTAGTTACTTTTGTTACCGAGGACATGGGAGAAGTCTTGTTACAAGTAATCATGTGAAGTTGGTATTCGTTCGATATTTTGATGATGTGTATGTTGTTACTTCTCTTAGTGGTGTCATGTGAACGTTGACTACACGACACTTAACCATGCTATGGGCCTAAGGGAATTCATTGTGGAGTAGCAAGTAGATGATGGGTTGCTAGAGTGACAGAAGCTTAAACCCCAGTTTATGTGTTGCTTCATGAGGGGCTGATTTGGATCCATACGTTTCATGCTATGGTTAGATTTATCTTAATTCTTCTTTCGTAGTTGCGGATGCTTGCGAGAGGGGGTAATCAGTGGGTTACTCACAACACTAGCAGAGAAATCCTTGCCGAAAACTGCTTATCATTTCCTTCTGCTCCTCGTTGGGTTCGACACTCTTACTTAACGAAAGGACTACGATTGAACCCCTATACTTGTGGGTCATCAAGACTCTTTTCTAGCGCCATTGCCGGGGAGTGAAGTGCCTTTGGTAAGTGGAAATTGGTAAGAAAACATTTTCTCTACGTGCTAAAATTTACTGTTGCTTGTTACTATGAACGGTCATTCTTTGAGTGGCTTGTTCGGGGCATCTTCGCCTCGAACAGAAGTTGAAAAGGTTGCTCCTCAACCTACTGAACCTACTGAAAATATTTATTATGAGATTCCTTCGGGTATGTTAGAGAAACTGCTAGCTAATCCTTATGATGGTACGAATCATCCTGATTACCATTTGATATTTGTCGATGGGGTTTGTGGATTATTTAAGCTTGCAGGTTTATGTGGAGACAAAGCTAAGAATATGGTTTTCCCTTTATCTTTGGAGGGAAAGGCATTAATGTGGTACTCCCTCTGTAAAGAAATATAAGAGCGTTTAGATCACTACTTTAGTGATCTAAACGCTCTTATATTTCTTTACGGAGGGAGTACATGCTATTGGATGATAGTGGATCATGGGACTGGAATCGCTTGAAGTTGGAATTTCATCAGAAGTTTTATCCTATGCATCTAGTCCACCTTGATCGGAACTTTATTTATAATTGTTGGCCTCATCAAGGAGAAAGTATCACTCAAGCTTGGGGGAGGCTTAAATCTATGATGCACACTTGCCCCAACAATGAGCTCTCAAAAGAAATGATTATACAAAAAAATTATGCTCGACTTTCTCATGATGATCAAGTATTGCTCGATTCTTCTTCTACTGGTTCCTATATAACGAGGACTATTGAATTCAAATGGGATCTACTGGAATGAATTGAGCACAACTCTGAAGATTGGGAACTCGACACAGGTAAAGAGTCAGGTATGAAGCTTAAATTTGATTGTGTTAAATCTTTTATGGAAACTAATACTTTCCATGAGTTTAGCAATAAATACGGTCTTGACTATGAGATAGTAGCTACTTTCTGTGAATCATTTGCTACTCATGTTGATCTCCCCAAGGAGAAGTGGTTTAAATATCATCCATCCATTGAAAAACCATTGATAACAGGATCATGTGGACCCTAGCCCCGAATGGTATATCCGGGTTGGACTCGTAATGGTAAATGTGGTTTTTGTGGGGAAGATGAAACCATTGATCATCTGTTTTTACGATGCTTTGTTGCTAAGTTCATGTGGAGTATGTTGATATGCAACTTTATTCCGAATGACCCCCTGATAACATGAATACTCTCTTTACTGCTTGATTGAGGAACTATGGTAAAGATAAGGAAATGTTGTAATGGAGCAAAGTAACAAACGGATCAAGTGCCCTCTTTCGTTCAACCAAGTTCTTTCTTTACCATAGGTCTTCAACCAAGTCTCTAAAACGTCTTATATTTGTTTACACAGGTTGTAGCTTAAATAGGTTGTAATGGGGTTTGCATTTTTATTTTGCTTAGGCTTTGCTGGATTGCAATGGTAGTTTGTTGGTGTGATGATCAAGGAGATTGGGTTGTGCCACAGTCCTTCTTAATGCTAGATGATTTGCTTAGTTACTTGACTGCTAGTCCCAGTTTGGTTTATGGTAAAAAAAGGCGCATTTACTGTAATGGATCTGTATGGTTTCCATTAATAGAAACTAGTCGTCAACCCGTGCATTTGCACAGGTTGGTACATTACGATTAAGATGTTATTAGTTCACTATGGTTTTGAAGTTAATTTATCCTTTAATTGTGTCAAAAATTATGTTCTATATGGGAGGCATGATATGGTTTTTCATGTACCCATTCCAAAAGAATGGTGTGCAACTGCAAAATTGGTTTCCTAAATTATTTCACAATGGGACATATTCCATATAGCACTTACATCTAGAGTATGACTTCAAACATGGCTGAAATGGAGGATACAGAGAATACTAAACTTATGCATTCTGACAACAATATTTTTATCATGGGGAGATTACTTTTTCTGCTTGGGTTAAAATTAATGTCCTATATCCTTAGTCATCTTCCCTTTATATTCAGTTTTTGTATGCATCGATCTGGTCAGCTTTTTAGGTACACTTCTTGTTATGCTGGATAATGGTGAGTCATCAGCGTGGCCTGCATGGGCTAGTTAATTTGTTGAATTTTATAATGCCTTGAAGTGAGTAATATAAGGGATAAAGTTTAATTTTAGTTTTCTCTTTCTTGTAAATGATAGTTATACTTCAGCTTAATATATATTGCATACGCAACAATTAGCTTTTGTTATCATTTACATTTGTTCTTTGTAGGATGCCACAATTAAAACTTTGTAACTTTTGTTGGATTGAAGCATTTAATTGCCGTGCAAAAAAAAATTTTGCTATGAAAGATCACGTCCTATTATTAGAATTTTAGAAATATTCGGTTTTTATTGTACATATTTTCTAGGTAGCTTAAATGGGTGTCGAATTAACTCTTTTACACATAGTTTTAATATTTAAAATAAAATTTAATTTCATAATAATTTTATTTTATTTTAGTACCATGTCACATCTAAGATATGCAAATTTTAATTCGTAACTAAGGCGTACACTTCATCGAGGAGAGTCAAGTTGCGTTTATTAGAATCTTATTGAAAAGTTACATCTTTTTAGTTTCAAACTCATCATGTGAGGTTGGCAAGAGCAAGACACGCCTTACACATCTATTGAAAAATGGATTTCGTGTGTATGAACATGCAAATGCTCGCCAAATCCCATGCCCTCTATCTATGATTTTTGATGAATAGGCAAACAACACTCTTTGCATTATCGCCCAATATGTTATGTTTGCATCCAGATCGTTGCACAGGAGTGGGTGGAAGATGTTATGGAAAGATAATGATAGATGAGCCATTAAGGATATTGCCGGGCGGAGGCAGCGGGCAAGTTGTGTTGTATTCTGCAGCATGCACAGTACTGTTAGCAAACAATAATTTCTCTCCCTCACAAATTGGCGGTTATTACCTTACTATGTGTCATCGTGCCTTGAAACAATTATAATACAGTACGATGATACCTCAAATTTATTATGACTTTTACATATCATAGCAGCCGATTTACCATTAAAAATATATATGCTTAACAGATAAATTGACCTCGTCATTAAGTAGTATCATGTCCAGGCTAATAAGTTCATAATTCTTGAGGTCAATGGCATACCATAGCCTAATTACTTAACCTTTATTTTGAAGGAATCCTTCTTATTGTTAATTGTATTGATCATTTCACACGGCAATGTTTTAGACTTTAAATTGCAGGAAACAAAGAAAATATACCTTTAATATTAAAGGGACACAAATCTCTTTATGGCCGCTAAAGAAACACAAAATTTCGAATATATTTCAAAGCGCAAATTGGAAAGAAAGGAGTGCTGAACTTTAATCATCTCAAGGTTGCCATGTAATATATTAGTATAATGACATATACTCTCTAACAATTTGATTCAAAAAGTGGTATAGCAAATCGCTAGAAAAGAATTCGGCGAGAAGACCGATCGCTAACCTGCATGGTGATGGCAACTGACCAGAGAGAGTCTTCGTACCCAGCGAGAGAAGAAAAGGAACAGACCATGAAGACGACCTGAGCATCAAACCTACACTGGAAGAAAAAGAACTCCCTGAACACAACCTGAACATCAACTAAACATCAAACCTACTAGAACAACAAACGCCTTGAACTCGCAGCAGCCCATTGCGCTGCCTTGAAAATAATTTGATCGATTAATCTTTGCAACACCATGTGGATGTCATCAAACAACCTGCCATGTTCGTCTTTCCTTGCTCATGGTGGCCTCCGTCTGCATGTATGCACTAAACAAATTATATTACAGAGAGATTGTTTACACGGACATCACAGTGCAATTAGTGGTAGTGTGTGATCAACCATGCACTGTATAGCACCAGCAGGAGGCCCTGCAGGTATTTGACACACTACGCATGGCCTCCTACCCACAGTTTGAGACCGGCAAGCTAGTCACCTATGAGAGAGAGAGAGAGAGAGAGAGAGAGAGTTGGGAATGCACTGCATCACGACGACGTTCGGTGGAACCCTGTGTTTGCTTGTTGGCGTATGTGGATCAGCTTGAATAGCAAGGGTGGTGCATGGTTCAGAGAAGATGAAATTGCAGCCTCGGCTGGGAAGATGGGATCATGCGCTTCGGGGCCGACGCAATGCATCACAACTATGTTGGCTTGTTGATGTGCGTGGGTGGATCGGCTTGAACAACCATGGTAGAACTGCTAGAGAGAAGTTGAGATCGCAGACTCTCCTAGGTAGGTGAGATCGTGCACCTTTCCGCCATGATTATATAGATTTCTAATTTAGATCATAACAATGTTTGTTTTTATTTTTGTAGTCGAGAGAAACAATTGTGGGCCTTTTAGATGTTTATTCTAAGGTGAGAAAAATACCATAAAGTATCGGTAGATCTACACCGTAATAATTCGGACACACCAGATTGACGGCTCCTAATTACTGATTAACGTGGGAATTTTTAGGAAGTGCCTAATTAGTATAAGTATAGATCAGGAGGAAACCCCTTCTACTACAAAAAGTGGTAGCGAGCATGGGTTAAAGGATGACAAGGTGCAAAAAGCGGACGAAATAAGAAGAAAGATATAAAAAACGTCGACGACGAAGATGATGATGAAGGAGAAGATGTGTTAACCTCTAAAGGTATATGCTAGACACAACCGATGTTTAGTCACTACAATATGTACACTGATACGTCCATTTTGCATCATGATTTCCTACTGTTATTTCCTTTGTTTTGTTGAATAATAATGCTTTGGGGAGTGATTCTAATGCCTTTTTTCTCATAATATGCAAGGTTTACACAAAGAGGGAGAATACCGACAGCTGGAATTCTGGACCCAAGAAAAACACGTCAGAGATACCTATTCTACACAACTCCAATGAAGCTGAAAATTTACGGAGATTTTTTTGTATTAAATAAAAATTACTAGAGCTGAAAACTACCGGAGGAGGGCCACCAGGTGGGCACAACCCACCAGGGCGCGCCAGGCCCCCCTCGGCGCGCCCTGGTGTATTGTGCCCAGCCTGGCCCGCTTCCGGTGCCCATCTTCTGGTATAAATTCCCAAAAAACCTTAAAAAATTAGGAGGAGTACTTTCGGGATGAAGCGCCGCCGCCTCGAGGCGGAACTTGGGCAGGAGCACTTTTGCCCTCTGGCGGAGCGATTCCGCCGGGGGAACTTCCCTCCCGGAGGGGGAAATCAAAGCTATCGTCATCACCAATACCCCTCTCATCTTTGGGAGGCCAATCTTCATCAACATCTTCAACAGCACCATCTCCTCTCAAACCCTAGTTCATATCTTGTGTTCAATCTTTGTACCGGAACCTCAGATTGGTACCTGTGGGTGACTAGTAGTGTTGATTACCTTGCGTAGTTGATTACTATATGGTTTATTTGGTGGAAGATTATATGTTCAGATCCATTATGCTATTCATTACTCCTCTTATCTTGAGCATGTTTATTATTTGTGAGTAGTTACCTTTGTTCTTGAGGTCACGGGAGAAGTCATGTTGCAAGTAATCATGTGAATTTGATATGTGTTCGATATTTTGATGATATGTATGTTGTGATTCCTTTAGTGGTGTCATGTGAACGTCGACTACATGACACTTCACCATTCATGGGCCTAAGGGAATGCATTGTGGAGTAGTTATTAGATGATGGGTTGCTAGAGTGACAGAAGCTTAAACCCTAGTTTATGCACTACTTCGTAAGGGGCTGATTTGGATCCACATGTTTAATGCTATGGTTAGACTTTGTCTTAATACTTTTCTCGTAGTTGCGGATGCTTGTGAGGGGGTGAATCATAAGTAGGTTGTTAGTTCAAGTAAGAACAACACCTTAGCACCGGTCCACCCACATATCAAATTATCAAAGTAGCGAACACGAATCAAACCAACATGGTAAAAGTGACTAGACGAAATTCCCGTGTACCCTCAAGAACACTTTGCCTATTACTAGTGATTGTTCTGGCCTGTCCTTTGCCTCAAAAGGATTTGGCTATGTTTCTGCACCTTGTTTACCGTTACCGTTACTTGCTCGTTACAAATTACCTTGCTATCAAACTATCTGTTACCTACAATTTCAGTGCTTGCAGAGAATACCTTGCTGAAAACCGCTTGTCATTTCCTTCTGCTCCTCGTTGGGTTCGACACTCTTACTTATCGAAAGGACTACGATTGATCCCCTATACTTGTGGGTCATCAAGACTCTTTTCTGGCGCCGTTGCCGGGGAGTGAAGCGCTCTTGGTAAGTGGAAATCGGTAAGGAAAAATTTATACTACGTGCTGAAATTTATTGCTACTTGCTACTATGGAGAACAATCCTTTGAGGGGTTTGTTCGGGGTATCTTCACCTTGACCGGAACCACAATTAGTTACCCCTCCACCTACAACACCTACTGAAAATATTACTTATGAAATTCCTTCGGGTATGCTAGAAAAACTGCTTGCTAAACCTTATGCAGGAGATGGAACTGAACATCGTGATATGCATCTTTTATATGTGAACGAAATATGTGGATTATTTAAGCTTGCAGGTTTATCCGGAGATGAAGTTAAGAAGAAGGTTTTCCCTTTATCTTTGGAGGGAAAAGCTTTGACATGGTATAGGCTATGTGATGATCTTGGATCGTGGAACTGGAATCGTTTGCAATTGGAATTCCACCAAAAGTTTTATCCCATGCATCTAGTTCATCGTGATTGGAATTATATATATAATTTTTGGCCTCGTGAAGGAGAAAGTATCGCTCTATCTTGGGGGAGGCTTAAGTCAATGTTATATTCATGCCCCAATCATGACATTCCGAGGGAAGTTATCATTCAGAATTTTTATGCTCGGCTTTCTCATAATGATCAATCCATGCTCGATACTTCTTGTGCTGGTTCTTATATGAAGAAGACTATTGATTTCAAGTGGGATCTCTTAGAAAGAATTAAACTCAACTCTGAAGATTGGGAACTCGATGAAGGTAATGAGTCAGGTATAAAGCTTGAATTTGATTGTGTT
The DNA here is from genome assembly GCA_039707655.1 of Elymus sibiricus. Taxonomy (NCBI): domain Eukaryota; kingdom Viridiplantae; phylum Streptophyta; class Magnoliopsida; order Poales; family Poaceae; genus Elymus; species Elymus sibiricus. The sequence continues at coordinate 42,017,443 of CM077671.1, forward strand.
AAATCTTTTATGAATACCGATACTTTTCATAAGTTTAGCACTAAATACGGACTTGACTCTGAGATAGTAGCCTCTTTCTGCGAAGCATTTGCTACTCACGTTGATCTCCCTAAGGAGAAGTGGTTTAAATATCATCCCCCTATTAAAGAAGAAATTAAAGAACCGGTCATAGCTAAAGAAGAAACCATCTTTTACAATGTTGATCCACTTGTGCCTACTGCTTATATTGAAAAGCCACCTTTCCCTGTTAGGATAAAGGAACATGCTAAGGTATCAACCGTGGATCGTAAGAGTAATATAAGAGCACCTAAACCCCCTGAGCAAATTAAAGTAGAACCTAGTGTTGCTATGGTTAAAGATCTCTTGGAAGAAAATATTGATGGGCATGTCATCTACCTTTGTGATGAAGCTGCTAGAATTGCTAAGCCTGATAAGAAAGATAAACATAGACCTATAGAAGGATTGCCCGTTGTCTCAGTTAAAATAGGAGATCATTGCTACCATGGTTTATGTGATTTAGGTGCTAGTGTGAGTGCTATCCCTTTTACCTTATACCAAGAAATTATGAATGAAATAGCACCTGCTGAAATGGAAGATATTGATGTTACTATTAAACTTGCTAATAGAGACACTATCACACCACCTGGGATTGTTAGAGATGTTAAAGTCTTGTGTGGGAAAGTAAAATACCCTACTGATTTTCTAGTCCTTGGTTCCCCACAAGATGACTTTTGTCCCATTATCTTTGGTAGACCTTTCTTGAGCACCGTGAACGCTAAGATAGATTGTAAAAAATAAACCGTCGGTGTCAGTTTTGGTAATGTGTCTCATGAGTTTAATTTATCCAAGTTTAGTAGACAACCCCATGATAAAGAATTATCTAATAAGGATGAGATAATTGGTCTTGCTTCTATTGTTGTGCCTCCTACTGATCCATTAGAACAATATTTGCTTGACAATAGAAATGAAATAGATCAAATTTTCTTCGAACAACAGCCTCTCTTGAAACACAATTTGCCTATTGAAACCCTTGGAGGTGATCCTGTGTTTGAATTGAAACAATTGCCTGACACTTTGAAATATGCTTATCTTGATGAGAAAAAGATATATCCTGTTATTATTAGTGCTAACCTTACAGAACATGAAGAAGAGAGATTATTGAAAGTTCTAAGGAAGCACCGGGCAGCCATTGGATATACTCTTGATGATCTTAAGGGCATTAGTCCCACCCTATGTCAGCACAAGATCAATATGGAACCTGATGCTAAACCCGTTGTTGATCACCAACGACGATTGAATCCGAAAATGAAAGAAGTGGTAAGAACTGAAATACTAAAGCTTCTAGAAGCAGGTATAACCTATCCCATAGCTGATAGTAGATGGGTAAGTCCCGTTCACTGTGTTCCTAAGAAAGGAGGTATTACCGTTGTCCCTAATGATAAGATGAACTCATTCCACAAAGAATTGTCACTGGCTATAGAATGGTAATTGATTTTAGAAAGTTAAATAAAGCTACAAGAAAATATCATTACCCTTTGCCTTTCATTGATCAAATGCTAGAGAGATTATCTAAGCACACACACTTTTGTTTCCTAGATGGATATTCTGGTTTCTCTCAAATACCCGTGTCACAATCCGATCAAGAGAAAACCACCTTTACTTGCCCTTTTGGAACCTATGCTTATAGACGTATGCCTTTTGGTTTATGCAATGCACCTGCTACCTTTCAAAGATGTATGACTGCTATATTCTCTGATTTTTGTGAAAAGATTGTAGAGGTTTTCATGGATGATTTTTCCGTTTACGGAACTTCTTTTGATGATTGCTTAAGCAACCTTGATCGAGTTTTGCAGAGATGTGAACAAACTAATCTTGTCTTGAACTGGGAGAAGTGCCACTGTATGGTTAATGAAGGTATTGTCTTGGGGCATAAAATATCTGAACGAGGTATTGAGGTGGATAAAGCTAAAGTTGATGCAATTGAGAAAATGCCATGTCCTAAAGATATTAAAGGTATTCGTAGTTTCCTTGGTCATGCTGGTTTCTATAGGAGGTTCATTAAAGACTTCTCTAAAATTTCTAGGCCTCTTACTAATATTTTGCAAAAGGATATCCCTTTTGTTTTTGATGATGATTGTGTGGAAGCCTTTGAAACACTCAAGAAAGCCTTAACCTGTGCACCTATCGTTCAACCACCTGATTGGAACTTGCCTTTTGAAATTATGTGTGATGCTAGTGATTATGCTGTTAGTGCTGTCCTAGGACAAAGAGTTGATAAGAAATTGAATGTTATCCATTATGCTAGTAAAACTCTAGATAGTGCCCAACGAAATTATGCCACTACTGAAAAGGAATTTTTAGCGGTTGTGTTTGCTTGTGATAAATTTAGATCCTATATTGTTGACTCCAAGGTTATTGTTCACACCGATCATGCTGCTATAAAATACCTTATGGAAAAGAAAGATGCTAAACCTAGACTCATTAGGTGGCTTCTTTTACTTCAAGAATTTGACTTACATATTGTTGATAGGAAAGGAGCTGAGAACCCCGTAGCTGATAACTTGTCTAGGTTAGAAAATATTCTTGATGACCCACTACCTATTGATGATAGTTTCCCTGACGAACAGCTAGCTGCAATAAGTGTCTCACACAACACAACTTGGTATGCTGATTATGCTAATTACATTGTCGCTAAATATATACCACCTAGTTTCACATACCAACAAAAGAGAAAAAAAATCTATGACTTGAGACATTACTTTTGGGATGACCCACATCTTTATAAAGAAGGAGTAGATGGTATTATTAGGCGCTGTGTACCTGAGCATGAACAGGAACAGATCCTACGGAAATGTCATTCCGAAGCTTATGGAGGACATCATGCGGGAGATAGAACTGCTCATAAGGTATTGCAATCTGGTTTTTATTGGCTTACTATCTTCAAGTATGCCCGTAGGTTTGTTTTGTATTTTGATGAATGTCAAAGAATTGGTAATATCGGTAAGCGTCAAGAAATGCCTATGAATTATTCACTTGTTGTTGAACCATTTGATGTGTGGGGTTTTGATTACATGGGGCCTTTTCCTTCCTATAACGGGTACACTCATATTTTAGTTGCGGTTGATTATGTCACTAAAGTGGGTAGAAGCTATTCCAACTAGTAGTGCTGATCACCACACCTCCATTAAAATGCTTAAAGAGGTTATCTTCCCGAGGTTTGGAGTCCCTAGATATTTAATGACCGATGGTCGTTCACACTTTATTCATGGTGCTTTCCGTAAGATGCTTGCTAAATATGATGTTAACCATAGAATTGCATCACCCTATCATCCTCAATCTAGTGATCAAGTAGAACTTAGCAATAGAGAAATAAAATTAATATTACAAAAAACTGTCAATACGTCTCGTAAGAATTGGTCTAAGAAATTAGATGATGCACTTTGGGCCTATAGAACAGCTTATAAAAATCCTATGGGTATGTCTCCATATAAAATGGTGTATGGAAAAGCTTGTCATTTGCCTCTAGAACTAGAACACAAAGCATTTTGGGCAATTAAAGAACTCGATTATGATTTCAAACTTGCCGGTGAGAAGAGGCTGTTTGATATTAGCTCATTAGTTGAATGGAGAACCCAAGCGTATGAAAATGCCAAGCTATTCAAAGAAAAAGTAAAAAGATGGCATGACAAAAGAATCCAAAAGCGGGAATTCAAAATAGGAGATTACGTTCTTTTATTCAACTCTCGTTTAAGATTCTTTGCAGGAAATCTTCTCTCCAAATGGGAAGGACCATATATTATTGAAGAGGTTTATCGTTCTAGAGCTATCAAGATTAATAACGTCGAAGGTACTAACCCGAAGGTGGTCAATGGCCAAAGAATAAAGCATTATATCTTAGGTACGCCTATTAACGTTGAAAGCAATGTTATCCAAACCAAGACGCTGGAGGAACACATAAAAGAAACCTTCCGGAATACTCCAGAATACTTAAAAATAGGAGGTACATGATACGGTAAGTAAACGGACTCCGAAAAATCCGCAAAAATATTTTTTGTCAGTTTTGGAATATTTCGAAATTTTAGGAATAAAAAAATAAACCGGAAGGTGATCGAGGTGAGCACGATACACCAGGGCGCGCCAGGCACCCCTGGGCGCGCCCTGGTGGGTTGTGCCCACCTCGGATGCCTTCCCGACTCCGTATTCCTTCCAAATACTTGCTTCCCAAGAATAAAAATTCTCCATATATACCCCGACTGTTTTGACGACCGCATCGCAGAAAAATCCTCTGTTCTTGTTTCTTGCTGTTTTCTCGCTAGATCTAGATCTCCATGGCTCCACCAATCTCCTCCAAGGACAAGTTCTTTGAGAAGGTCATCAACCCTTACTTGCCGGAGGTGATGAAGCACCCTCAAGCCATTGAGAGGCATGAGGGGGTGCTCCACATCCGCGATGTTCAAGGACCCAAGAAGACCGGAAGCATGGAGGTTAGGCTTGAGGCGGTGGAGCAGGAAATCTTCAAGTGCCAGAAGATGGTGGAGCGTGGACTTAGTGCCAATCACTCCATGATCACGGAATTCACCCGTGATCAGACGGTGGATGGCCGGTCCGTGAAGGACATCATCTCCACCCTCAACGAGCAAATTAATTTTTTGCAGAGCCAAGTTTATGATCTCCAAAACCAAGTCTTCGAATATGAAGCAAGATTTAAAGGTATGAGTTTAGCTGCCAGTTGCAGGACTCAGGGGACTCTCGCGTCAACCTTTGATGGGGAGCCCTTACCCTGGAAGTTGGAGGACAAGCTTTCTACATCAACACCTCCACCTTCTTCATCACCACCACCAAAGGAGACTTGAGTACATGGGTATGGGCACTCCCCTTGGCTTAAGCCAAGCTTGGGGGAGGTGCCCCGGTATCGTATCATCACCACTTTTATTCACCTTTACCTATTTTAGTTCGATCCTTAGTTTCCCTTTGCTTTAGTTGAATAAAAGTTTAGCATGATCTATTTTTGTGTGTTAGTTCCATGGCCTATCTATCTATGTAATCGTGTGAAAGTTATATAATAAAGTTTAGTTTGAGTTTTTGCTTTTCTACTTTCTTGTTGCAATCAAATAAAAGAAAGACAACTAAATGAAAAGAATCATATGCTAATCTTATGGTGAGTAATGACATCACATAAGGAAAAGTATAAGTAGTAAAATTTATTGGAGATTGACAAACATAGCATTGGTCAATGATGCAATTCATGAAAGAATTAATTAGGGAAGAGAAGATTCACATGCAAATACACTATCTTGGACATCTTTTATGATTGTGAGCCCCCATCAAATATTATGTGTCAAAATTGTTGACGTTGGACAAGGAAGACAACGTAATGATTTATGTTTGTTCATATCCACATAGAAGTTATATTGTCATAGATCCTTTAACATGTGGTGCTTGCCCAATATCTTTGCTAGCCAAAAAATCCGCACTAAGTAGAGATACTACTTGTGCATCCAAAAACCCAAACCCAAACTCTTTCCTTGAGTGTCCACCATACCTACCTATGGATCGAGAAAGATCCTTCAAGTAAGTTGTCATCGGTGCAACAAGGCAATAAAAATTGCTTCTAAAAGTGTTTTGATCAATTAGTGTAAGAGAAAATTGAGCGTTATACGAACTTATGATGGCAAAGTAATAAAAGCGACGGACTGCATAATAAATGTTGCTATCATAGGGGGCAATATAGCGTGACATTCTTTTACATTAAGGGATTGAGCATACAAACCAATAAGCGCATGACAACCTCTGCTTCCCTCTGCGAAGGGCCTATCTTTTACTTTTATGCACTTACTTTTATGCAAGAGTCAAAGTATTCTTCTCTATTCCTTTTTACTTTTTCCTTTGCAAGCATCATGTGGTGAGGAAGGATCTAGGCACATATATCCAGTTGGATATGGGTGGGCATGAGTTATTATTGTTGACATCACCCTTGAGGTGAGTGAGTTGGGAGGCAAAACTATAAGCCCCTATCTTCCTATGTGTCCGGTTGAAACTTATTGTTCATGGGTATGCCGTGAGCGTTAGCAATCATAGAAGACTAAATGATAGTTGAGTATGTGGACTTGCCAAAAGGCTCCGACATGAGACCCTTCCTGAAAATATGATGAATTGTAGTTGCAAAGTTGACTGAGAACATAGTTTGTTGGTTTCCAATAAGGTTTATGCTTCATACTTCTATGTTGTGATGAATTGTTACTTGTTCATGAGAAGCCTTATGATAAAAATATATTGAAATAAGTTCTTATGTTAGAGTTTGTTGCTGTTATGTTAAAAATACTTTTATGATTGTGACAGAGCTAACCACGGTGATTTGGTGTCCCAGGAAGTAATGCTTCAACTTACGATTTGCCATGAACACCCCATATATCAGCTTCTGCCAATGCGGGTACCTCTGCTTGGATTCTATCAGTACTTCACTGATGTAATAAACCGGCCTCTGAACCAGGTATTCTTTCCCTGCCTCCTTACGCTCCACAACAATCACGGCGTTGACTGCTCTGTTGTTAGCCGCCACATAGAGGAGTAAAGGCTCCTTCTCAGCCGGAGCGGCCAAGACCGGTGGCTCAGTTAGCTGCTTTTTGAGTGCTTCGAATGCCTCACCTGCCGCCTTACTCCAGACAAAGTTATCTGTTTTCTTCATCATCTGATACAGAGGAATAGCCTTCTCACCCAGGCGGCTTATGAACCGGCTTAACGCAGCGATTCGACCCGCTAGGCGCTTAACGTCATTGATACATGCCGGCTCTGACAGGGAAGTAATAGCCTTTATCTTGTCCGGATTAGCTTCAATGCCACGCTCAGATACTAGAAACCCCAAGAGCTTACCTGCCGGAACTCCAAAGACGCACTTGGCCGGGTTAAGCATCATCTTGTAAACCCGTAAATTATCGAACGTTTCCTTCGGGTCATCAAGTAGAGTCTCCTTCTTCCTGGACTTGACCACAATATCATCCACTTAAGCATGAACATTGCGCCCAATTTGACCATGAAGACAGTTCTGCACACAACGCTGGTAAGTCGCCTGGGCACTCTTGAGCCCGAAAGGCATAGAGACATAGCAGAAAGCACCAAAAGGCCTAATGAAAGCCGTCTTCTCTTGGTCTTTAACCGCCATCTTGATCTGATGATACCCTGAATAAGCATCTAAGAAGCACAGACTCTCACAACCCGCCGTTGCGTCAATGATTTGATCAATGCGGGGGAGAGCAAAAGGATCAATCGGGCACGCTTTGTTAAGATCCATGTAATCCACGCACATACGCCGCGTACCGTTCTTCTTGAGTACTAACACCGGGTTAGCAAGCCACTCCGGGTGAAACACTTCAACAATGAACCCTGCGGCCAAGAGCCGGGCCACCTCTTCTCCAATAGCCTTGCGTCTCTCTTCATTGAACCGCCGGAGGAACTGTTTAACTGGCTTAAACTTAGGATCCACATTAAGGTGGTGCTCAGTGAATTCTCTCGGTACACCCGGCATGTCAGAAGGCTTCCATGCAAAGATGTCCCGATTCTCACGGATGAATTCGATGAGCGCGCTTTCCTATTTGGGGTCCATATTGGCCCCAATAGTGAACTGCTATGATGAGTCGCCCGGCGTAAAGTCCACCAACTTGGTATCTTCTGCCACAAACTTGAGGGGCGACTCAGATTCCGTAGTGGGTTTCTTCAGTGGGGTCATATCTGCTGGGTCAACATTCTCTTTATAGAAATTGAGCTCTGCCTCAGCACAACTTGATTCCGCATAAGCTGCATCACCTTCCTCACACTCCAGGGCTGTCTTCCGATCACCATGCACGGTAATCGTCCCATTCAACCCGGGCATTTTGAGCTGCAAGTAAACATAGCAAGGCCTAGCCATGAACTTGGCATAAGCCGGCCGCCCAAACAGAGCGTGGTATGGGCTCTTGATTTTGACCACCTCAAACCACAAAGATTCCACCCTGTAATTGTATTCATCACCAAAAGTTACTTCCAAAGAGATCTTACCGACTGGATAAGCCGACTTTCCGGGTACCACACCGTGAAAGACTGTTGAAGAAGGCTTAAGATCCTTGTCAAGTAAATTCATCCGGCGGAAAGTGTCATAGTACAGGATGTTAATGCTGCTGCCGCCATCCATAAGTACCTTGGTGAACATGTATCCTCCTACTTGGGAGGCAACTACCAAAGCCAGCTGCCCCGGATTATCAACACACGGCGGGTGATCTTCCCTTCTGGTCTCGCTTGTCAAGGCTGGTTGTAAAAACATGGTATTGACCCCCGCTGAGCTGTTTCGGGTTACTCTGATACCCCGACAGGTTATTCTGTTGCTGACTTCCACCGCCAGACTGTTGATTATGACTTCCATGGTTACCCTGACCCTGGTGACCGGACCCTGAGCCGCCGGCACCAAAGCTGGCACCTGAACCGCCCGGCCCTGAGCCGCCTGATGGACCACTACCGTTATTATGATGCTGTTGAAGGCTGTACTCCCGGAACTGTCGCATAATATTGCAATCCCTCCATGTATGGGCTGCCGGCCTATCGGGCCGGCTGTGCTCCGGACAAGGTTTATTGAGCATCTCTTCTAGGTTGAAAGGAGCTTTACCCTTGTTAAAAGGCTGCCTGAAGTTCCCGTTGCCTTTAGCACGGTTGTTCCCAGCGCTGGTGCTCGCCACTAGTTCTGACCCGCCGTCCGGGTGCTTTCGCTTGCCTGGGTTGCTACTGCCAGCCCCGCTTTGCTGTTGACCCTTGCCATTGTTGCCTTTCTTCCCCTGACCTGATTTCTCATCATCAGAGCCTGGGTCTTTCGTGTTGTCAGAGTCTGCATATTTGATGAGAGCCGCCATGAGCTCCCCCATGTCTTGGCATGAGCGCTTGAGCCGCCCAAGCTTCTGCTTCAAAGGCGTGAAGTGACAATTCTTCTCTAGAATCAAAACCGCTTGAGCCGCCGTAATCTGCTCAGAAGAGTGGATGATGGTGGAGACCCGCCGGACCCAGTGATGAGCCGACTCGTCTTCACGCTGCACACAATGGTCCAAATCCACAATCGTCATGGGCTGCTTGCACGTTCCTTGGAAATTTTTAACGAATTTTGCCTTTAGTTCTGCCCAGGAATTAATGGTGTTGGGTGGCAAACCCTTCAACCATGTGCGAGCCGGCCCTTCCAGCATCATGATGAAATATTTGGCGCATACGGCGTCACTGACGTCTAACATCTCCATGGCCAGCTCATAGCTTTCAATCCAAGCCTCCGGAGGTAGGTCAGCAGTATAATTGGGCACCTTACGAGGACCCTTGAAATCCTTCGGCAGACGTTCATTCCGCAAAGCCGGCGCTAAGCATGGTACTCCCACGGCCCTGGAGGTTGCTCCTGCTCCTACTGAAATAGAAGGTGCAACTGTGGGTTCCTGATAAGCCGCCGCCGTTCCTTGCTGTGCTCTTGCCCGATCCAGCGGCGCCTGAGCATCCAAAGCCGCCTGATCAACTCGCGGCGGGTTCCGACGTCGTTCACTGCTAGAAACCGCCGACGACTCATAACGTCGGCTGTAGCTGCAGCTGGGGATGGGGGTTGAGTGCACGCGACTCCTGCTATAAGCGTACTTCTCCTGCTGGGCCACCGCCGTGCGCAGGTATCCGATGGCATTCCGCACCTCCTCTGCGAAAGGCGCCTCATCGGGGATTGGGATTGTATCAAGCCTGGTTGCCGCTGCCACCATGTTCTCCGCCGGGTTAGAATAATGACCCGGCGGTGTTGGATAGGATGGCGGCGGGTTTTGATTCCGTCGGGGCGGGTCTGGCCGCTGATGCTGAACCGCCGCCCGGCTTCCAGGTACTTCCGCCATTCGGGTTACAGTCAAAGGCACGTTCCGTCCCGTCCCTGGCGTGTTAAAAAGATTCCTAGCTTCATACTGATCCGGCAAACGGGATTGATGCCTCATTCGATGAACCGCCGCTGCCGACTGCTGCTCTAACTCAAGGCAAAAAGCGTCCGCCCTAAGGCGCTCTGCCTCAGCATCCATCTGAGCCTTCAGCTCATTGATTTCCTGTTGGACTCCGGCCATTTGATTCTTCAACCTTGTGATCTTCGCATTACGGGCCGCTTGGTTTGCGGTAGTGACCTCAGTTTCCATTAGGGTTGTAAGCTCATTCATCAGATCCAGAAGAACCTGAGCCGGCAGCCTGCCACCCCCAGATCCGGTCGCACCGACGGCTGTGCTGTTCGGGGCCGCCGCTGAACCCGCCATGAAGACGGCAGCGCGGTTCGGCGGCTCATAATCCTCCGGCTCATGATACTCTGACTCGGAGTAAGGCTCGACGTAGCCCCCAAGCCCACCATTATGAAGCTGATAGATCGATTCCGTCTCTCCACTTGAGGATCCGTCCTCTGAGCAAATGAGAGTTTCTTCCCGCGACATAGAATCTCCAAGCTCCATGCCTTGGGTAAAACCGACGAAGACATGTTTCCTGCCCGGGACAGGTTGCACGCGTCGGGCGGGTTGCTCGCGCCGGGCCGACTCGACGATGTCGGTGCAGATGTCCGGCCCGGGTTCAGATCCGCTGATCTTGCCGATGAAGATGTGGATTCCGCCGAAGGGGACCCGGAAACCATACTCGATTGAGTCGGCCTCGGGGCCCCAGCCGGCATCGTTGATGTAGAGCTTTCCGCGGTGACTCTTGGTCATCCTGCCAACAATGTACCCCTTGATCCCTAGGAGAGAACCCTTTGAGAACTCAACACCACCGAGCGCTAGCCCCAAGGTGGGCGCCAACTGTCGTGGTTTTGTCACGGCAGATGTCCGAAGACTTAGGTTCGAGGCCATCGCTAAGGCGGTGGACTCAAAGAGGTTGGTTGAGACGAGGGACACGAGTTTACCCAGGTTCGGCCCCTCACGGTGGAGGTAAAAGCCTACGTCCTGCTTGTATTGTATTGATTGGAGTATCGATTACAAGGGAGTGGATTCGCTTGACCTAGCTCTCGATCAATTGATTTCTTCGTTTTCTGTCTAAATCGCCCCAGGGTCCTGCCTTTATATAAGAAGTCCAGGCCCCGGGTTACATGAGTTCCAAACCTACTCGTACAACATACTCGATTCTGACTCTAAGTCGCCTTGCCTCCTTGAGTAATCCGGCTCCGGGCGGCTTACCCGCCCGGGTCTCATACCATCTTCTGTCTTGGGCCTTCGTCTTGGGCCTTCGTCTTGTTCTGTCCGATAAGGCGCCTTGCGCCGGCTTGCTCGCCGGGTCCTGGGCCTTGTCGCCTGTCCGGCCCACCTGCCGGGTTACTAATGAACCGCCGAACCTCAACCGGGTCATCAGTGAGTCGCCAAGCCCTGGCCGAGTCATACTTCCGGCCGGGTTACACCGCGGGGTATATCCCCGACAGTTTCTCTGTGGCTTTGGCTCTCCTATTTCTTCGATGTGCTGAAGCAGACCAGACTGGGGGATGGCAAGCCGGTGCATTTATCCATTAGGTAACCCGGCGTGGGTGAAGGTAAATAATAGATATATATTTCTTTTTTGCCCCAGCGTTGTTGGAGTAGACCGGACCGTAGGGCGGCGGCTGGCGCGCGTCCGATGGGCGGCTCGTACGGGCGGGCGCGGCCCCGGTGTGTTGATGTAGAACGGACCGCGGGGGCGGCGGCTTGCGCGCGTCCGTTTAGCGGCTCGTACGGGCGACGCGGCCCCGGCATGTTGATGTAGACCGGACTGTGAGGGCGGCGACTCTCGCGCATCCGTTGGGCGGCTCGTACTGCGGACGCGGCCCCGGCGTGTTAATGTAGACCGGACCGCGGGGGCGGCAGCTTGCGCGCGTCCGGTGGGCGGCTCGTATGGGCGGCGCGGCCCCGGCATGTTGATGTAGACCAGACCGCATGGGCGGCGGCTTGCGCGTTCGTCGGATCGCCCAACGCATCCGGACGCAGATGCAGCTTCACGTGTATAATTTAAACCTGCGCGTAAATTCATACAAATGAAAAGTACAAAAATTCTTGATAGAATGAATATGCGTGAACAATTTTACTAGGAAAATATCACCAAATGATAATTTCATCCAACGACGGACGTGACTGCAAAAATGTAGCAGGACCCTGGGGATTTTACTAGTATTGAGGGAGTAGTACTAGTTGATTTCTCCACCACGTGATCTCCTTCCCCTTCCTTTTTTAGGACGTGGGATGTATTTGTGTACGGAGTGGGCGAGTGATGAGAGTGCGCTAATGGGCCGGCCCAGTTGTGTGCTACATGGTCTATTAGGCCCTGAAGGCGCTAGAGAGCCCCATTCAGCACTATTTTTAATCGGCCCTTCTTGCATACAAGGCCCAACAAGACCCAAGGCAGAGGCAGACCGCACGCGCAATCGGGCATTAGCCAGAGCCACGGTGCACGCGCCGCCGCCGCAGGTTGCTGCCGCCTTGTGAGCCGAGACCGCTACATGCTGATCCCCCTCCCTTGTGACGCACCGCTGCCGCTCTCCCGCCGCAGCCCGCGTCGCGCCGTCCCGCGACCTGCTCCTGCAATCCCGCCTCGCACCTGCCCCACGGGCCCAGTCCCCGTGGCAGCCGCCGCGCTGCAGGCTTGCTCCTTCTTCAGGTGAGGCTCAGGGCTTCAGGCAGCCGGCGGTGGTTGCTGTCTTTTTGACATTCCGTAGCATGTGCATAAGTCCAGTATATTGCGATGTGCCATACTTTAGTGCTGAGCTTAAATAGAAGATTTAGAGATTTTGTTTTCAATTGCATGTGTGAATGTGCCATCGGCGGCGCTGGGTATTCCTGGGAATTCCCTGGAATACCCAAGATTTACACCCTTTTTTTGAATAGGTATAATCCACCTTGGACCGAGCCAGCCAGACCAGCTTCTGGTCCCCGCGCGGGCGAGCGACGGATCGAGCGTCTGGTCCCTCCCCTCCCCTCCCCGTTCCCTCCCAGTCCCAGTCCCCTCCCCTCCCCTCGTTCCCTCCCCGCCTAACCCTAGCGCCTACTAGCAGCGGCGGCGCCGGAGCCGGTGGCCGGGCCGGCCCTCTCCCTCCCCTCGGACCTCGGTCCCTCTCCGCTCCGCCCCTCCGACCGCCGCTCCTCTCCGCCCCTCCGGCCGCTCCCGCGCTCCAGCCCCTCACTGCTCCGGCCGCCGCTCCAATCCGGGCGGCCCTCCGGCTCTCCGCCCCTCCGGGCCCCAGTTCACCTGCTGGCTGGCTGCTGCTGGCGCCCGGCCGCCCGCCACTGCCTCCACCACCAGACCCAGACCCAGCTGCTCCAGCAAGGTTTTTTTCATTTTTTCCCTCTGTTTATTCATATAGTACATTTATTAGAGCAAATTTTTTTTTTTGGATGAATACCCAGCCTTCATTTCCTGGCGCCGCCACTGGAATGTGCAGGACTATTCTGACATTTTGTTACCAATTGTTGTGATAATTGTCAAATAGAAGATCAGGAGATTTTTTCTGTTTGGTACTTTTTGGTATCTTGGTATTGTTATTTGTAGTTTCTGTCATGTTTAATCTATTTGGACCGTCAAGGATTAAGTAGAAATTCTAGATTTATTGGGAAATTTTGCATACGCCTGGATGCTCCACTTATGCCATAATCTGGACCCTTTTTTATGGTGCGTTTTGACCTTGTGTAGATTATTCTCGTCAGAACCATGCTGCTGGAGATTTTTGGATCTGGATTGAGACAAGCACGGAATAATGACCGGGTTCTAAGATTGCTCTTTGGTGACCGATCTGCTTATGCATCCTTTGTCATGGCAAGCAACATTGCAGTAAAAGGAGGCAATAATCGGGGCAGGCCAAATTGGCTCTGGGTCCTCCCTTGTGCCAGTAATTATTTCTGCACCTCCATCTATGCCACCAAAGGCAAACAATTTGCCATCACCAAGGGGATGGATAGATCAGCTATGAAGGGGCGAATGAAGCAAGTCCTTGTTAGCCATGCCTCTTATCCTGTATCTGAAGCCAGAATCTTTAAGAAAACCACCCATCGGGACGGTTCTATATACAAGATAAACTATGGTTTTCTAAAGTTATGGCATCTTACTCAACGTGATGAGAGTATGTCCTCTTGATCTCTTCTCTATCGTGTTCCATTTTATTTTAAGGATTCTTACCAGCTATATGGTTTGGTTGATTGATTTAAAATTTATTATTGTATTTAAAAAATGCAATATATATCTGGATTGTTATAAAGAATTTATGAATTAGCAAAAAAGTATCATGCTTTATTTAGATATATAAAATTTTCAATATATCATGCATGGTTAGGATCTTGTCACTAGTTTTAGTCCTACAAATAAGTGCCCCTTGTACTCACACACCAACAACCTCCATGACTCGTAAAATCAAAGTGCATTATGATTTGTTTTCTTTCTAAACTACACAAATATGTATTGACAAGCATAATTATAATTTAATTTTTTGTGTAAATTGTTTGTATAAAACATTATTTGTTGTAATATAACATGTAATTTTTTCATGAAGCACAACTAGAGCCGATGATGTTCTCGAATCCCACGAATTGTTTCCCGGATAGGGATAGATGCATGGTACATTTTTCAACTGCTATGATGCAGATTTTCTCACTGAAATTGGCAAAAGCTAGTACCAACATCGGCTTGGTACAACTATATGGATATATAGCAGTGCGTGATCGTTATGATTCATTGCTTAATTATGTCTTCAATCGTAGCAGAGATGATCCCATCATTGTGGCACAGGTGCACATTTTTAATATATATGCAATTATATTTGATATTTCCTTCATTTAATAATACAAGTCAATATCTGCTCGGATTGTTCCCCTACCTCTGTTGTTTGATTTAGGGTTGCAAATCAAAGGATTTTCTCTCTCCTGGGATTCATTTGCGCTATAGTCTATTGAAATACTATTCACTCTAACCTTTTAGGAAGACTGCTATGCTTTTACTGTCAACAATCAAACATCCTTTCAGTACTCTTGTACTGAAGATGGCGTGACACTCTAATCTTGTGTTTTAGTGTAACGCTTTTCGGGAATCCTGCAACCAAGGAGGTCAAACATTTGAGGTGTTGGTGATGGTGCACCACTTTGATGATCTTATTTGTATCACTATATGCATTCGTTTGTGCAAATGCATGTGCTTTGAAGATCTTATACAACGATGTGTTTTTCCTTTGCATATATTAGGCAAGTTTGTGATTAGTTATCTTTGCATGATTTATTGAAGTTACGTTTTAGATGCAGTCAAATTATGTTTGTTGGTAAAATATCTCAAATAATTTTTGTTTTGGAGGGTTAAGATTTTATGCTATCATTTATTTGAGATCTGTTGTCAATTGGCAAAAGT
Organism: Elymus sibiricus; assembly: GCA_039707655.1. NCBI lineage: Eukaryota > Viridiplantae > Streptophyta > Magnoliopsida > Poales > Poaceae > Elymus > Elymus sibiricus. Next base: position 42,032,785 of record CM077671.1, read on the forward strand.
ACAGCATATGCTTCACACATTTCTTACTTTCATGAGGAGCTACTAAATAATAATTGGTTTACAGGGTTCTCTTATTGAGACGACTGGCCCTAAGCGAGGCATCACAATGATAGCCCCTGCTCTAGTTGAGTTTGACATGAGGATCAAGAAAGGAGAGCAAGAAGATGATCTACAATTAATTGATGGTGCAATAGAGTACCACGATATAGTCACACCTGAGTACCCATTCACGGATCGGATTAATGGCGATTGTGGTGCGGTTGACATCACTTTAGCCCTCGTTCGTTGGGCATTTGAGGCCACAATAGATGTTGTCATATCAAAAGTGCAGTGTGGATTTGATTTATCTCTCAGTTCGTGTGTTTTCCTTATGGATGGTTTACATGAGATTCATCTCTTTCGCGGCAGTGTTGTTGAGTCATTTGGCTTAAGAAGATATGTGATTGCTGTTAAGGAGGATACTTTGATGCATTTGAAGTTCAAGGTAGGTCAGAATAGTTGTAAAAATGATTTTGATCACCATTGTTCTTTCAAAGCAAAGAAACATGGGTGTGACTATCAGCAAATCATGCTTGAGCTTGCCTCTATCTCAGTGAAGGTGACTTGGTCAAACTTGCAAAGGTAAATCACTTGTTTCATATTCGAACTTTGGTTGTGTTACTAGTTGAATGGACGTGTGTTGCCACAGAACAAATAAATGGCTCCACAAAAATGTGTATTCTCCGATTATTGCACTACCTTTGTAAACAAATATAGACGTTTTATCTCCACTTCAGTGATCTCAAACGTCTTATATTTGTTTATAGAGGGAGTATTTATTATTCAACTCTATTGGGGTTGTGTGAGTTCAGATTTGTATCATTTCATTAACATTATGTAATATATATTTGTATGACTACTCTCTATGTAGAAGTGTTATTTTGTTTTTTTATTCAAGACACTCATCATAAAAGAAGGTACTAAAACAATTGTGTATTGTTTAATTTTACTATATGAGGTCACACGTGAAGGAGTCAAATGACCAATATGATACCCTAGAAAACCAATATAGGACCTGATCAAGAGGACAGACTTGAAGATGTACTATATGTGCAATTAGCTACGCAAAGATAAAGTTGATTGTCACTGCCGTCTTTAGCAACGTGTGTGGGCATCATTAACAGTCCCAAACAACGACTATTCTTTCTAAATGATGCCTTGCATGTTGCCGCAAGAACTGTGTTAAAACAAGGGAAACACTTCCTATACTATGCCTGATAGGAAACAATCGGCTCGTGCATCGATCTTATCCCCAATAAATCACCACACCATTTTTTTTGTCCTGTAAATTTTATCCTAAGTCGGAAATGAAAAAAGAAGGTAAGAACATGTGTGTCGGCCAAAAAATTTATTTTACGTGACATAAAGTTACGAACGTGAAAACACGGTACAAACTCTACATATAAATGTAAATTTTGTGTCTTATCAGTCGCATCTTATTTTTCTTATGCCTAATTTCATGTAATGAATCAATATGAATGTAACTATTCTATACCAAACGTAATTTTCTTATGGAACAGTCGTAAAATTACTTTGAGTGCAAAATAACTTATCCTGCACCCTGAATGATGAATAGTGTTACTCTCTCTCTCTCTCTACACACACACACACACACATATACATACATACATACATACTAGCATAGTGCCCGTGCTTTGCTACAGAACCATGAAGAAGAAAAAAAAATCTGTTTAGCATAGTTAGCCTTGATACTGTCCCATTTGTGTATCCATATAACATCATCATAGTTTCCCAACCCAAAAACGATAGAATATTTCAGCATAACCGTTCATACAACCCAAACAAGAAAATAATAATTCTAGAAATAAATAGAGATACAATGATAACATCAACTAAGACTTGTTGTGCTTAACCATACTTCTTGTGCTTGATTCCATCAAACTATAAATACTTCTCGGATGCATCATTCTGTGAACACTCGATGGCGCCGTGATAGGTCGTCGGTAGAGCATCAGTGTCTTAGTGATCATGGCGTGTTTCTGACAACGGAAAAAATAGAGAGGAGGCTTGCAAAGGTGCAGCCGCTATAAGATTTGAATCAGACTATCCATTTTCTGATGGACAATGAGCATTAGGGAAGAGAGGCTGCACCTCACAAGAGTGGCAATTAAGGAATAAAGGCGATGGTGAACACACATGTCACGTATTGGATGCGAGTATCAGACTGCTACGCACTATATACACAGATAAAGTAAATTTCATTTCCGTACCGATTAGTATTTGGCTTGCCATGTTGGTAAGGGGAAGAATTTAGAATTGTCCAGTGAAGCGTTTAGAATTTTCTGTTTTGGTCTTTGATACATGTCTTATTTGTCCAAGTTTTGTTACGGTCCATGGTACAAGACTAGAAGCGTTGGGCGCGCTTTGCTGCGCCGCTGAATTTGTTGGGATTCTCAAATTTCTTTACTCACTCTATTTCAAAATATACGGTCGATTACTTTTTTGAAAAGTCAAATCTCTTGAAGTCTGATCAAATTTGAAGAGAAATATATCAAAATTTATAATATTGACTCGGTGTTATTAGATTCATCAGTAAATGAATTTTCATATTTTTTGTTTAATATTTTGGAAGTCGATATTTTTGGCTCTGAACTTGGTCAAACTTATAGAAATTTGACTTTCCAAAAAACTAATAATCCTTATATTTTGAAACGGATGAAGTATTTAGTTTGGCCGGTGGGGAGACGATGGAGTGTGTTTTATGTTTATTTATAATGCGGTTATTTGGTGGGTCTTTCGCGGTGTGATTCTGTGTTATCCGTTAATCAACCCATATTTATGTGGGGATATTTTTTCATCGTTGGTTGCGTGTACTTTATTCGGCTATAATATCACATGGTGGAGCTTTTTTCATGATGATAGGAGTTTGCGAGGTGTTAATATATTTGTATAGGTCGGTTGTTGTTGATTGATTTGAAAAATCGTTGGCCCAATCAAAATTGTAAACCAAATTCAAAATTGAATACCTCAATCGAATGAAAGAGCTTTAAAATTAGGAAACATAGAGACTTAAAAATTAATGTGAGAGCTTCTTGGAAAATTGTTGATCCGGTCAAAATCGGGTGACCCAATTCTAAATTAAAGCCTCAATTAATTGTGAAGATTTAAAAATTAGGAAGCATAGTGTATTGTATAAAAAAACAAAATAGATTGTTGACCTGGTCAAAATTAGGTGACCAAATTTCAATTGGAGACCTCAATTGATTGTGAGGCCTCCAATCCTAGAAGGTTTAGTGATATAGTATATTTGTACTACATCTCAGATACAACACGAATTCAGTTAAAAAAACGGATTTGCTATTTTTCAGTTGACTGATTTACAATTGGCCATCGTTCAAATCTTTGTCCGTCCGTTGTCGCACGGAGATTCGCGCTCGATCGCCCTGTCCTGTGTGGTTTTCGGGTTGGTTTTATTTTAGCGGGTTGGTTTTCTTTTTTTAGCCCGTTTGCGCTGCCCCGCCTCGCCCGGTCCGTTCACTGTTGGTTTTTGTCCTTTTTGAATTATACGAGCGCCGTGTCCTTTCCCCTTTCATTTCGTTTAGGCAGAGGGAGAGAGGGAGAGCGGCGGAGGAAGCAGAGGCGATTCCTTCTGTTCATGGCGATTCCGAGTTCTTCCACCAGTGGATTCTGATTTCTTCTTCCTTCTCCCTTCGTCCGGCTGCTGCTGTGGTTAGCTGTCCTCCTCTCTCGCGTTTTTGCCCGTGTTTTTGCGGCCGTGTGCTTCCAGATCTAGAGATTTCATGGGTCTGTGCTTCCGTTGTAGGTGTTTTTTGGATCCCCGGCAGGTGCATGTTGCTGTTGTGGTGTTTTCTGGATCACCGGCGCACGGTGATTCAGAGGCATTGGTGATTTCTCGTGGGTGTCCTCGGTTTGCGGTGTTGTTCTGTGAGCCCTGTGTGTCTCCTCTTCCCGATTCAAGGTTAGTTTGCCGGTACCCCCTCCCCTTTGTCGTCATTCGGCTCCAATATGTGTAGGATTTCGCTAGATCTGGCGTTCTCTGTGTTAGTCCCCATGTAGGATTTGCTATAGTGGAAGTAGATGCAACAAACGGCTGGATCTATGTGGGTGTTGGAGTGCTCGATGTAGTTGTTCAGGTGTCCCTTCATGCAATTTCCTCCCCTTTTTGTGTGGATGTAACTAGTGGAATCTAGCTCGTAGGGTTAGCTCTGTAAGTGTGCATGTTGGTTGTCAGTGAGTTATAGTGATTGTGACTGAATTTTTTCAGCTAATCCACTCGACATTAGATGTGGTGCTGGTGTTTTTAGCATTTTGGATGTGAGATGCATGTGTTTAGTTTCCTAGTTACCCTGGATTTTACCTAGTAATTCCAGTGTATTTGTCACAGCTTTTGAGTTGATTTACATTGTATTTTCAGTGTAATTTATTTCAGTGTTTTATTGTATATTGTCCTAGCATTTTCAGTGCCAATGAGTCCAGTGTAATCCAGTTTAATTTATCCCAGTTTTACAGTGAATTTTCACCAATAACTCCAGTGTATTTTACCCAATAATATCACTGTAATTTGTCATCGGATTTAAATGGACTGTAATTTGAATGTAATTACAGTGTATTTGTCATCGGATTTTAAGCGGACTGTAATTTGATTGTAATTACTGTAGTATCTGACTTACAATGTAAATTTAGTGTAGTTGCACTGTAACAGTATTTGATAGGGGATTTGCAGTGTAATTTTCAGTTTAATTCCACTGTAAGTATTGATATCTGATTTACAGTGTAAATTCAGTGTAATTCCACAGTAATTTTGAGTGTATTCACAGTGTAATTGTGCCGTTGGCGATTTTGTTCGTCGGATTCAGTATTTTCCACCCTCCCCTTTTATTGCTGTTGTGATCTGTTAGGTAGATAGTACGATTTGTGTGTTGGATCTGTTCGTTGTATCTGCCTGCAGCTATTTTTCCGTGTAGATTTATGAGGTTGCGTTGTTCGCTTGATGCTTTCAATTGATCTGGTAAGTGCGGTAGCTGGGGTAGGTCTATTTGGCTTGTTTACTTTGTAGTAGTCTGGTGTATCCAGTTGATTTTGAACTCTATTTGCCTATTCCTCTAGACTCCCTTGGTTACACTGTCCCATCACTTTTACTGGTTTTTTCAGTGATTTACATTGTAGTTCGTAGTTGTTTTTCTAGTCATAGGTAGTTTGTAGTGTATATCCCAAGTGCAATCCAGTGGTTCCTGAATGTTTTGCACAGTGATTTGTGTGGTGATTTCCACTGTAGTTGTGAGTGTGATTACAGTGTTCTTAGCTAGTGTAATTTCAGTTTTCATTTGTGGTGGTATTGCAGTGTTTTTGGCAGTGGGTTTGCTGATTTTTGTAATTGTAGGATGCTTGTCATGTTTTGATGTATAATGGGATTCATCATGACCCCCCTGTGGCTGGTGTCAGTCTGAATTTCTTTTGGAATAGTCTGATTTTCATGCTTCTCTTAAAGTGTCCGATGCTTATCCCCTTCATATTTTCAGTGTCCATATGCAGTGTAATTTAACCAGCATTTTCATTGTTTTTACCCCCATAATGGTAGTTCTATAACTGTGTATTTGAACATACATTTACAGTGTAATCTGAACTTTTTACTCTGTAACTCATCATTTACAGTGTATTCTCAGTGTAATTTACTCTGTAATATGTCCCAATACTCAGGGTAATATGCCCCAATTCTCAGTGTAATTTTGTGCTATATTTACACTGTAATATGTCCCAATTCTCAGTGTAATTTTCGCTCTAACTACTGTGTAATTGTCTTGTAGTTTCAGTGTAATTTTCAATGTAACTACTGTGTATTTGTCCCGTAGTTTCAGTGTAATTCACCAAATAGTTCCAGTGTAATTTTTCACTAGAATTACTGGGTATTTTGTAGTGTAGTTACAGTGTATTCTGTCCTTTTTATAGTGTAAATTTACTATAATTACTGTGTAAGTTGATTCCATTCTTGCAATGTAATTATACCCTCAGTTACTGTGTAATTTTGTTTCAATTACAGTGTAATTTGTGCTACCCACATTGTAATTTGTAGTGTAGTTACACTGTAATTTTACCCTCAATTACTGTGTAATCCATTCTTGCAGTGTAATTTTACCCTCAATTACTGTGTAATTTGTAGTGTAGTTACACTGTAATCTGCCCCTTTTTACAGTGTAATTACTGTGTAAGTTGATTCCATTCTTGCAGTGTAATTTTACCCTCAATTACAGTGCAATTCTGCCCCTTTTTACAGTGTAGGTATACCCATATTTCCACTGTAAGCTTCTATTTTTTCAGTGCAGTTCCAGTTTTAGTGCCTAGTTGTCATTTGTAATCATCACTATAAGCCAAGTTTATTCCATATTTCTGTAATTGAGCCCCACTTATCTTTGTATTTTTCAGCTTATATCTCAATGGGTAGACTTCGGAAAGTCTCTCACAAGGATGCTCCGCTAGTTTCTTCAGTGGAGAGTGTTGATTCAATGAAAGATCCTTTCGTGCCTAATGATTTTGCTGATGATGCCTCTAATGCAATGTCTTTGGTAGTCATTTTTGTCTTCTTACCTTCTTTCATCTTCCTTTTTTTATTTCTTTTTTATTTTATTAATTGTTGTGATTATTGTCTGAATGTTTTTTCCAGGATTGTTCTGGTGATGATTCAGAGTTTGATAAAGCTCTTTTTAATTTCTATGTGAAAAATGTAAGTCGTTTTTTCTGTTTTAGCTTTTTTCAGTGTTATCTATTTTTCTGTTGATTTATCATTTTTCTATGTTTATCTAAATTTGTGTACTTGTTTTGAACAGAAAGTGAAGTACCTGAAGAGGAAAATATCATCTGCTAGTAGGAGGAACGTTGTTAGTCACTTTTCTCTTCTTGTTTCTATTTTTAACTCGTCTACTTGGTTGCTAGTCTCATGTTATTTATCCTGATGTTTCCCTTATGTATCTTTATTTTATTTTTGCATTCTTAATGTTGTTCTTATTATTCTTTTTTGTAGAGGCAGAAACGATCTTCTGATTTCCCGAGTTGTTCCACATTCACTAGATACTCTGGAAAGTTCTTCTCTGGTGTTGTTGATGGCATGTGTCCTAGATATAAGGGTGTTATTGAGCATTTTGGCATGAGTTGTCTGCTTAACTTTGTCCGTACTGAGGTACCCCTTAGACTTGTTAAGTGGCTTGCATCCAGGTTTGATGTTCCTGCTTCTGAGTTTCAGTTGAAAAGGAAATTCATCCCCTTAACTAAGTATGATATCCATAACATTCTCGACCTCCCAGTAGATGGTCAACCACTTGTTTGTGATCCAGAGTCTGGTCGTGATTTTATCCTCTCTCATTTCAATCTTACCAGTATTCCACCAGTATCTTTTTTCGCCAACAAGCTTAAATCTGTCGAAGTTGATTTGCCTGACGAAGACGTTTTCATTTGTTTCATGATCGTCGCTTTCTCTACTTTTCTTTGTCCCAACTCTAGCCTCAGTCCTAGTCCAAAGTACCTCCATATCTTTCGGGATTGTCCATCCGTGTGCGAGTATGATCTGTCTAATTTTGTTTATGAGTGGCTTTTGGGTAGCATCAAAAAGTTCAAGGATGCTACTAAAGTTGCTTCAAAAAGATCAGTTACATTTGGTGGGTGTCACTACGCTTTTGCTGTAAGTTTTCTCTTTTTATTTATTTATTTTGTACTGCTTAATGTTTGTATTTATTACTAGTTCCTTGTACATTTTTGTTTGACTGATGTTTTGCGTTTGGTTTTGTAGGTATCTTACCTTGATCATTTGAACTTTGGCCTTCACTCTGTCCCTGATGTGAAACCTCGTATACTTGCATGGAGAGGTAACACAGTCAAGCAATTTGCAGAGCTTGATAGAAACAACAGCCGCTCTTTTGGAAAGAGGCCACTGAAGTGGCTCTGTGCTCCACTTAACTTGCAGGTCGTATCCCTTTTCTTTCATGTTTGAAAGTTCTTTTAGGTTGTTCCTGCTTTATTCTACAATTTTGCTTTATCTTTGTGTATGTTTTTTGTTTCAGGGCTCCGTTGGAAAATCCTCAGGCAGTAAGAGTGTTGATATTGGCCCTTTTGACGGTACTTTTGCAATGAAAGTACAAAGAACTATTGCTCCTCGCTTTGGCTCTCAGGTATTTTGTTCTACTGATCTTGTATATATTTCAGCACTTTATTGTTGTTTTTTGCTGATCTTGTTGTTTGTTCAGACTGCTCTGGAAGTCATTCAGCTTGTTGAGTCTACAAACCAAGACAAACCAAAGATATTCTTGGATTGGGCAGAGTCCCTTGTTCTTAATGTATTGGATTGTCTATTGCATTCATCCATCCCAAAAGTGTGTGCCAGTGAAAATCACTCAATGAGCAAGTTCTCTTTTGGTTAGTCCATCCTCTTTTTTTATTCTTTCATAGCTTTTTTAATTTTTCCCGATTGTTTTTTGCGTTATTGATTGCTTTTTCTATGCTCATTTTTTTTGTTCATAGGCAATAAGTCTGTTTCAATTCAGTCTGCTATTGCAAATAGGGAGTTTGTTCAAGTTGCTGATATTCAAGAGACTGAAGTCCAGAAAGAGAGTCAACATTTGTCCTCTCCTGTTACTCCTGTTGTTCCTCCTCCTGTTCTTGATGGTGGTCTTGACAATCCAGTAGTGTTATCTAGCTCATCCACTCCTGCCAAAGTGTGCCCTGAGGTATGCATGTTTTCCTTGTTGGTTTGTTTTCTTTTGTGGTTTATTATTTGTTTCAGTTGTTTCATATATTATTTTTGTGACTTTGATTTTGCAATTTTGTTGTAGGCTGTTGTAAGTCAAGATGCTATCCCTGTAAGGACATTGATATGTGAAGCTAAATCAAACTCTGCATCAGTTCCTCCAGCACAGCCAACAACAACCCCAAAAGGTATTCCCTTTGTAATCAAATTTGGTTTAGATTTTTCAGTTGCTATTTTCTTATGATTGTGTTTTCATTTGTTTTTTTCAGGTAATTCTCCTTCAATTTGTAAAGGTGGCATCCCAGATGTTGATTCTGTTGTGGTGCTTTCAGGTATTTTTCTATTTACCTATTTTTTGGGTGCTATTTCCCTGATGTTATTTTTATGTGTGCTTCTTTTAGTTGACTTTTTTTTTGTTGTATAGATGGTCCTGCTAAGGAAAAAGTTGCTGTTAATACATTTGGGATCCCGTCCTTATCCGAGCTTAATCGTGCTCTTGGTATACAATCACTTGCTGAAGTTTGCAATGACACCCTGGTAAATGGTGACAGAAATTCTCATATGGAAGATACAAATTCTTTTAGAGGCCTCTCACCAATTGTTCCAATTCGTCTGTCGCAGTATTTCCATAATGAGGTTACTATTTTTTTGTACCTGATTTTCTTTTGCATTTTTTCTTGATTTGCCCTCTTTTGTTGTTTGATTTTGTTTGCTTTTGATTTTTGTAGGTGGGTGATGTGCAATGTTCTCAGTATGTTGCCGACAGGTATATGAAGTCGTTTGATTCACCTAGAAGCGAGGTATGTTGTTAGTATCTTTCTGTTTCTAGTTCCATTTTTTGTTCTCGGTATTAACTTTCTTGTATTGAAATTTCTTATAGGATTGCGTTGTTATGGTTAATACCCCTAACTCTGATATTTCAACCAATCATGTGAACCCCCAAACTGTTGACTTATGTTCCCCTGATATTCTCAAGACATCTCACCAAGTTGGTCTGAAGGTGTTTTTTACTTTATGTATATGCTTGCTTTCTTTTTCTCTTTTTTCGATTTCAGTAGTGCATTTATCTGATACTAGCTTGTTTCTTGCATTTCATTTTGTATTTTTAATATGCAGGTCAATGAGGTAGTTGTTGATGTCCATAAAGTTGGAAGCTCAACCTTCACTCCTAGGTGTCAAGAGCTTTATAGGTCTAGTGATGTTGCTTACAACAAGCTCCCTAATTTTGCCGCCCCTGCAACAAGTGGTCGTAATCCTTTAAAGGTATGGATTTTGTTATCAAGACATCTCACCAACTTGGCCTGAAGGTGTTTTTACTTTATGTATATGTTATGTATATTTTTCTCTTTTTTGATTTCAGTAGTACATTTCTCTGATGCTAGCTTGTTTCTTGCATTTTCTTTCGTATTTTTTATATGCAGGCCAATAAGGCAGTTGTTGATGTGCGTAAAGTTGGAACCTCAATCTTTACTGCTAAGTGTCAAGAGCTTTCTAGGTCTAATGATGTTGCTTACAACAAGCTCCATAATTTTGCTGCCTCTTCAACAAGTGGTCATAATCCTTTAAAGGTATGGATTATGAATTTCTTTTTTATTCCATCTCTTGTTACGTTCTTAAGTGGCACATTTTGTTTCATTTTTATTTTCTTCTTTCATAACTTTTTTGTTTGACCTTTTTTTGGCTTTCAGGTTGCTAATAGTCCAGAATTAGAAATCATGTCAGTCAAGCCTGCTGTTTCTAGTGCTCATCTTTCAGAAGTTGCTGGATGTTCAAATGCTGCTCCAACATCTCAGTTTCCTGGTGCTTCTACAGTTAGTTTATCTGGAGGTCATGTTCCTCGTAGGATGGTTGTGCCCGGCAGATTCAACTCTGATCCTTATGTTCCTCAAGTCAATCGTTATTCTGTTACTCAACTAGAAAGGCGTAACCATCTCGCCATGATTCAGATTGCAAGTCATCCAGAATGGTGCAAGTAAGTTTGTTCCAATGTTCGTGTGTTTGTCAGTGATGTTTTTGTTATTTTAATGTTCCTTCTCGTGGTCCTGATATTTTGTGTATTTATTTGTAGGTATGAAGCAATTCGATTTGAAAGAGCTTACTGTAGTTACCGCAGTCTTTCTTCTCTCCAATTCAATTCTCATGTAGACAATTTCTTGATCTTGTGTGTATGTCGTTATCTTTTCAATGAAACTCATCCCTCTGTTTCAAAGAAACATTTCTTCTTCTCTTATATTGGTGTAAGTAGTTCTTTTTTTCTGTTCTTTTAGAGTCGCTTGTTTGTCATACTTTCTTTTTAAGTGTTGTTGGTCTTAATTTGTTTTATATTTTTCTCCCCTAGGAAACGATTTTGGATGGCATTAATCCTGAGATTGTTGGTAATGCCTTCAATGGCGCTAGTAGTGCTTTTGCTATTTGGAGAAGCAATATGGTAGGTGCTTCATAGTTCTGTACTTTTTATTGTTTTCTATTGTTTTTAGTCTTTGTGTAGCTTTTACATGTGATTTCCACCAGAGTTTTTTGATGTGTTGTTTTTGTTCTTGCAGTTATACTTCCCTATATGTAGGTTCAACCATTGGTTTTCATTTGTTGTTTGCTTGAAGGAGAGACTATTTGTCTTCCTTGATTCATTTTATGGTCAGTTCTCAGATTTTCATCTGGAGATTCGTGATAGAATGGTTAGTTTCTTCTCTGAACTAATTTTGCCTCTCTACTTTCCCTTTAGTTTTTTTTTGTCTTAGCTATTTTGTTCATTGTGTTCTTTAGGTCAATAACTTTGTCAACATTTGGGATATGTTCGTGTCTCCTATCATGAGAAAGCGTATTGACTTCAAAAGTTTTGAAATTGTGTATCCTGCGGTTCCTCAGCAAAATAACACGTACGTGAACTGGTTTTCTCTATGCTTGTGGATGTACTTTCCTTTTTATATCGTATTGTTTATATATTTTTCTTTCTTATTCTTCTGTGCCCTTATTCTTGTTGCACATTTTTCCTTCTTTTCAGGGATGATTGTGGTGTTTTCAACGTGATGTATATGAAGCACTGGACTCCTAGGACTCCCATTGGCAATCTGTTTAGTTCTGCTGATATCGATAACATCAGGATAAAGCTGGCAAATGAACTTTATTTTAGCCCTTTCAACACTGCCGACAAGTCTTTTGTCACAAACTTCTTTGCTGATGTGAGTGTTTTCTTTGATTGATTTTTAATATAATACCCTGCCTTTCTTGTGTGTTATTTTTTGGCTTCTTCTTAGTGTTTGACTTCTGTTGGCTATACTTTACAGGAGCAAAACTAGATAATTTTCTCCCTCTTGGATGGTGATCAAGCTTGAAGATTTTCTTAGTGGTGTTCAAGTGTGAAGATTCTAGCGGCTCTTTTGGCTTGTATAGTTTTAGCGATTTGTTAGCCGTTTTCATACTACAGGATTATTAGTGCAACAACGTTCCGAGTTCTATGATCTTTTAGGCTATTGAATTGTATACTTATCGTTGTATTCGTTGAGGATAATTTGTCGTTGGGAATACTTTTCACTGGATTTATACCTTTGTTGCTCTATACTTTTGGGTGTCTGTTATTTTTTTGTTGTTGATTGACCGTTTAATATGTTGATACGTATTGTATGAGCGGCCTTCTTATGAATTTGCAAGGTATTTTCCATCTTCCTATGTGTTACAGGACAAATGTTTTTGAGGCAGTTGGGTGTGGCAATGTTCTATATACAACTCGTACTAAGTAAGTTTCTCACAGTATAGAAATTGCTTATAATTAGTTTCTGTACTTTTACAATTTTTGTTTTTGCATTCTTCTTTTTTAACTCTGATATCTCTTCTTATTTTGTTGCAGTGTTATTTTATTGTTTATAAAGTTCTTGAACATTTTTGTCAACAACAAATTTTGTTGAGTGACTACAAAGGTAATTCAAATCTAAACTGTTTTTTTAATCTCTTTTGTATTCTGTATAAACAATTTATGTTCATGTTTTAGCTGTTGTATTCTATGTTTCCTCTTTTTTTGCTGCACCTTTTTCTTGTAAGTGAGGTTAATGTACTTTTAAATTCAGCCATATGATCTAAAACAATTGGAATACTGGCCTCACAAAAAGTAGTCTTTTGACAGTTTTAGTAGGTAGCAAACAATGCTTGCCCTCATATTTCAAAACTAGTACTCTCTACTCCTTTTGACAGTTTTGCATTTCTAGATTACTCTCTACTCCTTTTTCTTTTTTCCTCTTGCCTTCTTTGCTTGCCCTTTCTTTCTTCTTCTCTTTCATCCACAGATACTTCATCCCTAGGCTTGTGTTGTTGCCGATTCATCCTCCTTCTTCTTTCCTCTTTTCCTCTGCTTGCTGCCTTCCTTGTCCCCCCTGCAATTTGTTTTGTTATTTTCATTTACAGAAGTAAAGTATATGACCCGATCTTCAAAATTCTCTTTTATTACCTTTCTTTACATTCCTAGGATTTGACTGTTTTCGTCGGTTGCTTCTAGGTAGATTGTATTCCTTGTCGAGGTTGGTGCAATTCTTGATAGTGTGCTTGTTTGAACCGCAGTGTGAGCATTTGTAGAACTTGTTCTGCTTTATTGCTTCTCGTATAGTTAGCAACCTTGGCCTTCCTTTTGTGTTGGCAATATCCGGGTCTTGTATTGTCATTGATGTGGTTGCTCCATGTCCTTCCTCTGTGGTTGGTATGAAAGTAACTGTTCGTGTGGTTACTCTCTGCCCCTCATCTCCACTTTCTTCTTCGTCATCCATTTCTCGCAGCCTTTTCTGTATCCTATCCAATTCTCCCAGTAGGTATTCATATTTCCTTTTCTTCTTTGATGCATTGGATGCAACATGCACCAATTTCCTTGCAAGTACATTGTATCTCATTGTTGAGTTCTCAGCTACTACTGCTGGTGTCTTTGTCAAATCTCTTTTGTAGTCATTTTTTCTCCACCTGTCAATGATGTACTTGTCTGGTATCTTCTCAATGTTTAGATGGATCATCACTTGCAGTATGTGTGAGCATAGTATTCCATCTTTTTGGAATGTACAACATATGCAAGAGTACTCTTCTTCCTTGAGACATACTTGCACTAGATATTTTCTTTTCCTTAGCTCCTTCAGAGGATAGCTTTCTGATTGGCAAACGTTGTAGAACTTGTCCTTTTCTTGTTCGTACACATTGAGTCTTGTAGTATCTGTCATCTTCTGTTGAAATTTCCTGAAGATACCAAGGTTATATAGTTCATGAGCTTGCCTTTCTATGCCATATTTTGACCAAAATGCTTTCATGGCAACCTTTTTGTTTCTGGAGTTGTGGTCACACTCTTCTTCCCTGTCATGAACAACATCAATTATCCTGTCATACTCCCTTAGGAAGCTTGTAGCGCTGAACTTTGCTCCAACCCCCTTTTTGAATAGGGCATTAGTTCCTTCACTCCTGGCTGTTGTTTGTATGAAGGGGAAGAATTTGTCCTTGAAGTAAACAGGAATAAATTTTCTCCTGTTTTCCCACATGTCATTGAAGTATTTTATGTGGTGAACTTGGTACTTCTCTATCATTTCTGTCCACTGTGTTTCAAATTCTTCCACAGTCAGTGAGTTGTCCACTATGTCCTGGAAATCTTCATACAGTCCCTCTTTTGCTTGAAAACAGGGACCTACCTTCTCTGCTTTTTTCTTTATATGAAACAAGCAGCTCATGTGGGTAGCATTAGGGAAAACTCTTTCTATTGCTTGTTGCATAGCTTTGTCTTGATCGGTGATGATTGATATTGGGTGCTTACCTCCCATGGCCATCAAGAACTGTTCAAACAACCAAGCAAACGTATTTGCTGTTTCATTGATTATGAATCCACAACCAAACAAGTACGTGTTTCCATGTGGTGATATTCCAACAAACGGTGCAAAAGGGAGATTGTATTTGTTTGTTAGGAATGTTGTGTCAAAACTTATGCAGTCACCACAAATGTCATACATGATTCTTGACCTCACATCTGTCCAGAACAAGCTTCTTACTTTATTATCTCCATCAAGCTCAAACGAGTAGCAAAACCCAGGATTTTCTGCTTGCTTCTTGTTGAACATTTGCACCACTTCCATCATGTCAGAGTTTGTGATGTCTCTGTTGATTGTTCCTGCGTAATTTGTGACTTGCTTCTTCGTGTAGGGTAGGTTAGCCATGCCTCCTCTCAAGTATGCTAGGACAACAACTATCCTTCTTGTCTCTAGGTTAGTATGCTTCAAAACTCTAATCAGGCACTTCTCCTCGTCTGACATGTATTTATGCGATCTGAAGAATCTACTATTTGGTGTCATCTCATGGTTGTGTTCTAATTGCAGTCTTGTAATTTCCCACACGCCTTCTTTTTCAGTAACGACCATCACAACTTTGCAATCTGATTTTGCAATGACAGTTGTCTTTCTTATAGGCACTACACTTTCCTTTTCCACTTCTTTTGTCTTGCCATACTTGTTGCATTTCATAGTAATTCTTGTAATTTCATTGTTCCTTTTCTTGCTCACTGTTCTTGATGCCGCGACAGTAGCCACTGAGAACCCAGCTATTTTTGAGTAAAAGTTGAAGTACTCCTGCGCTTCTTCCTTTGTTTTGAACTGCATGCCAAGTTCTGGCTTGAAATTGCTGCTGGTGTTCATCAAATTTCCCTCTGATGCGGCAGCCTCTTCATTTTGCAGGAACATCTCAATGTCATCTTCATCCAGAAATGCATCTTCTTCATCAAGGGAGGCATTGCTTTCAGGTTGTTGATGCAAGTCCCCTTGTTCGCCCCTTTCTTCTTGATTGTTTTGGTTTCTGTTAGTTTTTGCTGTTGCTGTTCGATCAGCATCATCATTCATCTGCATTTTTTCATTGTCCATGTGTTAGATTTTATTTTGTGACATTTTTCTTTCAAGATATGTAGTTGAAACAATTGGTTTTGTAACATCTTACCTCATGTATGTTGATGTTCTCAAACAGGTCTGCCTCCCACAGATTAACTTGTGCTTGTGCATCTTCGCCTGTCGACTGTTGCCAATTCTGCATCTGCAGAGTAAGTCATCATAATCTTTGTTATTCAGTTATCTTTTCCATACCATTTTTTGTTCTGATTTATTTAGAAAGGAAATTTATTTACGTTTGCATGTCCTGAGCTGTAGGCGGTGTCTGCTTGTTTCTTGTAGTTTTCCTTTTCTTCGTGATTCGTATTTGCTTGTCCATTCACTGAGTGAACCTTGTATATGATGTCTGATTGTAGGAGCGCAGTAAACGAAAATGATCCCTGCAGTATTTCGTTATGATTGTCAGTATTGTCAATCAGAAAATGGCTGCTTTGTCAGTATTGTAACTCACATTTAGTATGAGGTCTTCTTGTGACATTGACAGTAGATCTTCTTCAGTTACTGTTTTTTGCATTCTTTCTTCCTGCAAATAAATTTGTAGTAATGACAGTTAATGGCAAAAAAACAACAAATAAATTACATTGACAGTAGATCTTCAGATACTAGAACATTTTTCTTACCAACTTTTGTTTGAGTGTGTGTTGTATTTTTCTCTTCTGCATCTACTGTTAATGCCTAGGTTTTCCTCTGCATCTACTGTTTAATGCATTTTCTGCATCTTCTCTTAATCCAGAGGAAAACTATGTGGTGTATTTTCTTACCTACTTCTGTATTTTTCTTTTGTTTTCTCCAATTTTTCTTGTTATGTGATGAATGCTCCCAAAATTTCTGCAATTATCTGTGATTTAGCTCTCTGATTTAATCACCTAATGATCTACCCCCTGTTGTTTTCTTGACTTCAAGGTGGACATAATGAGAGGAGTTGAAGATTTTCATGTACCTGCTGTTTTCCTCTGGATTGATATTGCTGTGTAGCACAAGTGACTGCTTCTGTTCTACCTCCAGGTAATTCCCTCTGCCATGCCTCTGCCTCTCCCCTTTTTCCCTCTCCCATGGCGTCTGTGCCATGTTCTTCTTCCACCTCCCCCTCTCCCATGGCTTCTCTGCCTTGTTCTACTCCCCCCTCCCTCTCTCCAATGGCGTCTCTGCCATGTCTTTCTCCTCCATGCCCCTCTCCCATGGCTTCTCTGCTATGTTCTTCTCCCCCCTCTATCTGTCCAATGGCGTCTCTGCCATGTCCTCCTCCATGCCCCTCTCCCATGGCTTCTCTGCTATGTTCTTCTCCCCCCTCTATCTGTCCAATGGCGTCTCTGCCATGTCCCTCTCCCATGGCGTTTGTGTTAGGTTAGATCTGTGAGATCTGTCAAAAGGGGGGTAGAAGGAGGCTGGTTTTTTTTCGTGTGTCTCAAGTTGAAGAAGAGCCTTTTGCTGATTTTTTTTCCTGTCAGGTGCCAGAAGGAAAGGAGGACAGCTGGGAGGGACCGGTTCAACCTTTTTGTTTGTTTTTGGTTGACCCGTTTTCAACCCGACCCGTTTTCTATAGACAACTGTCAACAGACAACTGTCAACAGTTCATTGGATGGAAAAATTGACTGACATCTAATTACAAATCAGTCGAATTACAAATAGACACTCCCTAAAAAAACACATATTCCTGTAAACATGTGGCCACATCCGAGAAAGCATATAGAATCAGCCATGTTACTGTCCCGTCCTATAGCTCATTATTACCTCTCATTCTCTCCGCCGGAGGCGGTTACTATACCATCGGATGTGTTGGGAGACTTTGAGTGGCAAACAACAGCGGCAACTTCTGATTTGAGGCAAGAACAGCGGCCGGAACGGGGATGAGTCGGGCAAGCACCTACGGCCGGGGAACGGTCGGAGCAACGTGCTGAGCAGCACAAGAAGAGGTGGGCTGACATCCCTAGTTTGTGTAGGGATGAACTTCTTTGCTCTTGAGTAATATACTCCTTTTACCCCCGCAAAAAAAAAGGTGGGCTGACCCGGGGGCAAGCAATAATGGTGGCATCAACCAAGGCAATCGGCGACAGCGGCCCGACCCGGGACAAGCAGCACCATTGGCGGTGCCCTTCTCGAGGACAAGCAACAACGACTGTTTCATGGGTGGCAGCAGCCACAGCCCCTCCTCGCCACGATGACGCTGTTGTCCTCTGTTCACGGCGGCCAGGCTAGGATTTCTGAGAGCATGACACTGGACGCATCATCGAGCGCATCTCCGGCCTCCTAGATCGCTACGCTCTCTCTCTCTCGAAGATTCCTTACCAAGCCGCTGAGTCGGTGGCGCTTTGGAAAAGTGGCGGCAGGAGCAGTCCAACATGTGCGCTAGGAGAGGAACGGCAGAGCCTTGCGCGCTCTTGTGGCCTCTCGTCGTGCCATTCGGAGGCCGCCCTTGCGCACTCGCCCTCTGACTGCTGCGCCCGGGGCCGCCAGGGTTGCCTCGCCGGCCATAATTAAATATGCCTCTCTAGCCGCGCTAGGGCCGCCACCGATTGAATCGACCTCTGCAGGTGCCATTCATTCTCCCGTGGTAGTCTCCTTTCGCTCCGCTCCGCGGCGGGATCATCCATTCCAGCGAATGCCCACTCAATTCTTCGTGCGTAGAGCCTCGCCCGCTCCTAACCGACCACATGCGCACCCTAATTGCAGAGTTCCGTCGCCGCGGGCATGCCCTACCTCCTCCCCTCCGCAGCCGCCCGTCCTCTGCTCCGTTGACGGTGAAGCTCCGTTGCCGGCCAAAAACCACCACCACAACCCAACACACCATCCTCCCATGAGCAGGAATCACTTCTCTCAGCTGTCTAGTACGCCCCCTGCAAGTACTACCGTCTCCTGACATCTTTGTGGCATGTGTGGTATTTCCATCGACGGTGGAACCTCAAATATTTTACTTAAGCGTACATTTTATTATTCGTTCAAGCTTCCACGTGTCAGCAAAGTGGGTAGAGTTGAGAAGGGGTGAAATCACCATCAACTCCAATCTTATATAATCCGCAAAAAAAAAAAAACTCCAATCTTATATATATAGAGAGAGAAACAGTATTCTGATCCCAGGATCAGAATAGTATTATGATCACGATCCGCCTTATAAGGACGCAGGACGTGTTCCCGAACTCCACAAACCGCCCGCACCAGACAAAATAAAAATGAAACCACCCACCCCACGTCGTCGCTCCCCTCCCCTCGCGAGCGATTCCCACCATCCCCTCCCCACCGAACGTCGTCGGCCTCCCACTCCCCGACGAACTGCCCCTCCCCCCCAACCACCGCCGCCGGCCTCCCACTCCCCGAAGAACCGCTCCCCTCCCCACCAAACGTCGCCGGCCTCCCACTCCCTGACGAATTGCCCCCCCACCCACCGCCGCCTCCCGAGATCCGTCGCCACCACGTGACGGCCACCTCCCTCGCCAGAGATCCGCCGGTGATGGCGGTGGCTTGATCCCCTGCCGTGGCCAACCACCTCCCGCTCCGTCCTCCACTATCGCAGCCGCCAGTGGCCTTCCCTCCGCGCTGGAGCTGCCCCCCGCCTGGATCCGGCACCGCACACCCCTCTTAGATCTTGCCCCTGGCGCCGCCCCACGCCTGGGTTTGGCGGTCGCGTCGCCCCCGCGCCTGGGTCCACCCGCCGCGCTACACCCGCCTCTTGATCCGGCCGCCGTACACGAGTGCGAGGCATCCACGGCCAGCCCCCAAGCGCGCCGCCCAGGGGCCCACGGCCCCATCCCCCGACACCGTCTTCTCTCGTTGGCATACCATGGACGTCTTGCTATTCTGCCTTGAAATTCTTCTCCAACCTCTTGCCTGGCCATCTTGGCGTTCTTCTTGCTAGCCAGTCCGTCTTGCAGATCCAGGTAAACCATAAGGTGCAGGTGGGGAGCTACCTCATGCAGAAACGAAGGAGGAAAACAACAAAAAAGGGGATTGCCCGATCCAGTCGAACAAGTTGTGGATGAACAACTCGACTTGTGTGTTTTTTCAATTCATCTTATATGGTTGACCGCTATCGCTGTTGTCGATTTTTTGCTCACATGCATTGTATTTGTTCGATGTAATGCCTGAGAATTAGACTTGTTAGACCTGAGGATAGATGCAGTCGTATTTGTGCAACTTTTAGTCAAAAAGTATTTTTTGGTGAAATGCATGTATTGGTCTTTGGTACTGAAATTCATATTGTGTTGGCGCTACGTAGTTAACATTTTCGAAGATTATATATTGTCAAAAACAATGAAAGTAAATATACTATATTTTGAAAAAGAAAATGGAACTCCGAAATCATATGGTGCAGTTCATATATATAACCAACAGAGGAGTTCAAGAATCTTAACTTGTGCATTTCATAAAAATACGAGTGAAAAAAATCATGAATTATGTGTACAAGTTCAATATGTATCATATCATCAGTTTGTTATTTGCAAAACAAAGAAAACAATAAGTTAAGAGACGTAACCCCGGTGAGTTCAGAGGCAAAAATGTTTGAAAAGAGTGACACAAAATGTTCAAGAAGCATCGAAAATTTCATAAAAAAACAATCATGGGAAATTCATAGGACACCACCTCTGTGTTAGTTTTAAGTTCAAGTACGAGAACCTCTGAAGAGAAAAATGCTAGAATTTCAAATAATAAAAATGCAAAATAACCACACAAAGTTTTGAAAAAAGAACATGTGGTAAATTCACCACGCAATTTTTTTTGGATGTTAAGAAAAAAAAGTTTACTGGTTTGCTACACAACCCAGTAGAGAGATAGAGAGATAGTTAATCGGAGGCGCTTTGCTACTGCAATTCTTGCATGTGTCTCGTACATGCCTCACCGAATGATACCCATTATTTTTCCTATAGAAGTTCACACATGCTGACAATTGTAGTTGAGACAAGATGTTAGAAGAAGAAAAAGGTTCAACAAACACAACAAAAGCAAGGAACTAAATTATTAGAAATAATTTCCCCATTCTAGAAAACTAGAAGTTCAAACTAAAGTAACGGTGTGGTTCAATGTTTATAAAAAATGAGGATTTCCCTATTACTATCGAATAAAACTAAGAAGTTCAAATTTAAAAAATGGTGAAGTTGGATGTCTATAAAAAATTCAGATTTTTCTCATTATAAAAGAATAAAACCAAAGAAGTTCAAAAATTTATGAACAAAGAAGTTCAGATTTTTAATAAGAAAAAGTTGAATAATTTCGATAGCTTTTCAAAGGTGTATCGTTTGTGCTGTTCAAATGTTTATAAAAAAACTCAACTTTTCCTAGTTACTATAGAATAAAACTAAAAATAATGAAGCAGCTCGATGTATACAAAAAACTTAGATTCTTCTCGTTTCTAGAAATAAAAATTAATTCAATTAAAAAAAGTTTTTCGATGTTTACTTAAAAAACCATTTTTTATTTTCTAAAAATAAAACTAAGAAGTTCAAATTAAAATAACACAAAAGTTCGAAGTTTATAAAACCTAGAATTTACAAGTTAAAAAATCGATCCAACTTTTGGCATTTCAAAACTACTCATAAAATGGCGACGAATTTGAAAAGTTTGTCTACATAAGAAAATTGCTTCTAAAACATAACTTTTCCAATGGTATATCATGCACGATATTCCCATAATATAATTTGAATGTTTTGTGTATATCATTCAAAACAAGTTTTAGCGTGTTCTTAAACCATCGTTGACTTTTCGCAATTGCTATATTTGTTGTGATGTGTAAAAAGAATTGAGTTTTCGCTGAAGTTCAAATAAAAAATATGAGCAGTTATATGTAAAAATAAATAATTGAAAAAGCCCCAAGAAGCCCAAATTAAAAAAAGTAGCAGTTCAATGTCTATACAAAATCTAGATTTCATCATTATTAAAGAAAATAAAAAAAGAAGTTAAACAATAAAAAACAAGAAGTTCAAATTCAAAAAATAGAGGAGTTCAATATTCATAAAAAGAATCTTCACCCTTTCTAAATACAAAAAAACTCTGGTAGTTCAAATTTAAATAACGGACCGGTTCAATATTTATTACAAAACTAGGTTTTTCCGTTACTAAAATAAATAAACCAAGAAGTCCAAATTACAAAAATAGAGAAGTTCCATATTTATAAAAAAAACATAGATTTTCCTTGTTACAAAAGAATAAAAATGAAGAAAGGGAGATGATCTTAGCATAAGGAAAATACTTGGCAATAAAAACATCTTTACACTTATCCCATGTTCCAATACTATTACATGGTAAAGACGAAACCAAGCCTTAACTTTATCTCTCAGTGAAAAAGGAATTAATTTTAACTTTACAACATCATTATCCATGTCCTTTTTATTTTGCATATCATAAAGTTCCGCAAAGGTATTAAGATGAACAGTAGGATCATCATTAGGACTTCCCGAAAATTATTCTTTTATAACAAGATTCAGCAATGCAACATTAATATCAAAAGTCTCCGCACTAGTGGCGGGCGGTATAGGAGCACTAATAAAATCATTTTTATTCGTATTTGAGCAGTCACACAAATTAGTAGTATCTTGAGACATGGTGACCGAGCAAGCAAATTAACAAGCAGGACAAGTAAACTAGCAAGGAAAAAAGTAAACTAGTAACTAGCAAAGATAAATACTTTTGTGTTTTGATTTTTTGTAGCAAACTAAATATAACAGAAAATAAAAAGAAGAACAAGTGAATGATAATTTGTGCGAAGTTACTTGATAGTTGGTGATGATATTCCCCGACAACGGTGCCAGAAATCCTTTCTGATACTTGTGATCTGCGTTGGATTTTCCGTGAAGAGGAACGGGTGATGCATTACAATCCGGGTAAGTATTTCCCTCAGTTAATTACCAAGTTTTATCGAACCAATTGGAATATCAATCAACAACCGTCTTCAGCGGCTGCACAGAAAAAAGCACACACTTGCACCCAACGCGGCAAGAGGGTTGTCAATCCCCTTGATCTCGTTATTTGTAAGTAAGTGAGAAGTGTAGATGATAGTAGATAATAGTTAATTGCAAAATAAAACAAAACTAGACTACTAGTATAATTGCAAAAGCGGCGTGCAAGAAAACTAGTACTCCCTCCGATTCTATTTACTCTGCATATTAGCTTTGGTCAAAGTCAAGCTTTGTAAACTTTGATCAAGTTTATAGACAAAAGTACTAACATATACAATAACAAATCAATACCATTACATTCTTTATTGAATGTAGTTTCACATCATGTAGATTTGTTACGATAATTATTTATATTTTTTTCTATAAACTTGGTCAAACTTCATGAAGTTTGACTTCAGTCAACTCTAATATGCAGAGTAAATAAAAACGGACGGAGTACTATTGGTTTGCTCACGGTGGCTACACTCCAATGCCTAATTAATTAAGACCGTACTAGTACAGGTATGCTGACGAAAACAACATGCAACAGATCGTCTAAAACCATGGTGTTGCTCTTCAGTCCTGCCGGTGACGTACGTGTGATCTATTATGGAGCTACGCACTTCAGATCACAAATGAATCTGCCAGACATCTGAAGCTCCTGTCTTTGTCTCAACCGTCGTACAAGAAGAAACACCTGCCAAAAAATAGCAGATCAGTAGCCAGTCAACACATAAAAAATCCGTCATCCGGACTCAGATCGATCCGGTGGCTGGCAGTCTTCAAATTGGATGAGTATAGCCTACTTGCACAAGGCTATTGCATCTAAAAAAAACACGAATACATATTGCACCCACGATATGACCTTTCATGTCAAGAAAAGAGCCTCACACATCTGGACGTGGTGTTTGTGAGCCCGAGCTCAAATGAGCTCGGGTGAACAGTACCTCTAGAAATGTTTTAAAAAGTTAAAAAAAATCTGACTTTTTTTGCTATACACATTGACAAAAGTGCTCAGTGCTCAATTTTTTAATCACAAAATAACATTTGTGGTAGTCGTAGCAGAAAAAACAAAATTAATGCTCCAAAAATGTTATTTTCGACAACATTTTGGAGTAATGATTTTGTTTTTTTCCCACAACTTCTATGAATTTCATTTTTTGATGAAATTTTGCAAGCACTGGGAACTTTTATCAATGTTCGCACCCAAAAAAATCAGAATTTTTTGAAAATATTTTCATTTATTTTTGTTTTTAATGTTCATTCCGAGCTCAAATGAGCTCGGGAGCAGAACATGAATTTCCCTCACATCTAACCTATGCAGAAAAACCCTGTTTAGAACGGTTGTACCGCTCCCTTGTAGAGTGGTCGCGCCGACACTGCCACGTCGATTGAACCGCAGGCAAGGGTGCTTGTATCGCTTCGCTTCCCGACGGTACTACCGCTTGGGTATGGCAGCGGTGCCCGAGCGGTGGCCGCATGGTTGTTCCGCTTAATTTGTTATTTAACGGTACTATCGGTTGGGGTCAAGGGCGATTTTACCGCCCCAAACTTAGCGCCGCTCGCGATGGCTTTCTGGACGGTTGTACTGGTCCATGTACTGCCCTAACCATCGATTCGCGGGTGATTCCGCTCGGTTTTAGGAGCGGTATCGGGCGGTGGCTGAGCAATTGTTCCGGTTATTAAGTTAATAACCGGGACGCCCGACTGTTGTACAACTCTGGTTCTGCAGGTGTGCATTTGTGCCTAGGAAAGTTCTACCGCTTTCCCCCAACGATTTTACCACCCATGCGCAATTCTGCACATAACAGTTGGATTTGAGAGAGCGTTATATAAGGAGCTGGTTCTTCCACCTTCCACCTATCGCTTGCCCCTCTCTCTCTCTCTCCACCGTTGATGCATGAAGCTTATTCTTGCATGATCTCCTTATCCAGCCAACCAAAGTTGTTGATTTGCTAGGGATCGAGGGAGTAGATCTAGATCTACACTTTCATCAAAAGAAATTTGATTCCACCATATTTTTCTTGTGAATCGTGTAACTCTTGAGTGTTTGGACACCATACGGCAAATGTCACCTCATGACCACATTCCATTGTGGTGAAGCTCTATGGTGGTGTTGGGATCCTCCAATTAAGTTGTGAAGAGAGCCCCAACCTAGTTTGTAAAGGTCCCGATTGCCGCCTTCAAGGGCACCGCTAGTGAATTCACGATATCTTGCATTGTGCGAGGGCATAAGGAGAATAAGGTGAGTTCTTGAAAGGCTTGGAGAGCATTGTGCATCCACGCCTACAACGGAGACGTAACTCCCCCGAAAAGAGGAACTTTGGAAACACATCTTCGCCTCCATCGACTCCACTTGCGGTTATTTCGGTCCTTTACTTTGTTACTTGTGTTGCTTCTCATATAGGTTGTCCACATAGTTGCATATCTAGCCACTGATAATGGAGGTGATGGATTCATGCGCTTGCTCCTCCATGCATTGCTGCTTCTCATTGTCCGTGCCCTTTTAGTTGCCTTGACATTGGAGCCCATCCATAGGTCGGGAAAATAGGGTGAAGGCATCGGGCTTGAGGGTGGAGTCACATACACACATAGTAACTTTGTATATTAATCATCATATTAATAGTAAATTATTGTTACATTCAAGAATTTGATGCAAATAGAAATAGTTGAAGATCTAGACAAAATACAAGACCATGTTTGCAATAGAAAGTTCACCCTATAAAATGAAGTTTAGTTAGGCTACTAATTTCTTTACAGAGAACACTTTGCAAGTTGTACTAAAGGTTATCTCAGCTAAAGCGATGTTACTTTAGTACCAAGTTTATCATCAACATTGAAAGATCGTGGATGTCGCCTAGAGGGGGGGGGGGTGAATAGGCGCTTTAAAATAATAACGGTTTAGGCTTGAACAAATGCGGAATAAAACTAGCGTTTAATTTGTCAAGCACAAAACCTAAATCGACTAGGCTCACCTATGTGCACCAACAATTTATGCTAACCAAGATAAACAACTAAGTGATAGCAAGATATATAACAAGAAACAATATGGCTATCACAAAGTAAAGTGCATAAGTAAAGGGCTCGGGTAAGAGATAACCGAGGCACGCGGAGACGACGATGTATCCCGAAGTTCACACCCTTGCGGATGCTAATCTCCGTTAGAGCAGTGTGGAGGCACAATGCTCCCCAACAATGCCACTAGGGCCACCGTATTCTCCTCACGCCCTCGCACAATGCAAGGTGCCGTGATTCCACTAAGGGACCCTTGACGGCGGTCACCGAACCCGTACAAATGGCAACCCTTGAGGACGGTCACCGAACCCGTACACTTTGGCAACCCTTGGGGGCGGTCACCGGAACCCGTCAAATTGCTCGGGGCGATCTCCACAACCTAATTGGAGACCCCGACGCTTGCCCGGAGCTTTACACCACAATGATTGAGCTCCGAGGCACCACCAAGCCGTCTAGGGCGCCAAAGCACCCAAGAGGAACAAGCTCTAGGGTGCTCAAACACCCAAGAGTAATAATCTACTCAACTTCTCACTTCCACGTATCACCGTGGAGAACTCAAACCGATGCACCAAATGCAATGGCAAGGGCACACGGAGTGCCCAAGTCCCTCACTCTCAAATCCCACCAAAGCAACGAAAGCTATGGAGGAATATGAGAGGAAGAACAAGAGGGAGAACACCAAGAACTCCAAGATCTAGATCCAAGGGGTTCCCCTCACTTAGAGGAGAAAGTGATTGGTGGAAATGTGGATCTAGATCTCCTCTCTCTTTTCCCTCAAGAACTAGCAAGAATCATTGGAGGGATTGAGAGATAGCAAGCTCGAAGAAGGTCAACAATGGGGGAAGAACACGAGCTCAAGGATGGATAACCATTGGGGAAGAAGACCCCCTTTTATAGGCCTCCCCAAATCCAACCGTTACCTGTGCTGGACGCGTACAAGCGGTACTACCACTCGGTCGAGCGGTACTACCGCTTAAGCGGTAGATCCAGCCAGCAGCAGGCGAGAACACGGAGCTGGAGCGGTAGTGCCGCACTAAGCGGTACTACCGTCCATCCAAGCGGTACTACCGCTAAAGAGAATACAGCAACAGAAGAAAAACCCAAGCGGAAGTAGCCGCGGTAGCTCATCGCGGAAGTACCGCTTGCAGCGGTACTACCGTTTGTACCGAGCGGTACTACCGCACAAATGAAATAGGCACCAGAAGAAAATCCCCAAGCGGGTGGTACTACCGCTGGGCAGAGCGGTACTACCGCAGGGCAGGTGCGGTACTACCGTCCGGAACGGTACTACCGTGCCCAACTACCGCCCTACTGCCGCCGAAGCGAAAACGAGACCAGAAGCAGAAAACAAGCGGTAGTGCCCGCGGCACTGGAACCGCGGAAGTACCGCGCAAGCGGTACTACCGCTGGAGAGCTTCAAAATAGCCCAGCAAACAGAAGGAGCGGTACTCGCTGCGGCAGACCACAGCGGAAGTACCGCCTAAGCGGTACTACCGTGGTGCCGAGCGGTACTACCGCTTGGGTGCTGAAAACTGGATGCGGATAAAACCAGACCTGCCATAACTTCTGCAAATGAGCTCCGAAATGAGCAAACTCAAGCTAGTTGGATAGAAGACAACGAGTACTATCCAAACAGCGACTGGTTATAATAAGAAGTGGCAGGGGAGATATGCCTAAGGTATAGAGATGAGAAACCTCTATGAATGAAGAACCGGCATAAACTCCAACATCGAAAACATCATAGAAGATGCAAATAAAATCCGTTCTCGATGAACTTGAGCTTGTCACGAAGGTGACCAAAAGCTCAAAGACTCACAAAGAGAAACATCAAACAAGAACCAAGAAAGATGATGCAAGGATGCAATGGTTTGAGCTCTCGACGAACGATACGATCAAGCTACTCACTTGAGAGCCCCCCTTGATAGTATGGCTATCGATCCTATAACCCGGTCTCCCAACTATCACCATGAGACCGGTAAAATAGAAAACCTATCAAGGGCAAACCTTTGCCTTGCGCATAGTCCACTTGAGCTAGATGATGACGATCTTGACCTCCTCAAGTTGGACCACCTTTCTTGATTGCGCCGGCTCGATGAAGACTAGTAGTGTAACAGCCCGGGACCGACGCTCCAGAAGATGCCCCTTTCTTTTCCATTGTCGTCATGTGGTTCGAGTGGTTGTCGCATTTATCATCGCATCATTCGCATCATCTGCATAGCTTCGTCACTCGTTTTCGAAAACTTGCATCCGTTCGTAGTTGCCGGTTCGCTCCGTTCGTGTCGTCGACCGTTTCGAGACCAGCCACACACGCACGTGCCCGCGGCATCGGTTTATTATCGGACGCTTTCGGTATTTAAAAATCATGTCACGGGCCGCAACCTCCCTCTCTTCTTGGCCCAACCACCTCTCCACAGCCCACTAGCCCATCCTAGCCTAACCCCGCAACCGGAGCCGTCCGATCGCGATCGGAGGGTCCGAAAACGGGTGGAAACCCCAACCCTAGACCTCCCTGGCTATAAATGGACGTTCCCCACGTCCAAAAATGGACCTAACCCCTCTCCCCTCGAAATCCGCGCCCCCAATCCCCTGCCAGCCGCCGCCTCAGTCTGCTCCCCCCACCTACCGGACATGTCCGCGGCCAACCCGGACATGTCCGGGCGACCACAGCCACCACCGCCGCAGCCCGCAGGCGCCCGTCCGCGCCGGCGCCTCCAGATCCGCCCCCGAGCTTCCGTGCTCACGCCCGTACCGGAGCTCCTCGCGAGCTGTGCCCCGCCGCCGCCGGCGACCGCCGCTGCCGGAGCAGACCGCCCTCGCCAACCCCGCAAGAGCGCGCATCGCCGTCCGCCGTCAAGACCCAGCTCCTGGCCATGGCCTCCCGCACCAAGAGCCGCCACCGGCCGTGGACTCCGACCCCGCCGCTCGTCGCAAGCGCCGGCAGCCGCCGGATCTGCTCCTCCGGTGGCCGGATCCGGCCGCCCCAACTTCCCTCCGCGGCCTCCCCCGCGTCGTTGGTCAGCGCCGCCGTCCTCCTGCTCGTGCGGGCGTAGGACAGGGACGAGCGCCCGTTGACCCCGCGCGGAGCTCCTCGCCCAAGGCCCAGCTCGCCCCTGCTCGACCGCCCCAGCTTCGAATGGGCCCAGCCCATGGTGAGCACCAGATCCAGCCCATCGCCCTATGCGCTATTTTGTTATCATGCGCCCATGTGCTACTGTTGGACCTCTAGCCAGATTCGGCCCGGTTGGATTTCTTTCCCAACGCTGCGAATTTGTCAATTAACCCTGGACTTTAATATTTGAGAAAAACCGCCATATTTTTGCATTGCTATAACTAATTAACCGTGCACCGTCTAAAGATGTTTTATATATGTAAAATGCTTAGAAGAATGCATAGATTGTGAATATGTCGTTTTCATCCATGTTTAAAATGCCTAAGCTCGCTGTTTGCATCATTTGCATAATTGCCATCATTTTTGCATTGCCATATTTATTTATCCATGCATTGAAATTAATCCAACAATATATTAAAAATGTTCATATTATCGGCATCGCATTTTCATACATGACAAATGGTTCATTGTAATATTTGCATTTAACTTGCATTTATAATTGCTAAAAGGGGATTAGGCCATAAACTTGCATAATTAATGGTGACATATTTCCCTACATGAACCTATGCATATTATATGTGTTTTCGGGGTAGGAAAATCCATAGAATTTAACTGTACATTTAGTTTTGTCATTGGAGGAAGTTCTTGTGCATGTCATTTTTGCCATGATGCCCTTTTGTCCATTATGTGGGATTTAATCCATGCATCATATGAAATATTTTTGAACACGAGATATGCCCTCGGACATGTATGCTAGGCCCTGGTATTTTTGGTTGTCATAGAAATGCATGTTTAGGTGTTGTTTCCTTGCTGCCATCATGCTATAAAAATCTGATGTTTTGAGGGTCCAAAATATTTCTAAGTCTGGAATCTGTTATTTTGTTGCTGTGTTGCGATGTGATTTGCTAGTGTTCTAGGAGTCTTTTGGTGATGCCACCAAGGAGTCTTTTGTTAAGCATGTTATGCTCTTTCATGTTGTGCCATTAGTTTGCATAAATAGATTTTGCATCATAATTATTTCTGTTGCTCAATATGTCAATCTGTTAAAACTGCTGCACATGCCCACTCTAATTTTTACTAAGTCTGAGAATCTGTTTTCTTCAATATGCCATGTTGTGTTGATGGTTGCCATGAATCTGAGCATAATTTGATGTTGCCCTAATGTAATGATTTGTAGTGCATCATGTCTACTACCATGCTGTTAATTTTCATGCCATTATATGCCCTGTAGCATATAGTTTTACTGCTGTCAATATGCCTCCATGAAATCTGCCATGCTAAAAACTGTTATTTTCACTAAGTCCTAATCTGCCATATTTTGTTGCCATGTTGTGAGCTTCGTACCATGTGATCCATGACTCTTTTGAGTATGATATGTGAAGTTGGAATGAAGTGTATGTTGTATGCTACTGCCCCATGCTTACTTGTGCATTTTAGAATCTTGTAGCTTGTTGTTTTCATGCGTGCATTATGCCATGTTGCTGTTTTGGACAGATTTAATTAAAATCTTGCGTTGATGATTGTGGTTGATCCGTAGCTCCGTTTTGAACATGTTGCACATGAAACTTGCTTAGGATTTCATGTAGTTTCATAATATCTTGCTGCATCTATGATTTAACATGTTTGTGGTGGGTGTTTGCATGCATTTTGCATTCATGTCACGTGCATCTTGTGAATGTCATATCTTTTAGACCGTAGCTCCGTTTGAGATGTTCCATATATGTAAATCGACTAGAATGACGAGTAGAATCTCATTATGCACCTTATTTTCCTGTTTAATAAATATAAAACCTGATTAGTTCAGATCTGGACCAATTTCGAAATTAACATATGGGGTCGTTTCGGAAATGCTATATGTTGTTTCCGGCCTCATTTAAACTTGCCTAGATGTGTAGTTTACTTATGCTTCACCTCTTGCCATGTTTAACAACATTTAATATTGTTGTGTACCTAAACAAGAGTGAACTAAATATTCAAATGTGGAGTTTTCGTCAATATGCAACTCGTTGCATATTGAGCTTCACTTAATGTGTAGTATTTGATTGTTGTGGTTGCCATGCCTTGCATATTTAAACCGGACATGCATCATATTTGTTGCGCATCATGTCATGCATTTGTTGTGGTGTTCTCGTGTGTTGATTGTTGTTTCCGATTGCTTCTTCTCGATAGAGTTCCGAAACCGCTTCGGAGTGTGAGGATTCGTTCGTCTACGTTGGCTCGTCTTCTTCATGGATTCGTTCTTCTTCCAAGCAGGATCTCAGGCAAGATGATCATTTCCCTGGATACCATTACTATCATTGCCATGCTAGATGTCTCGTTTCTATCGCTGTCTCGCTACCTACCACTTGTATGTTAAGCCTCCTAAATTGCCATGAAAAGCCTCTAACCCCTCCACGTCCCAGC
Source organism: Elymus sibiricus (assembly GCA_039707655.1). Lineage (NCBI taxonomy): Eukaryota > Viridiplantae > Streptophyta > Magnoliopsida > Poales > Poaceae > Elymus > Elymus sibiricus. The sequence continues at coordinate 42,063,811 of CM077671.1, forward strand.
AAAACATTGTTGGCTATGTTACCGCTTGCTCAGCCCTTCTTATAGCGTTGCTAGTTGCAGGTGCAATTGTTTTCCAGCTATCACAATATTATTGCTATTTAATTTAATGCACATATATACTTGGTAAAGGGTGGAAGGCTTGGCCTTTTGCTTGGTGTTTTGTTCCACTCTTGCCGCCCTAGCTACTTGTGTACCGGTGTTATGTTCCATAAATGAGCGCTCCTAACATGCGTGGGGTTGTTATGGGGACCCCCTTGATTTTCGTTTTAGGATAAAACTTGTCTGGCAAGGCCCAACATTGGTACTACATTTGCCTAATAACTAATAAACCTGCATAGGGAGTAATTAACCCGAGGATCTTTAATCAACAACCCGGGCCAGTGCTCCTCATGAGTGTTGGTCCAAACTAGAGCACCGTGCGGGGCCAACCCGGGGCAACTCGGGAGATGTCTATCAGGCCACCGTACGCTTCGCTTATCCGTCGTGTCCTGAGAACGAGATACGCGGCTCCTATCGGGATCGTCGACACGCCGGGCGGCCTTGCTGGATTTGTTTTACCTTTCTCGAACGTCTTTGTGTGAGGAATTCCGATACTTTGGGCTATCTCGAGGTTGAGGTTTTCCAATGGAATTGCCTAAGAAGATCATGAGATTCGTGGTCGAGGTTATTCCCGCTGCGTGTGGTTAGTTTGTGATGGATGAGTAGGAGCACCCCTGCAGGGTTAAATCTTTCGGAAAGCCGTGCCCACGGTTATGTGGCAAACTTGGAAACTTTGTTTAACACCCGGTCATAGCAAACTTGAAGTAAACTCAAATAAAATACACCAACGGTGTGCGTAACCGTGACTGTCTCTTCTCGTGAGTCCTTATCCGAGGGAGAACACGGTGGGGTTATGTTTGACGTAAGTAGGTGCTCAGGGTCTCTTAGAGATCATTACTAGTTCACGTCCGTTTATTCGACAATCATCCCCCTTTATTCTTGTACTCGTAAGTTAGCCACCCAAATAAATGCTTAGCCGCTTGCTGCAGCCTCACCACTTGACCATGCCTCACCCATTAAGCTTTAATAGTCCTGATACCCTTGGAAATGAGATTGCTGAGTCCCTGTGGCTCACAGATTACTACAACAACAGTTGCAGGTACAGGTAATGAGATGATATGACGTGAGCGCGATGCTTTGTTTGATTTGGAGTTCTTCTTCTTCATCGATCATAGGATGGGTTCCAGGCGGCAGCCTGGGATAGCAAGGATGGATGTCATTTTATCGTTTGTTTTCGTCCGTAGTCAGACCCTGCTCTTCTGTATGATGTTTGTATTTGTTGTTGTATTGATGTGATGTTGATGTAGCTTGTGGCGAGTGTAAGCCAATTCCATATACTCACCTCTTCTGTACATGTACTTGTAATGATATCCATTCTTGCAACACGACGAGATGCGCTTCTATCCCTGTCGAGGCCCTCGTGCCAAAATAAGGATAGGATCGCATCTTGGGCGTGACAAGTTGGTATCAGAGCCTGTACCGACCTAGGAGCCCCCTTGATTGATCGAACTTGGCCGAGTCGAGTCTAGTAAAAACTATTTTGAGTCTAGTTATATCGGAGAGTAGGATTCTTTTACTCCTCTTCTATACTCTGGTGAGGTGTTCGACTTAGGAATTTTCATTCTACTCCTCTTCTCGCTCAAAATTTTTTTAGGATCACGCGGGTATTTTGGAAACTATATGATGCCGATGTGACGGAGTTCTGTCTTCGTGCCTCCTGTCTGACTTGATTTCTTCCGGGGAGTTGAGCTCCAGGGGATTCTTGTGCACATCGTTATCATTCAGTTTCCTTAGTATCTCAGGACGGAGGATGTTCGAAATTGCTTCAATACTAGTAGTGGCGAGAGGAGTCCGGCATCCCCAGTACTGGTGGAGAGAGTTCGGATGTACTGCCATTCTTAGTATCGTTGTGCTTTCGAGGATCCGAGGTAGATGGACTTGCGGAAGCCTCTGGTTATGTGTTGAAGGATGGATACAGTTGGGGTGTAGGTTTGTTAGTTGTGTGAGATATTTCCTCCTTGTATCCCCAACACCCGATTGCATAACCAAGAAAGTTTTCGGAAGTTCTTAGGTGGGAATTCAAGTAGTTACCTAGGATTATCCTTCCAACAAATGCAATGGGTTATGTATTTGTTTCCGGCTTAATTCTCAAGCCTCACCCTTTGTGTTGTTTTGGAGTATGGTAATTCGAGTTGCTTCGATGTCAAGTGGTGAATTCATATCTTTCCTAACCGGTGTGTTTCTCATCAAGCAATTCAATCCTTTCCAATATTTGCAAGATCAATCCTCATATTTCTTTCTAGAGTTCGTCTCATCTGTCTCAAGTTGTCTTTGTTTTCCCACCCTCCCGCCCTTTTCTTCAATGATTAAATTCTCATTCAAATACCTTTCTTTTCAGTGATGCTTCCGCTATCTTCTCTTCCGTGATGTATCCGGTGATTCATTGTGAAGATGCTCAAGTGCTAAGTTCATCATTCTTCATTCTTGTTGTCTTTCCCGGTGGATTCAATCCAAGCTTTCGGTGCTCATCATTTCCTTTTCATTCTCTAAATGATTCCCTATGTTCGAAATTCTTATCAAAGCCTCTCCTGCTTAATCATCTCTCTATCCGGAGTGTTGAAGATATCTCAGAAGATTCGTGTTCCCATTAAAAGCCTTTCAAATCATTTTGAGGTTCTCACCTCATCAAGTTTTCATTTGTACCGGTGCAATCTCTCTTTCTAAGCAATCATTTCAACGGTGGTCTCTTTGAGTGGGCTCATAACCCACAGGTTTTTCCCCAGGATCTTACCTGGCTCTTCTGATCTTCCGGAGATGTCCTCAAGTTCTTTTCAATATGACGTAAGAATGAATTTCATCAGTCATATTCCTTTCCGAAGATCGCTTCTAAATCATTTTCATTGTTGGCTCAACCTTTTCTTATTCGTTATTCCGGAGTGTCTTGGTAATTCTTGATGTGTTCCTTGTCATCATTCTCAACTTCGAAGACCGAAGGAGTGGTTCTCTTAAATCTTTGCTCATTCTCTTGAAGATTCCTGGTTTCAGCTTCATGCTATCCTCTCAATTGTTTTCATTCATGAGTAATTCCTTCCATATCTATCCGGAGCATTTCAGAGTAGTTTTCATTTCTCGATCCTCCGAAGGCCATCATTTCAGAAGATTTCTTCGTTCTCAGCTTTCACCTTTCGTTCTCCAAGTCTTCTCAATTGTTGTCCCTTCGTTCGTATCTCAATTATTCCGGTGCTTCAATCAAGTTTTCCATTAGGCGGATCATGATCTCTTCATTCCGATGTATCTTATTCATTCATTATATCCTCATTCATTGCAATTCTTACCGGGGCTCTCGTTCAAGTCTTCTTTAAGCTGATTATCTCTCTCTTCAGTTCTTTTCAAGAAGAATAAGTCGTATGCTAAATCCGTGCTTGTCTTCAATTTAACTTGATGAAGGGTAGGCATAACATAATTCTTATTCTTGTCTGATCAATCGAGTCAATCCTTCTTCCAGAGGTTGTTCATGATATCAAATTCTCGATTCTAAGTTGTTCATCTTTTCTTTTCCGGAGTTCCAAGTTTCTCAAGTATCTCTTCGCGAAGCTTCATCTAAATCTCTGCAAGACCTCAATCTTGTTGATTTTGCATCCTTCAATTCTTTCTATCATCCTTTCATTTCAGAGTTCTTTCCGGAGGTTCTTCATGGTGGTTCTTCAAGATTTTGTTGGAGGTCCTCAAGTATTCTTATATTACATTTCAAGTGCAATTCTTCTCCCTTATCTTTGAGATGGTGTTTTAGCATTCTTGATTAATGAGGAGTCTCGAAGAGAATTTGTCAAGAATGAGATATGTGAACACATCTTTTCTTTCTTGGAGTTATCTTGGATTGGGTTTCACCTAAAGCTCTTCCTAAAGATTGTTGCTATCATGGTGTTTATCAATGATCCAAGTTCTCAATGTATCCTCTTGTTGAAAGAAGCTTGCATATCTTGTTGCTCCCAAGCAATCAATTGTTTGGTTTAGTGGCCGGTTGTCACCTCATTATGTGGGATGTTTTCCATAAGCCCATAACAAGTTTTTCTTTTCGTTGTTGGATCTCCAACAACTCCGTTCAACCATTCTTTGTAGGGATGCTTTTCTAATTCAATTGTGGTAGAAGTTGTCATTTTCTTCTCCGCTCTTTTCCTTCCATCGATCTAGCTTCTATTCTTATTCCGGAGGCCTTGTGATGTTGCTCTCTTCAATCTATCATCTTGTTTTGTCAAGATCATGTTCCTTCTTTGCTTATTCATTAACCGGAGTGTTGTGTCATCTTTTCAAGTTCTACCATCTTATAAATTTTTTCTCTCCTTCCTATCGAAGTGCTGCCGAAATTTCTTTTGAATTCTTGCTTGTTTCTCATGTCATTCTTCATCTCGGTGCAACCTTCAAGATTTGTGGTTTCACTCGTTTGTCAAAGAAGCAACCAAGTTTTACCTCTCCATTCTCTTCCTCTTCCCCTTCTCATTCTAAGATCTCGGGGCGAGATCTCTTGTAAGTGGAGGAGAGTTGTAATAGCCCGGGACCGACGCTCCAGAAGATGCCCCTTTCTTTTCCATTGTCGTCATGTGGTTCGAGTGGTTGTCGCATTTATCATCGCATCATTCGCATCATCTGCATAGCTTCGTCACTCGTTTTCGAAAACTTGCATCCGTTCGTAGTTGCCGGTTCGCTCCGTTCGTGTCGTCGACCGTTTCGAGACCAGCCACACACGCACGTGCCCGCGGCATCGGTTTATTATCGGACGCTTTCGGTATTTAAAAATCATGTCACGGGCCGCAACCTCCCTCTCTTCTTGGCCCAACCACCTCTCCACAGCCCACTAGCCCATCCTAGCCTAACCCTGCAACCGGAGCCGTCCGATCGCGATCGGAGGGTCCGAAAACGGGTGGAAACCCCAACCCTAGACCTCCCTGGCTATAAATGGACGTTCCCCACGTCCAAAAATGGACCTAACCCCTCTCCCCTCGAAATCCGCGCCCCCAATCCCCTGCCAGCCGCCGCCTCAGTCTGCTCCCCCCACCTACCGGACATGTCCGCGGCCAACCCGGACATGTCCGGGCGACCACAGCCACCACCGCCGCAGCCCGCAGGCGCCCGTCCGCGCCGGCGCCTCCAGATCCGCCCCCGAGCTTCCGTGCTCACGCCCGTACCGGAGCTCCTCGCGAGCTGTGCCCCGCCGCCGCCGGCGACCGCCGCTGCCGGAGCAGACCGCCCTCGCCAACCCCGCAAGAGCGCGCATCGCCGTCCGCCGTCAAGACCCAGCTCCTGGCCATGGCCTCCCGCACCAAGAGCCGCCACCGGCCGTGGACTCCGACCCCGCCGCTCGTCGCAAGCGCCGGCAGCCGCCGGATCTGCTCCTCCGGTGGCCGGATCCGGCCGCCCCAACTTCCCTCCGCGGCCTCCCCCGCGTCGTTGGTCAGCGCCGCCGTCCTCCTGCTCGTGCGGGCGTAGGACAGGGACGAGCGCCCGTTGACCCCGCGCGGAGCTCCTCGCCCAAGGCCCAGCTCGCCCCTGCTCGACCGCCCCAGCTTCGAATGGGCCCAGCCCATGGTGAGCACCAGATCCAGCCCATCGCCCTATGCGCTATTTTGTTATCATGCGCCCATGTGCTACTGTTGGACCTCTAGCCAGATTCGGCCCGGTTGGATTTCTTTCCCAACGCTGCGAATTTGTCAATTAACCCTGGACTTTAATATTTGAGAAAAACCGCCATATTTTTGCATTGCTATAACTAATTAACCGTGCACCGTCTAAAGATGTTTTATATATGTAAAATGCTTAGAAGAATGCATAGATTGTGAATATGTCGTTTTCATCCATGTTTAAAATGCCTAAGCTCGCTGTTTGCATCATTTGCATAATTGCCATCATTTTTGCATTGCCATATTTATTTATCCATGCATTGAAATTAATCCAACAATATATTAAAAATGTTCATATTATCGGCATCGCATTTTCATACATGACAAATGGTTCATTGTAATATTTGCATTTAACTTGCATTTATAATTGCTAAAAGGGGATTAGGCCATAAACTTGCATAATTAATGGTGACATATTTCCCTACATGAACCTATGCATATTATATGTGTTTTCGGGGTAGGAAAATCCATAGAATTTTACTGTGCATTTAGTTTTGTCATTGGAGGAAGTTCTTGTGCATGTCATTTTTGCCATGATGCCCTTTTGTCCATTATGTGGGATTTAATCCATGCATCATATGAAATATTTTTGAACACGAGATATGCCCTCGGACATGTATGCTAGGCCCTGGTATTTTTGGTTGTCATAGAAATGCATGTTTAGGTGTTGTTTCCTTGCTGCCATCATGCTATAAAAATCTGATGTTTTGAGGGTCCAAAATATTTCTAAGTCTGGAATCTGTTATTTTGTTGCTATGTTGCGATGTGATTTGCTAGTGTTCTAGGAGTCTTTTGGTGATGCCACCAAGGAGTCTTTTGTTAAGCATGTTATGCTCTTTCATGTTGTGCCATTAGTTTGCATAAATAGGTTTTGCATCATAATTATTTCTGTTGCTCAATATGTCAATCTGTTAAAACTGCTGCACATGCCCACTCTAATTTTTACTAAGTCTGAGAATCTGTTTTCTTCAATATGCCATGTTGTGTTGATGGTTGCCATGAATCTGAGCATAATTTGATGTTGCCCTAATGTAATGATTTGTAGTGCATCATGTCTACTACCATGCTGTTAATTTTCATGCCATTATATGCCCTGTAGCATATAGTTTTACTGCTGTCAATATGCCTCCATGAAATCTGCCATGCTAAAAACTGTTATTTTCACTAAGTCCTAATCTGCCATATTTTGTTGCCATGTTGTGAGCTTCGTACCATGTGATCCATGACTCTTTTGAGTATGATATGTGAAGTTGGAATGAAGTGTATGTTGTATGCTACTGCCCCATGCTTACTTGTGCATTTTAGAATCTTGTAGCTTGTTGTTTTCATGCGTGCATTATGCCATGTTGCTGTTTTGGACAGATTTAATTAAAATCTTGCGTTGATGATTGTGGTTGATCCGTAGCTCCGTTTTGAACATGTTGCACATGAAACTTGCTTAGGATTTCATGTAGTTTCATAATATCTTGCTGCATCTATGATTTAACATGTTTGTGGTGGGTGTTTGCATGCATTTTGCATTCATGTCACGTGCATCTTGTGAATGTCATATCTTTTAGACCGTAGCTCCGTTTGAGATGTTCCATATATGTAAATCGACTAGAATGACGAGTAGAATCTCATTATGCACCTTATTTTCCTGTTTAATAAATATAAAACCTGATTAGTTCAGATCTGGACCAATTTCGAAATTAACATATGGGGTCGTTTCGGAAATGCTATATGTTGTTTCCGGCCTCATTTAAACTTGCCTAGATGTGTAGTTTACTTATGCTTCACCTCTTGCCATGTTTAACAACATTTAATATTGTTGTGTACCTAAACAAGAGTGAACTAAATATTCAAATGTGGAGTTTTCGTCAATATGCAACTCGTTGCATATTGAGCTTCACTTAATGTGTAGTATTTGATTGTTGTGGTTGCCATGCCTTGCATATTTAAACCGGACATGCATCATATTTGTTGCGCATCATGTCATGCATTTGTTGTGGTGTTCTCGTGTGTTGATTGTTGTTTCCGATTGCTTCTTCTCGATAGAGTTCCGAAACCGCTTCGGAGTGTGAGGATTCGTTCGTCTACGTTGGCTCGTCTTCTTCATGGATTCGTTCTTCTTCCAAGCAGGATCTCAGGCAAGATGATCATTTCCCTGGATACCATTACTATCATTGCCATGCTAGATGTCTCGTTTCTATCGCTGTCTCGCTACCTACCACTTGTATGTTAAGCCTCCTAAATTGCCATGAAAAGCCTCTAACCCCTCCACGTCCCAGCAAAACATTGTTGGCTATGTTACCGCTTGCTCAGCCCTTCTTATAGCGTTGCTAGTTGCAGGTGCAATTGTTTTCCAGCTATCACAATATTATTGCTATTTAATTTAATGCACATATATACTTGGTAAAGGGTGGAAGGCTTGGCCTTTTGCTTGGTGTTTTGTTCCACTCTTGCCGCCCTAGCTACTTGTGTACCGGTGTTATGTTCCATAAATGAGCGCTCCTAACATGCGTGGGGTTGTTATGGGGACCCCCTTGATTTTCGTTTTAGGATAAAACTTGTCTGGCAAGGCCCAACATTGGTACTACATTTGCCTAATAACTAATAAACCTGCATAGGGAGTAATTAACCCGAGGATCTTTAATCAACAACCCGGGCCAGTGCTCCTCATGAGTGTTGGTCCAAACTAGAGCACCGTGCGGGGCCAACCCGGGGCAACTCGGGAGATGTCTATCAGGCCACCGTACGCTTCGCTTATCCGTCGTGTCCTGAGAACGAGATACGCGGCTCCTATCGGGATCGTCGACACGCCGGGCGGCCTTGCTGGATTTGTTTTACCTTTCTCGAACGTCTTTGTGTGAGGAATTCCGATACTTTGGGCTATCTCGAGGTTGAGGTTTTCCAATGGAATTGCCTAAGAAGATCATGAGATTCGTGGTCGAGGTTATTCCCGCTGCGTGTGGTTAGTTTGTGATGGATGAGTAGGAGCACCCCTGCAGGGTTAAATCTTTCGGAAAGCCGTGCCCACGGTTATGTGGCAAACTTGGAAACTTTGTTTAACACCCGGTCATAGCAAACTTGAAGTAAACTCAAATAAAATACACCAACGGTGTGCGTAACCGTGACTGTCTCTTCTCGTGAGTCCTTATCCGAGGGAGAACACGGTGGGGTTATGTTTGACGTAAGTAGGTGCTCAGGGTCTCTTAGAGATCATTACTAGTTCACGTCCGTTTATTCGACAATCATCCCCCTTTATTCTTGTACTCGTAAGTTAGCCACCCAAATAAATGCTTAGCCGCTTGCTGCAGCCTCACCACTTGACCATGCCTCACCCATTAAGCTTTAATAGTCCTGATACCCTTGGAAATGAGATTGCTGAGTCCCTGTGGCTCACAGATTACTACAACAACAGTTGCAGGTACAGGTAATGAGATGATATGACGTGAGCGCGATGCTTTGTTTGATTTGGAGTTCTTCTTCTTCATCAATCATAGGATGGGTTCCAGGCGGCAGCCTGGGATAGCAAGGATGGATGTCATTTTATCGTTTGTTTTCGTCCGTAGTCGGACCCTGCTCTTCTGTATGATGTTTGTATTTGTTGTTGTATTGATGTGATGTTGATGTAGCTTGTGGCGAGTGTAAGCCAATTCCATATACTCACCTCTTCTGTACATGTACTTGTAATGATATCCATTCTTGCAACACGACGAGATGCGCTTCTATCCCTGTCGAGGCCCTCGTGCCAAAATAAGGATAGGATCGCATCTTGGGCGTGACAAGTAGATTGCTCCCCCATACTCCACTATGGGTGAGCCACTCTTCGGCACATCTTCACAAGTCCATTGTCACCACAATGGACGGCAAGCTTCAAGCATGTGATCTCTTCGTGATGCTCCACTTGAACTTGCACACCGCAATCTTGATGACGATCACCACTTGATGTCATCCTCCATGGGTTGAATGAGATCTTCCTCTTGACGCAAGCCCATGGAAACAAACCTAACCCCACAAAGAACTCTCGCATAGAACATGGGTTAGTACACAAAGCGTAATGGACAATGCTTACCATACCGTGAGATCACTTGATCCCGCTCGGTACATCTTCTACGCTTTGTGTGTTGATCAACTTGAATCACTCTTCATATTTAGTCTTGATCAACATGACCAATCTTTGGATAAATCCATGAATAGCACCTTGGTCAACACATATCCTACTTGAAACCAACTAATGGACTGCAAGCAATGCCTATGGACAAACCCTTCAAATATAACTCAAGGCAACCATTAGTCCATAGAGATTGTCATCAATTACCAAAACCAAACATGGGGGCACCACATGTTCTTTCAAACATGTTATTAAACCAACCATAATATGTTGGATACATTTGACCATAAAAATGAATAAAGCATTGTGCTAATGATTTGGTACCAAGCTCCAAACATCTTATGTACTCTAGAATTCTCTATTTGGATATATTTAATTCTAATTACACTATCAAGATTTTATTTATACAACACAGTTTAGAAGCCTCTACTAAGATAGTTAATGATACACACATACATTTCCAATATATTAATGCAAGATTCACAAATTAATCTAAGGAAACATGTGCTTCTGTTGTTTCTTATTTTTCCACATGTAAATGGAATTGAATTAAATATGTTTTAATATGTATTGTATTAATTTTTCAATTTTTGTTACAAACAAGTATGTAGTTAAATGACTTACAAACAAGTATTAAAGTTTAGTATTAAAGTTCTGAGCGACTATGTCTTCTTACTGGATAGCTAGAAGGAAGGCACGTCAGACCGGCGCGGGCGCGAGAGGCCTCCCTGTATGCGGAGTAGGCATGGCGTCGGAAGAGATTGTCGCGCCCGCCCTCTCGCGGCGGCGCGGCAAGCCGGAGCAAGCTCGTGACGCGCGGCTGCGCGTGACGCAAAATTATTTGGTTCTTGCTAGTTAAACCTCACAAGTGCATTTCTGAATGATTTGATTCTTGCTAGTTCAACCTCACAAGTGCACTTCTGTGCTAGGCTACGCATAACTTGTTGTAAACTAAATGATTTGGTTCTTGCTAGTTCAACCTCACAAGTACTTCTGTGCTAGGCTAGGAATGTAAACCGAATGATTTGGTTCTTGCTAATTCAACCTCGCAAATGCACTTCCGAAAGATTACATCAACACTGGAATGTTTATCATCACATTCCAATAGTACACGATACTCCGGTAGTACAAAACAGCAATGAGTCAAACAATATGCAAAAACACTGGAATTAAGCTTGAGGATGCTGATATGTCTCCGTCGTATCTATAATTTTTGATTGTTTCATTCCAATATTCTACAACTTTCATATCTTTTTATCAGTATTTTATATTATTTTTGGGACTAACATATAGATTCAGTGCCCAGTGTCAATTCTTGTTTTTGCATGTTTTTTGTTTCACAGAAAATCCATATCAAATGAAGTCCAAACGCGATAAAATTTTATGGAGATTTATTTTGGAATATATGTCATTTTTGGGAAGAAGAATCAACGCAAGACGATGCCCGAGGTTGCCACAAGGCAACATGGCATGGCCGGGGGGTAGGTCACGATGTGTTGCCTTGTTACTCCCTCGTAAGTCGGTTGAAGCCCTTCTTTCGCTGGAAGAAAGATAATTTTTCAAGAAAATTCCCCTCAAAATTTCAGCCCAATCGGAGTTATGGATCTCCGGAAATATAAAAAACGATGAAGGGGTCTGAAAACAGACGTGAAACAGAAGAGAAACGGAGAGAGGGAGATCCAATCTCGAAGGGGCTCCTGCCCTCCGAGAGCCATGGCAGCCATTGACCAGAGGGGAAACTCTTCTCCCATCTAGTGGGGAGGCCAAGCAAGAAGAAGAAGGAGGAGGGGGGCTCTCTCCCCCTCTCTTCCGGTGACGCCGGAGGACCGCTGGGGGAACCATCGTGACGGCGATCTACACTAACAACTTCGTCGCCGTCACCACCAACTCTCCCCCCTCTATGCAGCGGTGTAACACCTCTTTTTTCCGCTGTAATCTCTACTTAAACATGGTGCTTAATGCTATATATTATTACCCAATGATATGTGGTTATACCACGCCGTTATTTGTCTCCTACACACGGCTGCCGCACTGTGAGCCTGGCGACAATTTTATTTTTACCTTTTCAAAAAGTTGCCTTGTCCATTCCAAATAGGTCGCTCGCGTTGGATACACTAGAAAACAGGCACGTGCGTTGCAACGGGTGAAAATAGCCCCTGCACGCCCTTACCCACTTTGTGCAAGGCTAAAGACATCACAAATACCTCATCCTCATGTCCACATCATAACATAATAAACATCTGCTTGTCCTCTTTGTCATCCTCATCATCCATGGTCGCAGTACCAGTTGTCACTAATCAAGGTTAGCCATGTCCAATAGCTGGATCACTGAGTCTCCTTCGCATCCGACGAGATCAAGAGCGTTGAGAAAATATATATTTTTATCATCCGGCTAATATAATAGGTAAAAGCATAATATATTTCTGTGTTATCATGTAAATTTAATAGTTTGTGTCACATAGACCATGAAACCTTAGTTGGACTCCCCATGCATTGAGACGGATGTCATTGGGCTGAACGAGGCTGGTTGTACGTGAAGACACGATGAAGAAAAAGATTCCTTCCATATCCCTAATTTAATAAATTGAACTAAAACAAGGCATCTATGGGCATATTTCAAAAATTCACCTAGTTTTATTAGTAGGTATAGATTAAAAAAAGTTAACTACAGTACCTCTCAGTTTTAAAAAAATTCTTAATGATTTGATAAAATGTTTGTATTTTCTAATCAAAGTTAAAAAAAATGTGTTCTTAGAAAATGCTCGCAAATTCGGAAAAATAACTTTCACTATAGTACCTGCTAGTTAAAAAAACGTTCGAGTTAATTTTTTTATTTACAATTTTGCAAAATATTCATGTTCTAAAATATATTAACTTTTTCCAAAGAAATCCTTTTGCTCTTAGTATGTGGTGCGGCTGCTGGCTCAATTTAACATGTCGCGCTGCTATTTATACAAAAGTTCTTGTTTAGTATAGTGGCTAGCGTTTACTGGTGTCCAACATGAGCGCTGAGTTCGATTCCTGACGGTGCATTATTTTATTCTGTTTCTTGGATAGTTTTCCCTAATGGGCCGACCCCGTGCGCGCACCGTGCGATTTTTTCAGTCGTGCGCCTCGCGATCCCCTCTGTGCTCAATACAGATAGGCCCATAAATCATTTTTTTTCTACGCGACCTTATCCTCTCAACCGTTCGTCCTCGTCCCTTCCTTCTTCCTCGCAGTTCCACCAGTCGCGAGAGGTTGGCCGCATCGGAGGCCGTCGCGCGGTCCCGCCATCGTCGTCGTGGGTTGCTGATAGTGCCCGACGAGGAGGAGCGGCTCCCTTTGTCGCGTGGTCCCGCCGTCGCCACTCCTCTTCTTGTGATGATGACGATTCCGACGGCAACCGGAAGGGCAAAGCTAGGGTGGGCGAGGAAGTAGTGAAGCTATATATGCCGTCTTCGTTTTTTAGTTTAAAGTTTGTAGTAATTAGTTAGAAAACCTGTGTTTTTTTTCCCGATTCGATTCGACTGAAAAAAGAAAATTGAAACGGGTTGGCAGGAAGCTGGCGAGCGCTTGGGAGAGGCGAATGGATTTTTTTTTCTCGAATACGCACAAGCGTGTGTAGAGGCGAATGGAATGGATGTGGTGAAAAGAAGAAGAAGAAGAAAAAATACGCGCGTAGGGCGGCGAGTGAGGCAGAAAGAAAAGGAAAAAAGAAAAAGAGTCGAGGAAGGAGGAAACGTACGTATACGTAGTAGTATGACTCATTTTTGCAAACGAACCTGTGGTTGGATGGTTAAAAGGACAGTGGTATCCCCAGCCCACCAGGGTTCAAGTCCTGTTGCTTGCATTATTCCTGGATTTATTTCAGCATTTTTGGCGATGCGCATTCAGTGTGAGGAGACGTTTTCATCGACGACGAGGCACCTACGATGACTTCGTAAATCTCAAGATGATATGCCAGTTCAGTCTCTCGAAGGTGTGCTCATAGGAATAGGGTGTGCGTGTGGACGTTCATAAGGGTGAGCGTATGCGCGTGTATATGAACGCTTGCGTCTGTACTGTGTTAAAAAAAATAGGAAAAAAAAGAGTGACTTCACGCGCGGAATCGGAGCTTGGGAGAGGCGAAGCGATTTGTTGGAATCAGCAACAAAAATCCATCCGGCGTTAACTTTCCCTTTTTTTTAGGGTAGAAAAAGTTAACTTTCTTTTTTTGGAAACGAAAGGAGGCACGTGGAGGTGATCCGGCTCCCTTTGTCACGCACCTCTGCCGCTCTCCCGCCGCACGCAGCCCGCGTCGCGTCGCGCCGTCAATCCCGCCTCGCACCGGACCTGCCCCGCTACCGCTGCTAGCCCAATCCTCGCGGCAGCTGCAGGCTTGTTCCACGGTGCACGGGATGCCCCATCTGGACCGCGTTTCACGGTGCGTTCTGGCCTCCTCGTGTCGTGTAGATGCTTTCTTCTCTTCATATTCAGAACCCTGCAATGCATGCCGCTGGTTCAACACACTGAGACCTATTCTTCTTCTGTCTTTCCAAGTGTCAATCATTGCTGCACGTAGTTTGCCTGGTAAGGAGTATTTTGTTTGTGATCTTTTGGTGTATGTATGCATGTATGTATGTATGTATGTTAGCCACCCGGCCGGTCTGCTCTTCCTACGAGTTCCTACTAGTTTGTTATCAATGTCTGGTTCAAACCGGGGGCTGAGCTCCTTAAATCGAAAATAAAACAAATTAACCATGCTGCTCTGGATTTGAGACTACTAACATGGATTACTGACCGGGTTCTAATATTATTGCTCTTTCGGTGCAGTTCTGCTTATGCGTCCTTGGTCATCACGGCGAGGAACGTTGCAGTAAAAGGCAAGAACAGATGGGCCAAGCCGAACCGGCTCCGCTGTTTCCCTTGTTCCAGCAACTATTTCTGCACCTCCGTCTACGCCAATGGCGAGCAATCTGACGTCACCCAAGCGATGGATAGAGCAGAGATGAAGGGCCGAACCTCTTATCGTGTATATACACCCCACATCCCTAACAACAGCACCCATCGGGACGGTTCTATATACAAGAGACACTCTTGTTTTCGACGTCTATGGCCACTTATTACCCGACGAGATGAGAGTAAGTCATCCTAATCTCAGAGCCCTTCAAGTAGAACAGATCAAGTTGCCGTTGGTCGTTGGAACTAGGGCATGAATCATAGCTACTTACAGATCAAACAATACAACATGAATCATCAGAGCTAGCAGATCAAGCACGATTCAAAAGAGATCAATCTTACAGTGTGCTTGCTGCACTTGTAGAACACTCAACCATTGTGCTCGGTGGTAGAGCGGTAGAACTTCACGGGGTCGCCACAATCGCGGCACCCGATCAATGGCACAGCCACGGAGCGGCCGCGCAGTCCAGAGCGGACGAAGCTTGAAGATGACATGACGAAGACGACCCTGACGGAGTGAAGTAGCTCCAGGCGGCGGTACTCGTATGGCAGCCCTAGGCGGCGATGAGTGAGGCCGGCGGTGGTGGGGGGCAGATTTTGGAGCCTAGGGTTCAGAGGGGAGAGGCGAGCGAGGGGGAGAGGCGAGCGGAGGGGGAGAGGCGAGCGAGGGGGGCTAGATCTCAACCAGGTGGTGCGGTGCGATGCGGTCCGACCAGGTGGGGGGGTTGGGTGTAATTTCGGCGATTTTGCACCCTTCCGGTTTCCACGCGTATTGGAGGGGTCCGACCGGCTGGAGATGACTTGGCAGTCAACGCACGCGTGGACAGGCCAGTCAACTGCCAAATCAATGTGTACGTACACAAAATCGTATAATGGACCGTATGTGAACCCCATGACAAGTTTTGTGGTTGTATTTCGGATATTTCTAACTCTCTCGAAACAGGCTTTTGTCCCGCTTTATAGATAAAGCATAGACCATGGTACACGGCCGAACGATACAAGGTAGTGGGAAAGCCCTCTTACAAAGCAGATCCCGAGATAGCTAGACAACGTAGACGCACACAACTACATTGCCAAAATAAAGCACGGAAGGCCTAGATACAACGCGACAACATGCCCTAGGACACCTAAGTTCCACAACAACTCCCTCAAGAGGGAGAACGGCGTAAAGCGTCGTCATTGTCGAGTCCGAGGTAGACAAGGATTTTCATCCGGAACCCTGGCACGGAGAGAAGAACCACCACGACATCCTCAAGAGGATAGCTGCACCCGCAGGCGTCGCCACCAAGGGTGCCAAAGCGTAGAGCTTTCACTCTGCAACTCGCCGTGCCACCACGAGGCACCTAGGACATCCGTGGCGCGACTAGCCCTTCAGATCCGGATCTGGGCATCGCCAACCACAAGGGAGAACGAGCCCGAGCTTCCCGCCGCCACACCCCTCGCCGCCCACACGGCCAAAGGATATAGCCACCGTCGTCGCCATGATGCCCGCCGGAGAGCCAACCATGCGGACCACCTCCCGGAGCCGTCGTCCCGGCATCCATGTCCCCAAGACCCCGCCTGCCGATTCATCACAACACACCAACCACGGAAGTAAGAGCGAGGGCCTTCCTTCGACTCCTAGCCCGGCATCAGCCACTCGGTCACGGCCGTCCGGCTAAGTAGCCCTGGCGCCTTCGTCCAGCTCCAGTCCCGATGGACTGGGTGGACACAACCTACTGACTGCCGACGGCTGCCGTCGAGCAAGCCATGGCCGAGGCGAGCCCGAACGACGCCATGTCCGTGGTCAGCGGCATTGATCCGTCCAACAGCAGAACAGCCCACCTGGAGACGCCTCGATCCATACCCGACACCATAACGTGAGGGCACCACCCCGACAACTGCAAAATCATGCCTTGTCATGATAGGAGGTGGCCCAGAGACGATAAAACCGACTCCGGGACGCTTGAAGCATGTACAGGCAGCAGCCAATCCCAGAAGGAGGACCACGTCAAACCGTTCTCTCCAAACTACGTGAACTAAAAAGACCGCGACAAGTTTGAAGACCTATAGTGAATTTTTCTCTTTTCCAAAAATTGCCTTGTCCTCTCCAAATACATATCGAAGCTCGCGTTGGATACATACATATGCTCTGTTCGGACACGTCCGTCTCTCCGCTGTCCGTTTTTTGACAAAACGGGGATAAGATTTGGAATTCCCGTTGGTGTTGGCCTAATTGCTTCTCGTCCCGTCTTTCTCTCTCACCTACCCTGCTCCTCTCCTCGTCCCCTTCCTCTCGCCGCGCGGCCGATCTCCTCGTCACATAGCGAGAGATCCCCAAATCTTGTGAACCCTAATCTAGGGTCCGCCCAGTCGCTGCGCCTCGTCCCCCGATTTGGTGCCCCCCTCTCCGGGCGTCCGGAACTTTCGCTACGGGATGCCCCATCTGGGCCGTGTTTCACGGTGCGTTCTGGCCTTGTGTAGATTCTTTCTTCTCTACAGAACCCTGCAATGCATGCCGCTGGTTCAACACACAGAGAGCATGTGCTTCTTCTTCTTCTTCTGTCTTTCTAAGTGTCAATCATTGCTGTACGAAGTTTGTTTGTGATATTTGGGTGTATGTATGTTAGCCGGCCGGTCTGCTCTTCCTACGAGTTCCTACTAGTTTGTTAAATGTCTGGTTGAAACCGGGGGCTGAGCTCCTTAAATCGAAAATAAAACAAATTAACCATGCTGCTGGACTGTAGATCTCTGGGCTCTGGATTGAGACTAACAAGGATTACTGAGCGGGTTCTAATATTATTGCTCTTTCGGTGCAGATCTGCTTATGCGTCCTTGGTCATCATGGCGAGGAACGTTGCAGTAAAAGGTGAGAACAGATGGGGCAAGCCGAATCGGCTCTGCTGTTTCCCTTGTTCCAGTAACTATTTCTGCACCTCCACCCATGCCAATGGCGAGCAATCTGCCATCACCCAAGCGATGGATAAAGCAGAGATGAAGGGCCGAACCTCTTATCGTGTGTATACACCCCACATCCCTAACAACAGCACCCATCGGGACGGTTCTATATACAAGAGACACTCTTGTTTTCGACGTCTATGGCCACTTATTACCCGACGAGATGAGAGTAAGTCATCCTAATCTCTTCCCTACCGCAATCTATAACGTGCTTTGGTTGGTTGATTTGATTGAAAACGCATTATTGTGTTTATTATTAAAAATTGCAAAATTACTCCCTCTATAAAGAAATACAAGATCGTTTAGCTCACTAATATATGAATTAGCAAGAAAAAAGTATTTTCAAGTTGAATGTTTATCTACAATTTCTGGATAGAAAGTTGTTGATATATCATGCATGGTTAATAAGGTCTTAGCACTGGGGTTTTTCTAACAAACCAAAACTATTTCTAGTTACATAAATATATGTCAGTCAGTTTTACTCATAAACGAACAAGCTCTGACTCATAAAGTTGAAAGGCATTATGCTTATTTTAATTATTTTCTCTAAATTAACACAAATATGTGTTGGCAGATCGTAATTTTAATTCTACTTGTGAGAAATGTTGTTTAATTCATTATTTGTTGAAATGTAATATTCGTATTTTTTTTCATGAAGCACAACTAGAGCCAATGATGTCCTCGCAGCCCATGAATTGCTCTCCGAACCGGGAAAAATGTGAAATACATTGTGCAACTCATATGATGCAGATTTTCTCATTAAAATTGGCTCAAAATAGTACCAACGACCTAAAAAGCACGGACACGGGGACGGAAAGTCGGGGATACGCATACGGGGATACGGGATACGGCATTTTCCAAAAACAGCCATTCGGGGATACGGCGAGTATATATAAAATAAAATAAAAATATGCCATATAATACAGAGTTAAGACAGAAAATTAAAGAGAAAGAGATTAGAATAGAGATACTGCCCCATTCGGTGTCTCTTTTAGCAAGTGCTTGATTGATCCTTGTCCCCCATGTCATTGCAAGTTGCATCTTGCAAAACACATCAAACAGTAAAGAAGATTAGAAAAGTAGAAGACATAACCGGAAGACAATACGAACAAATGAAAACAGTAAAGATGTTTGCTTTGCTTACCCAATTTGCAATGCCATTTGGGATCCCAATCGCAGAATGGTTTAACAATCAGATGTTTGCTTTGCTCACCCACGGACGATTGGCTACCGGCTGTGCCACTCCCAGATGCCATGCTCTACCTAACCTAACAGCAAGCAGTACAAACAGCAAGCATTCATCATTCATGATCAACAGCAGCACAAGCATTGAACTAGCAAACATGACATGAGTACCAAGCAACAGCAGCAACACAAGCATTCAAGAGCAGGATGACATTCAGCTAGCAAAAAGAAGCACCTAAACTGAAGCAGACAAGCAGTACTACACTAGTACACTACTACTAGTCTACTACAATCTACAGGCATTCAAAGAGCAGCAGCTAGCAAGCAGCCAAGCACAGCATCCAGCAGCTTAATGGAAGAAATCAAATCTGAATAAAACAGATCAAGAACTTGAGGAGAGGCCGCTGCTTCAGGGATTGGGGAGGGTTACCTGCCGTCAGGAGAAGAGGCTATTGCCTCCTGGTGTGGGGGTAGTGGTCGCCGGTCGATTCCAAGCGTCACCGGCGGCGGCGGCGTCGAATCCAGGCAGCGGCGGCGGCGGCGGCTTCGTTCCAGGAGGCGGCGGCGGCTCGATCCAGAAGAGACTGGGACCTGGGATCCCCTTGTTGTTACGTGGAGAGCTGCGTGCGACTCCTGCAAAAATAGGGTTTCGTTTTGGCCAAAGGCTGTTTTTGGCTGTTTTTGGGCCGGGCCGTATCCCAGCCGTGTCACTTACGTATCCCGCCGTATCCCTGAATTTTTTTCTTTTTTTTAAATCAAAAATCAGGGGATACTGGGGATACGCGTATCCCGCCGTGTCGCCGTATCCCGCCGTATCAGGACGGCCAATCGGCACTTCCTGGCGTGTCCGTGCTTTGTAGCCAACGACAGCTTGGTACAGATATATGGATATATAGCAGTGCGGGATTTTGATGATTCATTGCTTAATTATGTTGTCAACCGTAGCAGAGATGATTCAATCATTGTGGAACAGGTGCAGATCTTTACATATATGCAGTTATATTTAGTATTGGATTCTTTTAATAATAAAGCTCAATCTCGGCGTCATATGCATAAAGCTAACGGATTGAGATATAAATATTTGAATGTCATACTATAACCATGTAAGCAATGTTTAAGAGTCAAAGACTAGTGAGTCATAAGTTTGGTTGTCGACTTGATATCTCGACTCGACTGGTTGGCACATCAAACGACTAATGGACTAGTTGGTGATTACCCTTGACTAGTCTTGCCCTTTAAGTGGAGTGGCTCAAAATTAGCCCACGGGTTTCTCTTAAAAAAATAGGCCATTGCCAGGTTGAATAAAAGTGGGCCTAAGTTCATCCGTTGAACGGTAGCCTCTCCGATGCAACCACACAGACTCCCATCTCAAGTCATCTCCAAGGTGTTGCTAACCACATCCTTGGCAAGTGGTGCGATCTGGCCGGAACGCTGACTGTTTTGTTGACACCCTCTACCTATGAGTGTGCTTGAGCCTGCACCTAGCAACGTTTCTACTCTTTTTCGCCGCCCAACATTGTGTACCGCTTACTGCGTCGGGTGCATCCCTTGCCACCTAGTCTGCAGACAACATGGCACACTTGGCGACCACATCCGCTTGTTCGCACTGAATGCGTCGTGCTTGCAGATCCTCAGCTTCACCTTACTACATTGCCAGCATGGCATGGCATGCCGTCCTAGACACTCTTCATCCCCATCGGTCCCAACTCCCAACAACATGCAGCGCCTATGTTAG
Source organism: Elymus sibiricus (assembly GCA_039707655.1). Lineage (NCBI taxonomy): Eukaryota > Viridiplantae > Streptophyta > Magnoliopsida > Poales > Poaceae > Elymus > Elymus sibiricus. Next base: position 42,084,398 of record CM077671.1, read on the forward strand.
CGCTCTCTCCTTGATGCAGACTTAGACACACATGTCTCCGTCTTGTCCTATGGTCTCGGTAGCTATAACTCATCCAACTTCTCTAGAACACTAAGGTTTGGTCCCATTGGGCAGCCAAGGAAGATCAATAGGATTTTCTTTGTTGTCGAACCCTCACTTTCCTTACCTTTACCTAACGTAGACATGAACGCATTCATGCTGCTTGTGGATTATAATTTATCCGCTCTCTCCTTGTGGATTATAATTCTGGAGGCTTACTTCATGTAAGATACTGTAATTACTTAGTACAATGCATACGAGGGTTCATACCACAAATTATCCAAACACACCAAATTTCTTAGCACTTAAACTACAAAATGCCCTTCTCTCTGACTGTTGTCATAAGTGAAATGGTATCTTCACTTTTATAGGGCCTCCTTGATACAAAGGATTTCCAATATATTTTTGGAGAATTCTAGTCCGCGTGAATTTTTCCTACCTCAGGGTTGCAAATCGTAGGATTTTTTTCCTCTCAGGATTCCTTTGCACTAGTTTATTGAAATTCTATCTACTCCAACCTTTTAGGAAAAAATCTATGCTTTTCCTGTCCACAATCAAACAGTCTTTCAGTCCTCCTATACTCAAGATGGCACAACACTTTAATCTTGTGCTTTGGCGTTACCACGTTTCGGGAATCCTGCAATCAAAGAGGTCAAACATTCCAGGTATTGATGATGGTGGCTCCACTTGATGATCTCATTGGTATCATTGTATGGATTTGTATATGCAAATTCATGTGCTTTGGAAGATATTATATAACGATGGGGTTAACCTTGCATATATTCCGCAAGTATGTGGGTAATTATCTTGGCATGATTTATCTAAGTTGTGTTATATATGCAACTGAGTTATGTTTGTTGACAAAATATCTAAAATTGTTTTGCTTTCGAGGGTTTAGATTGTATGCTATCATTTATTTGAGATCTGTTGTCAATTGACTAGAAAGAAAAGTATATTCTTTTAATATTTCTTACTTTACATGAAGAGCTGCTAAATAATAATACTTTTGCAGGGTTCTCTTATTGAGATGACTGGCCCTAAGCGATACATCGCAATGCTAGCCCCTGTTCTTGTTGAGTTTGACATGAGGATCAAGAGAGGAGAGCAAGAAGAGGATGATCTACAGCTAATAGATGGTGCAAAAGAGTACGGCGATCTACGCACATCTGAATACCCATTCACGGATCGTATTAATGGAGATTGTGGCGCGGTTGACATCACTTTAACCCTCGTTCGTTGGGCATTTGAGGCCACAATAGATGTTATCATATCAAAAGTGCAGTCTGGATTCGATTTATCTCTCAGTTCGTTTGTTTTTATTATGGATGGGTTACATGAGATTCAGCTCTTTAGTGGCAGTATTGGTGAGTCGTGTGGCTTAAGAAGACATGTGATTGCTGTAAAGGAGGATACTTGGATGCATTTGAAGTTCAAGGTAGGTCAGAGAAGTTGTAAAAATGACGGTGATCTTGATCGCCATTGTTCCTTCAAAGCAAAAAAACATGGGTATGATTGTCAACAAATCATGCTTGACCTTGCCTCTATCTCAGTGAAGGTGACTTGGTCGAATGTAGAATAGGCTCGAGACGAGTCCAACTTTGAATTACAAAGCCAACAGCCGATAGTAATTACATCAAGGAATTAACAAGGAAAGAAAATACACAACGACCAATGTGCGAATGTAAAGCAATCTGTTTCATATTTGAACTTTTAGTTGCGTTCTTTGATCGTGCACTGTATGTATGTCTATTTGCTACAGTGTCAGCTTAATTTTGTGCTGGAACGTTCGTGTCTTCTCAAGTATGCATGGCTATGTATCATAATTTGTGATAAGCATCCACCGCAGTATTCGATGAGCGTTGTCTCTTCGGCAATGGATCAATTTTGCTAATATGAGGTGAGCTCTTGATTGTATTGTTAGTAGTAAATTAGCGCTATGTGAAAAATAAGGGTCAAGAATATTATTATTTTTTACAGAGAAAGGCACCAACAGGTGCCAATATATTCGGCTTAAAGTCATAGTACATCAAGGGTTACAGATCTGCCAGTGGATAAAAAAATGGAAAATAGTAGAAACTGAGAAAGAAGAGCTGAATAGATGTCCTAGAAGACAACAAGGAAGCAAGAATTCTTGCTGATGAACAACATGACGAACATGGCAGGCCAGTAAGAGAAGAAGGTTGAGAAGACCTATTATTCTGCTGTCAAGAAACAGAGACACCAAGGGGCAGACAAGAAGAACAACCCTAACTGAAGGTAGGCGAATAGAAAAGAAGGGCCATCAGCTTCACCATGTAGCTGTCCAATTGCCTCATTCAAATGTTGAAAAATAGAATTAGAGGAAAATAGAGGCTGCTGGCCAGCCATCCCCCAAGGTTCCTTATCTTCCTGTAGGAGCAACAACATGAAGCACAAGCCAAAAGCAAGCTTGTTCTCTGTTCCTTCACATCTGCTTGGAGTAACTGCAGGGAGCAGCTTGAAAATATGATGATCAAATAACCTGCAACAAAATAAAGAGAAGAAAACAGAGAAGATCATCTTCAACAAAAGTAGTCGAAGCTTAATATAACACCAAGGGAGGCTTCTCAAGCCTTAGAAGCAATGCAACGTGTGCAGCTGAATGCCTGCAGGTTGAAAGTTAGAAAGAAGTCCAACCACTGGACTGGACATGGAGCAATTAAATGAGAACAAATAACTTGCGGCTCTCCAGTAGATCTAAGGACCTGCTGAGCAAGGTTATGAGCAACACCATTGATTTCCCTAGAGACATGAAACACCTTAGGGAATAGATTAGACGTGCTTTTAACAAAGGTAGCCAGCTCTTTCCTAATGCTCCAAGGAGAATCTGAAATATTTCTAGATGCTGCAGCAGAAGCCCGTGTGAGACAGTCCATCAAGAAAGTGGGGTTAATAAGATTAAGATGGGCAGCCAGTTGAGCTGCACAAGAAAGGGCAACAACTTCAGCCTGCAAAGGAGTTGAAGTAGGGGGGGGGGGGGGCGAAGCTAGTCAAGAAATAATTTGACTGAGGATAGTCTTTTTTTTAAACGAGGCAAAAGACTTGCCATTTCATTAATTAAGAAGGAGGTTTTTCATAGTCCGAAGACCAAGCCACAAGCGGTGATGATAAAACAATCACTCGCGAGGTAACATTACATCTAATCCCTTGGCACCTGCACAAACCCATAGCCTTGCCTCTTCCAGGATCTTGGTCACAATGGTCGCCGAAGGCGCAGAAACGTTCCGGAAGACCCTGGAATTCATCTCTTTCCAAAGCTCCCAGGAAACAATCATGAGGAGGGATGCCAACCCTTTTCTATTCGACGAGCGCACACAGGCCAGATTGCCCCACCAATCTTCCACAGTGGCCATGCTTGCCCAATCCGTCGTTGTAATCTCGGGTAGCCCAAGCTTTGCTTTGACCGAGTTCCACACTGCCAGCGAAAAACGGCACCGGAAGAGAAGATGGGCCGCTGATTCCTGGACCTGGCTACACAGAGGACACAATCCGCAATTTGGCCATCCCCTACGTTGGAGCCTATCCGCTGTCCAGACCCTATTGTGGATGATTAACCAAGCGAAGAACTTACATTTTGGGGTGGCCCAAACCTTCCAGACTGTCTTAAGCAGCGGCGTGATGGTGCGCCCCTCAAACTGCATTTTGTAGGCAGAGGACGTCGAGAAACTGCCATTATTCGTGAACTTCCAGGTGATTGTATCTTGCGTGTCATGGTCCAGATTGACCCCTTCTAGTTTCTCCCAAAGGGTGACGAACTCCTGGATGTGGCTCGCAGAAATGCCCTCAGCGAACTTAATCTGAGCAACCCAGAAGTTATCAGCGAGCGCCTTTGCAACCGTGCAGTCTTTCCTCTTGGTAATCTTGAAGATTCCAGGCGCAATGTCCATGGGCCGCAGCCCCTCGAGCCAAGATGATTTCCAGAAGCATGCCCTGTTGCCGTTGCCAACCTGGACCATCGTGGCCGCCGCGAATAGGTTCCTGTCAGCATCATCACAGGGGGTGCCAAGCCCCAGCCATGGTTTTGCCAGTTCGGCCCATTCGAACCAGAGCCATCTTAGGCGGAGAGCGGTGGCGAACTTGAACAGGTTCAAGACACCCAGCCCACCCATAATCTTCGGTCGACAGACGCGCTCCCAATTAATTTTACACTTGCCTCCAGCGACCTTATCACAGCCCGCCCACAGGAAAGCACGTCTCAAGGCATCTATCCTTTTCATAACCTCAGCTGGGAGGATAAGCGAAGTGGCGGTATAGATGGCAATGGCTGTGAGGACCGCCTTAACCAGGACAGTCCTACCAGGGGCCGCCATGAGTTGTCCGATCCAGGGAGCTAGCTTGCGGGCTATTTTATCTTCAAGCGGCAAGAAGTGAATCGTCTTGAGCCTCGTGACCGAGAGGGGCAGCCCAAGGTATGTCATTGGGAAAGGCGTGAGCTTAGTCGGAAAGTGTTGCAGAATGTCCTGTAGATCCAAGCCAGCGCAGCGAATGGCTGCCACCAGGCTCTTACTGCAGTTAGTGACAAGTCCAGTGACCTCTCCAAAAGCGTCAAGGGTGGAGGCGAAGTATCGAACATCTTCCTTGATGGGCTTCATGAAAACCGTCGCATCATCCGCATATAGAGAGGCGTGAAGAGTTGTGGTATTTCCTCGGAGAGGATGTAAATTGCCTTGTGTCGTGGCCTTATCAAGAATGTGGAGGAGTGGGTCGATGGCAAGCACGAAGAGAAGGGGGGAAAGTGGGTCCCCTTGCCTAAGCCCTCTCCCATGTTGGATGGGGTCCCCCACAGTGCCATTGAGCAGGACCCTCAAGGTAGCCGAGGAGAGAAGGGTGGAAACCCAACCTCTGAAGCGAGTCGGGAAGCCAAGATGCTGCAAGAGATCAAGCAAGTAGTCCCATCGAACCGAGTCAAAGGCATTTTTGATATCAAGCTTAAAGAGCAGCATGGGTGTTTTGCTCCGGTGGAACCTTCTTGCAAGGTTGCGGACGAAGGTGAAGTTGTCATGGATGCTTCTTTTCTTGTGATGAAGGCACTTTGGGCTTGCGAAACAAGGCCATTCATATGGACCGAGAGGCGGGAAGCCATCATCTTGGCAATCAGCTTGGCCATTGCGTGGATGAGACTAATAGGTCTAAAGTCAGAGATATCTTCTGCACCGTATTTTTTAGGAATTAGCGCGATGTTGGCGGAGTTCAACCAATGGAAGTTCACCGCATGCAGATTGGAGAAGTGCTCAATGGCAGCCATGACGTCCACCTTAATGATGTCCCAGCACGCCCGGAAGAAAGCCCCCGTGAACCCGTCCGGTCCCGGCGCCTTATCACTTGGGGAGTCAAACACAGCCTGCCTAGCCTCCTCAATGGTGAAAGGGGCTCCAAGATCAGAGAGATCACAATCTGGGACGGGAATAGAGTTCTAATTGACGTCAATCTATCGTTGGGGGCCCTTCTTGATGGCTGATGAAAAGTGACTGTGAATAATTGCCTTCTTGTGATCATGATCAGTCACCCAACCAGCGTTGTGCTTTAGGCGGTGGATAAAGTTTTTCCTCCTCCGACGGTTGACTCTTAGATGGAAGAATCTTGTGTTAGCGTCGCCCTCTTTGATGTTCATGATCCTAGAAATCTGCCTTTTGCGAGCCTTCTAAAGCACTGCCAGGCCAATGACACGCCGCTTGAGCCTCTTTCGAAGGTCACCCTCATCCGGGCTCAAGGAGCGAGATTCTTGTGCCGTATCAAGAAGGTGGATGACCTTCAGGGCCATGTGCAATTGAACTTTTGCATGAGAGAAGAGGGTTTTGCTCCAAGCCTTTAGCCTACTGCTAGTTCTCTTGAGCTTGTGATGAAGGATGTGGTATGGCTCGACATGGTTGTGGTCCTCATTCCAAGCCTCTTGATCGGTTGAGAGGAAACCCGGCATCTTAATCCAGAAGTTCTCAAAGCGGAAGCACTTGGTGGGCTTAGGGCCATCTTCCTTTGTGAGCAAAAGGGGGCAGTGGTCAGACAAGGAGGAAGATAAGGCATGTAGGATGTGTGATCCGAATTGTAAGTCCCACTCCTCATTGTAGAAGAAGCCATCAAGCTTGCTCAAGGTGGGGTCGCTCTGACCATTGCTCCAGGTGAATCTCCTATTTTGGAGGTGAATCTCTTTGAGGTTACAAGAGTTCAACGCGTTCCTGAATCGGACAATGCGGCTTTGGTCCACATTAGCACGGTTCTTGTCCCGGGCACGGTAAATTTGATTGAAGTCTCCCGAGACAAGCCATAGCGTACCCGCGGGAGGTTTTTCGTAGACAAGCTCCCCAAAGAAAGCATCCTTGAGATTACTCCTAGTCGGACCATAAACAGTAGTCAACTTGAAAGAGGTGCTGGAGTTGCTGTGGTTGTGTGAGCGCAAGGTGACTTTGGCTGAGAGGGTGTAGGCTCCGAATTGCACATCAGACAGCTGGACAAAATCATTGTCCCACAGGAGAAGGATACCACCACGGTCCCGTCGGCCGGACGCTGGGAGAAGCTCTTGAGTCTTTGGCCACCAATGTGGGCAGCGGTGAATGGATCGACGTTCTCTAATTTAGACTCTTGCAGGCAAACAATATGGCAGGGGGTAGCGGCAATGGTCTCATGAACCGTGGTACGTCGGTCCGGACAATTTAATCCCCGGACATTCCAGTTCAGAATTTTGAGGCTGTGTTCTGTCATTGGGAAACTGGGCAAACATCTTGACTGGCAAGGGCAAGTTGCACAGCAGCACAATAGTTGTCAGGGGCTGGAACATCACAGGAAGGACAAACGCATTGACACACACAGGGCCTCGCCATGGCCATCATAATCTGCCAAGGTGCACAGCAGCAAACAGGCGTACAAACTACAAACTCCCACCGCCTTGCCAAGGCAACAGGCAGCTGCAACAAGCTGCAACTGCAAACAGGCAACGAACCTAGTAGACATAGAAGCTTTACTAACATGTCAACCTACAGAACATCATAGAAGCGCTAAGCAGGAGCAACTTAAGACGTGGCCGTCGCCGCGTCCTCCTGAGAGCCCAGGTCCGGGCCTCCCTCTCCTCCGTACTCGATCAGGGCGTTCTCCACCGCTGCCGATAAGTCACAGTCAAGGTTGAACATCGCTCGCAGAGCAGCGACGGTGATGTCCGGAAGACGGCCATTGAACATTTGCACAAATTTCAACATGATAGGAGTTTAGCAGGTTCCTCTTCGTACATGCAAGCATTGATCGATCTTCCCCATGCCTGCCAGGGCTCTACGGAATTTACAGTGATATGAGAAGGCACTGGACAAACATGAATCTAAACTGATACAGTACAATATAATGATAGAAATTATGACAGAAATATAAAAACAAAAATAAACGGAAGAACTGAAAATAAAGTTCAGGTTTTTATTATTTTCTTGCATCCCATCCACCCTCCCACCGCTCTTTATATTCAAGACCCGGTACCCAAGTTCAGTTTAGATAGCAATTTTAGGTGTAAATTCCACATATTCTGGACCATAAGTAAACAAAGATTTTAGGCCGTCAGATTGAGCCACAGCAGAAACCATGCATCCTGGTCGCTCCTTCTCACTCTTCCTCTGCTTTGCTATGCTTGCTCTGCTATGAACATTCTGAATATTTGAACACTTGCAGATAGATTCTGAACTTTGAACTCTGCTTGCCGGTGTCTTCATATTTCAGGCGTCAGGTTGACTTGGGACCTGACGATGCCAAAGCATTTCTTCTGATGTACAGGCACCCTAATTTCTTCGGACATAATACAGTTATATGGGTTGATCGAGTGACCTTTCTTATATTATGTCTACATGCTCTCTTAAGTATTTGGTCTCCCAACATTGCACGCTGTGCATGCCACCTCCGTCATGCAAATTATGCCCCAGCACCTGTATCAGGTTTAAATATGTTATTTATTGCCATTAAATACTAGCTACTTTTTTTAATAGAAAAGTATTTTTTTCTCCTTCAGTTTTTTGGGGAGTCTAGATTTGGTCCCTCAACTCCGAAACCGGACAACCTGCACCCCCAACTACTAAAACCGGATAAGATTCATCTCTGGTCTCGGTTTTGACCGGTTTTAGTGCCGACTCACCCTGGTTTTGACGGGTGTTGACTCAGATGCGCGTACTATTTTCAAATCCGTGTTTTTTAAAATCCATGAATTTTTTCAAATTTGCGTTCTTTTTTCAAATTCACATACTTTTTTCAAATTGGCACACTTTTTCCAAAACCATGTTCTTTTTTCAAATCCATGAACTTTTCTAAAATTTCCTTACTTTTTTTAAATCCACATACTTTTTTTCAAGTTAGCGTATTTTTTCCAAATCCGTGTACCTTTTTCAAGTTCACATAATTTTTTTCAAATCCATGTTTTTTTTCAGATCCATGTACTTTTTTCAAGTTAACTATTTTTTTTCAAATCCGCGCATTTTTTCAAGTTCGTGAATTACTTTTTCCAAATATGGATCGTCTCATCTCATCTCATCTCAAGTTCGTGAATTAATTTTGTGCTAAAACAAACAGAGAGGATCGTCTCATCTCATCTCACATAATATTCACATGGGGCATACATGTCTCCGCTTCAATGCTGCGTATCTCCCGCGCACGTGTCACGCAAATCATCGTACAAATCGCCGTGCTCTGTTCAACGGATGTTCATGATTCACGACAACTGAATGAATAATACAAGAACCATGCAACGCACGTACATTCTTCTACCAGTAACACAACCAAAGTTCGGATATGAAACAGGTGGTTTACCTTTGCAAGTTTGACCAAGTCACCTTCACTGAGATAGAGGCAAGCTCAAGCCTGATTTGCTGATAGTCGTACCCATGTTTTTTTGCTTTGAAAGAAGAACAATGGTGATCAAAATCATTTTGACAACTATTCTGACCTACCTTGAACTTCAAATGCATCAAAGTATCCTCCTTTACAGCAATCACATACCTTCTTAAGCCACGTGACTCAACACTGCCACGAAAGAGTTGAATCTCATGTAAACCATCCATAAGGAAAACACACGAACTGAGAGATAAATCAAATCCACACTGCACTTTTGATATGACAACATCTATTGTGGCCTCAAATGCCCAACGAACGAGGGCTAAAGTGATGTCAACCGCACCACAATCGCCATTAATCCGATGCGTGAATGGGTACTCAGGTGTGACTATATCGTGGTACTCTATTGCACCATCAATTAATTGTAGATCATCTTCTTGCTCTCCTTTCTTGATCCTCATGTCAAACTCAACTAGAGCAGGGGCTACCATTGTGATGCCTCGCTTAGGGCCAGTCGTCTCAATAAGAGAACCCTGTAAACCAATTATTATTTAGTAGCTCCTCATGAAAGTAAGAAATATGTGAAGCATATGCTCTACTTTTGCCAATTGACAACAGATCTCAAATAAATGATAGCATAAAATCTTAACCCTCCAAAACAAAAATTATTTGAGAATACCAACAAACATAATTTGACTGCATCTAAAACGTAACTTCAATAAATCATGCAAAGATAACTAACCACAAACTTGCCTAATATATGCAAAGGAAAAACACATCGTTGTATAAGATCTTCAAAGCACATGCATTTGCACAAACGAATGCATATAGTGATACAAATAAGATCATCAAAGTGGTGCACCATCACCAACACCTCAAATGTTTGACCTCCTTTGTTGCAGGATTCCCGAAAAGTGTTACACTAAAACACAAGATTAGAGTGTCACGCCATCTTCAGTACAAGAGTACTAAAAGGATGTTTGATTGTTGACAGTAAAAGCATAGCAGTCTTCCTAAAAGGTTAGAGTGAATTGTATTTCAATAAACTATAGCGCAAATGAATCCCAAGAGAGAGAAAATCCTTTGATTTGCAACCCTAAATCGAACAACAGAGGTAGGGGAACAATTCGACCGGATATTGACTTGTATTATTAAATGAAGGAAATATCAAATATAATTGCATATATATTAAAAATGTGCACCTGTGCCACAATGATGGGATCATCTTTGCTACGATTGAAGACATAATTAGGCAATGAATCATAACGATCACGCACTGCTATATATCCATATAGTTGTACCAAGCCGATGTTGGTACTAGCTTTTTCCAATTTCAGTGAGAAAATCTGCATCATATCAGTTGAAAAATGTACCATGCATCTATCCCTATCCGGGAAACAATTCGTGGGATTCGAGAACATCATCGGCTCTAGTTGTGCTTCATGAAAAAATTACATGTTATATTACAACAAATAATGTTTTATACAAACAATTTACACAAAAAATAAAATTATAATTATGCTTGTCAATACATATTTGTGTAGTTTAGAAAGAAAATATATCATAATGCAGTTTGATTTTACGGGTCATGGAGGTTGTTGGTGTATGAGTACAAGGGACACTTATTTGTAGGACTAAAACTAGTGACAAGATCCTAACCATGCATGATATATTGAAAAATTTATATATCTAAATAAAGCATGATACTTTTTTGCTAATTCATAAATTCTTTATAACAATCCAGATATATATTGCATTTTTTAAAATACAATAATAGATTTTAAATCAATCAACCAAACCATATAGCTGGTAAGAATCCTTAAAACAAAATGGAACACGATAGAGAAGAGATCAAGAGGACATACTCTCATCACGTTGAGTAAGATGCCATAACTTTAGAAAACCATAGTTTATCTTGTATATAGAACCGTCCCGGTGGGTGGTTTTCTTAAAGATTCTGGCTTCAGATACAGGATAAGAGGCATGGCTAACAAGGACTTGCTTCATTCGCCCCTTCATTGCTGATCTATCCACCCCCTTGGTATTGGCAAATTGTTTGCCTTTGGTGGCATAGATGGAGGTGCAGAAATAATTACTGGCACAAGGGAGGACCCAGAGCCAATTTGGCCTACCCCAATTATTCTCTCCTTTTACTGCAATGTTACTTGCCATGACAAATGATGCATAAGCAGATCGGTGACCAAAGAGCAATCTTATAACCCGGTCATTATTCCGTGCTTGTCTCAATCCAGATTCAAAAATCTCCAGCAGCATGGTTCTGACGAGAATAATCTACAGAAGGTCAAAACGCACTGTAAAAAAGGGTCCAGATTATGGCATAAGTGGAGCATCCTGGTTTATTCAACATTGCCCAATAAATCTAGAATTTTCTACTTAATGCTTGACGGTCCAAAAAGATTAAGCATGACAGAAACTACAAATAACAATACCGAGATACCAAAAGGTGCCAAACAGAAAAAATCTCCTGATCTTCTATTTGACAATTACCAACAGCAATTGACAACAAAATGTCAGAATAGTCCTGCACATTCACACATGCACTTGAAAACAAAATCTTTGAGTATTTAAGCTCAGCGCTAAAGTATGGCACATCGCAATATACTAGACACATACTACACATGATACGGAATGTCAAAAGGATAACAACCACCGCCGGCTGCCTGAAGCCCCTGAGCCTCACCTGAAGAAGGGTGAACAAGCCTGCAGCGCGGCGACTGCCGCGGGGACCGGGCCAGCGGGGCAGGTGCGAGGCGGGATTGCAGGAGAAGGTCGCGGGACGGCGAGAGCGGCGGCGGTGCGTGACAAGGGACCGGGATCAGCAGGTAGCGGTGCCAGCGCACAAGGCGGCAGCAACCTATCAACGCGGCGGCGGCGGCGCGTGCACCGTGGCTCTGGCTAGCTGCCGATTACGCGTGCGGTCCGCCTCTGCCTTTGGGATTGTTGGGCCTTGTATGCAAGAAGGGCCGATTAAAAATAGTGCAGAGTTTTTTCGTCCACACCCAGGGCCGTGGGGAGCTCTCTAGCACCTTCAGGGCCTAATAGACCATGTAGCACATAACTGGGCCGGCCCAGTAGCGCACTCTCATCACATAGAGCGTGTTTGGTTGCCGTAGGAGCCGGGCCTGCCTAGCTCAGCCTGGCTCACCGGAGATGATTGATGAAATACATGCAAAAAAACTAACATCTACACATTATTTAGTTGCTTGCATCGAGGCCTCTCGTAATAGGGGAGCAATTTTGGCATAGCATTTGGTTGCCTGTATTGGCTCGGCTCACGCAACTACATGGTGTTTGGTCGTATACGCGGGATATGATTAAGAGCTAACACTTACACTTAACACACATTGTGCCTCGCGACTGCGGTGGAAGGTGACCACGGTGCCGCATCAGACAAGATGAGCACGGAGTCTCGGGCGAGCGTTCTTGCCAACACCGCGGCGAACTAGTTGCTAGCATCGCCGCCGCAGAGAAAGTCTGTACGAAGGAGCGCGGAGGCAGAGGCCGGGGAAGAGAAATGCAGTGCGTGTCGTCGGATCATGGCGACTGCGGTGGATGGTGATCGTGGCTCCATGTCCGACGGACTAGCACGGAGTCATGCGCGGCGAACTAGTTGATAACGTCGCCGCCACACAGAAAGTTCGTGTGGAGGAGCGTTGTGGCAGAGGACGGGGAGGAGAAATGATGTGCGTGTTGGACCATGGCGATTGCGGTGGACGGTGGTTGTTGCTCCGTGTCCTACACGACAGGCACGGGGACGTGCGTGAGCGATCCGTCGGCGGCGCGGCGAACTAGTTGCTAGCCTCGTCGCCTAAAAAAAGTCGGCACGAAGACAATGGACAGATGAGGAAAAGTGCAGTGCTCGCGCCATGGTGGTGTCAGTGTAGTAGGACGAGAGAGAGTAGGACGAGAGAGAGTGCAGTGCTCGCGCCATGATATTTCATATGCACCCTTAATAGCATCATTCATAATTTCTTGATATAAAGTAAAAGGAATAACACTCACACTAGCACCCATATCACATAAGCCATGATAGAAATGATCTCTAATTTTAATAGAAACAACAGGCATGCCAACAACTAGTTTTTATCTAACACGCCCTGTTTGTTTCTAGCAGGTTTCGTGATTCGAGCAGCCTCATCGCATAAGTAAATAACCTGCCCATCAATATTATCAATCAAGAGATCTTTAACCATAGCAATATTAGGTTCCACATTTATTTGTTCAGAAGGTTTGGGTGTACTAACATTGCTTTTATTAACCACATTTCAAGTTTTAACATGTTCCTTAATCCTAACAGGAAAATGTGGTTTCTCAATATAAGCAGTGGGCATAACTGGATCAACATTATAAATAATTGTTTCATCTTTAGCAGTAATAAGTTATTCTAACAATTTTTCAATGGGTGTTTGATACCTAAACCACATCTCTTTGGGGAGATCAACATGAGTAGCAAAAGATTCACAAAAGGAGGCTACTATCTCAGAGTCAAGTTCATATTTAGCGCTAAGCTTATGAAAAGCATCGGTTTTCATAAAAGATTTAACACAACCAAACTCAAGTTTTATACCTGACTCTTTACCTTTGTTGAGTTCCCAATCTTCAGAGTTGCGTTTAATCCTTTCCAGAAGATCCTATTTGAATTCAATAGTTTTCTTCATAAAGGAACCAGTAGAAGAAGAATCGATTATCAACTGATCATTATAAGAAAGTCAAGCATAAATTTTTTGTAGTATTATTTTTCTTGAGAGGTCATGAGTGGGGCAAGTGTGCATCATAGATTTAAGCCTCCCCAAGCTTTAGCGATACTTTCTCCTTCACGAGGCCAAAATTATATATATAATTCCGATCACGATGAACTAGATGCATAGGATAATACTTCTAGCAAAATTACAGCTTTAATCGATTCCAGTCCCATGTTCAAGTATCATCCAATAGCATGTACCAAATCACTGCATTTCTCTCCAAAGATAAAGGGAATACCTTCTTCTTAACTACATACTCGGATAAACCTGCAAGCTTTAATAATCCACAAATTGCATCTATAAAGATCAAGTGCATATCAGGATGTACTTTCCCATCTCCTGCATAAAGATTGGCTAGCAGTTTCTCTAACATACCCGGCGGAATCTCATAATAAATATTTTCAGAAATTTCAGTATGTTGGGGAGCATCTTTTGCCACTTCCATTCGAGGTGAAGATACCCCGAACAAACCTCTCAAAGGATTACCATCCATAGTAACAAGCAACAATAAATTTCAGCACGTACCGAAAATGTTTCAATACCAAAGTCCACTTACCAAAGGCGCTTCACTCCCCGAAAATGGCGCCAGAAAAGAGTCTTGATGACCTACAAGTATAGGGGATCAATGGTAGTCCTTTCGATAAGTAAGAGTGTCGAACCCAACGAGGAGCAGAAGGAAATAACAAGCAGTTTTTAGCAAGGTATTCTCTGCAAGTGTTGTGAGTAATAGTGATAAATAATTTTGTAGCAAGATAATTTGTAAAAAGTAACAATAGTAGCAAGGGTGCAGCAAGGGGGGCCGATCCTTTTTATAGCAAAGGAAAAGCCTGAAAGTTCTCTTATATAAAGCAAAGTGCTCTCAAGGACACATGGGAATTATCGTCTAGTCACGTTCATCATGTTGAGTTGATTCGCGTTCGTTACTTTGATAATTTTATATGTGGGTGGACCGGTGCTTAGGTGTTGTTCTGACTTGAACAAGCAACCCACTTATGATTACCCCCTCTCGCAAGCATCCGCAACTACGAAAGTGAAATTAAGATAAATCTAACCATAGCATGAAACATATGGATCCAAATCAACCCCTTACGGAATAACGCATAAACAAGGGTTTAAGGTTCTGTCACTCTAGCAACCCATCATCTACTTATTACGCCACAATGCCTTTCCTTAGGCCCAAGTATGGTGAAGTGTCAAGTTGTCGACGTTCAAATGACACACTAAAGGAAGAAACAACAGACATATCATCAAAATATCAAACGAATACAAACTTCACATGATTACTTATAACAAGACTTCTCCCATGTCCTCGAGAACAAAAGTAACTACTCACAAATCATCACCATGTTCAACATCAGAGGTGTAATGAATATGATAAAGGATCTGAACATATTATCTTCCACCAAATAAACAAACAAGTATCAACTACAAGATGTAATCAACACTACTAGCAACCCACACGTACCAATCTGAGGTTTTGAGACAAATATTGAATACAAGAGATGAACTAGGGTTTGAGATGCGATGGTGTTGGTGAAGATGTTGATGAAGATTGGACCTCCCACGAAGGAGGAAACGTTGGTGATGACGATGGCTTCGATTTCCCCCTCCCGGAGGGAAGTTTCTTCGGCGGAATCGCTCTGTCGGAGAGCAAAAGGGCTCCTGCCCAAGTTTTCGCCTCGATACGGTGGCGCTTCGTCCCGAAAGTATCCTCTCGATTTTTTCTAGGTCAAACTCCTTCATATAGTAGAAGATGGCCACCGGAGGCTGTCTGTGGGCCTCCCAAGACATCGGGGCGCGCCTTAGGGGGTTGGGCATGCCCTGTTGCCTTGGGGGCAAGATGTGGGCCCCTTTGGTGGTTCTTTGCTCCAATAATTCTTATATATTCCATGAAAAATCTCCGTGAAGTTTCAAGTCATTTGGAGTCCAGAAAATATCCAGCTTTTTTCATGGCCTTCGGGTCCAGAATTCCAGTGTCCGGCAATTTCCTTCTTTGTGTAAATCTTACAATTTAAGAGAGAAAGGGCATTCGAATTATATCATAAAAAGAAATAATGACCAAAAACAATATAAATAACAATAGGAAATCATGATGGAAAATGGACGTGCTAGTACTGTATAAAATAGAACAATCTGTAATTATTAGAACCAAAACCATCCTTTTGTGACTCTGACAATAATGAAAAATTAGGACAATCTAAACAATTTGTAGAGCAATACTGTGTAAAAATTTCAGGAATTTATCATGCTCGGGTAAAAACCAAAAAACATGTATTGGGCGCAACAGAATCTGTTTTGCACTGTATCAATTCTACTATCATCCAAATCAATCCCAAAGGCTTTGTAGGGTAACGCAGCAGAAAACAAAAATTTTCCGACCTACGCACCAGCCCAGGACCACTATGGAGACTGCATACAAGGTTTGATCTTTTCGTTACCGACTCGTAGCGCAGCGGAAGTAGAGTCGATGACGATCGGCGGTGCAGATCCCCGCAGCTAGGATTTTACAACCTCCCAACCGAGAGGATGTATACCCTCATCCGCCCCACGGACAGGCCTCCGGGAGGCGGTCAGACACTCCCCCGGACGGTGTCGCGGACAGCCCTTCGGGAGGACCATCGAAACTCGGACAGTCACTCGGACAGCCCTTCGGGAGGACCCACGAAACTCGGACAGTCACTCGGACAACCCTTCGGGAGGCACTCACGAACTAAGACCGAAACTACGATCTCTCTACAGAGTTGCACACATACGGTGTCATCTATCCGGCAGGGCTTCGCCGTCCAGAACTAGTTCCTGCCGGAACCCAGACAGCCTTTCGGCTCTACGAAACTATTTCGCTGGGAGGGAGAGAGAAGGCCAGATCATGCATGGCTTGTGTATGAGAGCAAGGATTGAGTTTTGTGGGCAGCCCACTCACCTCTATTTATAGGAAAACCAAGGAGTAAAGTGGCCATTTCCAAAAACCCAAAAATGCCCATGAAGGAACACTTCCACAAGGGCATTTTAGGGAAGTAATGGAACAAGTGGGGCCCCATGGTGGAGCCCCATATGTGGCCGGCCACCATCTCACGGGGCCCCCCCAAGGGGGTTGCTTAGCCTCCAAGTCCTTCTAGAAACCTTTTGGAAATATCCCAAAAGGTGACTTTCCATAAATATCCCAAAAAGCACTTTCACTATTCACGACGACATTTTTCAGCGTCCGGTCGAACTGAAAATATTTATGTGGGCTTAGAACATTTCCAATACCCACTAAAATAATTTTCAATGCGATCTGGAACAATTCCGGATTAGTGATTTTCATCTGCGAAAAGCATCCGAAGCGGTTCCGGCAGCTCCGGAACATTTCCGGTTTTTCTTCCGGAAAATTCCCAGAAGTTTCCAGAATGATTCTGGCACCCTCCAAGAATTATCAGGCATGTGCCGAAACCAATTTGACTTAATGGTATCCCATGAAACAACTTTTCAGTTTTACCGAAACTGTTCCGGTGTTCTCTCTGCGGAACTTTTCCGCTGTCCGAAACTTTTCGGGTGTCCGAAACTTTTTCGATGATTTTCTCTTAGACTCCCTGTCTAGTATTCAGCAGATAGATGACCCTTAAGCGTGTGACCCTATAGGTTCTGTGAAGTATAGACATGACCCGGAACCCCTTCCGATCAATGATCAACATCGGAGCCGTGGACACCCATATTGACCCCTATACCCACACGAATGAATATTCGAGTGAACCTCCAGTTGCCGTGTGCTATTCCTGTTGCTTCGCGATATGTTACAAATACCCGAGGTGAGACATGTTGGCATCCCCGTGGATCAACACCTTGTCCACTATGCCAGTTACCTCGTTACCGGTATTGTTCTCTTTTCTCGTTACCGTGTTCCGGTATCCCTGTGATCAAATCACCCTGTGTCTGGCCAGACGATGATGGATACCGTAACACCGAGAGGGCCCAGAGATATCTCTCCATCGTCGGAGGAGCAAATCCCAATCTTGAGCTATCAAGTTACTTGACATACTTTTGCATGAACCCGTAAGCCGCCGTAATAGCCACCCATTTACGGATGACGTTTAACAAACCCCAAAGTTCATGAAGCAAGCACGAAGAAACTCGATACTCTCATGGTCTAAGGAATCATGCAAACATAAACCATCTCTGTGTTATAAACCATTAACTTGTGACGAATGTATCTCTTAGCATAACATCAATTCGGGTCGATTCAACACAAATGTTCTTCTAACATTGTGCCCTCAAAATTGCCGGCATAGCCATGCCCATGATCAGGAAAACAGGATCATCATGCAATACTTGAGCCAGTCTTAGAGGCAAGACTAGGAATACATTTTACCGTTTATTATACCACACGTGCATATGAGTCTTCCTTCGAGACTCGTGGTTATTGCAGACTCGAGAACCATAGCAGTTATAGCATGGAACATAAACATAATTATGAACTTGGAGATAAATAATATCATTTATTATTGTCTCTAGGGCATATCTCCTGCAGACTCCCACTTGCACTAGAGTCAATAATCTAGTCAATGCTAATGCACTTTACACCTATGGCATACTGGTGTAAAAAATGCTTCGCTTGTGGTATAGCCTGATGTCCAACGGATCTGACAACTTCAGCTCCGTGTGTAACTATGCATATCCCCGCGTTTTCACGCTTTCACAAAATTCATATTTTGTGTGGACTTGGCTTTGTATATATGTGAATCACAGGTCAAACCTTGATTCCTCAGACTGAGCTATGGAGCAACTATCTGCAATAGTGTCCCATTGACCAAAGCCATCTTGGAACCATACTAAGTTCATGAATGAACTATATGATTCAACATCTTCTTTGTCGCTTCTAAAGCATCAACATACTTAGCCTATGTTATAGAATTCGCCACAGTATCTTGTTTGGAACAATTTCCAACTACCGTGCCACCATGTTGTGTATTACACAAAACCCTTAACTTAAATCGAAAATCGCATGGAGCATTGATGAAGACTGTATTGATGTAATTTACTTACAACGAGCACTTCATAATCTCTGCTTGCGAGAAAACATGTCATCAGTACTACTCTAGTACTCAATGGCATCTTTCACTGTTGTCCTATGATCAGTACTTTGATCACTTTGGTATCCATACTCGCAACAACTTTGGAGTATCGGACATATCTGGTTGTTTTACATACCATGGAATACATGATTAATCCAAACACAAGAGTGTGTGGAATCTCCATCATGTATTTCACTCATCAGTGTTTTGGGACACTGAGTCTTGTAAAAACTCTTTCCATGTGACTTCGGCAAGAATCACTCCTTGGCGTTTTAAATGCTAAAAGGTTTTAGCATCTTGTCAATATGTATTTATAGCTTAGCCCCATTAGGTAAATCTATCTCCATAGATCATCATGCCTAATATTGAGGCTATTTAGCCTAAGCACTTCATCGAAAAACTATTTTCAAATGAAGTCCTAATTCGTGTCAAGAAATTTATTTCCAATTAACAATGTGTCAAGTACACAATGTTTTTAGAAATATTATCATGCTCCCACTTACTTTCTTGAATCACAAGCATCTTCGATACCCATTTGATGAAGTCAAACCCCTTTGACCATTCCATCAAAAACGAAGATTCCAACTCCACTTTGCTCTCTTCTGTCCATCGCTGGAACTCTGAAGTTTGCATACTTACCAGCATCCTATGGATCGACAAATTACTTTGGACAGTATCACATACAAGTCCTAGGTTTCATTTCCATCAGATGAAAATTCTTTTGTCATCCATGTTTCATATCTCATGATTGAAATATGTATTAATTGCTAGTTCAACCCGAACCGACTTCAAGCATCGCTATGGTGAAACAACCTCATCGTAGTCAACTCCTTGAACTTGTTATTTCAACAAGTCGAGCTTTATGGATAAAACATTTTATCCACATCAGTTTATAGTTTCATAAACATTCGTTAGACTCAAGTCTTCCAAAAGGTGTATCAAGGTTTTAATCTTGAATCACATATATGGAAACTATCTCGGATTGTATTGGCTTTTAGCCAATTCCGGAGTCAGGGCCCATCAACGCTTCCTTGTGTATCGTAGGTATACTATTGTCCAACAACAATATCTCGTTAGCGCACCTGAGAGGTTTGCACGAGCCTTGCCTACGTGGTTCAGCTGCAAGTTCGACCGAAGTCCATACATTTTATTGTAGAGACTTCCGTATCAGTCGCAGTAGAAAACCCTGGAATTACTTCCAAGGTCTCTTTCCTTTGATCTGATGACGAAGATACTGTTTATCTCGTCGAGTTGCACTATTCTCCCACCCACCTTTTTGAAAGAACCATTTTCTTCAAAAAGCATACTGTTCTTTGTGGCAAACCTATTTGCCTCGGTATAGTGGTGGGGAAATACCCAATGACTTGGGATAACCTACAAAGTAGCATTTGTCTGATTTGGAATAGGTTTGTAACCTTTTACACAAGCCCCATATTCCAAATGTTAAGAAAAGATATAACATGGTTGGGCGTACCATACCATGGCGTCATTTCAACAGACCCGATGGAGCTCTTTTCAGTGTAAAAGCCGCAGTCTCTAAAGCATCACTTTAAAAGGGATAATGGCAAATTTATTTATGTCATCTTTGATCTTACCATGTCATGAATGGTTCGATTACATCTACACGGACTCTCCACTTGCAGTGGTGCTCTGGGAGGTGCAAGTTATGAAACCCCTTTCACAACTCATCAGACATTCGCTAAACTTGTAACTCAAATATTCCTTTCTGCAATCGAATTGTAGAAACATAATTTTCTTGTTACAACAACTTCTGCTTCATTTTTTTGAAAACCTTATGAATGAATTCATAAGATCCAGACTTACGTCTCAACAAGTAAATATCCACATATCTACTTGAGTCATTTCTGAAGATAGATAAATCCACTACTTGCAACAACATTTATTGGACTACACACATCATAATGTATGATCACTAATATGTTCTTTGCTCGTTCCTTATGGCCTGTGAACGGTATTTCAGTCACTTCACTTTTCAGAGGAAAGTGCAAGCGTCAGATGATTCAAAATCAAACGACTTCAAAATCCATCATAATGGAATTTTCCATGCGGGTTTCTCCAATGTGACCAAATGCAGTGCCACACTTGTGTGGTATTCTTTTAGTCTTGCGACATTTAGCGTCAGTGTTATGGATGTATCATATTTCCATCAATATTCATAACATACATCCCATCTAGGATGGAAGCATGGCCCTTCATGTTATTCATAATACTGAACAACAATTGTTGTTTTCATGAACAACTCTTTTGCAACAAACATTGTGCAATGGGCTAGAGTGTATGAAACTCTAAAATGAATTATGAAAGTAAACCCAGAGGTTATGTATTATTATCAATATTCATAACATACGTCTCATTCATAATGAAAGTATGGCCCTTATGTTATTCATAACACCGAACATCAAAAGTTCTCTTATGAACAACCTTCTTGCAAGATACCTTATGCAAAGGGCTAGAGTGTGAAACTCTAAAATGAATTATGAAAGTAAATACATAGGGAATACACCTATGAAAGGCATAGTAACATTTACTATGTTCCCTGTGTGTATCTAACCTCATTCCTGGCTAGTCTTTCAGGCCATAGTAGTTCTTACATCGAGTTGCAACAGAATGCAATCGAGCGTGTATCTTTGTGATTAACTCACAATACCCAAGAATTAGTGATTAACATGTTTAACCATAATTCCCAAGAACTATATCTTTGACCAGCCTTCTATACATCAAAAACTTGTATGACATTCATACATGAGCTGGATATTCCAGTCTTCTTTCCTTTTGCCTTTATACTTCTAACAGTTTAACTTTCAATATTTCTCCTACTCTCAGAAGAAGCACCCAACTTAAGAGTGGCGATAGCCCCGGACTTCCTAGGCGTGAAAGTTTCACTAACACCCTTCGGATACTTCCTTTCTCTTTAAGTTGTTGTTTTATTCACCATCATCATATGACAGGCATTCTTCTGGATCCCTCTCTTATCAGTCTAATGCATAGTAAACTCCTTTACTAATAGTTTGCAAACAAACATTGCTTTGGATATCTCATATCTTTTAGCCTTTGTCTGTCTCTGAAAATGATTTTCAGATTCCATGAATATCACATAACTATCCAAACTTTCGAAGTTCGGGTCTCATGGAAGCAAACGTATTGCACTTGACTAAAACAAAATTCTAGCTTTTGGATCGAAGGACGAGAGTCACATGATCCATAGCATTAGCGGGAGAATACCGAAAGTATGCGATAGGACAAAGTCCTTCTCGGCACTATTGAGGACAATCCTCACATTATGTTACCAACCGTAAAGTTTTAACCAGATATTTAACGGCTATTCAATTTTAATAGGGAAGGTGGAATCGCAAGCCATTATTCTACAACTATTATGCAAATCACACTTAGACAGTGTTCAAAATTAATTGCACTGAGAATTAAAAGAATTAATTCTACAGTGCGCTCCCACTCAAATCAATATCTCTCATAATTGATTGTGAGTGATACAAGATCCGCATTTCAATTCAACGCCATTGATGGTAGCATCACAGATGATGAAAATCTCAATCGGTAGGCAAACTTGCCAATCACATCTCTATGTGACTCTTGTTCATCTTTCGATGCGTGTGTTCCGAGCTCATGACTTTCATGCCTGAACGTCAAGACAACCAAGTGATCTCACTGCGAGGTCTCAACTCACCCGCCTCACACTTCTCTAATCGTTCGTACCCATGGTAGCATGGCGCACCCCGAAAAGTTAGGTGCCGTGACGGTGTTACACTTGGGAGAACACTAACTACTTGATATTTTGTGAGAGATCACCCTAATAAAAAGCGACTACCGCGCAATCAAGAAGGGTGCATCATAAGGGATAAACATCTCAGGCAATTCATAATAGCATGATATGGTATAGCCCTTTCTGACGGAGAAGTCTTTCATTTCTTCGTCTTCGGCATTCGCGTCGGTGTTCACCTTCGCGAAGATTGCCACCACCTTGTCGATGCACCAGATAATATTGCTATCTCTATAGCTAATAAAATAAGTGCATTACATAAGGTTGACACGCAGGTCATTAAAGTGCAATCATACGGCTCCAGCCATCATGTCGAATCATGACACGCAGGTCATGTTAATCAATTTACATCATATAGTCATCTCATACATAATCAAATTATTATGAACACTGCTATACCACATCACATGCACATGCAAACCATCCTGCAAAACCAAGTTAGACGCCTCTAATCGGTTCATGCAAAAACTTGTTTTACGTGGCTTCTAAGGTTTCGAAACAAACCGAAGCTACCAACGTCCATCATCAAGTATGATAATTCCAAGTTGCTAGATTAACTTTCCAGGGTGTATGAAACACGAGATAATAAAATCTCGAGCCCCATACTAAACTTCGTCATACGCGTGACCCCCGTGCAGATCATATCTGCATTGCCCTTTCGTCTACGAAACATCCATCTTTCTTTAACTATGGTGGAACCCAAAGAACTGTTAGCACTTCGTTGATCTGTCAATCAGCATACTCAGGAGCAGCATGAAAGGATCGCGGATTGCCAGAACTTTGTGAGATTCCACCATGCCGTCAAGATCAGGACTACGCAAATCCAAGGGAAGCAACAAGAACATCGGGTAACAGATTTCATCTGCTACCCGCACAAATAATTTTCAGCAATAGATCTCATCTACTACCTAATTATATTGTGCAACACCCATACATCTCTATGTATTCTAGATCGCAACCTGCATCTACGCATAGCACGGCTCTTGATGCCACTGTAGAGTAACGCAGCAGAAAACAAAAAATTTCCGACCTACGCACCAGCCCAGGACCACTATGGAGACTGCATACAAGGTTTGATCTTTTCGTTACCGACTCGTAGCGCAGCGGAAGTAGAGTCGATGACGATCGGCGGTGCAGATCCCCGCAGCTAGGATTTTACAACCTCCCAACCGCGAGGATGTATACCCTCATCCGCCCCACGGAAAGCCCTCCGGGAGGCGGTCAGACAGTCCCCCGGACGGTGTCGCGGACAGCCCTTCGGGAGGACCATCGAAACTCGGACAGTCACCCGGACAGCCCTTCGGGAGGACCCACGAAACTCGGACAGTCACTCGGACAGCCCTTCGGGAGGCACTCACGAACTAAGACCGAAACTACGATCTCTCTACAGAGTTGCACACATACGGTGTCATCTATCCGGCAGGGCTTCGCCGTCCAGAACTAGTTCCCGCCGGAACCCAGACAGCCTTTCGGCTCTACGAAACTATTTCGCTGGGAGGGAGAGAGAAGGCCAGATCATGCATGGCTTGTGTATGAGAGCAAGGATTGAGTTTTGTGGGCAGCCCACTCACCTCTATTTATAGGAAAACCAAGGGGTAAAGTGGCCATTTCCAAAAACCCAAAAATGCCCATGAAGGAACACTTCCACAAGGGCATTTTAGGGAAGTAATGGAACAAGTGGGGCCCCATGGTGGAGCCCCATATGTGGCCGGCCACCATCTCATGGGCCCCCCCGAAGGGGGTTGCTTAGCCTCCAAGTCCTTCTAGAAACCTTTTGGAAATATCCCAAAAGGTGACTTTCCATAAATATCCCAAAAAGCACTTTCACTATTCACGACGACATTTTTCAGCGTCCGGTCGAACTGAAAATATTTATGTGGGCTCAGAACATTTCCAGTACCCACTAAAATAATTTTCAATGCGATCCGGAACAATTCCGGATTAGTGATTTTCATCTGCGAAAAGCATCCGAAGCGGTTCCGGCAGCTCCGGAACATTTCCGGTTTTTCTTCCGGAAAATTCCCAGAAGTTTCCAGAATGATTCTGGCACCCTCCAAGAATTATCAGGCATGTGCCGAAACCAATTTGACTTAATGGTATCCCCTGAAACAACTTTTCAGTTTTACCGAAACTGTTCCGGTGTTCTCTCTGCGGAACTTTTCCGCTGTCCGAAACTTTTCGGGTGTCCGAAACTTTTTCGGTGATTTTCTCTTAGACTCCCTGTCTAGTATTCAGCAGATAGATGACCCTTAAGCGTGTGACCCTATAGGTTCTGTGAAGTATAGACATGACCCGGAACCCCTTCCGATCAATGATCAACATCGGAGCCGTGGACACCCATATTGACCCCTATACCCACACGAATGAATATTCGAGTGAACCTCCAGTTGCCGTGTGCTATTCCTGTTGCTTCGCGATATGTTACAAATACCCGAGGTGAGACATGTTGGCATCCTCGTGGATCAACACCTTGTCCACTATGCCAGTTACCTCGTTACCGGTATTGTTCTCTTTTCTCGTTACCGTGTTCCGGTATCCCTGTGATCAAATCACCCTGTGTCTGGCCAGACGATGATGGATACCGTAACACCGAGAGGGCCCAGAGATATCTCTCCATCGTCGGAGGAGCAAATCCCAATCTTGAGCTATCAAGTTACTTGACATACTTTTGCATGAACCCGTAAGCCGCCGTAATAGCCACCCATTTACGGATGACGTTTAACAAACCCCAAAGTTCATGAAGCAAGCACGAAGAAACTCGATACTCTCATGGTCTAAGGAATCATGCAAACGTAAACCATCTCTGTGTTATAAACCATTAACTTGTGACGAATGTATCTCTTAGCATAACATCAATTCGGGTCGATTCAACACAAATGTTCTTCTAACATTGTGCCCTCAAAATTGCCGGCATAGCCATGCCCATGATCAGGAAAACAGGATCATCATGCAATACTTGAGCCAGTCTTAGAGGCAAGACTAGGAATACATTTTACCGTTTATTATACCACACGTGCATATGAGTCTTCCTTCGAGCCTCGTGGTTATTGCAGACTCGAGAACCATAGCAGTTATAGCATGGAACATAAACATAATTATGAACTTGGAGATAAATAATATCATTTATTATTGTCTCTAGGGCATATCTCCTACAGGCTTTACTTGGCACAAACACTAATTAAAACATAAAAAAACAATCATTACATTAGCAATAATCATGTCAACACACTAAAATAGAAAGTAAAACAAAAAAATAAGGTAACTAATGGGTTGCCTCCCAACAAGCGCTATTGTTTTATGCCCCTAGCTAGGTATAATGCATAGTATCAAGTGTTGTCATCCAGTTCCTCAATTATGCAACCATGCTTCCTAGGCGTTTTAGCATATAATTTTTTAATGACCATGCTCCTAGGAACAAAGAGAGGAGGCTTGATGATAGGTTCCTTTATTATGTCTATGAAATTGGGGTGCACACTAATCCTTTTAAGATCCTCACTCCCATTGCTAGAACTAGTACCCTTATTCTTAGGAACATACATAAACTTGCAATTCTTACTAGGAGAAGTCCTTCCAATATTTTTAACGGAAGAAAAAGCGGAACCCAAATTATTAATAACTTCTTCCAACTTATCAATACTAGCGGGGTTTGCTCTCCATCCTCTTATTAATTATCGTCTCCTTCTCTTTTAATGTATTTGAAGTAATTCCTACCTTTGATCCAAATTGAGTAATATGATTATGAATCAGTTTATCTAAATCCTCAATATGTTCTATGGTAGGTGATGAGGTCACCTACCCAAGGTAGGGTAATGGACCTCACATCTAGGGCACACCTGGGGTCCTACAAGTTCATGGAAGTCTCTGGACTACCTTAACATTCGGACGAATGTACTAGATCCGCTCGGATCCTTAGAAGTCACTCGGACGTGATCAGCCAGTCGGCCAAGCTTTAGCAATCGGACATAAAGAAGCAGAGGCGATGTGGGAGCTACAACGTTCGAGGGACTTAATTCGTATAAAGTGTTGTGAAGACTACGTTACATGTAACGCCTCTAGTTAACACAGTCGTTTCCAGTAACTCCAGCAGATACCGTCATTTATTGCCCTAGTAATGGCACTCGGCTGGAGGTGGCGCACTCTATATAAGCTACCCCCTGGCGCCAGAGCGAGGGTTACGAACTCCCTGTAATCATATACACACATAAGCAAACACTAAGCCCCTGGGCTCGAGACGTAGGGTTTTTACCACTTCCGAGTGGGGCCTGAACTCGTACATCCGAGTGTTACCCTTGAGTCGTAGCTAGGCTTCGCCCTTACTCATACGTACCCCCCGTACTACTATCAGTATTACTCCCACAACAGTTGGCGCCCACCGTGGGGCATCACGTCTAGCAAACTCTGGCGCAAGTCGAGATTTAGTTTTCCCTGTCATCATGTTGGCACTTGGCGATGAGATCATTTTCAACAGCCTCCGCTTCATCGCCGACGGTTCGGCTTGGTTGCACGAGGCACCACTGGACTCGGATGCGTTCCCAGCCCGCGGTGCGATGTGACGCACTTCAGCGCAGCGGCACACGACATTCTTCTGCGACAGCCATCGGAGCCTTACGGCTCTGTGCCGGCTCGTCCGGCATCCAGCCGCCGCAAGCGCTCCAGGCGTTCGCAGCTGTAGCGGTAGCTCAAGCACATTATGGTGCGGCAGCCTACTTCCGAGCAGGTGGTCGTACTCGACTCCGGTGAACCCACCGTCAGCTTGTCCCCCACGACGGGCGACGAGTTGTCTGATGGGTCCGAGTGCGAAAGCAGTGAGACCGCTGTAGAGATATTGATGGCACACACCACCAACCACGAACCTCCTGGGTATTCCGCAGGCGGCTCCCGTGGCCGAGATGGTGGCCGAAACGACGGCCACACCGACGCCTATTTTCCCCAGCCTCTCAGTCGGGAGCAGCGGGAGGAGCGGAGGAGGAGGGACGACGAAGTCCTACTCATCCCTATCACGGGAACTTCCCCAAAGGAGATAGCTCTGGAGGCTATGCGCCCAGCCACCTTGGCTGAGCGCGAGCGCCTTGAGCGACTCCAGCGGTCACTCGACGACCGTGCAGCCAAGGAGTAACCTAGCTCTAGTCACAGTCGGCGGCGGTTATTTCTGGATTACAGGACGCCCAAGATCCCGGTGATGCGCACATCAATGGAGAACCTGGCCACAACCACTCGGGTAGCTGAATCTATTCAGTCGTCCGGTTCTGTGGCTGGGGAGGGCATTCGGCAGATTTAGACTCTGCTGAAGACTGCCCTGACACAAAATTCAGAGGTGTCCCAGTCGCACCAGTGTATTTACAGCAAGTCCACTCGGGCTAACACAGTTCAATCCGCGCACAGCCCGTATACTTATGGGAAGCATTGACATTCTCCTCCTCCTCCGAGAGGCCAGTGATACCTCTCCAACGTATCGATAATTTATGAAATATTCATGCCATGATTGCCTATGTTTACAATACCATATGGTTTTGATGCACTTTATATGATTTATTTAGAACTAACCCGGACTGACGCTGTTTTCAGCAGAATTACCGTGGTGTTATTTTTGTGTAGAAAATGAAAGTTCTCGAAATCGCCTGAAACCTTTTTATGATTTTTTCTGGAGAAAATAAGTAATACTGGAGCGAAGAACCACCGGAGGGGAGCCACCCGTGGGGCACAAGCCATCAGGGCGTGACCCCCCTAGGTCGCGCCCTGATATGTAGTGGGGCCCACGTAGCTCCATTGCGCGTGATTCCAACGCTGAAAAATCCTATAAATCCCAGAAACCCCAGAAATAAACAGAGACTCTCCGTTCCGCCACCACAACTCTCTATATCGACGAAAAACCAATCTGGAGCCGTTCCAGTACCCTGCCGGAGAGGGGAAACCATCACCAGTGGCCCTCTTCATCATCCCGGCGGAGGCCATGACAAGGAGGGAGTAGTTCACCCTCGGGGCTGAGGGTTTGTACCAGTAGCTATGTGTTCAATCTCTGTCTCTCGTGTTCTTGAGATGTCACGATCTTGATGTATCACGGGATTTGTTAATATAGTCGGATCATATGATGTTATTCCCTTGCTATCATGTTGTGATGAATTGAATCTTTCCCTTTGAGATCTCATTATGTTGGATTGAATATTGGGTTTGAGAACACTTGATGTACGTCTTGCGTGGGATACCCGTAGTGACATTGGGGTATTCTATTGATTCACTTGATATATGTTGAGGCATCAACTTGCGGATTCTGGTGACCTTGGGGATCTATGCATAGTGGTTGATTGCACGTTTTCATACCACGTTCTCCGATAGAAATCTTGGGGTGCTCCTTGAAGTTCTTTGTGTTGGATTGAATATGATAGATCTGAAATTGTTTGATGCATGTCACATAATTTACCCACGGATACTTGAGGTGACATTGGAGTATCTAGGTGACATTAGGATTGATTGATATGTATCATTGGTGTTGTTCTAGTACGAACTCTAGGGCTATTTGTGACACTCCTAGGAATAGCCAAAAAGATTGATCGGAAAGACAAACTTTGAGGTGGTTCTACTACCTACACCAATTTCATCTTATTGTTCTCCGCTAGATAGGAACTTTGGAGTGATTCTTTGTTGCACGTTGAGGGATGATCATATGATTCAACTATGTTAGCATTGTTGGGAGTTTGCACTAGTGAAAGTATGAACCCTAGGCCATGTTTCCAAGCATTAATATACCGTTTTGCTCGTTGTTTTACACTTGTTACCTTGCTGTTTTTATATTTTCAGATTACAAAAACCTATATCTACCATCCATAATGCACTCGTATCACCATCTCATCGCCGAACTAGTGCACCTATACAATTTACCTTTGTATTGGGTGTGTTGGGGACACACGAGATTTCTTGTATTTGATTACAGGGTTGTTTGAGAGAGACCATCTTCATCCTACACCTCCCACGGATTGATAAACCTTAGGTCATCCACTTGAGGGAAAATTGCTACTGTCCTACAAAACTCTGCGCTTGGAGGCCAACAAAGTCTACAAGAATAAAGTTGCGTAGTAGACATCAAGCCGTTTTCTGGCGCCGTTTCCGGGGAGGTGAGTGCTTGAAGGTATATCTTTATATCTTGCAATTAAATCTTTTAGTTTCTTGTTTTTCACTAGTTTGGTTTTATAAAAGAAAACTAAAAAATATGGAGTTTAGGTTGCCTCAATTGCTTCGTCTTTTTAATGTCTTTCGTGAAAATACTTAATGAGAATTCCTTGAATGATGAGCATGATTGCAATGTTGCTAGTATGAATTCTCTGAATATCCATGATACTAATGATATGCAAAGCCACAAGGTTGGGGATGCTATGTTTGATGAAGATTATATTTTTAGTCCCTCAAGTTTTGATGAGCAAATTTATTATGATGATGGCATGCCTCCTATCTATGATGATTATGATGATGACATGTATGCTATAAAGAGTGATAGTAACCATGAAACTTGTCATCATGATTTTAATATTCAATGTGGTTATGTCAATCAAGTATCTCATGATAGTAATTTTTTTGGTTTTTCTCCCACTACTATGAATGAGAAGAAATTTGCTTATGTGGGGAGTAATAAATTTTGTATGCTTGTGGATCATGAAAAGAATGCTTTATGTGATAGTTATATTGTGGAATTTATTCATGATGCTACTGGAAATTATTATGAGGGAGGAACATATGCTCATAGGAATTGCAATAATATCAAGTTTCCTCTCTATGTGTTAAAAGTTTTGAAGTTATGCTTGTTTTGCCTTCCTATGCTAGTTGATTCTTGCTCCCATAAATTGTTTGCTCACAAAATCCCTATGCATAAGAAGTGGGTGATACGTCTCCAACGTATCTATAATTTTTGATTGTTCCATGCTGATATATTATCATTCTTAGATAATTTTTGGGTTATTATTTACCAATTTATAATATTTTTAAGCACTAACCTATTGACCCAGTGCCAAGTGCCAGTTGTTGTTTTCTGCGTGTTTTTTTACTTTGCAGATTTCCTTTACCAAATGAAGTCCAATTGCCACGAAACTTTTTGACGATGTTTATGGACCAAAAAAAGACCAACAAGCCTCGGAGGATAGCCGGGAACCTCAGGGAGGCTCCACAAGCCAACAGGGCGCGACCCTAGGGGCGCGCCCTGATAGCTTGTGGGCCCCCTGTGCCTCTCCCGACCTCGTTCTCTGGCCTATAAATTCTTATTAATCCTGGAAACCCTCAGGAGAGCCTCGAAAACCTTTTTCCGCCGCCGTAAGTCTCTGTTCTGCCGCGATCCCATCTGGAGCTCTGTTCCGGCACCCTGCCGGAGGGGGGATCGATCATGGAGGGCCTCTTCATCAATCTTGCTGCCCTCATGATGATGTGTGAGTAGTACACCACAGTCCTACGGGTCCATAGCTAGTACCTAGATGGCTATCTCTCTCTCATATGATCTTCAATACAATGATCATCGCATCTTCGCTTTGATCCATCCGATGTAATCCTATTGTGCGGTGTGTTTGTTGGGATCCGATGAATTGTGGATTTATGTTCAGATTATTCATGAAAAGTATTTGAGATACCTCTGGTATATATTGTCTCTTAATTGCATGATCATTATAGCTTCCTAATGCTCCCCGATTTATTGTTGTGCTTTGGCCAAGTAGATTGATAGTTCTTCGATGGGAGTAGTGCGTTGTAGTAGGTTCAACCTGACGAGTTTCTATATCCCAGTGACAGAAAGGGAGAAGATACATCTTTGTGTTGCTGCTACTAAGGATAAAACAATGGGGTTTATTCATATTAATTGAGTTTACTTTGTCTACATCATGTCATTGTTCTCCAAGCATTACTCTGTTTTACTTAATACTCTAGATGCATGCTGGATAACGGTCGATGGGTGGAGTAATAGTAATAGGTGCAGACAGGAGTCGGCCTATTTACTTATGGACGTGATACCTATATAGACATGATCATTGCCGTGAATATCTCATAACTATCCGCTTTATGTCAATTGCCCAACAGTAATTTGTTACCCTCCGTAGGTTGCCTACATGAGAGATGCCGCTAGGGAACACTATGGCCCCCGGGTTTATTCACTTATATATTCGCAAACGCTATTGCTACCTTTATGCCTTTATTTACCTTTTATTTTATTTTGCAATTTATATTTATCAACAATTATCTACATAACTCATTTGCTTGCAAATAACGAGATCAAGGGGATTGACAACCCTCTTGCCCGCGTTGGGTGCAAGTCGTTTGTTCTTTTGTGTGCAGTCGCTGAACACGGTTGAGAAGTGATATTCCTATTGGTTCGATAAACCTTGGTTTCATAACTGAGGGAAATACTTACCCACCTTGTGCTGCAACTACCCGTTCTTCTTCATAGAAAACCCAACGCAGATCACAAGTATCAGGAAGGATTTCTGGCGCCGTTGCCGGGGAATATCATCATCAACTATCAAGTAGATTCTCACAAATTTGCATTCACTTGTTTATCTTTTTATTTGCTGTTATATTTAGTGTGTGTCATAAAAATCAAAAATACAAAAAATATTTATCTTTGCTTGTTTTTCTTGTTACCTTGCTCGCTTGCCTAGCTATGTTATCTTTATGTTTATCAAAAACAAACAGAAAGTTCTAAGCAAAAATCTAAAGATAAATGGATCCTCATCCACTTGGTAATCTTTTCAAAAGACCCAATTATGTTGAACCAATTGCTAGTGAGTTGAGTGCACTAGATTTTCCTTATGAGGTCTTGCTTGAAAATCATGAATCTAAAAATTGTGAAATTTATAAAGTGATTCATGATAGTTCCTTGAATGAAAAGCATGATTGCCATGTTGTTAGTATTAATTCTATGAATATCAATTGTGCTAATGATCATGATTGGGGTGATAATCATGATGTTTCTTGTGATCTTGATAATTCTATGCTTCGTGATGAATCTATTATTGATTATGATATTTGCAACACTACTAAAAGAGGGTTTGATCCCACAACCTTGGACGATTATAAGACTTGTATGCATATGGAGCATAAAGAGAATGTTTTACTTGATAGTTATATTGTTGAGTTTGATTATGATCCTACATGTAATTATTATGAGAGAGGCAAATATGGTTATAGGAATTTTCATGTTACTCACATACCTCTCTTTGAATTGAAATTATTAATGCTTCACTCTTCCTATTTGCATATGCAAGATTTCACTTGTCTTGAGAATTTATTTTCCTATAAAGTGCCTATGCATAGGAAGTATGTTAGACTTAGATGTGTATTTCACATGCTTTATGATGCTCTCTTTGTGCTTCAATTATTATCCTTTATGTGTGGATCATTGAAATCTCAAGCCTATCTTGATGGCTATAAAGAAAGAGCTTGTTGGGAGACAACCCAATAGTTATCATAACTTTCTGTTTATTTTGAATAACATGATTATTGCCTCTGTAATGATTATTGTTTTGTTTAAATTAGTGTTTGTGCCAAGTAAAGCCTTTGGGATGACTCACAAGATGAGTAGAATTGACACCAGTACAAGAATTTTCGTTTTTTGCTGGAGTGCGATAATGATCTGAATTTTTTACAAAGTGTTTCTATACAAATTTCGAGGTTGTCCTAATTTTTCAGAATTTTTAGAGTTACATAAGTATGCGTGCTTACAGATCATTACAGACTGTTCTGTTTTAAACAGATTCTATTTTACTTGTGTAGTTTGCTTGTTTTGATGATGCTATGGATTGTATTGGGGGGTATAAGCCATGGAGAAGTTTAAACAAAGTACCTATTATGGAAAATTTAAATTTGAATCAATTTATAACAGTGCCTAAAGTATTTGATATGTCGCTTATACTAACGGATCTCACGAAGTTTTGTTGAGTTTTGTGTGATTGAAGTTTTCAAGTTTTGGGTGTTATCACGATGAGCTAAAGAATGAAGAGAGGCAAGAGCCTAAGATTGGGGATGCCCAAGGCACCCCAAGGTAATATTCCAAGGAATACTCAAGAGTCTAAGCTTGGGGATGCCCCGGGAAGGCATCCCCTCTTTCGTCTCAATTCATCGGTATGTCACTTGGAGCTATATTTTTATTCGTCACATGATATGAGTTTTGCTTGGAGCGTCTTTTGCTTTAGTTTGCTTTTACTTTCAGTTTGCCACAATCATTGTTTGCTGGACACACCTATCTAAGAGAGACACACCTTCATCATAATTTGCTAGAATACTCTATGTGCTTCACTTATATCTTTTGAGCTCCGTAGTTGCTCTAGTACTTCACTTATGTCTTTTTGAGCACGGTGGTGTGTAGATTTTATAGAAATAATTTCACTCTCGTTCTTCACTTATATTTGTTTGAGAGTTATCAAATAGTGACGGTAATTTTCATGGGTCATAAGACTAGTCAAAAAATATTAGGTATCCAATGAGTGATAATCAAAACCATCATGTAGCACATATAGAGAATGAGGATTGATAATATTGATGTAGTAATCTGAAAAGGTGTGAGTCCAAAAATTTTAATTTGTAGAAGTGTCAATATTCAAAGATGTTAATTTCTTATTTGTCTAAAAAGTAAAAGGGCATGGTGATGATGTGTAGCATTTCTATTCCTTGTTGAAATCCTAGTGTTGTTTCGGGTCGGAAGCGCGCGATGGTTAACTCCTCCCAACCTCTTCCCTCGGGGCATGCGGAGAATACTTTGATTTGTGTTAAAACTAATAAAACTTTGCAATAAGTATATGAGTTCTTTATGACTAATGTGAAACCATGGACATACGCAATCACACCGTCCCATATTTGATAGCCTCTTCGGTGTCGTGCATAGCCCATTCTCACCTCGAGGATCGGTGCAACTCTCGCCGGTGCATCCAAACCTCGTGACATGATATGCTCTATCACACATAAGCCTTATTATATATTCCTAAAAACAGCCACCATACCTACCTGTCATGGCATTTCCATAGCCATTCCGAGATATATTGCCATGCAAATTCCATCGTCACTTCACATGACTAGTTCGTTCATCATCATATTGCTTTGCATGATCATACAGAGCTGACCTAGTATTTGTGGCAAAGCCACCATTCATATATTTTTGATACATGTCACGCTAGATCATTGCACATCCTGGTACACTGCCAGAGGCATTCATATAGAGTCATATCTTCATATCAGTTCTCCATATTGAGTTGTAAGTAAATAAAAGTGTGATGATCATCATTGTTAGAGCATTGTCCCAGTGAGAAAAGAATGATGGAGACCATGACTCCCCCACAAGTCGGGAAGAGTCTCCGGACAAAAATGAAAATGGGGGAGGCCAAATGAGCCCACCATATATATATATATATAAATATAAAAGAATGAGAGAAAATGAGAGAAGGGACTTTGCTACTATCCTTTACCACACTTGTGCCTCAAAGTGGCACCATGTTCCTCATTTGTCGAGAGTCTCATGATATATCACTTCCATATTGCTAGTGGGAATTTCATTATTTTAAAACTTGGCTTGTATATTCCGATGACGGGCTTCCTCAAATGCCCGAGGTCTTCATGAGCAAGCAAGTTGGATGCACACCCACTTAGCTTCATTTGAGCTTTCATACACTTATAGCTCTAGTGCATCATTATTGCATGGAAATCCCTACTCCTTGCATTGACATCTATCGATGGGCATCTCCACTTTTACCCTATTGATATCTACCACCATATTTTATTCCACCTAAACGCTATGTCCAATGGCTCATGATACGTCTCCAATGTATCTATAATTTTTGCTTGTTCCATGCTGTTATATTATCATTCTTGGATGTTTTACAACCATTTTATAGCAACTTTATATCATTTTTTGGGACTAACCTATTGACATAGTGCCAAAGTGCCAGTTGCTGTTTTTGCTTGTTTTTTACTTCGCAGAATATCAATACCAAACGGAGTCCAATCGCGACGAAACTTTTTGGAGATTTTTTCTGGACCAGAAGACACCCAGTGGGCCAAAGAGGTGCCGGAGAGGTGGGCCGTGGAGACCACAACCCACCAGGGCGCGCCAGGGGGGCCCCGGCGTGCCCTGATGGGTTGTGCCCTCCTCGGGGGCCCTCTCCACCGCCTCTGATGCCTATAAATTCCCAAATATTCCAAAAACCCTAGGGGAGTCGACGAAACACAATTCCAACCGCCGCAAGTTCCAGAACCTCGAGATCCAATCTAAACACCATCACGGAGGGGTTCATCTTCTTCATAGGTGCCTCTCCGATGATGCGTGAGTAGTCCACCATAGGCCTACAGGTCCGTAGGCAGTATCTAGATGGCTTCCTCTCTCTCTCTCTTATGATTCTCAATACAATGGTCTCTTGGAGATCTATTTGATGTAAAATTTTGCGGTGTGTTTGTTGGGATCCGATGAATTTTGAGTTCATGATCAGTTTCTATCCATGAATATTATTTGAGTCTTCTTTGATCTCTTATATGCATGATTTCTTATAGCCTCGTATTTATTCTTCGAATCTTTGGTTTAGTTAGGCCAACTAGATCGATTTTTCTTGCCATAGGAAGAGGTGCTTTGTGATGGGTTCGATCTTGCGGTGTCCTTTCCCAGTGACAGAAGGGGCAGCAAGGCACGCATGTATCATTGCTATTAAGGATAACAAGATGGGGTCTATTCCTACATGAATAGATCTTGTCTACATCATGTCATCGTTCTTATTGCATTACTCCGTTTTTCCATGAACTTAATACACTAGATGCATGCTGGATAGCGGTCGATGTGTGGAGTAATAGTGGTAGATGCAGGCAGGAGTCGGTCTACTTATCTTGGACGTGATGCCTATATAATGATCACCGCCTTGGATATCGTCATGACTATTCGATTTTCTAGCAATTGCCCAACAGTAATTTGTTCACCCACCGTGCGCTATACTCATGAGAGAAGCCACTAGTGAACCCTATGGCCCCCGGGTCTACTTTCCAACTTATTGCTTTCCGTTCTATCTTTTTGCATCTTTGTTTTCAGATATACAAAACCAAAAAACCAAAAACATATTGCTGCATATTTTATTTGCTCTTTTTATTTTTTGTTCTTGAGAGATCTATCTCTCCTATCTATCACTATCTAATCTATCTTTTTACCGTAGAGAGATTGACAACCTCTCTTTCGCATCGGGTTGCAAGTATTTGTTGTTTGTGTGCAGATGCTTCTTATTGGGTGGTGGTGATCCTCCTACTGGTTCAATAACCTTGGTTTCATAACTGAGGGAAATACTTACCGTCGCTGTGCTGCATCATCCCTTCCTCTTTGGGGAAATACCGACGCAGTCTCAAGCCACGTCAGCTCACGCTCATGTATTGCGTGAAGAATAAAAGCTTATGCACCTTGAAAAAGTACGATCCAATTGCCTGACTTGGGTACCATGGCGCTTGACATTTGTATTAATGTGGTGAAGATGGAGCCATGCCTTGCTAATTAAATAAGATGAATAAGGGGTAGACATCTTTTGAGGATCGTATGCTTTGAAAAATTTAATGATTTTGTTTCTTATACTAATAAGTATTACTATGTTAATGTCTATTGATTCATCGTTTCTCATTGAGCATACATGCATAAAGATTACATAGTGGATAGCATGTCAGATCAAAAATTCTGTTTTATCATTTACCTACTCGAGGACGAGCAGGAATTAAGCTTGGGGGTGCTTGATACGTCTCCAACGTATCTATAATTTTTGAATGTTCCATGATGATATATTATCATTCTTAGATACTTTTTGGGTCATTATTTACCAATTTATAATATTTTTGAGCACTAACCTATGGACCCAGTGCCAAGCGCCAGTTACTGTTTTCTGCGTGTTTTTTTACTTTGCAGATTTCCTTTACCAAACGAAGTCCAATTGCCACGAAATTTTTTGATGATTTTTTATGGACCAAAACAAGACCAACAAGCCTTGGAGGATAGCTGGGAGCCTCAGGGAGGCTCCACAAGCGAATAGGGCGAGACCCCAGGGGGGCCGCGCCCTGATAGCTTGTGGGCCCCCTGTGGCTCTCCCGACCTTGTTCTCTAGCCTATAAATTCTTATTAATCCTGGAAACCCTGAGGAGAGCCTCGAAAACCTTTTTCCGCCGCCGCAAGTCTCTGTTCCACCGCGATCCCCTATGGAGCTCCGTTCCGGTACCCTGCCGAGGGGGGGGGTCGATCATGGAGGGCCTCTTCATCAATCTTGCTGCCCTCATGATGATGTGTGAGTAGTTCACCACACACCTACGGGTCCATAGCTAGTACCTAGATGGATATCTCTCTCTCATATGATCTTCAATACAATGATCATCGCATCTTCGCTTTGATCCATCCGATGTAATCCTATTGTGCGGTGTGTTTGTTGGGATTCGATGAATTGTGGGTTTATATTCAGATTATTCATGAAAAGTATTTGAGATACCTCTGATATATATTGTCTCTTAATTGCATGATCATTATAGCTTCGTAATGTTCTCCAGTTTATTGATGTGCTTTGGCCAAGTAGATTGATATTTCTTCGGTGGGAGTAGTGCATTGTAGTAGGTTCAACCTGACGAGTTTCTATATCCGAGTGACAGAAAGGGAGAAGATGCGTCTTTGTGTTGCTGCTACTAAGGATAAAACGATGGGGTTTATTCATATTAATTGAGTTTACTTTGTCTACATCATGTAATTGTTCTCCAAGCATTACTCTGTTTTACTTAATACTCTAGATGCATGCTGGATAGCGGTCGATGGGTGGAGTAATAGTAATAGGTGCAGGCAGGAGTCGGCCTATTTTCTTATGGATGTGATGCCTATATAGACATGATCATTGCCGTGAATATCGCATAACTATCCGCTTTTCTGTCAATTGCCCAACAGTAATTTGTTACCCACCGTACGTTACCTACATGAGAGATGCCGCTAGGGAACACTATGGCCCCCGGG
Source organism: Elymus sibiricus (assembly GCA_039707655.1). Lineage (NCBI taxonomy): Eukaryota > Viridiplantae > Streptophyta > Magnoliopsida > Poales > Poaceae > Elymus > Elymus sibiricus. The sequence continues at coordinate 42,122,816 of CM077671.1, forward strand.
TCTATTCACTTATATATTCGCAAACGCTATTGCTACATTGCTGCCTTTATTTACCTTTTATTTTATTTTGCAATTTATATTTATCAACAATTATCTACACAACTCATTTGCTTGCAAATAACGAGATCAAGGGGATTGACAACCCTCTTGCCCGCGTTGGGTGCAAGTCGTTTGTTCTTTTGTGTGCAGTCATTGAAGACCGTTGAGAAGTGATATTCCTATTGGTTCGATAAACCTTGGTTTCATAAGTGAGGGAAATACTTACCCACCTTGTGCTGCAACTACCCGTTCCTCTTCACGGAAAACCCAACGCAGAACACAAGTATCAGTGGGTTTGACTTAAATGTGTTTGTAATGAGATTCATGATGCTTTTTTGCATGTTTCAAATATTATTCCTATGTGAGCATCATTGAAATCATCATGCCTAGCTAAAAGGCTTTAAAGAAAAGCGCTTGTTGGGAGACAACCCAACACTTTTCCTTTCTGTTTTTGTGTGTTCACATGATTAAGCTACTGTATTAATCATGTTTTGTGTCTTTTATTTCAATAATGTGCCAAGTAAAGCCTTTGGGATAGTATGGATACTTATTGATTTGATTCTGTGCAAAAACAGAAACTTTTGCCTCCAGTAAATAATTTCTATGATTTTACTGGAGCATCAAAAAATTCTGAAATTTTTACACAGTATTTTTCTGAAAATTCTTTAAGTTTTCCTAATTTTTCATAATTTTTAGAGACAGGTAAGTATGGTTACACTACAGATCTTCGCAGACTGTTCTGTTTTTGACAGATTCTATTTTGCAGGCATAGTTTGCTTGTTTTAGTGTTCCCATTTCTTATATTCAGTGATATAAATTATGTTAATGGTATAATACAGTAGGTATTATGTGAGAACAATTATGAATCTTGTATTGACAGTACCTAAGTGAATGATCTTTATTTATTATACTAACCCATCTCACGAAGTTCCGTTAAGTTTTGTGTGATTGAAGTTTTCAAGTTTTGGGTGAGATACCGATATGAGGAGAATAAGGAGTGACAAGAACCTAAGCTTGGGGATGCCCAAGGCACCCCCAAGGTAATATCCAAGGAAGATTCAAGCGCCTAAGCTTGGGGATGCCCCGGAAGGCATCCCCTCTTTCGTCTTCAACACTATCGGTATATCTTACTTGGAGCTATATTTTTATTCATCACATAATATGTGTTTTGCTTGGAGTGTCATTTTATTTTGTTTGTATCTGTTATATGTTATCTATAATTTTATTTTTCAATAAAAAGTTCCAGGAATAGCCTTTAGGATGCTTGAATTGCATGTTTGATGTGTGCTGTGTAAAAGCAGAAACTTTTGCTGTAGTGTTTGAATTTTAATATTTTACTGGAACGTGAAAAGTTTCTGAAATTTTTACAAAGTATTTTCATATAAATTCTTTAGCCTTTCCTAAATTTTCATAATGTTTTGAGTTACAGAAGTACACTTGTTTAATAGATTGCTACAGACTGTTCTGTTTGGACAGATTGTTGTCATAGTTTTGTTATCTACTTATCCTATAGTTTCCATAGCCTATATTGGTATATATAAATTGTGGAAATGATAGTAAACAGTAGATGATGTTTGAAAATTATTGTGCAACTTGTCTTGGAAGTACATGAAGTGTTGATTTGTTCTTATGTGTACTAACCTATCTCACGAGTTCTTTTTGAGTTTTGTGTGGATGAAGTTTTTGAGACTTAGGTGAAACCGGGATATGAGAGGATTGAACGATATGCAAAAGCTCAAGCTTGGGGATGCCCAAGGCACCCCAAGTAAATATTTCAAGAAGTCTCAAGCATCTAAGCTTGGGGATGATACGCATCCCACGTCTCTTCATCAAACAAATATCGGTTAGCCTATGTTTAGCCTAAATTTTTATTTGTCCACATGATATGTGCTATTCTTGGAATGAATTTTTATTTAGTTTGTTGTTTTAATAAAATACTCAGATCTGAAAATCTTTATTAAGAGAGAGAGAGTCCTCACATAGTTACTTTATTGTTTGACTACTCATTGATCTTCACTTATATCTTTTGTGAGTAGTTCAAAATTTACTCTTGTGCTTCACTTATATCCTGAGAGTAAATTGTGAATGAATGAAATATCATAAATCTGAAATTATCCATGTGCTATATTCTTAGTAGCAAGTTCACCTTTGGTTTAGAAAGTAAAATCTATTAAAGTTTAACAATCACTGTATTGGTCATATGAGCAATTCATGAATGATTAGTATAAGAAAGAGAACTTTCACATACAAATCTATTATCTTGGACATCTTTTATGTTTGTGAATACCCATTAATTATTTTGAAACTTGATCAAATAGTTGAAGTTGGACAATGAAGACAACGTAATGGTTATGTTTGGGTATATTTGCATAGAAGTTATATTGTTATGGATCCTCTAACATGTGGTGCTTGTTTAGAACCTTTTGCTAGCCAAAACTTCGTACTAAGTAGAGATACTACTTGTGCATCCAAATCCTTGAGCGAAGGCTCTTCCATGAGAGTCCACCATACCTACCTATATATGGTATTTCACTGCCATTCCAAGTAAATTTGCTTGTGCCACCTCTAAAACCTTCAAATAAACATCCGTTTTGTGTGCTCATACCGCTCATGGAGCGACGGGGCGGTCATTATCTTCCATGTTAAGCGAGTTATTCTCAAGATGAGTGTTTATTCACTTGTCATTGCACGAGAGAGGCTGGTAAAAAGGATGCCCAGTCCTGCATAATACAAAATTAAATAAACAAAAACTCCCCCTAGAAAGTTGATTGTTTGGAGGGCAACCGTGGATTCAGCCAGCCATGGAATGTGTTTGAATGGTGGAGAGGGAGTAAAATTCCAATTCTGTTTGGGAACCACCAATAATGCGATTAGCATGGAAGATATTGAAAACTTTGTTGTGACGTTGACAGGAAAAACACACCCCTCAAAATTACATATTCATCTCTGTTTTAAACAATGAGCTCTGGCACCTATGCAAATCCCTGCTTCCCTCTGTGAAAGGACAATCTATTTACTTTCATGCTATTTCCTATTCATGGTGAGTCAACTTCTTATTCCAACGTTAGTCTATTAGTTGGTAAGCATCATGTGGTGGGGAAAGATCCAAACATATATATCCAGTCAAATATATCTGATCATGATTCATTATTGTTGACAATTATCTGCATGATAAGTATGTTGGGAGGCGAAACATTAAGCCCCTATCTTTCTATGTATTCGATGGATGTTGTTTGTTCTAAAAATATGCCTTGAGTATTAGCAATCATAAAAGACTACTCCCTCCGCCCGGAAATACTTGTCCTATAAATAAATAAAATGGATGTATCTATAACTAAAATAAATCTAGATACATCCATTTTTAGGACAAGTATTTTCGGACGGAGGGAGTATATGATAATTGAGTATGTGGAGCTCTTACTAGACTTGATGATGCATTAAAATTGTTTGGTGACCAAGAACATAGATTGTTAAGTTTCAAGTGAATGAATTGTTTGAACCATGACATGTGAATCGATTGCTACTCTATCATGATGATTTTTATGAGAAAAATTTGCTGGTTATGATGCTAGAAAAATGACTGAAATTATCAATGATCAAACTTATAAATTATGCTAGCATTCACACTTCATAAATTATTTCTTTTATCATTTACCTACTCGAGGACGAGCAGGAATTAAGCTTGGGGATGCTGATACGTCTCCAACGTATCAATAATTTATGAAGTATTCATGCCATGATTGCCTAAGTTTACAATACTTTTATATGGTTTTGATGCACTTTATATGATTTATTTAGAACTAACCCGGACTGACGCTGTTTTCAGCAGAATTACAGTGGTGTTGTTTTTGTGCAGAAAATGAAAGTTCGCGGAATTGCCTGAAACTTTTTTATGATTTTTTCTGGAGAAAATAAGAAATACTGGAGCGAAGAACCACCGGAGGGGAGCCACCCGTGGGGCATAAGCCATCAGGGCGCGACCCCCTAGGTCGCGCCCTGATATGTGGTGGGGGCCCACGTAACTCCGTTGTGCGTGATTCCAACACTGAAAAATCCTATAAATCCCAGAAACCCCAGAAATAAACAAAGACTCTCCGTTCCTCTGCCGCAACTCTCTGTATCGACGAAAAACCAATCTGGAGCCGTTCTAGTACCCTGCCGGAGAGGGGAAACCATCACCGGTGGCCATCTTCATCATCGCGGCGGAGGCCATGACAAGGAGGGAGTAGTTCACCCTCGGGGCTGAGGGTATGTACCAATAGCTATGTGTTCAATCTCTCTCTCTCGTGTTCTTGAGATGTCACGATCTTGATGTATCATGGGCTTTGTTAATATAGTCGGATCGTATGATGTTATTCCCTTGCTATCATGTTGTGATGAATTGAATCTTTCCCTTTGAGATCTCGTTATGTTGGATTGAATATTGGGTTTGAGAACACTTGATGTACGTCTTGCGTGGGATACCCATAGTGACATTGGGGTATTCTATTGATTCACTTGATATATGTTGAGGCATTAACTTGCGGATTCCGGTGACCTTGGGGATCTATGCATAGGGGTTGATTGCACGTTTTCATACCACGTTCTCCGATAGAAATCTTGGGGTGCTCCTTGAAGTTCTTTGTGTTGGATTGAATATGATAGATCTGAAATTGTTTTGATGCATGTCGCATAATTTACCCACGGATACTTGAGGTGACATTGGAGTATCTAGGTGACATTAGGGTTGATTGATATGTATCATTGGTGTTGTTCTAGTACGAACTCTAGGGCTGTTTGTGACACTTCTAGGAATAGCCAAAAAGATTGATCGGAAAGAATAACTTTGAGGTCGTTCTACTACCTACACCAATTTCATCTTATTGTTCTCCGCTAGATAGGAACTTTGGAGTGATTCTTTGCTGCACGTTGAGGGATGATCCTATGATTCAACTATGCTAGCATTGTTGGGAGATTGCACTAGCACTAGTGCAGAAAAGCCTAGCTATGGCATGGCGGAAATGGCCATGCTGGCGTGGACGCCCGACGCCACCGATAAGGCGCCACAGTTAAAAAATACTACTGACGTTGGGTTCGACGCCAGCACTATTCCATGCGTTTATGGCATGCCACTTGTCCAACGTCAGCAATAATATACGTCAGTAGTGGCATTGGATGTTAGTGCTATGCCAGCAATGTAATTTTCAGATTTAAACCAAATCTGTACAGCAGTGCGATACAGCAAAAATGACAGCATAATCAAAGGTTTAGACTGTAATTAAACAGTACATTGCAAATACCAAAATCTAAGTTCAAGAGTCATTATTTATTGACATTATTCAGAAAAGTATCAAAAAGAGGCATATAACACAAGTACACACAAGTTCGGATAAATTAATAGGAGGTGGTAAGACACCATAAGATATGCCACGCATGCCTACTAGCTAGCTAACTCGGACAATACGCCGGGCGGAGTCAGGATCATAGTCTGGAGTAAGTGGACCATCATCATCGCTGCCAGCAGGCTTGTAGTAGACCATGATCTCGTCACCATCGTAGTCAAGGTAGAATGTGGCTCTCTCCCCAGCTTCCATCTCGTAAGCAGTCGCAAGAGCTGTCAGACCAGTGCAACCGAAATAGGTGCGGTCTGACTCGTTGGTGACAAGGCAATTGAAGCGTTCGTCCGTCACCATCTTCATTAGGGTGCATTGGAACGTGATAGTTGCATCAAGCGGAACTCAAAACTTCTCTAAGAAGTCACGCCTTGCCCCGCAAGGGATGACCTGAGCGAAATTTGAAAAATTAACTAGTTAGACAATTTCGGCCGCAAACGTATCATATGAAACTGAATCAGAACATGTTGAACTAAATCATATATATACCGTCTTAGCAATGAAGTCCTTCGGAAGATCGATGAAGAACTTCCTATCCTTCTGGCATCTCAAAGCACCACAAGTCTTACCCGGGGCATCCATTTCTTGCTGTCAATATCGTTGATCAAAGTAAGCATAGATCATTAAACTAAATAACTAACACATCAAAATAGAACATATATGCACTAGTAATTAAGCAATTCTACAAATGATGCACGGTTCAAACATATAATAACATGCATAATTAAGTTAAACAATCATTCATATATGAAATAACTAATGCTACGTCCATCTCTAGCAAGCTACCGGCCAGAGGGGCCGGCCTTGTGGTCATCCCTGGTGGACCTAAGACAACGCAGTAGCGACTGAACCTCCTCATCCTCCTCGAGCTTATCCCAATCTATGGGATCCTCCTCTGCGCTCTTCTTCGCTGCATACTGAAGGAGCATCATCTTGTTGGTCTCTAAGAGTTTGTCATCTCTCGCAAGCTCCGTCACTAATGGGTCGAACAATTGTTGCTCGGCCTGGAGGTTCTCCTTCTCCTCAGCCCTAGTGCATATCCTTATGTTCTCCGGCGCGAGGAACTGCGCGTACTCACGACAATCAGGGAAGTTTAGAATCGCTTTTTCCTTGTGATACTCAACCGCCTTTGCATCGTAGGCACACGCCGCTAACTCTGGGGTGTCCAAGTGGCCAAGCTGGTGGACGACATTATACTTCGTGATGGTTGCATAGTACTTTGTACCCATCTGTCGCACACCACGAAACTTTGGAGCCATATGACTGTACCTGCAACACCTGTATATATACAATCTATAGACATTGTAATTAAACTACAAAACTATACTAAAATCTGAAACTACAAAACTACACTAAAATCTGAAACTACAAAACTACACTAAAAATCTCAAACTACACAACTACACTAAAAATGAGAAACTACACAAACTACACTAAAAATCAGAAACTACACAACTATGTACAGTAAAAATCTGAAACTACACAAACTACACTAAAAATCTGAAACTACACAACTACACTAAATATTTGAAACTACACAAACTACACTAAAAATCTGAAACTACACAAACTACACTAAAAATCTGAAACTACACAAGTACACTAAAAATCGGAAACTACACAAACTACACTAAAAATCTGAATCTACACAACTACACTAAAATCTGAAACTACACAACTCCAGCACAAATCTGCACTACACAACTACATTAAAATCTGAAACTACAATTACTCACCCGCGATGGAGGCGATGGGACGGCGGTGGAGGAACGGAGATGGCGACGCCGGTGGAGGCGTAGAGACGGCGACAACGGTGGTGGCGCGGAGACGGCGACGGCGGAGGTGGAGATGGAGACGGCGACGATGGAGGTGGAGATGGAGAGGGATATGACAGCGATGTGGAGTCGGAGATGGCGACGGCGGCCGGGGGGTTGGTCGTTGGAGGCGGCGGTGGCTGGCTGGGATTGATTTGGGGGCGTTTGTGTGGGGATTAGATCCGGGTGTGTATATAAGAGTCGTTGGATTTGACGGGCCGTGTGGTGTGTTTGATAGCGTTGGCCCACGTGGCCAACGCCATTTCAGTTTATTATTATTTTATTTTATCTTTTATGAATATATATATATATATACCGAATTAAAATATTAGTTCAAAATATAATTCATATAGATGAACAACATAGATTTCATTAATTAATCTGGCCTGCTTACATACATTACAGAAGGATAATAAAAAATAGCAATTATAGTTTACTACTAGTAGATCCAGACTAAGAACATCATCAGTGTGATGACAACCACCAAAAGAAATGGTGTCATCGATCCAGGTGGGAGAAATAGACCAAGCAGGCAACCGGCTAAAAGAGCATATCGAAGCATCTTGAATTTTTTATTTGGCCTCGCATCACATCGTTCTGGAGTTGCATCTCGTCTATCTGTCGTCTCAAAGGTCCAATGGAGTAGTCGAGCAACTCGCTTATGTACTTTTGGACGAGATCAACCCATATCCATGTGAAGCAATATTTTCCCCTTGTTTTCTGTGGATCACAATATATATATACAGCCGGTCTATTCTGCTAATATTAGCAGAATAGTTATTCTGCTAACACTTACGAATTGCACGCACAACGCGAGGGCACTGCACTTTCTGTAGCAAAAGTACTGCAATACAGAGACTAGTGAACTTCGTGTCGGAAAAAACTGCACGACATTATTTTTCTCGACACCAAAATCCACGCGTGAACTGCATCAGGCAGAACAACGCACTGCTTTAGACGAAAAACCACACTGCATCCTACGGACAAACGGACTGCATGATTTCTTTTTTGTCAGACGTGAATTTTCAAGACGAGGAAGTGGACCGCACTTCATGTCTGACGTAAGTGAACCGCAGCGCTACCGAAAAGTGAACGACTTAGCATAATATTTCATGCTGCACCCGCACAACGGACTGCAGGCGCACCACCATGAACCACATGAACACAATGCCCGAACTGCAAGTAAATCGTACATACAGACATGTATACGACCATCGCACGACAAAACCAGCACTGGAGCACTCCCAAAAGCAAACTGCACTGTAAAAGTACAAAAAACGACTGAATTGCACGCACACTTGATCCGCACCGCATTGGTGCACCGCACGAACTGCACGGGGCCCGAGTGTGTCGTCTTCCTTCGGGCGAGGACGGCCACCTGCGCATCCATCCCCATCGCTGACTGCACTTTGTGCTCCTCTGGACTGCACGCCACGCAGTTGGTCTGCGCCGGAGTGGGAGGGGAGGAGGGAAGGGGGTGGTCACAGGTGCCAGATCTCGAGGGAGACGCCGGTGATGGAGCGGGTCAGTAGCACGCCGTGAGGGTCGGAGCATGCCGCGCCGCACCGTGCCAGATCTGGCCGGAGATGCTAGTGGTAGACCGTGATGCGCCAGAAGGTGGTCGTGGTGGGGGGGCGGCGCTGCATGGTGGGAGGTGGTCGGGGGTGGCGGCGCTGCTGCGGGAAGGTAGTGGTCGGGGTGGGGAGCGTCGCCGCGTGGTGGGAGGTGGTCGGGGGTGGGCGCGGCGCTGCATGGTGGGAGGTGGTCGGGGGTGGCGGCGCTACCGCGGGCAGGAAGTGGTTGGGTTGGGGGCGCCGCCGTGAGTGGGAGGTGGACGGGGATGAGAGGAGGCCCGGCGGCCCGAGCCCGGTGGGAATTGGTGGTGCGGCTTGGATGAGGATGTCGTGGGAGAGAGAGAGAGAGGACTGGGTGGGTGGGAAGGAGTGTTATTAGAATAGACTCTTAAGGGGTGTTATTAGAATAGACCCACCATATATATATATATATATATATATATATATATATATATATATATATATATAGGACAAATGTTTGGTACGACCGGGTGTAGTTACTCTCACTTTTGTTTCGTATGTTATAGGTAGTATCTATCGTTCCGAAGGGTATGTATGCGTAGTATGTAGTATATAAGAAGATTTAGCGAAAATACAAAGGTGCACATGGGTGCGCGCGCACCCACTTGAATAGTAAATTCATAAAAAATACTACAAAAATTTAAAAAAATCTGAAATTTCGCAGTCAGAAACTTAGTCGACCATTCTACTCGCGTGGAAAGTTTCATGATGTATTGACACCCATGGTATTCTTAGTGAAGAAAATACAATTGTGACCATACTATTCATCAAACAGTGTTTTTAATATAGCTTCAATTTTGTCATTTTTGCCCAGATTACCACGGATGTGATTTCTTCGTGAAACTTCATACGCGAGTATACTGGTTGACTATGTATATTACAAAAATAAATTCAGGTGTTTTTGATTTGTTTAGCATTTTTTGAATTTATTTTTCATAAAGGGTGCGCGCGCACCCATGTTCACCAAATCCACGTCGAAGATTTAGGTAGTATATATAATAGTTTTTAGGTAGTATGTCTCATATTTTGAGCATACACTTTTTACGTACAAATATGTACGTATTTTATAAATATAAATAAAATATAAGTCTATTTGTAATTATTTTTATATAACTCATTTTGGAGTATTTTAGATATAGTATACGAACATACTAAAAATAATAAAATAGTATATATACTGTCACATGATAGTATATGAGACATTGGAGTAACTACACCCGATAGTAAAATACATCCTACGTCCGGGTGTAGTTACACCCACGTCTCATATACTACCTTATGGTAGTATATATATACTATCTTATTATTTTTAGTATGTTCATATACTGTATCTAAGATAGTTCAAAGTGAGTTATCTAAAAAAATTGTAAGGGAACGCATAGTTTTTATTAAATTTATGAAATACGTACATATTTGTACGTAAAAAAGAGTATGCTCAAAATATGATAAATACTACCTAAAAAGTAGTATATATACTACCTAAACATTGTTATATACTACATACTACGCGTGTATATACTTCGATATGATAGATACTAAATATTTGTCATATATATATATATATATATATATATATATATATATATATATATATATATATATATATATATATAAGACAAATGTTTCGTACGACCGGGTGTAGTTACTCCCACTTTTGTTTCGCACATTTTAGGTAGTATCTATCGTACCGGAGTGCATGTTCGTGTAGTATGTAGTATATAAGAACGTTTAGGTAGTACATATACTACTTTTTAGGTAGTATGTATCATTATTTGAACATACTCCTCTTTACGTACAAATATGTATGTATTTCACTAATATAATAAAAACTATGAGCTCACATACAAATTTTTCACATACCTCACTTTGGAGTATCTTAGATATAGTATATGAACATACTAAAAATGATAAAGTAGTATAGATAATTGCACATGGTAGTATACGAGGCATGGGTGTAACTACACCTGGTAGTAGGATGTATTTTCCCTATATATATATATATATATATATATAAACACATGCATATTGATGTGAGCGACGCTAGAGGAGTTGAATTGTGCAAATTAGCTGAAAGACAATCAATATGTACATACGTACCTTTCCTCGGTTGGCGTAAATGTAGAACTCTCGCTCTGGATTCCATTCCATGTGCGACATATACTTATCAAGAGGGTGACGACAGCGGCAAAGCAGCACAGGGCCGGTATCTTCGACGCTGGTGGCGTAGCTGCCGGATTGAACAGAAGTCGCGCTGCTGTGGCGGGATGATTCGTCGGACTGCATTGGCCGTGGCGAGCTCATGGTGTAGCCAACAGGACCAGACAGGAGCTCGGCCAGGGCGGCGGAGTCCCAAACTTTCGACACGCTCCGCCGACGTGGGTCCATAACTAAGAGGAGCTAACTAGTTATTAGGGAGAAGAATTGGAAGTGAATGTATTTTGGGAAACAAAGGGGCTTCCAACACTATAGCTTATATAGGCAAAACTTAATGCTGGCGTTCATGAACAGGGAACGCCAGAACTACATAATATATCTATGGCGTTTCAGGACATATGACGCCAACAATGTATTCCGACTGGTCGGCTCAGCAGGGCCCACTTTCTGGTGGCGTTCCACTTTATGTCCGTGCCAGCACTAACTGCACAACGCTGGTGTACCATTTCGTCCAACGCCATCGCTATTTGAAAATATTAGTGCTGGCGTTAGTGGAAAATGGCGCGCCACCAACAGGAGTTGTGGCTAGCCATTTCTCTACTAGTGTAGTGAATGTATGAACCCTAGGCCTTGTTTCCAAGCATTAATATACCGTTTTGCTCGCTGTTTTACACTTGTTACCTTGCTGTTTTTATATTTTCAGATTACAAAAACCTATATCTACCATCCATATTGCACTTGTATCACCATCTCTTCGCCGAACTAGTGCACCTATAAAATTTATCATTGTATTAGGTGTGTTGGGGACACACGAGATTTCTTGTATTTGATTACAGGGTTGTTTGAGAGAGACCATCTTCATCCTACACCTCCCATGGATTGATAAACCTTAGGTCATCCACTAGAGGGAAAATTGCTACTGTCCTACAAAACTCTGCGCTTGGAGGCCCAACAAAGTATACAAGAATAAAGTTGCATAGTAGACATCAGCCAGCATGGAGGACGTTGGCGCAACGACCGCGACGTCAGTCGGACGCCCCCTCCGAGGGGCGGTTCGTATGGCAAGCGACCCTATGACGGCGGGCGACCTCACCGAGAGGACCGCAATCGGAGTCCCGCTCGGCCCAGGGGCTACGAAGAAGATGGCTGGCGACCCCCGCTTCTCAACGTCAGATCTATCATCACGCAGAACATGGTGGACAAAACATGGTTGGTCAGAGACCGAGTGAGCGGATGGGGGACGTCAGGGCTCGAGTGTTTCAGTAGGTACATCTGAGAGGCTGAGATCCCCTCCAACTACAGGTTGGCGACGGGAATCGGAAAGTTTAACGGCGAGTCCAGGCCGGAAACATGGCTCGAAGATTACCGAGTGGCCGTTCAGATTGGTGGCGGCGACGATTTTGTGGCGATGCTGGAGGGATCTGCACGAGCCTGGTTGAACCAGTTGCCTTCTAGCAGCATCTACTGTTGGGAGGACCTGGCGCAGGTGTTCATCAAGACGTTTGAAGGCACCTACAAGCGTCCGGGTGGGCTGACAGAATTGCAGCACTGTGTCCAGAAGAGCAATGAAACTCTCCAGGAGTACATTCAGCGATGTACTACGCTGCATAACACGGTTGAGAACGTTACCGAGCATCACGCCATCTGCGCCTTCAAGGCAGGCACTTGGTACCGAGAGCCCATCCTGAAGTTTGGTCAATCGTGAGATCTGTCTCTCAGTCGGGCCATGGAAATTGCTAACAAGTACGCCAATGGCGAGGAAGAAGACCGCCTCCGAAGCGGCAAAGGACGAGCAGGCGACACCCCTCAATCGGGGGGAAACGTAGGCAAAAAGAAGAAACGGAAAACCGATCCTCCGAGAAAGGAAGAAGTTGTAGCGGTTCCAGGTCAAGGGAAGCCTAAGCCTAAGAAAAATAAAAAGAAGGATTGGGCTAATAAGAAGAAGCCCGAGTACAAAACTGAGGTATTGGATCAACCCTGTGTTGTCCATACTAAGAAAGATGAAAAGGGCAATGTGATCTACCCAAAGCACACCACTCGGGAGTGCCGAATGCTCAAGCAAGAGAGGGGTAGAGAAACCTCTGCTAAAAACGATGACGACGAGGAAGGTGAGGATGCTCCCGAGTATCCGAACGTCGACAAGGTCCTAAATATGATCTTTGCAGATGTCGAAAGTAATAGTCGGTTGAAGGTCATCAATCGGGAGGTGAACATGGCAGCTCCGACTGCCGTCAAGTACCTCAACTGGACGAAGACTCCCGTTACCTTCGACCAGTCGGATCACCCAGCCCACATTGCCACCCCTGAGAGGCAGGCGCTAGTTGTTGATCCAGTTGTGAATGGAGTCTGACTGCGCAAAGTCCTCATGGATGGGGGCAGTGGGCTCAACATAATCTATGCGGACGCGCTCAGAGCAATGGACATTCCGATGTCCCGACTAAGCAAGAGTAACATGCATTTCCACGGGGTCATCCCCGGGAAGAAACCCGAGTCACTTGTCCAAATCGCTTTGGACGTCGTGTTCGGAGGGGAGAAAATTTTCCGAAAGGAACGCTTGACCTTCGAGGTGGTGGACTTTCAGAGCGCTTATCACGCCATCCTGGGTAGGCCTGCCTATGCATGTTTTATGGCCCGTCCATGTTACGTGTATCTTAAACTTAAGATGCCAAGGCCGAAAGGAGTTATTACAGTGACCGGTGATCGGATAGTCGCCGAGGAGTGCCTCCAGCAGGGCTCTAAGATTGCCAATGAACAAGTACTCGCAGTCGAACTCGATGGGTACAAGAAAGCGGTAGACACTGCGGATTTGCTCAAGTCCAAACGGCCAGCAACGGAATCGGCTTTCCACTTGGCCGGCGAGACCAAGCAGGTTCACATCCACCCAAATGATCCGAGTGCCACTCGAACCAACATCTCGACGACACTCGGTGAAAAATAGGAAGCCGAGCTCATCCAGCTCCTCCATGAGAACTGGGATATCTTCGCGTGGAAGCCATCTGACATGCCAGGGGTTCCCAGGGAGCAGGCTGAGCACCGACTCTGAGTCGATCCGAATATCAAGCCGGCCAAGGAGCACTTGCATCGATCCTCCGTCGAGAAGCGCAAGGCGATTGGTGAAGAAATCGCTCGGCTCCTAGCTGCCGAGTTCATTTGCGTAGTCTACCATTCCAAGTGGCTGGCCAACCTAGTGTTGGTACCCAAGAAGGTCAAGTCCCTCCGGATGTGCGTCGACATCAAGCACCTCAATCAGGCCTGCCCGAAAGATCATTTTCCCCTTCCCCGCATAGATCAGATAGTAGATTCCACTGATGGGTGTGAACGTCTGTCGTTCCTGGATGCGTACTCCGGGTACCACCAGATCCGAATGTATGGACCAGATGAAATAAAAACAGGTTTGATCACCCCATTCGGGTGTTTCTGCTATATCACTATGCCATTCAGTCTCAAGAATGTTGGGGCAACCTTTATGCGCATGATACAAAAATGCATACAAAAGCAAATTAGTCGGAACGTGGAGGCTTATATGGATGACATCGTGGTCAAGTCCAGGAAAGGTTCTGACCTCCTGACTGACCTTGCCGAAACCTTTGCGAACCTGCGGCGCTTTCAAATAAAACTTAATCCTGCAAAATGCACATTCAGAGTGCAATCGGGTAAGCTACTCGGTTTTCTCGTTTCTGAACGGGGGATCGATGCTAATCCCGACAAAATCGGCGCCATCGTCTGAATGAAGAAACCAGTCCGTCTGCATGACGTGCAAAAGCTCACGGGGTGCCTTGCAGCCCTGAGCAGATTCATATCTCGTCTCAGTGAGAAGGCATTGCCTCTTTACCGATTGATGAAGAAGTGTGATAGCTTTGAATGGACCCCAGAAGCGCAAGCCGCATTCGATCAGCTCAAGGCCTTGCTTTCCACCCAGCCGATGTTAGTTGCTCCGAGCAGCTAAGAGCCTTTGCTCTTGTACATCGCGGCTACCAGCCAAGTGGTCAGCACTGTCCTTACTATGGAGCGCGAGGAATCGGGAAAAACATTCAAAGTGCAAAGGCCCGTCTATTACATCTCAGAAGTCTTGACTCCTTCCAAGCAAAGGTATCCGCACTACCAGAAGTTGGTTTATGGCATTTACCTCACTGCTAAGAAGGTGGCTCATTACTTCCAAGAGCATTCGGTCACGGTTATCAGCGACGCTCCCCTGTCGGAAATCCTGCATAATAGAGACGCCACGGGCCGAGTGGCAAAATAGGCGATTGAGCTCCTCCCGTTGGAGATCAAGTTTGAAGCCAAGAAAGCGATCAAGTCTCAAGCACGTGTGGACTTTTTGGCCGAGTGGATAGAACAAGAACAGCCAGCCCCAAGTATCCCCCAACACTAGACCATGTTTTTTGATGGATCCAAGATGCTCCAAGGGTCCGGAGCCGGAGTGGTTCTCGTTTCCCCCAGGGAGACCGATTGAGCTACGTCCTTCAAATCCATTTCGATTCGTCTAACAATGAGGCCGAGTATGAAGCCCTCCTATACGGGCTCCGATGGCTATCTCGCTCGGTATCCGACGCTTGATGATATTCGGGACTCGGACCTCGTGGTCAATCAAGTGATGAAGGAATGGGATATCCGGAGTCCGGCTATGACCGGGTACTGTAATGCAGTCCGGAAATTGGAGAAGAACTTTGAAGGCTTGGAGCTGCATCACATACCCCAAGCGAAGAACCAGGCTGCTGACGACCTAGCCAAGATCGGTTCCACTTGGTGGGTCATTCCGAAAGGCATATTTCTTGAACACCTGCATTCTCCTTCAGTCAAAGAGGATCCTTTTACTGAAGAGGCCCCGCAAGCAGTCGGACCTTCGAACCCGACTGTAGTTGACAATCCAGCTGTGGTGGATCTCGTCCACGAGATGTTGATGATCACTCCCAAGTGGACCCAACCTTACTTAGCATACTTGCTCCGACAGGAGCTCCCTGAAGACTAAGAGGAGGCCCGACTGATTGTCCGGCGATCAAAATCCTTTGAAGTGATATGAGAACAGCTATATAAGAAAAGCACTACAGGCGTGACGCAGAAATGCATTTCGCCAGAGGAAGGGATGTAGATCCTGCACGACATTCACTCGGGAACCTGTGTCCATCACGCGTCCTCTCGGACGTTGGTCGCGAAGGCGTTCCGTGCGGGTTTTTATTGGCCCTGAGCCAACGAAGCAACAAAAGACTTGTTTGACCTCTGTGTTGGGTGTCAGTTTTATAAGAATCATACACACAAGCCTGCATCCGCACTGAAGACCATCCCGCTCACCTGGCCGTTTGCCGGTTTACCCATCTGCTGGTAGCAGTGGATAAGTTCACCAAGTGGGTCGAAGCGAAGCCCATCAAAAGCTTGGATGCATCTACCGCTGTCAGTTTCATTGGGGAGATTATCTTCAAATTTGGAGTTTCCCATGATATTATCACTGATAACGGGTACAATTTCGATTCGGAGGAGTTCCGTGAATTCTGTTACTCCCAAGGCACTCGGGTGAACTATGCCTCCGTGGCTCACCCGCAGTCGAATGGACACGCAGAACGAGCGAATGGGATGATTCTTCAAGGATTGAAGCCCCGATTAATGAGAGATCTGGAGTACGCCGCTGGAGCTTGGGTCGAAGAACTTCCGTATGTCTTATGGGGCATTCGGACGATCCCGAACCATTCAACCAAGCGCACTCCTTTCTTCATGGTATACGGATCTGAAGCTGTCCTGCCGAGTGACGTACGCCATAATGCTCCCCGAGTGGAACTTTACAACGAAGATGAAGCAGAAGTAGCACGTCAAGATGGTCTGGACCTCTTGGAAGAGGAGAGAGAGATAGCCTTGGTCTGATCGACGCTTTATCAGCAAGACTTGAGGCACTACTACGACAGACAAGACAGAGGGCACGCTTTCCAGGAAGGCGGCCTTGTTCCCCGACAGGATCAACAGAGGCCACACAAATTGGCGCCTTCGTGGCAAGGGCCTTTCGCGCTCTCCAAAGTCCTGAACAATGGAGCTTATCGGCTGTACAATTTCAACACCGATGCGGAAGAGCCCTGATACGTCTCCAACGTATCTATAATTTTTGCTTGTTCCCTGCTGTTATATTATCATTCTTGGATGTTTTACAACCATTTTATAACAACTTTATATAATTTTTTGGGACTAACCTATTGACATAGTGCCAAAGTGCCAGTTGTTGTTTTTGCTTGTTTTTTACTTCGCAGAAAATCAATACCAAACGGAGTCCAGTCGCGACGAAACTTTTTGGAGATTTTTTCTGGACCAGAAGACACCCAGTGGGCCAAACAACTGCCGGAGAGGTGGGCTGTGGAGAGCACAACCCACCAGGGCGCGCCAGGGGGGCCCCGACACGCCCTGATGGGTTGTGCCCTCCTCGGCCCCCTTCCGCACCGCCTCTGATTCCTATAAATTCTCAAATATTCGGAAAACCCTAGGGGAGTCAACGAAACACAATTCCAGCCACTGCAAGTTCCAGAACCGCGAGATCCAATCTAAACACCATCACGGAGGGGTTCATCTTCCTCATAGGTGCCTCTCCGATGATGCGTGAGTAGTCCACTGATACGTCTCCAACGTATCTATAATTTATGAAGTATTCATGCCATGTTTACAATAATTTTATATGATTTTGGTATGATTTTATTAGAACTAACTCGGACTGACGCTGTTTTCAGCAGAACTACCATGGTGTCGTTTTTTGTGCAGAAATAAAAGTTATCGGAATGGGCTGAAAATTTACGGAGAATATTTTTGGAAAAAATAAAAAATACTGGAGCAAAAAGATACCGGAGAGGAGTCCCGAGGCAGCCACAAGCCTAGGGGGCGCCCCCCCTTACGGCGCGCCACCCTGGCTTGTGGGTCCCTCGGGAGTCCCCTTGACGTGAGACCGACGCCAAAAATTCCTGTAAATACCAAAACCCCCAAAAAGAAACCTAGATCGGGAGTTCCGCCACCGCAAGCCTCTGTAGCCACTAAAACCAATCGGGAGCCCGTTTCGGCACCCTGTCGGAGGGGGAAACCATCATCGGAGGCCATCTTCATCATCCCGGCGGTTTCCATGACGAGGAGGGAGTAGTTCACCCTCGGGGATGAGGGTATGTACCAGTAGCTATGTGTTTGATCTCTCTCTCTCTCTCTCTCTCTCGTGTTCTTGAGATGGCACGATCTTGATGTACCGCGAGCTTTATTAATATAGATGAATCATATGGAGTTTTCCCCTCTCTATATTCTTGTGATGAATTGAGTTTTCCCTTTGAAGTTTTCTTATCGGATTGAGTCTTTAAGGATTTGAGAACACTTGATGTATGTCTTGCGATGGGATATCCGTGGTGACAATGGGATGTTCTATTGATCCACTTGATGTATGTTTTGGTGATCAACTTGCGGGTTCCGTGACCTTGGGAATCTATGCATAGGGGTTGGCACATGTTTTCGTCTTGACTCTCCGGTAGAAACTTTGGGGCACTCTTTGAAGTTCTTTGTGTTGGATTGAACATGATGAATCTGAAATTGTGTGATGCATATCGTATAATCGAGCCCATGGGTACTCGTGGTGACATTGGAGTATCTAGGTGACATTAGGGTTTTGATTGATGTGTATCTTAAGGTGTTATTTTAGTACGAACTCTAGGGCTGTTCGTGACACTTATAGGGATAGCTCATAAGATTGATCGGAAAAGATAACTTTGAGGTGGTTTCGTACCCTACAATAATTTCTTCGTTTGTTCTCCGCTATTTGTGACTTTGGAGTGAACTCTTTGTCGCAAGTGAGGGATTTACATATGATTCAACTATGTCAGTATTGTTGAGAGAACTTGCACTAGTGAAAGTATGAACCCTAGGCCTTGTTTTCAAGCATTGCAATACCGTTTTTGCTCACTTTTGTTACTTGCTACCTTGCTGTTTTTATATTTTCAGATTACAAAAATCTATATCTACTATCCATATTACACTTGTATCACCATCTCTTCGTCGAACTAGTGCACCTATACAATTTACCATTGTATTGGGTGTGTTGGGGACATAAGAGACTCTTTGTTATTTGGTTGCAGGGTTGTTTGAGAGAGACCATCTTCATCCTACGCCTCCCACGGATTGATAAACCTTAGGTCATCCACTTGAGGGAAATTTGCTACTGTCCTACAAAACTCTGCGCTTGGAGGCCCAACACGAGTCTACAAAAAGAAGGTTGCGTAGTAGACATCAAGCTCTTTTCTGGCACCGTTGCCGGGGAGGTGAGTGATTGAAGGTATATCTTTAGATCTTGCAATTGAATCTTTTAGTTTCTTGTTTTATCACTAGTTTGGTTTTATAAAAGAAAACTACAAAAAAAATGGAATTGAGGTTGCCTCATATGCTTCATCTTTTTAATGTCTTTCGTGAAAATGATGGAAAGGAAAATTGTGCTCAAGTGTTAGAAGAAGAAGTTATTAAAATGTTTGGCACTAAATCTTTGAGTGATGAGCATGATTGCAATGTTGTTAGTATGAATTCTTTGAATATCCATAGTACTAATGATGATTGCACTAGTCATGATAAAAATATTTCTTATAAGCATGTCAATTTTTGTGGAGTGCATAGAGTTTGTGAAGACATGCCTAAAAGGGAAGATAGATTTTGTAAGAGGCATAAGTATTTAGAAACTAAATGGTTGCAAGAGAGGCTATATGTTTGTGCTGAAAGACTTAATATTTCTCGCCGTCCTTGTGAACTTTGCAATGAAAGTGGTCATTTTAATTTCCAATGTGATTATTTCATGATCGAATTGTGTCCAAAAATTGTGATAACCTCATTACCCTTGAGCATCATAATGAACTTAGTCTATTTTTGGGGTATGAAGAAATGAAACATAAAACTAAGGATGTTCCAGCTTGGGTTCTCATGAAAATGATTGATTTTGATCTAAATGAAATCTATATGTATTGCGTGGTAAATTGCATTGAGAATCCTTATATTGCCAATTACTTAAAGACAAGAAAACAAATAGAAGATGAAGAGAATACTAATGAAGGGGAAGAGGTTTCCCAATATCCTCTTATTTTTTCTTATGATGAATCAGGTAACGAGGAGGAGCTTTTTATTCAACCAACCTCTTCAAAAAGAAGCTTGGAGGAATTAAATAAACCCACACATAATGTGGTGAGGAAGAAGAAAAGAAGGAAAAGTAATGGTAAAGAGGTATCTCTCCCAAATAATGTTGCTCCCATTATTGATAGGCCTCATGAGAATGAATCAAAAATAGTTGTGGAAGATGATACACTTGAGGATGATTTTGTTATGCCTATTGCTTGTTGTGATAATTATGATTGGGAAGATAATGATACTTCTTATAATCTTGAAAATATTTATGGCACCAACTTGGAAGATGATGATAATAATTGGTATACTATTGGTGCTATTCATACTATTAATGATGAGAGTGATTCTGTTTATGATATACCAAGCCACAAGCTTGGGGATGCTATGTTTGATGAAAATGACATGTTTGAGAATTTATTTGCTGCAATTAATGTTTGTCCCAAGCTTGGGGATGCTATGCTTAATGAAGATGATCTTTTTATTCCCCCTACTTTGAATGATCAAATTTGTTATAAAGATTGCATGCCTCCTACTTATGATGATTATTGTGATGATACTTATGCGATGAAAAAGAGTGATGATTACTATTATGATACTTGTCATAATTATGAATATCCTTTTACTGAATATTACTCTTTTAATGTGGAACCAATTTGTAGTATTCAATTCTTTTATGATACTCCCACTATTAGTCATGAGAAGAAATTTTCTTGTGTGGAGAGTAGTAAAATTTCTATGCTTGTAGATCATGAAAAGAATGCTTTATGTGATATTTATGTTGTGAAATTCCTTCATGATGCTACTGAAAATTATTATGAGGGAGGAGTATATGCTTGTAGGAATTGCAATAATATCAAGTTTCCTCTCTATGTGTTGAAAATTTTGAAGTTATGCTTGTTTGGCCTTCCTATGCTAGTTGATTCTTGCTCCCATAAATTGTTTGCTCATAAAATCCCTATGCATAGGAAGTGAGTTAGACTTAAATGTGCTTGTCATGAGATTCATGATGCTCTTTTGCATGTTTCAATTATTATTCCTATGTGAGCATCATTGAAATCATCATGCCTAGCTAAAAGGCATTAAAGAAAAGCGCTTGTTGGGAGACAACCCAACACTTTTCCTTTCTGTTTTTGTGTGTTAACATGATTAAGATACTGTAGTAATCATGTTTTGTGTCTTTTATTTCAATAAAGTGCCAAGTAAAGCCTTTGGGATGACTCACAAGATGAGTAGAATTGATGCTGAACCAAAACAGAAACTTTTGACTCCAGTACATGATTTTTCGTTTTTTACTGGAGCGTGATAATGATCTGAAATTTTTACACAGTCTTGATATACAAATTCTTCAGGTTGTCCTAATGTTTCAGAATGTTTAGAGACAGGTAAGTATAGTTACACTACAGATCTTCACAGACTGTTCTGTTCTTGAAAGATTCTGTTTTGCATGCATAGTTTGCTTGTTTTAGTGTTTCCATAGCTTATATTTAGCGGTATAAATTATGGGAATGATAGAATACAGTAGGTATCATGTGGGAACAATTACGAATCTTGTCTTGACAGTACCTAAGTGAATGATTTATCTTTACTACACTAACCATTCTCACGAAGTTCCGTTAAGTTTTGTGTGATTGAAGTTTTCAAGTTTTGGGTGAGACACCGATATGAGGAGAATAAGGAGTGAAAAGAACCTAAGCTTGGGGATGCCCAAGGCACCCCCAAGGTAATATCCAAGGAAGACTCAAGCGCCTAAGCTTGGGGATGCCCCGGAAGGCATCCCCTATTTCGTCTTCAACATTATCGCTATATCGTAATTGGAGCTATATTTTTATTCATAACATAATATGAGTTTTGCTGGGAGCGTCATTTTATTTTCTTGTTCTCTGTTATGTGTTATTTATAATCTTGTTTTTCAATAAAAAGTTCCAAGAATTGCCCTTTAGGATGCTTGAATTGCATGTTTGATGTGTGCTGTGTATAAACAGAAACTTTTGCTGTAGTGTTTAAATTTTCATATTTTACTGGAATGTGGAAAGTTTCTGAAATTTTTTACACAGTGTTGTCATATAAATTTTATAGCATGTCCTAAATTTTCATAATTTTTGAGTTACAGAAGTACACTGGTTTAATAGATTGCTACAGACTGTTCTGTTTGGACAGATTGCTGTCATAGTTTTGTTATCTACTTATCCTATAGTTTCCATAGCCTATATTGGTAGATATAAATTGTGGAAACGATGGTAAACAGTAGATGATGTTTGAAAATTATTGTGCAACTTATCTTGGCAGTACATGAAGTGTTGATTTATTCTTATGTGTACTAACCTATCTCACGAGTTCTTTTCGAGTTTTGTGTGGATGAAGTTTCTGAGAACAGGTGAAACCATGATATGAGAGGATTGAACGAGATACAAAAGCTCAAGCTTGGGGATGCCCAAGGCACCCCAAGTAAATATTTCCAGAAGTCTCAAGCATCTAAGCTTGGGGATGCTACGCATCCCACCTCTCTTCATCAACAATTATCGGTTAGCCTATGTTGAGCCTAAAGTTTTATTCGTCCACATGATATGTGCTATCCTTGGAATGTCATTTTATTTTGTTTTGATGTTTAAATAAAGTACTTAAGATCTGAAATTCTTAGATGAGAGAGTCTTCACATAGTTATTTAATTGTTGACTACTCATTGATCTTCACTTATATCTTTTTGGAGTAGTTTGTCATTCACTCTCGTGCTTCACTTATATCCTATGAGTAAATGGTTGAATGAATTGAATATCATAAATCTGAAATTAAATATGCTTCATATACTTATCCCATGGGGAGTACTGACTTCACACATAATAAGTATAGGTGGTAAAATTTATTGAAAGTTAGCAAACACCGCATTGGTCACTTGAACAATTCATGAAAGAATATTGAAGGAAGAGAGATTCCACATATAAATATACTATCTTGGATATCTTCTATGATTGTGAGCTCATTAATTATTTTCAAACTTGAGCAAATTAGTTGAAATTGGACAAGGAAGACAACTTAATGAGTTATGTTTGGGTATATTTGTATAGAAGTTATATTGTTATGGATCCTCCAACATGTGGTGCTTGCTTCCACCTCATACTAGCCGAAACTTCCGCACCAAGTAGAAATACTACTTGTGCATCCAAACACCCTTAAACCAGTTTTGCCATGAGAGTCCACTATACCTACCTATGGATTGAGTAAGATCCTTCAAGTAAGTTGTCATCGGTGCAAAAAAGCAATAAAAATTGCTCCTAAATATGTATGATCTTTTATTGTAAGGGAAAATAAGTGTTGTACGAACTTGTGATGGTAAAGAAATAAAAGCGACGGACTGCATAATAAAGGTTGCTATCACAAAGGGCAATACAACGTGACGTTCCTTTGCATTAAGGGTTTGCACATCCAAAAACAAAAAGCGCATGACAACCTCTGCTTCCCTCTGCGAAGGGCCTATCTTTTACTTTCTAGTACTTACCTTTATGCAAGAGTCATGGTGATCTTCACCACTTCCTATATTTCGCCTTTATCTCTTGGCAAGCGTCATGTGTTGGGGAATGATCTAGACATATATATCCACACAAATATATTTGATCATGAATTATTATTGTTGACAATTATCTATATGATAAATAAGTTGGGAGGCGAAACATTAAGCCCCTATCTTTCTCTGTGTTCGATGGATGCTATTTGTTCTAAAAATATGCTTTGAGTGTCAATAATCATGGAAGACTATATGATAGTTGAGTATGTGGAATTTTCTAAATCAAATCTCTTACATAGACCCTTCCTGAAAATAAGATGATTTGCAATTGTTCGATGACTAGGAATATGGTTTGTTAGTTTTCAAGAAACTTTCTAGTCTATACTTTAACATGTGAATAGCTTGTTACTTGATCATGAGAAGTTTTATGAGATGAGCTAATGTTTATGGTTTATATTGATGCTAGAAAAAGTGATTGGAATTATCATTGATCAAACTTGTGCACTTGCTAGCATTCACACTTCATAAATTATTTCTTTTATCATTTACCTACTCGAGGACGAGCAGGAATTAAGCTTGGGGATACTGATACGTCTCCAACGTATCTATAATTTATGAAGTATTCATGCCATGTTTACAATAATTTTATATGATTTTGGTATGATTTTATTAGAACTAACTCGGACTGACGCTGTTTTCAGCAGAACTACCATGGTGTCGTTTTTTGTGCAGAAATAAAAGTTATCGGAATGGGCTGAAAATTTACGGAGAATATTTTTGGAAAATATAAAAAATACTGGAGCAAAAAGATACCGGAGAGGAGTCCCGAGGCAGCCACAAGCCTAGGGGGCGCCCCCCCTTACGGCGCGCCACCCTGGCTTGTGGGTCCCTCGGGAGTCCCCTTGACGTGAGACCGACGCCAAAAATTCCTGTAAATACCAAAACCCCCAGAAAGAAACCTAGATCGGGAGTTCCGCCACCGCAAGCCTCTGTAGCCACTAAAACCAATCGGGAGCCCGTTTCGGCACCCTGTCGGAGGGGGAAACCATCATCGGAGGCCATCTTCATCATCCCGGCGGTTTCCATGACGAGGAGGGAGTAGTTCACCCTCGGGGATGAGGGTATGTACCAGTAGCTATGTGTTTGATCTCTCTCTCTCTCTCTCTCTCTCTCGTGTTCTTGAGATGGCACGATCTTGATGTACCGCGAGCTTTATTAATATAGATGAATCATATGGAGTTTTCCCCTCTCTATATTCTTGTGATGAATTGAGTTTTCCCTTTGAAGTTTTCTTATCGGATTGAGTCTTTAAGGATTTGAGAACACTTGATGTATGTCTTGCGATGGGATATCCGTGGTGACAATGGGATGTTCTATTGATCCACTTGATGTATGTTTTGGTGATCAACTTGCGGGTTCCGTGACCTTGGGAATCTATGCATAGGGGTTGGCACATGTTTTCGTCTTGACTCTCCGGTAGAAACTTTGGGGCACTCTTTGAAGTTCTTTGTGTTGGATTGAACATGATGAATCTGAAATTGTGTGATGCATATCGTATAATCGAGCCCATGGGTACTCGTGGTGACATTGGAGTATCTAGGTGACATTAGGGTTTTGATTGATGTGTATCTTAAGGTGTTATTTTAGTACGAACTCTAGGGCTGTTCGTGACACTTATAGGGATAGCTCATAAGATTGATCGGAAAAGATAACTTTGAGGTGGTTTCGTACCCTACAATAATTTCTTCGTTTGTTCTCCGCTATTTGTGACTTTGGAGTGAACTCTTTGTCGCAAGTGAGGGATTTACATATGATTCAACTATGTCAGTATTGTTGAGAGAACTTGCACTAGTGAAAGTATGAACCCTAGGCCTTGTTTTCAAGCATTGCAATACCGTTTTTGCTCACTTTTGTTACTTGCTACCTTGCTGTTTTTATATTTTCAGATTACAAAAATCTATATCTACTATCCATATTACACTTGTATCACCATCTCTTAGCTGAACTAGTGCACCTATACAATTTACCATTGTATTGGGTGTGTTGGGGACACAAGAGACTCTTTGTTATTTGGTTGCAGGGTTGTTTGAGACAGACCATCTTCATCCTATGCCTCCCACAGATTGATAAACCTTAGGTCATCCACTTGAGGGAAATTTGCTACTGTCCTACAAAACTCTGCGCTTGGAGGCCCAACACGAGTCTACAAGAAGAAGGTTGCGTAGTAGACATCATCCACCATAGACCTACGGGTCCGTAGGTAGTAGCTAGATGGCTTCTTCTCTCTCTCTTATGATTCTCAATACAATGGTCTCTTGGAGATCTATTTGATGTAAACTTTTGCGGTGTGTTTGTTGGGATCCGATGAATGTTGAGTTCATGATCAGTTTCTATCCATGAGTATTATTTGAGTCTTCTTTGATCTCTTATATGCATGATTGCTTATAGCATCGTATTTCTTCTTCGAATCTTTGGTTTAGTTAGGCCGACTAGATCGATTTTTCTTGCCATGGGAAGAGGTGCTTTGTGATGGGTTCGATCTTGCGGTGTTCTTTCCCAGTGACAGAAGGGGCAACAAGACACGCATGTATCATTGCTATTAAGGATAACAAGATGGGGTCTATTCCTACATGAATAGATCTTGTCTACATCATGTCATCGTTCTTATTGCATTACTCCGTTTTCCCATGAACTTAATACACTAGATGCATGCTGGATAGCGATCGATGTGTGGAGTAATAGAGGTAGATGCAGGCAGGAGTCGGTCTATCTATCTTGGATGTGATGCCTATATAATGATCATCGCCTTGGATATCGTCATGACTATTCAATTTTCTATCAATTGCCCAACAGTAATTTGTTCACCCACCATGCGCTATACTCATGAGAGAAGCCACTAGTGAACCCTACAGCCCCCGGGTCTACTTTTCCATCATATTGCTTTCCGATCTACGTTTTTTGCACTCTTTGTTTTCAGATCTACAAAACCAAAAACCCAAAAAAATATTGCTGCATATCTACTCTTTTTATTTGTGTTCTTGAGAGATCCATCTCTCCTATCTATCACTACCTAATCTATCTTATTACCGTAGAGAGATTGACAACCTCTCTTTCACGTCGGGTTGCAAGTATTTGTTGTTTGTGTGCAGGTGCTGCTTATTGGGTGTTGGCGCTCCTCCTACTGGTTCGATAACCTTGGTTTCATAACTGAGGGAAATACATACCGTCGCTCTGCTGCATCATCCCTTCCTCTTTGGGGAAATACCGACGCAGTCTCAAGCCACGTCAAAGGAATTTTTGGCGCCGTTGACGGGGAGGAAGTGGTCTCTTCTACGTGCCTATCGTGGGCGCCGAGGGGACTCCACCATCATCTACCAGGTTCCTAATCACAAATCTAATCTCCTTGCAATTACATTATTTGCCATTTGCCTCTCGTTTTCCTCTCCCCCACTTCACCAATTTGCCGTTTTATTCACCCTGTTTTTCGTTTGCCCTTTCTCTCGTCAAATCTCTTGTTTGCTTGTCACCATGAGTAATTTTGGTATGGCAGAAACGGATGATGGCAGGACTCCTAAAATTGAACGTTCTGCTAATCTTGATTCTAAAACTTTTGTTTTGGGGCAAGGGAACGTTATAGGAAAAGAAACTATCCAAGAGTTTTTCAATTGCGTTGGGAATTTGACTCTCGATGGTACTCCTATATTGAAAAGAACTAAATCTTATGCGGAAGCTATCTCGGCGCTAGTTTTTAAACTTGAAAATAGATTTATTCGTACCCATCCTACCTTGCAAAGATTGTTTTATGAGCTACCCGTCATAAAAAATCCCAAAGCTGAGAAGTTAGCTACCCTTGTCCTTATGAATGAATTTGATCACATAGTACGGGAAGCAAGGGAGATCTTTGACTTTTATGGTATTAGCCATGAAAAACCGGTAATAGGAGAAATCCTTTACAATAGTGATTACATGATGAGATATTTTCTTGGAAATAATCAAATTTTTGATGAGAATCTCAAAAAGGAAGTCCCCGTTTTAGACATGATCCAACACGTTTTTAATGATGTGAACCAACAATATTCTTGGATCGTGGCCGGTAATCAAAGGGGGTACGTAGAGGGACAACTTGATAGTGCTAACGTTGCTATGGATGATGTGTTTCAAGTTCTATTTGTGAAACCTCTTTACAAAAGCTCCTCATCCAAAACCAAGGATGACAATACTTGAATCTATCCATTATGCCTAGCTAGGGGCGTTAAACGATAGCGCTTGTTGGGAGGCAACCCAATGAATAAATAAATTTTTGCTTTTCCCTTTCTGTTTTTGAGTGTTGACACAATTATGCCTCTGTTATGATTGTGTTTTTATGGTTTATTTAGTGTTTGTGCCAAGTAAAGCCTTTAGGATGATCCATAGGATGAGTAGAAGTGATGCTGAATCTGAAACAGAAACTTTGCGTCCAGTATATGAATTTTCATTTTTTTTTCTGGAACGTGATCTTGAGATGAAATTTTAACACAGTGTTACTATACAAATTCCTTATGTTGTCCTAATTTTTCAGAATTTTTAGAGTTACAGAAGTATGGGAAGAGTACAGATTACTACAGACTGTTCTGTTTAAGACAGATTCTGTTTTCGTTGCATTGTGTGCTTGTTTTGATGAATCTATGGTTTGTATTGGGGGGGTATAAGCCATGGTAAAGTTAAAATACAGTAGGTATAATGCAATAACAAAATATGAATGGGTTTGCAATAGTACCTAAAGTAGTGATTTGTTTTCTTATACTAACGGATCTCACGAAGATTTTGTTGAGTTTTGTGTGATTGAAGTTTTCAAGTTTTGGGTGAGATCACGATGGATGAAGGAATAAGGAGTAGCAAAAGCCTAAGCTTGGGGATGCTACCGCACCCCCAAGATATATCCAAAGATAAACAAGCAACTAAGCTTGGGGATGCCCCCGAGTGGCATCCCCTCTTTCTTCTAACGACCATCGGTATTTTACTTGGAGCTATATTTTTATTCGTCACATATCATGTGTTTTGCTTGGAGCGTCTTGTATCTTTGCTTGCTTTGTTTGTTGGTTTTTCCTTTGTATCCTTGCTAGACACACCTATTTGAGAAAGCCAAAACCATGCTATGATTTGTTAGAATTGCTCTATGTGCTTCACTTAAACTTTTTGAGCTATAGAAATTGCTCTAGTGCTTCACTTATATCTTTTTGAGCACGGTGTGCTTGAAATTTTTTGTAGAAATACTCTCATGCTTCACTTAGATTAATTTGAGAGTTAGTAAATTTTGAAGAAATCCTCTCATGCTTCACTTATACCTTTTTTAGAGATGGAATCTTTATGCTCATGTGCTTCACTTAAATTTGTTTGAGCTTGCCAAAAAGCAATGTCAATATATGAAACTAGTCCCAAAGTGATAGATATCCAAGGAGGATATAATAAAAACTTTCATGAAGATCATTGGACAAATTAAACTTGATTCCTTGTAATAGTTTTGAAACATGATGATAGTAATATGTGAGTCATGTTGATGAGTAATTATGCTTAGTAGGAATATCGGTGTTAAGGTTTGTGATTCCCTATGCATGCACGAAAGTCAATAGTTATGCAATGAAGTTACATCCTACTTGTGGTGCATTATTCGGTGTTAGTTATGTTCAAAGCTCACTTATGTGATTTTTCGTTTTTTGGTTTGGTTGCTTCCCAATCTATTTGCTAGCCTTCATTTGTACTAAGTAGAAATACTACTTGTGCATCCAAAATCCTTAAACCAAGTTTTGCCTTATGAGTCCACCATACCTACCCATATGCGGTATTTCCATGCCGTTCCAAGCAAATTTGTATGTGCCATCTCTAAATTTTCAAAATAAATTTTCTCTTTTGTGTGCCTGTACCGCTCATGAAACGGTGGGGAGTATCCAATATTTTTCCATGCTAGATGTGTTATTCTCAAGATGAGTGTTTATTCACTTGTCATTGCACGAGAGTGCGGCGGTAATAGGGATGCCCATTCCCGAAATGAAAAAGAAAAAATATTTACTTTATGTTGTCAAATAATAAATTCCTTGGAAAGTGTTGGTATGGAAGGCAACCGTGGATACGGCCCGCCATGGAAAGTGAAAGTTTGGTGGAAAAAGGAATAAACCTTATTTTTTGTTTGGGAACCGCCTATGATATATCTAGCATGGAAAGTATTGTGAGCTACTTTGTCGTTTTTGTTGACAGGAAAAGCATGCCACCCAAAATATTTTCTTTCTCTCAATTTAAACCTTGAGCTCTGGCACCTCTACAAATCCCTACTTCCCTCTGCGAAGGGCCTATCTATTTACTTTATGCAATTTTTATTTTTGCTTTGAGTCTCCATCTTCTCTTATAAGCACCAACTAGGGGGCACTATGATCGTACTTGAGCATTGGGCATAGCTAATATTTGAGTGTGTCTCACGAATGGATCAATGATTGAGCATGATGGGCTAGGGATAACTTTCTTTAGTGTTGATATTTTGAAAGACATGGTTGTTTGTTGACATGCTTGAGTATTGAAGTCATTTTGTTAAAACTAGACTATATCTTTGAATCATTATAAGTCCAAATGTCCATGCTATACAAAAGAAAAGAATGTGATGAACATGTTAGGCAGCATTCCACATCAACAATTCTGTTTTTATCATTTACCTACTCGAGGACGAGTAGGAATTAAGCTTGGGGATGCTGATACGTCTCTGACGTATCTATAATTTTTGCTTGTTCCATGCTGTTATATTATCATTCTTGGCTGTTTTACAACCATTTTATAACAACTTTATATCATTTTTTGGGACTAACCTATTGACATAGTGCCAAAGTGCCAGTTGCTGTTTTTGCTTGTTTTTTACTTCGCAGAAAATCAATACCAAACGGAGTCCAATCGCGACGAAACTTTTCGGAGATTTTTTCTGGACCAGAAGACACCCAGTGGGCCAAACAACTGCCGGAGAGGTGGGCCGTGGAGATCACAACCCACCAGGGCGCGCTAGGGGGGCCCCGGCGTGCCCTGATGGGTTGTGCCCTCCTCGGGGCCCCTCTCCACCGCCTCTGATGCCTATAAATTCCCAAATATTCCAAAAACCCTAGGGGAGTCGACGAAACACAATTCTAGCCGCCGCAAGTTCCAGAACCTCGAGATCCAATCTAAACACCATCACGGAGGGGTTCATCTTCTTCATAGGTGCCTCTCCGATGATGCGTGAGTAGTCCACCATAGACCTACGGGTACGTAGGCAGTATCTAGATGGCTTCCTCTCTCTCTCTCTTATGATTCTCAATACAATGGTCTCTTGGAGATCTATCTGATGTAAACTTTTGCGGTGTGTTTGTTGGGATCCGATGAATTTTGAGTTCATGATCAGTTTCTATCCATGATTATTATTTGAGTCTTCTTTGATCTCTTATATGCATGATTTCTTATAGCCTCGTATTTATTCTTCGAATCTTTGGTTTAGTTAGGCCAACTAGATCGATTTTTCTTGCCATGGGAAGAGGTGCTTTGTGATGGGTTCGATCTTGCGGTGTCCTTTCCCAGTGACAGAAGGGGCAGCAAGGCACGCATGTATCGTTGCCATTAAGGATAACAAGATGGGGTCTATTCCTACATGAATAGATCTTGTCTACATCATGTCATCGTTCTTATTGCATTACTCCGTTTTTCCATGAACTTAATACACTAGATGCATGCTGGATGGCGGTCGATGTGTGGAGTAATAGAGGTAGATGCAGGCAGGAGTCGGTCTATCTATCTTGGACGTGATGCCTATATAATGATCATCGCCTTGGATATCGTCATGACTATTCGATTTTCTATCAATTGCCCAACAGTAATTTGTTCACCCACCGTGCGCTATACTCATGAGAGAAGCCGATAGTGAACCCTACGGCCCCCGGGTCTACTTTTCCATCATATTGCTTTCCGATCTACTTTTTTGCACTCTTTGTTTTCAGATCTACAAAACCAAAAACCCAAAAATATATTGCTGCATATCTACTCTTTTTATTTGTGTTCTTGAGAGATCTATCTCTCCTATCTATCACTACCTAATCTATCTTATTTCCGTAGAGAGATTGACAACCTCTCTTTCGCGTCGGGTTGCAAGTATTTGTTGTTTGTGTGCAGGTGCTGCTTATTGGGTGTTGGTGATCCTCCTACTGGTTCGATAACCTTGGTTTCATAACTGAGGGAAATACTTACCGTCGCTGTGCTGCATCATCCCTTCCTCTTTGGGGAAATACCGACACAGTCTCAAGCCACGTCAAGCCCCGAGCGTGGAACGCGGATCTGCTCCGCAAGTTCTACACTTAATCTAGAAAACACTGTGTCATTCCTGTAATGAGCCACCGAGTGGATTTGATGAATAAAAGTCTTTACTTTTCCTACTTGTCAAAACTTTTTCACTTTTATTCGTTTTCCTCACCCCCAGTGGGTGTGTGGATAGACTTAGTCGCGAACCTGATTTCGCCTAAGTTAAAAACTACTCCGAGTGAGGACATCGTCCACACTCGGAGGCTTAGCTGTGACCGCGTAGCACCTAAGTTAAAAACTACTCCGAGTGAGGACATCATCCACACTCGGGGGCTTAGGTGCGATCCTGTAATGGCCTAAGTTAAAAACTACTTCGAGTGAGGACATCGTCCACACTCTGGGGCCTAGCTGCGATCCTGTAATCGCCTAAGTTAAAAACTACTCCGAGTGAGGACATCGTCCACACTCGGGGGCTTAGCTGCGATCCTGTAATCGCCTAAGTTAAAAACTACTCCGAGTGAGGACATCGTCCACACTCGGGGGCTTAGCTGCGATCCTGTAATCGCCTAAGTTAAAAACTACTCTGAGTGAGGACATCGTCCACACTCGGGGGCTTAGCTACGATCCTGTAATCGGCTAAGTTAAAAACTACTCCGAGTGAGGACATCGTCCACACTAGGGGGCTTAGCTGCGATCCTGTAATCGCCTAAGTTAAAAACTACTCCGAGTGAGGACATCGTCCATACTCGGTGGCTTAGCTGCGATCCTGTAATCGCCTAAGTTCAAAACTACTCCGAGTGAGGACATCCTCCACACTCGGGGGCTTAGCTGCGATCCTGTAATCACCTAAGTTAAAAACTACTCCGAGTGAGGACATCCTCCACACTCGGGGGCTTAGTTGCGATCCTGTAATCACCTAAGTTAAAAACTACTCCGAGTGAGGACATCGTCCATACTCGGGGGCTTAGCTGCGATCCTGTTATCGCCCAAGTTAAAAACTACTCCGAGTGAGGACATCGTCCACACTCGGGGCTTAGCTGTGATCCTGTAATCGCCGAAGTTAAAAACTACTCCGAGTGAGGATATCGTCCACACTCGGGGGGCTTAGCTGCGATCTTGTAATCGCCTAAGTTAAAAACTACTCCGAGTGAGGACATCGTCCACACTCGGGGGCTTAGCTGCGATCCTGTAATCACCTAAGTTAAAAACTACTCTGAGTGAGGACATCGTCCAAACTCGGGGACTTAGCTGCGATCCTGTAATCGCCTAAGTTAAAAACTACTCCGAGTGAGGATATCGTCCACACTCGGGGACTTAGCTGCGTTACTGTAATCGCCTAAGTTAAAAACTACTCCGAGTGAGGACATCGTCCACACTCGGGGGCTTAGTTGCGATCTTGTAATCGCCTAAGTTAAAAACTACTCCGAGTGAGGACATCGTCCACACTCGGGGGGCTTAGCTGCGATCCTGTAATCGCCTAAGTTAAAAACTACTCCGAGTGAGGACATCGTCCACACTCGGGGGCTTAGCTGCGATCCTGTAATCGCCTAAGTTAAAAACTACTCCGAGTGAGGACATCTTCCACAGTCGGGGACTTAGCTGCGATCCTGTAATCGCCTGAGTTAAAAACCACTCCGAGTGAGGACATCGTCCACACTCGGGGACTTAGCTGCGATCCATTGATCGTCTAAGTAAAAGTTCAGTCCGGGTGAGAATCGAGCCAAGCACTCGAACAGTCAAATAAAGGCAATCAAACAGAATGCAATTCAAAGCCAAAGTGCAGATAGTTGTGGCCGTTAAGTCACGGCGAATGTACGGTTACATAATCCACTCGGCATACCGAGGAAAATATCGCTTAAAGTTTTTTATCTGAGGATCACTCGGTTGGGGACGAAGCTGCTGCGCCGGTGAAGGTGTCGAGGTCGATGCAGTCCGCAATCCGAGTGGCAACTACGAGGAAGGTCTCCATGAAGTCTTCAATCTTGGCACTCTTCGTGTTGACAACCTTCAGCGACTTCAACTTCTCCTCGTCCACGCCGTTGCAATGCACACGGACGAGAGAGAGAGAGCGATGTCAGCGCTAGCGCGAGCCGCAGATTTCTTCCATGATTGCACTCGGCGCGGAACGTCTTGCAGTCTGTTGATGAGGGCATCCAGGTCATTCGGGAACTCCTCTCCAGGGTCGACTTCCTTGTCGATATCCTTGACTGCATTCCGCAAGCGGTTGAGGAAGATAGATACCTCCCCGATGCGCTTGTCCAATTGAAGCAGTGCAAGAGCCGAGCTGTCACGAAGGATACCCGTGGTCGGGTCCAGCTCCTTCTCAATCTTGGAAGTCTCTTCCTCAACATCCACACAGATCTCTGGTGAATACATGAGGAGAAGGGAGTTACTGGAGGACGAGTGAAGGATTGAAGCAATTTGAAATTCAGTCGGGTCAATGGTGTACCTTTGAGCCTTTCATTCATATCATTGCCATACTCTTCGATGAACTTCTCCAGCTCCAACCTCTTGGAAGTAACTTGCTTCAATTTTGTCTCAGCCTCAACAGCTTCCGTTGTAGACCTCTTGGCAACTGCCTCCAACGCCTTTTTCTCCTCCTCCCACTTCTCGAGAGACTTAATCTTGTCCTCGGCCTCCTTCGATTTCCGACTGGCCTCCTTCTGGGCAGATGCGAGTTCACTGTCTTTTTTCTCCAAGGCCTCCTTCATAGTCTCTATAGAAATGGAAGCCCGGAGCCTCTTAGTAAGTTGAAGATTTTCACTATGTACATCTGATAAAGTACTTTCAGTCGGACAGGGAAAAGGTTCAAGTTCAAACCAGTCGGGCAAGACATGCTTACCTCCGAGTGATCGCTTCTCTTGCTCCAGACGTGCACTCTTGGTCTTCTCAGCCTCAAGGCTGAGACGCAGGTCCTATACCTCCTTCTCTAGAGTGTTGTAGCAGGTCCCGAGCTCGCACACGCTCTGCCGACAAGAAACAAGGGAATATCAGTGATAACAATTGGATATAAGATTAAGGTTCAATACCATTCGGACTCTAAGACTACAGC
The DNA here is from genome assembly GCA_039707655.1 of Elymus sibiricus. NCBI lineage: Eukaryota > Viridiplantae > Streptophyta > Magnoliopsida > Poales > Poaceae > Elymus > Elymus sibiricus. Next base: position 42,157,726 of record CM077671.1, read on the forward strand.
CGACTGCTTCAGTCGAGGGCAGCCTCAGGGAATACACCCAGTGGGTGCGCTTAGCGCGCCCCCACTGGAGAACAACAAGTTTTACACCCCGACGGTTAACGTCGAGAGGCTCTGGTCCATGGACCATCACCGCATGCTCTTCGACAAGTATCTCATCACTCGGGATGAACTATTACACTCCATACCATTCGGACTCAAAGACTACCGCCGACTGCTTCAGTCGACGACAGCCTCGGGGACTACACCCAGTGGGTGCGCTCAGTGCACCCCCACTGGAGAACAACAGGTTCTACACCCCGATGGTCAACGTCGAGAGGCTCTGGTCCATCGACAATCACCGTATCCTCTTCGACAAGTATATCTACAATCGCTTCTACAAACGACATTCGGATTCTCAGATTCCCGCTGACTGCTTCAGTCGACGGCAGTCTCGGGGACTACACCCAGTGGGTTCGCTCATCGCGCACCCATTGGAATCAGTGAGCACCCAGTGGGTGTGCCCCCGACGCAAACCCACTTGGGATTTCAAAAAATACATACGATATGAAATTTCCGACTGAAGACGGTACTTACAAGAGTATTTACTCGGACATTCTTCTCCAGAGCCTCGCTAGCATCACAGGCTTCCTTCAACTTGTCCTTCATCAACCTCAGCTGGATCAGCGCTTCCTTGCTGGCCCCCACCTGGTCCTCTGGGACGTGGGGTAGATTGAAGATGCTGATTGTGGGCCCCCCGTAGCTCCTCCAACCCCAATTCTCTGCCTATAAATTCAGAAATATTCCCCCAATACCAAAAAGAGCCACGATAATACTTTTCAGCCGCCGGAAGCCTCTGTTCCCGTGAGATCCCATCTTGGGGCCTTTTCCGGTAATCTGCCGGAGGGGGATTCGATCACGAAGGGCATTACATCAACTCCATTGCCCCTCCGATGATGCATGAGTAGTTCACCTCAGACCTTCGGGTCCATAGCTAGTAGCTAGATGGCTTCTTCTCTCTCTATGTTCTTCAATACCATGTTCTCCACGATCTTCATGGAGATCTATCCGATGTAATACTCTTTTGCGGTGTGTTTGTCGAGATCCGATGAATTGTGGATTTATGATCAGATTATCTATGAATATTATTTGAATCTTCTCTGAATTCTTATATGCATGATTTCATATCTTTGCAACTCTCTTCGAGTTATTGGTTTGGTTTGGCCAACTAGATTGGTAATTCTTGCAATGGGAGAAGTGCTTAGTTTTGGGTTCAATCATGCGGTGTCCTCACCCAGTGACAAAGTAGGGGCAGCGAGGCACGTATTTGTATTGTTGCCATCAAGGGTAAAAAGATGGGGTTTTCATCATATTGCTTGAGTTTATCCCTCTACATCATGTCATCTTACCTAATGCGTTACTCTGTTCTTCATGAACTTAATACTCTAGATGCAGGCAGGAGTCGGTCGATGTGTGGAGTAATAGTAGTAGATGCAGAATCGTTTCGGTCTACTTGACACGGACGTGATGCCTATATGCATAATCATTGCCTTGGATATCGTCATAACTATGCGCTTTTCTATCAATTGCTCGACAGTAATTTGTTCACCCACCGTATTATTTTCCTTCAAGAGAGAAGCCTCTAGTGAAACCTATGGCCCCCGGGTCTATTTTCCATATTATATTTTCAGATCTATAAACCAAAAATACCAAAAATACTTTGCTGCAATCTTTTTACTTTTATTTTACTTTTCGTTTTAGTAATCTTTTATATCTATCTCTATCAGATCTCATCTTTGCAAGTAACCGTGAAGGGATTGACAACCCCTTTATAGCGTTGGGTGCAAGTGTTTGATTGTTTGTGTAGGTGCAAAGATTGGGGCCTTGCTTGTACCTCCTACTGGATTGATACCTTGGTTCTCAACAACTGAGGGAAATACTTATCTACTCTGCTGCATCACCCTTTCCTCTTCATGGGAAAACCAACGCAAGCTCAAGAAGTAGCAAGAAGGATTTCTGGCGCCGTTGTCGGGGAGGATACATAGCAAGTCAAGACATCAAACCTACCAAGTACCCATCCCAAACTCATCTCTTGCATTTACATTATTTGCCATTTGCCTCTCGTTTTCCTCTCCCCCACTTCAAAAACGATTTTCAGAAAAAACCAAAAAGATTTGCCTTTTTATTTGCCTTTCTTCCGTTCGTCTTTTCGTTTGCTTTTTGTTTGCTTGTGTGCTAGATTGCTTGCTTTGTCACGATGACTCAAGAGAATACCAAGTTGTGTGACTTCTCCAATACTGATAATAATGATTTTATTAGTACTCCGATTGCTCCTGCCACTAGTGCGGAATCTTATGAAATTAATGCCGCTTTGCTTAATCTTGTTATGAAAGAACAATTTTCCGGCCTTCCTAGTGAAGATGCCGCATCCCATCTAAATACTTTCGTTGAGTTGTGTGATATGCAAAAGAAGAAAGATGTGGATAATGATATTGTTAAATTGAAGCTATTTCCGTTCTCACTACGAGATCGTGCTAAAACTTGGTTTTCATCTTTGCCTAAAAATAGTATTGATTCATGGAATAAGTGTAAAGATGCTTTTATTTCCAAGTACTTTCCGCCCGCTAAGATCATCTCTCTTAGGAACGATATAATGAATTTTAAGCAACTTGATCATGAGCATGTTGCACAATCTTGGGAGAGGATGAAACTAATGATTAGAAATTGCCCCGCACATGGTTTGAGTTTATGGATGATTATACAATTTTTTTTATGCGGGGTTGAATTTTGCTTCTAGAAATCTTTTAGATTCCGCCGTGGGTGGTACTTTTATGGAAATCACATTAGGAGAAGCTACTAAACTCCTAGATAATATTATGGCAAATTACTCTCAATGGCATACCGAAAGATCTACTACTAGTAAAAAAAGTGCATGCTATTGAAGAAATAAATACTTTGAGTGAAAAGATGGATGAATTAATGAAATTGTTTGCTAGTAAGAGTGCTCCTATTGATCGTAATGATATGCCTTTGTCTTCTTTGATTGGAAATAATACTGAATCTATGGATGTGAATTTTGTTGGTAGGAACAATTTTGGTAATAACGCGTATAGAGGTAATTTCAACCCTAGGCCGTTTCCTAGTAATTCCTCTAATAATTATGGTAATTCCTACAACATTCCTTATGGAAATTATATTAATATGACCTCTGATCTTGAGAATAATATTAAAGAATTTATTAGTTCGCAAAAGGTTTTCAATGCTATGATTGAAGAAAAATTGCTCAAGATTGATGATTTGGCTAGGAACGTTGATAGAATTTCGCTTGAGATTGATTCTTTGAAAATTAGATCTACTCCACCCAAGAATGATATTAATGAGTCTTTAAAAGCTATGAGAACTTCTATTGATGAGTGTAAGGAAAGAACCGCTAGAATGCGTGCTAAGCGTGAATGGCTTGAAAAAGTGTGTTCTCGTGATAATAATGATGAAGATCTTAAAGTGATTGATGTGACTCCTATTGAATCTTTAGCAACCCATCATCTACTTATTACTTCCCAATGCCTTCCCCTAGGCCCAAATAATGGTGAAGTGTCATGTAGTCGACGTTCACATAACACCACTAGAGGAGAGACAACATACATCTCATCAAAATATCGAACGAATGCCAAATTCACATGATTACTTATAACAAGACTTATCCCATGTCCTCAGGAACAAACGTAACTACTCACAAAGCATATTCATGTTCATAATAAGAGGAGTATTAATTATGATTAAGGATCTAAACATATGATCTTCCACCAAGTAAACCAACTAGCATCAACTACAAGGAGTAATCAACACTACTAGCAACCCACAGGTACCAATCTGAGGTTTTGAGACAAAGATCGGATACAAGACATGAACTAGGCTTTGGAGAGGAGATGGTGCTGGTGAAGATGTTGATGGAGATTGACCCCCTCTCGATGAGAGGATCGTTGGTGATGACGATGGCTTCGATTTCCCCCTCCGGGAGGGAAGTTTCCCCGGCAGAACAGCTCCGCCGGAGCCCTAGATTGGTTCTGCCCAAGTTTCGCCTCGATATGGCGGCGCTTCGTCCTGAAAGCTCTCTTATGATTTTTTCCAGGTCAAAACCCTCCATATAGCAGAAGATGGGCACCGGAGGGCTGCCAGGGGGCCCACAAGCCACTAGGGCGCGCCCTGGGGGGTAGGGCACGCCCTCCAGGCTTGTGGCTGCCTGGTGGGTCCCCTCTGGTATTTTCTTCGCCCAGTATTTTTTATATATTCCAAAATAATTCTCCGTAGATTTTCAGGACTTTTGGAGTTGTGAAGAATAGGTATCTCAGATTTGCTCCTTTTCCAGTCCAGAATTCCAGCTGCCGGCATTCTCCCTCTTCATGTAAACCTTGTAAAATAAGAGAGAAAAGGCATAAGTATTGTACCAAAATGTGTAATAACAGCCCATAATGCAATAAAGATCAATATAAAAGCATGATGCAAAATGGACGTATCAACTCCCCCAAGCTTAGACCTCGCTTGTCCTCAAGTGAAAGCCGAAATCGATAAATATGTCCACATGTTTAGAGATAGAGGTGTCGATAAAATAAAATACGGACATGAGAACATCATGATCATCTTTAGAACATCACTACTTATTGATATATAATTTCTTATACCAGAGTAACAATTCATTCAGAAGGTAAAGTATGAATCAAGAAACCTATTGAGAACAAACAAACTATGATCTCAGTCATTGAAGCAATTGCAATTTATCATAACATCGGAAAGAGTCAATATAAGAGCTTGTAAAGCAAATCGTCATACTCAATCATCTTTTAGTCTTTCATAATTGCTAACACTCACACAGTACTTATGAGGTCAAAGCTTTAATTGGACACAGAGAAAGATAGGGGCTTATAGTTTTGCCTCCCAACTATTTTCCTCCAGGGTAATGTCAACAGAAATAACTCATGATCACCCACATCCGAGTGGATATATGTGTCTAGATCATTCCCCAACACATGACGCTTACCAAGAGAGAAATGCAAAATAAAGGAAGTGGTGAAGATCACGACGACTCTTGCATAAAGGTAAGTACTAGAAAGTAAAAGTAACAAATAGGCCCTTCGCAGAGGGAAGCAGAGCTTGTCATGCGCTTTTATAGTTAGATGCGCAATCTCTTAATGCAAAAGAACGTCACTTTATATTGCCGCTTGTGATAAAGAACTTTATTATGCAGTCTGTCGCTTTTATTTCTTCCATATCACAAGTTCGTATAAAGTTTATTTTCCTCACACTAATAGATCGTACATATTTAAAGAGCAATTTTTATTGCTTGCACCGATTACAACTTACTTGAAGGATCGTACTCAATCCATAGGTAGGTATGGTGGACTCTCATGGCAAAACTGGGTTAAGGGTGTTTGGATGCACACGTAGTATCTCTACTTGGTGCAGAAGTTTTGGCTAATATGGGGTGGAAGCAAGCGTCACATGTTAAAGGATCTATAACCATATAACTTCTATTCGGAAATAAGCAAACATAACCCATTATGTTGTCTTTCTTGTCCAACATCAACTTCTTAGCATATAATATTTTAATGAGTGCTCACAATTATAAAAGATGTCCAAGATAATATATTTATATGTGAACCTCTCTTTCTTTATTACTTCCTTTTAATTGCAACAGTGGCCAATCGCTATGTTTGTCAACTCACAACACATTTCAATTGACATACTTCTTATATGTGAAGTCATCACTCCCCATAAGATCATCATATATATTCTTTGCTTTTATTCTATACTTCCTTTTTCTCATGATCATAGCAAGAAAACAAAGCCCTCAACTCAAACTAATCTTTATTATATAACTCTCGGACTCGATTACATAGAGGGAACATAAAGCAAAACTCAAAGCTAGATCACACTAAAAACTTTATTCTACTAGATCAAGATATAACCAAAAGGATCGAACTAAGAAAAACGATAAAAGTAAAAGATGTGATGGTGATACGTTACCGGGGCACCTCCCCCAAGCTTGGCACAAGCCAAGGGGAGTGCCCATACCCATGTGTCTAGTTGTCTTTCTTCGGAGGTGGTGATGGTGGAGAAGGATCTTTAAGCTTGTTCAGTTTCCTCTTAAGTATAAAATTATGTTCCCTCAGATCGTCAACTTCCTGCTCGAGCTTCAATATCCTTTGACATAATTCTTGCTTGCTCTCCTACAGAAAACGAGAAGGGATAAATAGAACCTTGGGTTTTCTCCTTGTGTTTGGGAGGCTCGATTTCCTGAACTCCACGTGCGTATCTCCTGGTTGAGGCAGAGGGATCTCTTCTTCATCCGAGCTTTCTTCCTCATACTTGCCTTCTTGTTCCTCCTCCGAGAACAATCCATAAGGATCTAAGTTCCCATAGAGCTTGGGATTGGCAAGATAATGCGATACATAGCTCTCCCCATCGGAATCTTGGGACGACATATTGCTCTAAATCTGCTGCAGAAACAGCTCAAAACGAAAACAGGAGGTATTGTCGTGATACGAAGGTCCAAGCCTTCGGGAGATTATATAATGAATTTTTACCGACCTAAAGGAGTATACCACAAGAAAACTGAGTCCGGAGGGTACACGGGGTGGCCACAAGCCACAAGGGCGCGCCCAGGGGGGTAGGGCGCGCCCTCCTGGCTTGTCGCCCCCTCGTGCACTTTTCGGACTACTTTAAATTTTCCTAAATTATTAAATATTCCAAAACGGAGAAAAATTGCTATTGGAAAAGTTTTGGAGTCAGTTTGCTTACCGTACCACATACCTATTCCTTTTCGGAGTCTAAAACGTTCTGGTAGGTCTCCCTAATGTACTCCTCTGGAGTTATGGTATTGATAATATTGGTTTCAACATTTATAGGGGTACCTGAGATATAATGTTTGATTCTTTGCCCGTTTACCACCTTCGGATTTGTGCCTTCGGCGTTGTTGATCTTGATGGCACCGGAACGATACACTTCCTCGATAATGTAAGGCCCTTCCCATTTAGAGAGAAGTTTTCCTGCAAAAAATCTTAAACGAGAATTGTATAGCAAGACATGGTCACCTACATTGAATTCACGCTTTTGTATCCTTTTATCGTGCCATCTCTTAACCTTTTCTTTAAACAACTTGGCATTCTCATAGGCCTGGGTCCTCCATTCATCAAGTGAGCTAATGTCAAATAACCTCTTCTCACCAGCAAGTTTGAAATCATAGTTGAGCTCTTTGATTGCCCAATAAGCTTTATGTTCTAGTTCTAGAGGTAAGTGACATGCTTTACCATAAACCATTTTATACGGAGACATACCCATAGGGTTTTTGTAAGCAGTTCTATAAGCCCATAATGCATCATCAAGTTTCTTAGACCAATTCTTTCTAGATCTATTAACAGTCTTTTGCAAGATCAATTTAATTTCTCTATTGCTTAATTCTACTTGACCACTAGACTGAGGATGATATGGAGATGCAATTCTATGATTAACATCATACTTAGCAAGCAATTTACGGAAAGCACCATGAATAAAGTGTGAACCACCATCAGTCATTAAATATCTAGGGACTCCAAATCTAGGGAAAATAACTTATTTAAGCATTTTAATAGAAGTGTTATGATCAGCACTACTAGTTGGAATAGCTTCTACCCACTTAGTAACATAATCAACAGCAACTAAAATATGAGTATACCCGTTGGACTTTGGAAAAGGTCCCATATAATAAAAACCCCAAACATCAAATGGTTCAATAACAAGTGAGTAATTCATAGGCATTTCCTGACGTCTACTAATATTACCAATTCTTTGACATTCATCACAAGACAAGACAAACTTACGAGCATCCTTGAAGAGAGTAGGCCAATAAAAACCAGATTGTAATACCTTGTGTGCAGTTCTATCTCCAGCGTGGTGTCCTCCGTAGGCCTCGGAGTGACACTTGTGTAGGATCTGTTCCTGTTCAGGCTCAGGTACACAACGTCTAATAACTCCATCTAATCCTTCTTTATAAAGGTGTGGATCATCCCAAAAGTAATGTCTTAAATCATCGAAGAACTTTTTCTTTTGTTGGTATGTGAAACAAGGCGGTATAAATTTAGCAACAATGTAATTAGCATAATCAGCATACCATGGAGCATTACGTGAAGCATTTATGACAACTAATTGTTCATCAGTAAAGCTATCATCAATAGGTAGTGGGTCATCAAGAACATTCTCTAACCTAGACAAGTTATCTGCTACGGGGTTCTCAGCACCCTTTCTATCAACAATATGCAAGTCAAATTCTTGTAGCAAGAGAACCCATCTAATAAGTATAGGTTTAGCATCTTTCTTTTCCATAAGATATTTAATAGCAGCATGATCAGTGTGAACAGTTACTTTGGAATCAACAATATAAGGTCTGAACTTATCACAAGCAAACACAACTCCAAAAATTCCTTTTCAGTGGTAGCATAGTTTCTTTGAGCACTGTCTAGAGTTTTACTGGCATAATGGATAACATTTAATTTCTTATCAACTCTTTGTCCTAGAACAGCGCCAACGGCATAATCACTAGCATCACACATAATTTCAAAGGGTAGGTTCCAATTAGGTGGTTGAACAACAGGTGCAGAAATCAAGGCTTTCTTAAGAATTTCAAATGCTTCTACACAATCATCATCAAAAACGAATGGAACATCTTTTTGCAAAAGATTAGTGAGAGGCCTATAAATCTTAGAGAAGTCTTTAATAAACCTCCTATAGAAACCAGCATGACCAAGGAAACTTCTTATACCTCTGATATCCGTAGGACACGACATTTTTTCAATAGCATCAACTTTAGCTTTATCAACTTCAATACCTCTTTCGGAGATTTTGTGCCCCAAGACAATACCTCCATTAACCATAAAGTGACACTTTTCCCAATTCAAGACAAGATTAGTTTCTTTGCATCTCTGCAAAACTCGATCAAGGTTGCTCAAGCAATCATCAAAAGAAGTTCCGTAAACGGAGAAATCATCCATGAAAACCTCAACAATCTTGTCACAAAAGTCAGAGAATATAGCAGTCATACATCTTTGAAAGGTAGCAGGTGCATTACATAAACCAAAAGGCATACGTCTATAAGCAAAGGTACCGAAAGGGCAAGTAAAAGTGGTCTTCTCTTGGTCCTCTTTTGACACAGGTATTTGAGAGAAGCCAGAATAACCATCTAGAAAGCAAAAGTGTGTGTGTTTGGATAGTCTTTCTAGCATTTGATCAATAAAAGGTAGAGGGTAATGATCTTTCCTAGTAGCTTTATTTAATTTCCTAAAATCAATTACCATTCTATATCCTGTAACAATTCTTTGCGGGATCAATTCATTTTTATCATTAGGAACAACGGTAATACCTCCCTTCTTTGGGACACAATGAACGGGACTAACCCATCTACTATCAGCAATATGATAAATTATACCTGCCTCCAGAAGCTTTAATATTTCATTTCTTACCACTTCTTTCATTTTAGGATTTAACCATCATTGGTGATCAACAACTGGTTTAGCATCAGGCTCCATATTAATTTTATGCTGACATAGAGTGGGACTAATGCCCTTAAGATCATCAAGAGTATATCCAATAGCAGCACGGTGCTTCTTCAGAGTTTCCAATAATCTCTTTTCTTCATGCTCTGAAAGGTTAGCACTAATAATAATAGGATATATCTTCTTTTCATCAAGATAAGCATATTTCAGAGTATCCGGTAATTGTTTAAGCTCAAACACGGGATCACCCTTGGGTGGAGGAGGATCCCCAAGTATTTCAACAGGCAGGTTGTGTTTCAAAATAGGATGTTGATCAAAGAAAATCTTATCTATTTCATTCCTTTCATTCATATGCATATCGTTTTCATGGTCTAGCAAATATTGTTCTAAGGGATCAGTAGGAGGCACAGCAATAGAAGCAAGACCAACAATTTCATCTTTACTAGGCAATTCTTTGTCATGGGGTTGTCTATGAAATTTAGAGAAATTAAACTCATGGGACACATCCCCAAAACTTACAGTAACAGTTTCTTTCTCACAATCTATCTTAGCATTAACAGTATTCAAGAAAGGTCTACCAAATATAATGGGACAAAAATCATCTTGTGGGGAACCAAGAACAAGAAAATCAGTAGGATATTTTATTTTCCCACACAAGACTTCAACATCTCTAACAATCCCAACTGGTGCTATAGTATCTCTATTAGCCAGCTTAATGGTAACATCAATTTCTTCTAATTCAGCAGGTGCAATACCATTCATAATTTCTTGATATAAGGTAAAGGGAATTGCACTCACACTAGCACCCACATCACATAAGCCATGATAACAATGATCTCCTATTTTAACAGAAACAACAGGCATGCCAACAATAGGTCTATGTTTATCTTTAGTATCAGGTCTAGCAATTCTAGCAGCTTCATCACAGAAATGAATAACATGCCCATCAATATTATCAACCAAGAGATCTTTAACCATAGCAATACTAGGTTCAACTTTGATTTGTTCAGGGGGTGTAGGTGTTCTAGTATAACTCTTACGAACCACAGTTGAAGCTCAATATAAGTAGCAGGAAAAGGTGGTTTCTCAATATAAGCAGCAGGAATAACAGGATCAACATTATAAATAATAGTTTCTTCTTCAACTTTAATAGGTTCAACTACTTTCACTTCAATGGGAGGATGCTATTTAAACCACTTCTCCTTAGGGAGATCAACATGAGCAGCAAACGATTCACAGAAAGAAGCTACTATCTCAGAGTCAAGTCCATATTTAGTGCTAAATTCACGAAAAGCATCGGTGTCTATAAAGGATTTAACACAATCAAACTTAAGGTTTATACCTGACTCCTTACCTTCGTCGAGTTCCCAATCTTCAGAGTTGCGTTTAATTCTTTCCAATAAGTCCCATTTGAATTCAATATCTTTCTTCATAAACGAACCAGTACAAGAAGTATCGAGCATGGTTTGATCATTACGAGAAAGCCGAGCATAGAAATTCTGAATAATAATTTCTCTTGAGAGCTCATGATTGGGGCATGAATATAACATTGACTTAAGCCTCCCCCAAGCTTGAGCGATACTTTCTCCTTCACGAGGCCAAAAATTATAAATATAATTCCGATCACGATGAACCAGATGCATAGGATAAAACTTCTGATGAAATTCCAATTTCAATCGGTTGTAGTTCCATGATCCAATATCATCACATAGCCTATACCATGTCAATGCCTTCTCCTTCAAAGATAAAGGAAAGACCTTCTTCTTGACATCATCCTCGGGCAAACCTGCAAGCTTAAATAATCCACAAACTTCATCCGCATAGATTAGATGCAAATCAGGATGTAGTGTTCCATCTCCTGCATAAGGATTAGCTAGCAGTTTGTCTATCATACCCGAAGGAATTTCATAATAAATATTTTCAGTAGGTTCAGTAGGTTGAGGAGCAACTCTTTGTGCTTCCAGTCGAGGTGAAGATACCCCGAACAAGCCCCTCAAAGGATTATTTTCCATAGTAACAAGTGACAGTAAATTTCAGCACACTATATAAATTTTTCCTTACCAAATTCCACTCACCAAAGGCGCTTCACTCCCCGGCAACGGCGCCAGAAAAGAGTCTTGATGACCCACAAGTATAGGGGATCTATCGTAGTCCTTTCGATAAGTAAGAGTGTCGAACCCAACGAGGAGCAGAAGGAAATGACAAGCAGTTTTCAGTAAGGTATTCTCTCCAAGCACTGAAATTATCAGTAACAGATAGTTTTGTGATAAGATAATTCGTAACGGGTAACAAGTAACAAATGTAGCAAAGGTGCAGCAAGGTGGCCCAATCCTTTTTGTAGCAAAGGACAAGCCTGGACAAACACTTATATAAAGCAAAGCGCTCCCGAGGACACATGGGAATTTCTGTCAAGCTAGTTTTCATCATGCTCATATGATTCGCGTTCGTTACTTTGATAATTTGATATGTGGGTGGACCGGTGCTTGGGTGCTGCCCTTACTTGGACAAGCCTCCCACTTATGATTAACCTCCCTCGCAAGCATCCGCAACTACGAAAGAAGAATTAAGATAAATCTAACCATAGCATGAAACATATGGATCCAAATCAGCCCCTTACGAAGCAACGCATAAACTAGGGTTTAAGCTTCTGTCACTCTAGCAACCCATCATCTACTTATTACTTCCCAATTCCTTCCCCTAGGCACAAATAATGGTGAAGTGTCATGTAGTCGACGTTCACATAACACCACTAGAGAAGAGACAACATACATCTCATCAAAATATCGAACGAATGCCGAATTCACATGATTACTTATAACAAGACTTATCCCATGTCCTCAGGAACAAACGTAACTACTCACAAAGCATATTCATGTTCATAATCAGAGGAGTATTAATTATCATTAAGGATCTGAACATATGATCTTCCACCAAGTAAACCAACTAGCATCAACTACAAGGAGTAATCAACACTACTAGCAACCCACAGGTACCAATCTGAGGTTTTGAGACAAAGATCGGATACAAGAGATGAACTAGGCTTTGGAGAGGAGATGGAGCTGGTGAAGATGTTGATGGATATTGACCCCCTCTCTATGAGAGGATCGTTGGTGATGACGATGGCTTCGATTTCCCCCTCCGGGAGGGAAGTTTCCCCGGCAGAACAGCTCCGCCGGAGCTCTAGATTGGTTCTGCCCAAGTTCCGCCTCGAGACGGCGGTGCTTCGTCCCGAAAGCTCTCTTATGATTTTTTTCTAGGTCAAAACCCTCCATATAGCAGAAGATGGGCACCGGAGGGCTGCCAGGGGGCCCACAAGCCACTAGGGCGCGCCCTGGGGGGTAGGGCGCGCTCTCCAGGCTTGTGGCTGCCTGGTGGGTCCCCTCTAGTATTTTCTTCGCCCAGTATTTTTTATATATTCCAAAATAATTCTCCGTAGATTTTCAGGACTTTTGGGGTTGTGCAGAATAGGTATCTCAGATTTGCTCCTTTTCCAGTCCAGAATTCCAGCTGCCGGCATTCTCCCTCTTCATGTAAACCTTGTAAAATAAGAGAGAAAAGGCATAAGTATTGTACCAAAATGTGTAATAACAGCCCATAATGCAATAAAGATCAATATGAAGAATGATGCAAAATGGACGTATCAGTACATTAAACCCACCATATACCCTTCCTCAAAACAGCCACCATACCTACCTATTATGGCATTTCCATAGCCATTCCGAGATATATTGCCATGCAACTTCCACCGTTCCGTTTATTATGACACGCACCATCATTTTCATATTGCTTTGCATGATCGTAAGATAGCTAGCATGATGTTTCATGGCTTGTCCGTTTTTTGATGTCATTTGCTATGCTTGATCGTTGCACATCCCGGTACACCACCAGAATGTGACACCCTGAATTTTGGAAACTTTTTCTTTTCGAAATCTTTTTGGTTTTATTCGCATTTTGGTTGGTTTTTCAGTCAACTATGGACTTATGAATCCTTGAATCTTTTCCCAAGTAACCCAAAACCCTCATCACCTTGCCAAAACCTTTCGACATCTCTCCTGGATCAATTTCCAATATTTAATCTTTTTCCATTAATTCTTTTCTTCCTTTGGGAAAATATGTCATCACTATGGGTTGTGAAGCAACCTATAGCTCTGATGATCAGGAAATTCCCAAACTCTTGTCACACCTTCTTATCATCATATAATCCCATAATCTTCAAAAACATTCCATAGTCCAATGCAAAGTTTTGGCCAGAATAATTATTTCCTTTCTGGTCAGAATTTGTCAGTTGTGAAGCAACTCCCATTTTCCTAGCTCAGAAAATTCCCAATAAATTCCCTGAGATACGAGCAATCCTATCAGGCCACAATATCCAAAAATATCATCTGGTCCAGTACAAATTTTCAGCAGAAAAATTCTGACAACTTTCTGCTCATTCTAAACCTCTGTGAAGGAAGTACTGGCTAGGGATGCCTAATTGCTCTGAAACTCTTGTGGCATGTGGGCACTACCAAATGACCTCCCTTCACCAAGTTTCATCATCAGGAGATCCACCATGTGAAGGAACCAAGCTCATCAAGTTTCTGGACCAGTATGACAGTTTGCACATGAACTATATTCAAATCTTATTCAAACCCTTTCAAATTTGGCCAGTTTGTAGTCCTTCTAACCCAGATCACTCTACACATCTCCATTGGCTTCATTCACAGCTCACGACCTCTCCAGATCTCCCTCAAGTTTGCTGTCAGAATCTGTAGCTGAAGCTACCCTTCACTTCAGACTGAATTCAGCCAAACCAGAGGTGTAGGTGAGCTAAATGATCGAAGTACGACGCAGAGGACAAGGTGCGCCAGGCTTGCGTGGCCTCCTGGTGGCCGCACCCGTGGTGAGCACGGCACTGGCATGCCAGTGCACGCGCTCTGCGCGACGCCCGCGTCGGGTGTGGTCATTCGGGCTGTCCCGCGTTGCCAGACGCTATCCGTTCGTGCCGACTTCGCCGATGCCGTCCACATAACCCTCTCCCGCAGCTTCTCCTCGTCGGAATCGCCCTCGATGGCCGCCACGGCACCCGGGCACTGTGTCACCCATGGCTGCACTATGGCCGAGCGGCGTGTCGCCTTCCTCCACTTGCCTCCACCTGCATTAACTTTCCCCCCTGCTCTCTCCCGTCTCATCAACGCTCCCGGCCAGCCAGCGCAATGTCCTTGCGCCGGTGACGTGGCCTGAGCCTCGCCGTTTCCAGAGAGCGCGCCTGCCTTCGCCTCTCGCCTATATAAAGCCTCGGCCAGCCCCTCCGAGCTCATCACCTCACCACCTCCGCCTCCAATCGACCTCCCAAGCAACGAGCCACGGCCGAGAGGCCCTCTGGCCTCGAGCTTCGCCGGAGATCCGCCGCCGCCCAAGCTCTGCCACCCAGCCACCTCACTCCACCTCAGCTCCAACCGACCGCACCTCCGTACTCAGTACGCTTCCTTGGTCCCTCTCGACCCCTTGCCCAGTCAAATCATCGCCAGAATCGCCGTCCCCGTCGATACCCAAACGCCGCCGCCGCCGGAGAAGAAGGGGTCGACGCCGTCCGGTCATCTCTCGTCACGCTAAGGGTACGTACGTGCTCGCCGTCGTGCGCTCGTTCCATCCCCGCGGTCGCCAGATCTCGCCGCCGTCTCTATCGCCAGCGACCATCGCCGGAGCGCCGCGGTGCTCGGTTCTCTCTCTTCCCTTTTAAAATCCGACCGAAGGGCCCCACCCGTCAGTGGCTCAAACCCGCGCCCGAAGCGGTATAAGTGGAGGCGCCCCTCCACTTTACGTCTCCGACGTGGCCCGCTGTGGGTTTTTCTGTATTTAGTTTAATTCCAATTTTAAAACAGGTTTGACCAGTAACTTTGACCTTTGAATAACTTTTTATTTATAGGTCCAATTCAGTTGATTCTTTTTGCATTGAGTTTGTATTGAACTCCTTTATTTTCTGACCAAAGTTGGTATTTTTTCAATATTCACACAATTTCTGGTTAACAAAAAGGCTTTATGTGACATTTCCTTTTGCCATTTAAAAATATTTTCAGAAGGAAATCTTTGTGGATTTGAAGACCAGGAGTTCTTGGGCAACCCAACAGAGAAAGGCAAGCCATGACACCCATTTCATGAAGCATTTCAATAGCATTGCATATTTCAATACATTATGTTCATTTATTTTCTATATAATAATTTATAGTAATTAATTTAAATGCCTAAGCATTGTGATGAACCACTATGTTTGCTCAAAGAACTTAGTTGGTTGATCTTGAGTCACCTGTCCGGGCTTATCTGTGCAACCACATTTGCCGGTATGGGACGGCCTTGACTTGGTCTGGCCCCGTGCTCTTTCACCGGTACCTCCAGATAGGGAGGGTTATGCGTGCGTGCTACCCTGATCAGGTAGGCGGCGATAACCCTGTGAGCCGAGATGAGTTTTGTGCCGGCGTCCCCGTTTGGGACAGTTTAGTTTGGCCATGACGGTGGCAGGTGTCACGAGGTGACACAGGGGCCACCCAGGGCAGGACTCCGGGGGAGGATGAATGCCGGTGGTACGATGGGAGAGTCACGGGTCAGGTAGGTTTCGTTGGAGCAACACTGGTCCACCCGAATGGGATCACGAGGTCAGGTGCTCCATGGTGTGGGTAAAGTGCGCAACCTCTGCAGAGTGTAAAATCTATTCGAATAGCCGCGTCCACGGTATTGGACAGCCCGTCTAGACCTCACTAGGTGGTCAACCGTAACAGTGATGATAATGATAGAAGAACTCGTCTTGTGTTCGGAAGTACTCGTTGGCTTATGAGTATTCCGAGGATTGTGGGACAACCCGAAAGAGAGTAAGTTAGGTAGCTGATGACAGTAAGTGAATCACTTAAGAATTTAACATGTTGATTGCCATGCTATTGTTTGCTGCATTACTTGGTTGTCGTGAGCTTGCGAGTACATGCAAAGTACTCACCTGGCGTATCATGCCAGATGCAGGAGAAGCCTAGGACGGAGGTCCCGATGGTTCGTGCTACGCTAACTAGGATGTGTCCTCAGCAGTGTCCCTGTGGATGGAGTTTCCGCTATGTTCCGCTACGCCGTAGAAGTACCTAGTAGTTCCGAGGCCCTGCTATGTTTCATAAATAATTTAGATATTGTCATAGCACCAGGTGTGCCTTTGGCCTCGCTATCTTTGTAAAATGTGAGCTTGTACCCGAAATCTATCAATAAAGTTCAGTTCTGTTCTGTTCCAAGTTGTTGTGTGTTTCCAGAGGACATGATCTCTGGGCTGGAAACACTGGTAATCCGGTTCTCTGAGCCGGGGTGCCACAACGCTTGGTATCAGAGCCGTGCTGACTGTAGGACACCCTAGTTAACCCGCGCTAGAACCACGAGTAGTGTAGGACCTTGAGTGTGCATCTTGCTCGCTGCATTTGATTGTTGCATAGCATGCATCATGATTCATTGTTTTACTAACCATTGGCATTGTGAGTGTAGTTGGCACCAGTTCCGTACCACTGCCATATGAGCAGTCTAGCCATGACATCCCCCTACTAGCTTGCCATGTATGATGTTGGGTTATCTTGTATAATTATGTTGTTTGCTTTATTTGCCTTTTTCGCGCATTTTCT
Organism: Elymus sibiricus; assembly: GCA_039707655.1. Classification (NCBI taxonomy): domain Eukaryota; kingdom Viridiplantae; phylum Streptophyta; class Magnoliopsida; order Poales; family Poaceae; genus Elymus; species Elymus sibiricus. The sequence goes on from CM077671.1 coordinate 42,174,848, forward strand.
TTCTGGTGTCATATTACTGTGTTTCCCTTATGGATGTTGCTCATCGATTCGGAATTTTGCAATGGGAACAAATTTAGGATGAAGAGAGCTAGTAGCCAAGGCGGCGATGGAACCCCCGTTCGTCGATCCGCCAGACAAGCAGGACAACCACCAGAAGACTTACCACCTCCACCACCTCAATCACCGACCACTGATCAGATCATGAGGATGTTTGAGGAGAAAAGAAACCAGGATCTCATGGAATTTTTGAAAAGCATGCAGGCTCTGGTGGGCCCGAATAACAACCACAATGGAACACACTCTAACTTGTCTGACTTCCAGCGCACCAAGCCACCCAATTTCGGTCAAGCTGTGGACCCTATAGAAGCTGATGATTGGCTGAGGACCATGGAAAAGAAGCTAGACATAGCCCGCTGTGAAGAATCAGATAAGGTTCCTTTTGCCACTCACTACCTAGAAGGGCCAGCAGCTATATGGTGGGACAACACAAAGGCAGTGTGGCCTTCTGGAGAAGATATTTCCTGGGAGAAATTCAAGGAGCTATTCCGCAAGTATCATATCCCTACAGGCATAATGAAGGTGAAGCAAAGGGAGTTCCTTGCTCTTACACAAGGAAATATGTCCGTGGGGGAGTATCTGAACAAGTTCAACAATCTGGCACGGTACTCTACCCATGACGTGTCCACCGAAGAAAGGAAGATAGATCGATTCCTAGGAGGTCTGAATCACGCCCTCCGTTGTCAGCTCTGTATGCTGGACTTTCCGGACTTCCAGACTTTGGTGAACAAGGCTTTCATAGCCGAACGAGAGCATAAATCCGGATATGATGACCGCAAGCGGAAGTTTGAACCCAAGAAGGATAACCGTGAGCAGTTTGCGCAGAAGCCACGCACCTGGCAGCCAGGCCCATCTGAATACAAGCCCACATGGAGCAATGGCAACAACAACAATAAGACGATTAGCCAGAATAAGACCTTCGGTAAACAGCCAGTGATATAGGACTGCCGCCGCAATAATACCTGCTTTACCTGCGGCCAAAGCGGACACTACTCCAGACAGTGCCCCGCCAACAACGGGAAGCCATCCTCCGACTTCAAGCCGCAGGTCAACACTATTGGACGCCGCCCCAATCATAACTTCTGCCACGGACGCGTCCATCATATCTCCGCTGAGGAAGCCTGCGAAGCTCCAGACGTAGTCCTTGGTATGTTTTCTGTTAACGACATACCTGCAGTAATTTTATTTGATTCCGGGGCTTCCCATTCGTTTATTTCGCGTAGTTTTGCCACCTTGCACAAATTTTCTCCTTCAATTTTGGATAAAATCATGGTGGTACAATCCCCTGGCTCCCTGCTCAGAACAAATCTGATATATAAGGGTCTGGAAATTTCGATACATGGAGTTAAATTTCCAGCTACACTTGTTGCCATTGAATCCCCTGGATTGGACATAATACTGGGGATGGACTGGTTGATACCACATCAGGTGTGCATCAACTGTGCCACCAGGACAGTGACACTAGTTAATCCGGCAGGACAAACAGTTCAATTCCTTGCCAGCAAGATGATGTCAAGAAAGGGAATGGCATACCAAGCTACCGGTACAGATATGAACTTGATTCCGGTAGTTTGCGAATTTCCGGATGTATTTCCCGAGGAACTACCAGGGATGCCACCTGACCGGGAATTAGAATTTGCAATTGAGGTGATTCCCGGTACTGCCCCGATCTACAAGAAATACTATCGTATGCCGAGTCCAGAGCTGGTAGAATTGAAGAAGCAGTTGGATGAGTTGCTGCAAAAAGGGTATATTCGCCCAAGCATCTCGCCATGGGGATCATCCGTACTGTTTGTCAAGAAGAAGGATGGAAGTCTACGAATGTGCGTAGACTATCGCCAGCTGAATGAGGTCACCATCAAGAATAAGTACCCGCTCCCTCGCATTGATGATCTGTTTGACCAGCTGAACGGAGCACGGGTATTCTCCAAGATTGACCTCCGAACCGGGTATCATCAGCTAAAAATCAGAAAAGAGGATATACCCAAGATAGCTTTCACCACCCGATATGGTCTGTATGAGTTTACAGTCATGTCATTTGGACTGACGAATGCTCCAGCTTATTTCATGAGCATGATGAACAAGGTCTTCATGGATTTCCTGGACAAATTCGTGGTGGTGTTCATCGATGATATCCTGATATATTCCAAGGATGAAGAAGAGCATAAACAACACCTCCGTGCTGTCCTGGAAAGGTTAAGAACCCATCGTCTGTACGCCAAGTTCAGTAAGTGCGAATTTTGGCTAAAATAGGTGGGATTTCTGGGGCACATGCTATCAGAACAAGGAGTAGCAGTCGACCCCAGCAAATTAACTGCAGTACTGAATTGGAAGACACCAGCCTCGGTGACCGAAGTTCGTAGCTTTCTGGGATTGGCAGGCTATTACCGTCGTTTCATAGAAGGCTTCTCCAAGATAGCTAAGCCACTGACAGAATTGCTAAAGAAAAATCAAAGGTTTGTCTGGACGGCGGAATGTGGCAGCAGCTTCCTAGAACTAAAGACAAGGCTAACTACAGCACCTGTCTTAGTTCTTCCAGACATCCACAAGAGCTTCGATATATACTGCGATGCTTCCAGACGTGGAATCGGCTGTGTATTAAAGCAAGAAGGGAAGGTTGTAGCATATGCATCCAGACAGCTACGACCTCATGAGGAGAACTACCCCACGCATGATTTGGAATTAGCAGCCGTGGTTCATGCCTTGAAGATTTGGAGGCATTACCTCATTGGACAACGTTGTGAAATATACACGGACCATAAGAGTCTCAAGTATATTTTCACCCAACCTGACCTGAATCTCAGGCAGCGAAGATGGCTTGAACTAGTCAAGGACTATGACATTGGAATAAACTATCATCCGGGAAAGGCTAATGTGGTTGCTGATGCTCTCAGCAGAAAACAAGGCAAAGTGGATGCACTAATTGGAAGTATCCACCCAAGGTTACAGGAAGAGTTCGCTAAGCTCAATATGGTGCTATGCGGCCCAATTATCCCGGATACCTTGGAAATTACTCCAACACTAATGGAAGAAATTCAAGAAGCTCAAAAACCAGATGAAGGAATAAAAGAGATCAAGGAGCTGATTCCGAAAGGGAAGGCCAAGTCCTTCCGTGTGGATGACCAAGGCACCTTGTGGTTTGAGAAACGGATATGCGTGCCCGATCAGAATAATCTGAGACAACGAATACTCACAGAAGCTCATGAGTCCGCGTACTCCATCCACCCGGGAGGCACAAAGATGTATCAGGATCTAAGAGAAACCTTTTGGTGGCCAGGAATGCGAAGGGACATAGCATACTATGTCGCCTGCTGCGAGATTTGCAACAAAGTCAAGGCTGAACATCAGAAATCCGCTGGGCTACTACAACCTTTACCAGTTCCCCAGTGGAAGTGGGATGACATATGCATGGACTTCATTGTTGGACTGCCCAGGTCAACAAGAGGCAATGATGCTATCTGGGTCATTGTGGATATACTCACAAAAGTGGCTCACTTTATTCCGGCAAAGACCACTTTTAACGCAAACCAGCTTGCACAACTCCACATGTCCCGGATAGTCAGTCTTCATGGAGTACCCAAATCTATCACCTCAGATAGGGGCTCCCTATTCACGTCAACATTCTGGATGCGATTACACCAAGCTTTGGGAACCATGCTGAAGCATAGCACGGCGTACCATCTGTAGACAGATGGACAGACCGAGCGAGTGAACCAGATATTGGAAGATATGCTTCGATCCTGTTCTCTCACCCATGGACCCAAATGGGAAGATAGCCTACCCTATGCGGAATTTTCCTATAACAATAGTTATCAGTCAAGTCTCAAGATGTCACCATTTGAAGCACTATATGGGCGAAAGTGCCGCACCCCATTGAATTGGTCCCAGACAGGAGATAGCCGTATCTTTGGCACGGACTTGATGCTCGAGGCTGAGAAGCTGGTCAAGGATATCCAAGAGCGCCTTCGAGTGGCCAAGTCCCGCCAAAAGAGCTACTACGACCCAAAGCACCGAGAAGTGACTTTTGAGCCCGGAGAATATGCTTACCTTCGAGTGACCCCCATGAAGGGAGTGAAGAGGTTTCATACCCGGGGAAAGCTTGCACCAAGATACATCGGTCCCTTTCCAGTAATTGCTAGAAAAGGCAGGGTAGCATATCAGTTGGAACTACCACCGGAGTTATCTGATATTCACGATGTGTTCCACATATCACAGTTAAGAAAGTGCATTGCACCACCGATCAAGAAGGCAGATATGAGAGAGCTAGAACTGGCTAAGGATCTGACCTATGAAGAGAAACCTGTCAAAATCTAGGATGAGATGGAAAGGACTACCAGGAGTAAAGTGATCAAGTTTTACAAGGTATTGTGGGAGCACCATACTGAGGAAGAGGCTACCTGGGAAAGAGAGGATTTCCTAAGATCTGCATACCCGTACTTGTTCCCTGAGCAACCAAATCTCGAGGACGAGATTCATCCTAAGGGGGTAGGTTTGTGACACCCTGAATTTTGGCAACTTTTTCTTTTCGAAATCTTTTTGGTTTTATTCGCATTTTGGTTGGTTTTTCAGTCAACATGGGCTTCTGAATCCTTGAATCTTTTCCCAAGTAACCCAAAACCCTCATCACCTTGCCAAAACCTTTCCACATCTCTCCTGGATCAATTTCCAATATTTAATATTTTTCCATTAATTCTTTTCTTCCTTTGGGAAAATATGTCATCACTATGGGTTGTGAAGCAACCTATAGATCTGATGATCAGGAAATTCCCAAACTCTTGTCACACCTTCTTATCATCATATAATCCCATAATCTTCAAAAACATTCCATAGTCCAATGCAAAGTTTTGGCCAGAATAATTATTTCCTTTCTGGTCAGAATTTGTCAGTTGTGAAGCAACTCCCATTTTCCTAGCTCGGAAAATTCCCAATAAATTCCCTGAGATACTAGGAATCCTATCTAGCCACAATATCCAAAAATATCATCTGGTCTAGTACAAATTTTTAGCAGAAAAATTCTGACAAGTTTCTGCTCATTCTAAACCTCTGTGAAGGAAGTACTGGCTAGGGATGCCCAATTGCTCTGAAACTCTTATGGCATGTGGGCACTACCAAATGACCTCCCTTCACCAAGTTTCATCATCAGGAGATCCACCATGTGAAGGAACCAAGCTCATCAAGTTTCTGGACTAGTATGACAGTTTGCACATGAACTATATTCAAATCTTATTCAAACCCTTTCAAATTTGGCCAGTTTGTAGTCCTTCTAACCCAGATCACTCTAGACATCTCCATTGGCTTCATTCACAGCTCACCACCTCTCCAGATCTCCCTCAAGTTTGCTGTCAGAATTTGTAGCTGAAGCTACCCTTCACTTCAGACTGAATCCAGCAGGTTGTCAAATGAGACTTAATACGAAACACCCAATTAGCGAAGTTAGTCAAATCAAGCTTAGGAGGAGGACCATGATTGTTTATATGAGGCGAGGGGACCGGTCCTCCATAGACCGGGGGAGGGGGAACCGAGGCGTGTGTTCCCGTCCCATTCTTACCATGAGGGGAAGATGTATGAGTGTCTTTAGCCGCTTCCTTGCCGGAATTGGCCTCCGACACCGATGCGGTGGGATTAACCACAAGCAACGGATCGGGAGTAGACTTCAACCCCTCAAGGAGTTCTTTAAGCATGGACTTGACCTCGGCCGTCACAGACGTCCTAAGTGAAGCCATAGCTTCATTCAAGACGTCTTGGGTGACCGAGTTCGACTCCACGGCCTTGAGGACTTCCTCACTCCGTTCCCCATCGTCAACCATACTCTTCGGGTGGTGAAACCCTTAATAAAGAGACGAGGCTCTAATACCAATTGAAAGGATCGATATGGTTGACTAGAGGGGGGGTGAATAGGCAACTACCAATTTTTAGCTTTTCTTAACAAATTAGGGTTAGCAACAAAATAGGTTGTCTAGATGTGCAACTAGGTGAGCAACCTATATGATGCTAACAAACACAACTCAAGTAAGTAAAGGATACAATACAAGCGAATCAAGCACAATGTAAAGGTAAGAGATAACCACAAGTGGAGTCGGTGAAGACGAGGATGTGTTACCGAAGTTCCTTCCCTTTGAGAGGAAGTACGTCTCTGTTGGAGCGGTGTGGAGGCACAATGCTCCCCAAGAAGCCACTAAGGCCACCGTATTCTCCTCACCCCCTCACACAATGCGAGGTGCCGTGATTCCACTAGTGGTGCCCTTGAAGGCGGCAACCGAACCTTTACAAACAAGGTTGGGGCAATCTCCACAACTTAATTGGAGGCTCCCAACACAACCACGGAGCTTCACCACAATGGAATGTGGCTCCGAGGTGACCTCAACCGTCTAGGGTGCTCAAACACCCAAGAGTAACAAGATCCGCAAGGGATTAGTGGGGGGAATCAAATATCTCTTGGTGGAAGTGTAGATCGGGGCCCTCTCCTCCAAACCCTAGCAAATCAACAAGGTCTATTGGCTAGGGAGAGAGATCGGGCACTTTTGAGCTTTGGGGAAACAATGGAGCAAAGAGAGGAAAGAGGTCAGTCTACTTGGAGAAGAAGACCCCCTATTTATAGGAGGGGAAAATCCAACCGTTATCTGCCCACAGCCCGCACACAAGCGGTACTAGCGCTCTGAGGAGCGGTACTACTGCTTGGGCGGTAGTTCCCGTCTGTCCAACGCGAGCAACAAAGAACTGGAGCGGTAGAACCGCACCAAGCGGTACTACCGCTCAACTCGGCGGTACTACCGCTTAAGATATCGCAGGACAGAGGAAACAGAGGTAGTGGGGTAGTACTGGAACGGCAGTACCGCAACAAGCGGTACTACCGCTCTACTACCGCCCCACTACCGCTTAAGAAAAATGGGCAACCGAACCGAGCACACCACCTCACACAAGGGCGGTAGTGGCAACGGTAGTAGGGGCCGGTAGTACCGCACCAAGCGGTACTACCGCTCGACTACCGCTTAGCGGAAAACAGCACCAGAGAGGGGTTTCTCCAAGCGGTAGTGCTGCGGTAGACCACGGCGGCAGTACCGCTCTAAGCGGTACTACCGTGGTACCGAGCGGTACTACCGCTTGGGTGCATTCAAATTGCCCAAAGATAACAGAGGGATGCTCCATGTTGCGGGAAGGTTATGTGGGTGCAAATGGGTTGTGTACATGTTGATTCCACCCATACCTTCCAAAGTGGACCCACTCTTAATAGTACGGGTTTCCTACGACTCAAATCCACCAAAAAGAAATCGTCGGAAAAACACCGTCTTCACTCTTTACCATCGAGGGGAACAAACCGTCTCGTGCCACCTAATAAAATCTGAAATGCTCAAAGCACACGGTTAGTCCGCAAACGCATTGTCATCAATCACCAAAATCATTAGAGAGAAATATGCCCTAACAATCTCCCCCTTTTTGGTGGATTGATGACAACACCCGATTTGCATAGGGAATATTAAATAATACAGTGCAAACCGAAACTCTACAAAATATAGACGGGCTCCCCCTAGATGTGTGCACTATTTGGATATGCTTTTGGAATGCAAAGCACACACACATAGGATCAACACTCCCCCTATATTTTATAGACAAGGCAATACTTGCAACAAACATAATATGAACTTTAATCATAGATGCAAGTATGAGCATGAGAGCATGAAGATAAAAGGGCAACAACATAATCATAGCTCCACATACTAGGATAACGACATAATAGGATAGAATAGAGATAAGCGTATGTCTTACACCATACAAGCACAGTCTCCAAGTCTCACACGAAAGCAAATAAGATAAACGAGTTCACAAGCGGGAAATCGAGACAAATAAAAACGAGCTTGTGACTCGGCAACCCATGCAAATCCCCGGTCCTAAACTCTCTCCCCCTTTGACATCGAGACGCCAAAAAGGCAAAGAGTGACTAAACAACCAGAGGTGGTAGCCCTACTCCGCATCCTCGTCCATGGAGTCCTCGGTCCCATCCTCATCACTGCCATCCTCTGACTCCTCAACAATCTCCTCATCACCCTGGCCCCTAGCAGCAGCAGACGGAGCAGAAGTGCCAGCATCATCCTCCGAGTCAATCCACGTGCCGTGCTCAGAAATCCACCTATCCTCAGGCGTGATGGTCTTCTCTGAACCGCTGGGAGCATCAATCTCCATCTTCCTCATCATCGCAATCTGACGGCGGCGATCAAGCTTCTCCTTAACATGAGCCTGGTACAAGCGGTGCTGAATGTCTGACTGGAAGCAGAACAGCTTCTTGACCTTCCGCTTGAGCTTGGCAGCCCAAGATGGCTGCTCTGAGGGTGGAATATACTCAGGCTCATCAGACTCTCCGGACTCAGCACCCGGAATCTCAACCTCAGGAACTGAACCCCAGTGCTCCTTCTGCCTCAGCTTGGTAATATCATGAGAAGCCATAGGACCGGTCTCAAGCCTCTCCTCAGGAAACAGCCTGTGCCAAGTGTCCACAATTAGCTTGAAGATCATAGGAGCATAAATGGGAACCTTCCGGCCATAGGCTGCCGAGCGGAGCTCACTCCACATAACATGAGACACGTCCAGCACACAAGACTTGCCCTTCTCCTTCTGACAGATGACCAACATATCAACCAGGTACCCATGTACCATGTCAAAGTTTCCCACACGAGGGAAAAGAGTGTTCCTGAGAATGCGATGCATAATATCCAGAAACGGAATCAGCTCCTTAGTTTCTCCCTTGCCAGTCTTCCTGATGTGCATGTACCGGAGCAACTTGTCCTTGTGGGACGGAGACGGATTCCTGTGGGGGCGAAGGCCAAGAGAGTTGTCCAGCCCCTCATCTCCGTAGCCCAGACTGTTCATGAAGGTCTTCCAGGTAGACTGCATCTGTCTACCATGAGTCATCCACGTGAGAGTCCTGTTATCATCAGTCCCAAAGTGCACTGTGGCAAAGAACTGCGCCACTAACTCAGGATCGAAGTCGTTGTTGAAGGTGATGATTTTGACGATGTCAAACTACTCACAAAGCGCCAGAGCCTCACCAAAGTAAGCCATGTCAGTCTTCATGTGAGCAATGTCAATGGACTTGGTCTTGACAAACGTATTCTTCTTGCCCTTGATCACATCATGGTACGCTGCAGCTTGATCTTTGTTCCAGAAAGGGCGTCTCACCAGAGCAGGGTCCTGAGGACGAGTGTAGGGATTGTGCCTACGGTAGGCCCAATACTCTTTGGCATTCATCTCTGACACTGACTTGGCCTGCTCCTTCTTCTTCTTGACAACGGTCTTCTTGCTTGTCCTCTTGGCAGATGCTGGTGGAGCCTCTTCTTCTTCATCACTTGCATAACTGGCTGGCTGAAGATATCGAGTGCGACCACGCTTCGGATTCTTGCGACGAGCCACATGAGGACCGGAGCTACTACCACCTGAACCAGACACACAAACACGAGGGAAAGCAGGTGAAAAAGATATGCATAAGCCAAGAAATAAGAGTGAGGGAGAGGAACCAGTTGTAACGATTCAGAAGATGTGGATCTCAAACGGTAGTACCGCCCTGACAGCGGTAGTACCGCCTGGGAGACGAGAGGTAGTACCGCTGGCCAGTGGGCGGTAGTACCGCTTAAGCGGTAGTACCGTGGTCTGCACAGGCGCACAGCGATGCCAGATCCGGTAGTACCGGAGATCCAAAACTTCGAAATCGACACAAAAAGCACCTATCCTCCTATCTAGCAGTCAAACCTCGTCCTACTCATGCCACAATCTAGCCAAAGATTGATATTTCACCACGCATTGCCCAAAAGCCTAGATTCAAAAGATAGAACCATAGGAACAAGAAACGGGGGCAATACCGGCGTCCATAGCACGAGGGAGTGGTGGGGATTGACTCCACCGGTCGGAATCGAGGAAGACGGCGCGGAAACGGCGTGCCGGAGGCGGCCACCGCGGCTTCTCTTCGCTGCAGAGAGAGAGAGAGGCGTGGGGAAGAAGAGATGAATGGGTATGGGGAAGTAACTTCCCCTGCCCCCACTTAACCCTTCCCGCAGCCCTCTAAGCGGTAGTACTGCTACGGAGAGCGGTAGTACCGCTTCGGCACTACAAACAGCAGAAGGCCGGTAGCGCCGCTCCCAATGGTAGTACCGCTTAAAGCGGTAGTACCGTCCAGACACAGCGGTAGTACCGCTTGCAGCTCAGAAAACAGCCAGGGTCAAAATTTGAAGTGGTGGCTTATGCAACTTATAAGAGGTTTGAGATGAGATGGGCTTGGGTTTGAGACTCGAAAACCAACAAATGGGAAAGGTCACTCCAAGGTTTAAAAAACAAAAAAAAGCGGAGAGCAAACTTGGAGCGATCCAGAACACAACAAGACCAAAAAGACTAGAAAAAGCAATGAAAACCACAAGAGAGCCAAACCCTCCCAAAAGAGAGGGTCGGTGGCCGAAGCCACCTTTGTTTGAGTCGAATGGTTTGGCACCGCGAAGATTTTAACCATGGGCCCAATACCAAAACTCATTTTTGAAGCACAATTACCATCATAAATGGCTAATGTGAAAGACTTTGATTAATTTATGCATAATGGGGGGAGGGAGAGTTCATTGAGAGAACAACACTCCCCCTATGTCCATGCCTACATCTAGAACAAGATTAACATGATGAGTGCGGTGGGATGTGACGAGAATCAAGCCACGTTGCTCGAATCAATGATATTTAGCTCATGCCTTAACTCGCGAAATCTTGCTTCATCCAATGGCTTCGTGAAAATATCTGCTAGTTGCTCTTGAGTGCTAAGATGAATAATATCAATCTCTCCACGCTTGACGTGATCCCGAATGAAATGATGACGAATCTCAATGTGTTTCGTCTTGTTATGTTGCACCGGGTTGTAGGAGATCGCAATTGCACTTTCATTGTCACAGAAAAGAGGCACTTTGTCACAAGTGACACCGTAATCCTTTAAAGTTTGCCTCATCCAAAGCAATTGAGCACAACAACTTGCGGCAGCTACATACTCGGCCTCGGTGGTGGAGAGAGACACACAATTTTGCTTCTTCGAAGACCAACTCACCAAAGAGCGACCAAGGAATTGGCACCCTCCGGAGGTTGACTTCCTATCCACACGGTCTCCCGCCCAATCCGAATCCGAATAACCATTAGATCAAAGCTTGCTCCTTTGGGATACCATAAGCCAAAGTTTGGGGTATGAGCCAAATATCGAAAGATTCGCTTGACTGCCACATAGTCACTTTCCTTAGGCGCGGCTTGAAACCGTGCACATATTCCCACACTCAACATGGTAACTGGTCTAGATGCACAAAGGTAAAGCAAGGATCCAATCATGGAACGATATACCTTTTGATCCACCGCTTTACCATTGGGATCTATGTCAAGTTGGCACTTGGTAGGCATTGGAGTCTTGGCCGGCTTGACATCATTTAACTTGAATCTCTTGAGCATGTCTTGAGTGTATTTGGCTTGGTTGATGAAGGTTCCTTCTCTTCTTTGCTTGACTTCGAATCCAAGAAAGAACTTCAACTCTCCCATCATAGACATCTCAAACTTCTCGGTCATTAGTGCGGCAAACTCATCATTGAAAGCTTTGTTAGGAGAACCAAAGATAATATCATCAACATATAGTTGGCATATGAACAAATCCCCTTTAACCCTCTTAGTAAAAAGAGTGGGATCGATTTTCCCAATTTCAAACCCACGGTCTTGCAACAACTCGGTAAGGTGCTCATACCACGCACGTGGGGCTTGTTTAAGGCCATAGAGTGCCTTATCGAGCTTGTATACATGATTGGGGAACTTGGGATCCTCGAACCCCGGAGGTTGTTTGACATATACCAACTCATTAAGAGGACCGTTAAGAAATGCACTCTTCACATCCATTTGTTGCAATTTAAAATCATGATGAGAATCATATGCAAGCAACATACGAATAGATTCAAGACGAGCAACGGGAGCAAAGGTTTCACCGTAGTCGATACCCTCGACTTGGGAGTAGCCATGTGCCACCAATCTTGCCTTGTTTCGAGTGACAACACCGTTCGTATCTTGCTTGTTCTTGAAGATCCATTTGGTTCCAATGACATTATGATTCTCCGTTGGCCTTGGCACCAATGTCCACACTTTGTTGCGCTCGAAGTTGTTGAGTTCATCATGCATGGCTTCAAGCCAATCCGTGTCCTCGAGCGCCTCATGTACCTTTTGGGGTTCAACACACGAGACAAACGCGTAATGCTCACAAAAGTTTGATAATTGTTTACGAGTGGTTACCCCTTTCTTTAAGCTTCCATAGACATTTTCCAGGATATGTCCTTTTTTCTTGAGTTTGGAAGCAATCTTGGCGGCACGACGCTTCAATAGCTCCTCCGGTGTCACTTGAGGAGGATCATCTTGAACATCTTGAGCGTCATCTTGAGCTTGCTCTTGATCATGAGCTTGCCCTTGATCTTGAGCTTGCTCGGTGTCGTGATCTTGATCTTGGGCATCATTTGGTGCATCACTATTATCTTGAGGTTGACCTTGCCCTTGATCTTGATCACTTGGTTGAGGGCCTTCGGTTTGTTCTTCGGAAGCGTGTGGGTCTTGTGTCGGTGATGGTTCCACTTGCGTAGAACATTGTCCTTCTCCTTCCACCACAAGGGGTTCCTCAATGGGTAGGATTTGACCCACACCCATTCTTCTTATGGCTTGAGGAGGAATTTCATCACCTATATCACAAAGACCACTTTGTTCCACTTGGGAGCCATTATTCTCATCAAACTCCACGTTACACGTCTCCTCAATGAGTCTAGTGGACTTGTTGAGAACATGGTAAGCACGAGAGTTTGTAGCATAACCAACAAATATGCCCTCTTGAGCTCTATAATCAAATTTAGATAAGCGAACACCTTTCTTGAGAATGAAACACTTACAACCGAACACCCGGAAGTACTTGAGGTTGGGCTTGTTGCCGGTAAGTATTTCATATGGAGTCTTGTTCAAGCCTTTGCGGAGGTAGAGCCGATTGGATGCATGACAAGCGGTGTTGATGGCTTCGGCCCAAAAGTTGTATGGAGACTTGAACTCCGCCATCATGGTTCTTGCCGCGTCCATCAACGTCCGGTTCTTCCTCTCCGCTACACCGTTTTGTTGAGGGGTATATGGTGCGGAATATTGATGCTTGATCCCCTCATCACTAAGAAACTCATCCAAGGTGTAGTTCTTGAACTCGGTGCCGTTGTCGCTTCTAATGATCAATATCTTTGCATCATGTTGACGTTGAGCTTCATTTGCAAAGTCGATCACGATTTGTTGGGTCTCGCTCTTCCTCTTGAAGAAATATACCCAAGTGTATCTTGAATAATCATCCACAATCACCAAGCAATACTTTCTTCCCCCAAGACTATCAAAGGATGGCGGTCCAAAGAGATCCATGTGAAGGAGCTCCAAGGGCCTCTTCGAGTAGATGATAGTCGTGGGTCGGTGAGCCGTCTCATGTAGCTTTCCTTCGATACAAGCACTGCAAGCACGGTCTTTGGCAAAGCTCACATTTGTTAGTCCTCGGACATGGTCCCCTTTGAGGAGACTTTGCAAAGATCTCATATTGACGTGGGCTAAACGGCGATGCCAAAGCCATCCCACGTCAACTTTAGCCATTAGGCAAGTCGCAGTCTTAGTGGGTCGCTCCGAGAAGTTAACCACATAGAGACCGTTCTCGACATGCCCAACAAAAGCTACTTTAAGAGTCTTGCTCCACAAAAGGGCCACGGTATCAATATCAAAGAACGTTGCAAAGCCATAATAGCAAGTTGACGAACGGAAAGTAAATTGTATGCAAGGCTCTCAACAAGCATGACCTTCTCAATGGACAAGTCCGGTGAGATGACCACCTTGCCGAGACCCAATACCTTTGACATCGAGGCATCACCATATTGAACATGGGTGGGCATAGATGAACTTGCTTGAACGTCCACCACCAAGTCCTTGCTTCCGGTCATATGATTTGTCGCTCCACTATCAAGCAACCATGACACCCCACCGGAAGCAAACTCCTACATAAGATTAATGCTTGGTTTTAGGTACCCATTCTTGAATGGGTCCTTTCATGTTAGTAACAAGGGTCTTAGGAACCCAAATAGACCATTCAATGTACTCATAAGAAGAACCAACAAATTTGGCATAAAAATGCCCATCACTAGCACGGCATAAAACATAAGAAGGGTTAAAATCGCCGGCTTTGTTGGGATGGGTGGTCTTGCCCCTTTTGACATTACCACCCACCGCCTCGTTCTTCTTCTTCTTAGGAGCACCCTTTCCCTCTTTCACAAATGTATCTTTGAGAGGGAGAGCTTGCTTGGTCTTGCTTTTCTTGTTTGACTTCTTCATCTTCGACTTGGGTGCAAATCCAAGTCCCTCCTTGGCCACAACTTCCTTTTGATTGCTCAAAAGTTCGTTGAGGTTTTTCTCACCTTGTATGCACGACACAAGGCCTTTCTCGAGTTACTCTTTCAACTTGGCATTCTCCTCAACAAGATGTGCATGCTCACAACAAGGGTTAGTTGCACGAGCATTATCAATTAGAACAAAAGGAGGACAAGTGGCAATTTCTTTAGTTAGCTTCACTTGGAGTTGATCATGAGACTCCTTGAGTGTAGCATGAGCACTTTTCAAGGCCTTGTGAGCCTTGTCAAGTAAGTCAAACTCCTCTTCGAGTCTATCATGGCCAACCCCAAGTTCGGCCTTCTCATTTTTAAGCATATTAGCAAGAACTTGAGCATGATCACGATCTTTCTTTAATTTAGCAAGATCTAGATTGTGTGTCTCCTCAAGAGCCACTCTATGACCTTGCTCTTCCTCAAGAGCAATAGAAAGATCGGCAATCTCATCGGCATAATCTCTACTATGCCCTTCCAACTTAGAGATTGTCTCTTCATGAGAATCTATGATTTCATTTGCCTCACCAAATTGTTCCAAGAGAGCCACAAAGTGCTTCTTGGTCTCACCTTTGAGCTTGGCCATGAACTTGTCAAATTCATTTTCCTCCACCTTTGCCTCCTCACTTTCTTCCACACAATTCATCAAAGAAGGAGTGGAAGAAATGCTAGTTTTGATGTTGGAGGTTACCTTGTTGGTGGCCTTGGCCATGAGGCACTTGTGGGTGGTGATGGAGTTATCGTTGGGGGAGTCGAAGAGGGACACCTTTGGTGATGGAGAGGTGGCGATGGCGACGGAGGCCGTAGCAACCCCTTCACCATTTGCATCTTCATCATCATCGGAGTCGTACTCTTCTTGCACCACCAAACTCTTTTGAGGCACCTTCTTGTTGAACTTGTTCTTGCTTGGGAAGGACTTGCCCTTGTCTTTACGGATGAGCTTGCCACCATTTTCCTCCCTATTCTCATACGGGCAATCGGCGACGAAGTGACTCACATTACCACAGTTGTAGCAAGTCCTCACACGTTGACTTTTGCCTTTAGAGCCATTAGTCTTTTTTCTTGAAAAGTTGGGCTTCGAGTTTCTTTTGTTGCCCCAAAATTGTCTTGATGCAAGAGCCATATGCTCGTGGTATGCATATTTGGTGTCTTCGGGGCAATCTTCATCCTCACAATCTTCATCTTCTTCTTCCTCTTCATGAACTACCTTGGCCTTCAAAGCAAGGTTGGGCTTCTTTGAGCGTTGAACACGAGCAAGTGCGTTGTCGGTGGTCTTGTTCAAAATGTTCATAGCAATAAACTCATCCAACACATCACTAGAGGACAAGGTGTGGAAGTCCGGTCTTTGACGAATCACAGAGGACATGCTCTTGTTGTAAGGCATAATGGCCTTGAGAAATTTGCGCTTGATCCAATTGTCATCCGTGTCCTTGCTCCCGTGATCTCGGAGTGAGACCGCAAGAGTAGTCAATCTCCGGTAAAGCTCACGAGGATCTTCATCTTCATTCATAACAAACTCATCGGCCTCATCAAGAATAACCTCAAAGTTGGAGCGTTGAATGCTTGAGCTTCCCTTGTACAATGAGTTGATATGCTCCCATGCATCTTTGGCAAGAGTGAATGGGCGCAAATGTGGAAGCTCTTCGGGAGGCATGGCGGCTTGAAGAATGAACAAGGCGGATGCATTGAGTTGGTTGTCCACTTCTTCTCTTGGGGACAAGTTGCTTGGGTCATGCGGATAATAGCCTTGTTCAATGATTCTCCAAAGTTGAGTTGAGCTATAATTCAAATGAGACTTAATACGAAACACCCAATTAGCGAAGTTAGTCAAATCAAGCTTAGGAGGAGGACCATGATTGTTTATATGAGGCGAGGGGACCGGTCCTCCATAGACCGGGGGAGGGGGAACCGAGGCATGTGTTCCCGTCCCATTCTTACCATGAGGGGAAGATGTATGAGTGTCTTTAGCCGCTTCCTTGCCGGAATTGGCCTCCGACGCCGATGCGGTGGGATTAACCACAAGCAACGGATCGGGAGTAGACTTCAACCCCTCAAGGAGTTCTTTAAGCATGGACTTGACCTCGGCCGTCACAGACGTCCTAAGTGAAGCCATAGCTTCATTCAAGACGTCTTGGGTGACCGAGTTCGACTCCACGGCCTCGAGGACTTCCTCACTCCGTTCCCCATCGTCAACCATACTCTTCGGGTGGTGAAACCCTTAATAAAGAGACGAGGCTCTAATACCAATTGAAAGGATCGATATGGTTGACTAGAGGGGGGGGTGAATAGGCAACTACCAATTTTTAGCTTTTCTTAACAAATTAGGGTTAGCAACAAAATAGGTTGTCTAGATGTGCAACTAGGTGAGCAACCTATATGATGCTAACAAACACAACTCAAGTAAGTAAAGGATACAATACAAGTGAATCAAGCACAATGTAAAGGTAAGAGATAACCACAAGTGGAGTCGGTGAAGACGAGGATGTGTTACCGAAGTTCCTTCCCTTTGAGAGGAAGTACGTCTCCGTTGGAGCGGTGTGGATGCACAATGCTCCCCAAGAAGCCACTAAGGCCACCGTATTCTCCTCACCCCCTCACACAATGCGAGGTGCCGTGATTCCACTAGTGGTGCCCTTGAAGGCGGCAACCGAACCTTTACAAACAAGGTTGGGGCAATCTCCACAACTTAATTGGAGGCTCCCAACACAACCACGGAGCTTCACCACAATGGAATGTGGCTCCGAGGTGACCTCAACCGTCTAGGGTGCTCAAACACCCAAGAGTAACAAGATCCGCAAGGGATTAGTGGGGGGAATCAAATATCTCTTGGTGGAAGTGTAGATCGGGGCCCTCTCCTCCAAACCCTAGCAAATCAACAAGGTCTATTGGCTAGGGAGAGAGATCGGGCACTTTTGAGCTTTGGGGCAACAATGGAGCAAAGAGAGGAAAGAGGTCAGTCTACTTGGAGAAGAAGACCCCCTATTTATAGGAGGGGAAAATCCAACCGTTATCTGCCCACAGCCCGCACACAAGCGGTACTACCGCTCTGAGGAGCGGTACTACCGCTTGGGCGGTAGTTCCCGTCTGTCCAACGCGAGCAACAGAGAACTGGAGCGGTAGAACCGCACCAAGCGGTACTACCGCTCAACTCAGCGGTACTACCGCTTAAGATATCGCAGGACAGAGGAAACAGAGGTAGTGGGGTAGTACTGGAACGGCAGTACCGCAACAAGCGGTACTACCGCTCTACTACCGCCCCACTACCGCTTAAGAAAAATGGGCAACCGAACCGAGCACACCACCTCACACAAGGGCGGTAGTGGCAACGGTAGTAGGGGCCGGTAGTACCGCACCAAGCGGTACTACCGCTCGACTACCGCTCTATTACCGCTTAGCGGAAAACAGCACCAGAGAGGGGTTTCTCCAAGCGGTAGTGCTGCGGTAGACCACAGCGGCAGTACTGCTCTAAGCGGTACTACCGTGGTACCGAGCGGTACTACCGCTTGGGTGCATTCAAATTGCCCAAAGATAACAGAGGGATGCTCCATGTTGCGGGAAGGTTATGTGGGTGCAAATGGGTTGTGTACGTGTTGATTCCACCCATACCTTCCAAAGCGGACCCCCTCTTAATAGTACGGGTTTCCTACGACTCAAATCCACCAAAAAGAAATCGTCGGAAAAACACCGTCTTCACTCTTTACCATCGAGGGGAACAAACCGTCTCGTGCCACCTAATAAAATCTGAAATGCTCAAAGCACACGGTTAGTCCGCAAACGCATTGTCATCAATCACCAAAATCATTAGAGAGAAATATGCCCTAACACCATAGCCCGTTGATACGCCTAGTTGATGTGAGACTATCTTCTCCTTTTCCTCACAACCTCCACCATATTATATTCCACCTATAGTGCTATATCCATGGCTCACGCTCATGTATTGCGTGAAAGTTGAAAAGGTTTGAGAACATAAAAGGTGTGAAACAATTGCTTGACTTGTCATCAGGGTTGTGCATGATTTAAATACTTTGTGTGGGGAACATGGAGCATAGCCAGACCATATGATTTTGTAGGGATAACTTTCTTAGGCCATGTTATTTTGAAAGGACACAATTGCTTTGTTAGTATGCTTGAAGTATTATTGTTTTTATGTCAATATTAAGCTTTTGTTTTGAATCTTACGGATCTGAACATTCATGCCACAATAAAGAATATTACATGGATAAATATGTTAGGTAGCATTCCACATCAAAAATTCTGTTTTTATCATTTACCTACTCGAGGACGAGCAGGAATTAAGCTTGGGGATGCTTGATACGTCTCCAACGTATCTATAATTTTTTATTGTTCCATGCTATTATATTATCTGTTTTGGATGTTTTATATGCATTAATAGGCTATTTTATATTATTTTTGGGACTAACCTATTAACCTAGTGCCTAGTGCCAGTTTCTGTTTTTCCTTGTTTTTGAGTATTGCAGATAAGGAATATCAAATGGAGTCCAAATGGAATAAAATTCTACGATGATTTTTCTTGGACCAGAAGGAACCCAGGAGACTTGGAGAAGAGGCCAGAAGACCCACGGGTGGGCCACAAGCCACCTGGGCGCGCCCCTAGGGGGCGTCCCCCTGGCTTGTGGGCCCCCCGTGGCTCCTACAACCCTAATTCTCTGCCTATAAATTCAGAAATATTCCCCCAATACCAAAAAGAGACACGATAATACTTTTCCGCCGCCGGAAGCCTCTGTTACCGTGAGATCCCATCTTGGTTGAGTCATGTAAATTAAATAGTTTGAGTCACATAGACCATGAAACCTTAGTTGGACTCCTCATGTATTGAGACAGATGTCACTGGGCTGAACGAGGCTGGTTGTATGTGTGAAGACGCGATGAAGAAAAAGATTCCTTCCATATCCCTAATTTAATAAATTGAACTAAAACAATGCATCTATGGGCATATTTCAAAAATTCACCTAGTTTTATTAGTAGGTATAGATGAAAAAAAGTTAGCTACAGTACCTCTCAGTTTTAAAAAATTCTTAATGATTTGATAAAATGTTT
This sequence comes from Elymus sibiricus, assembly GCA_039707655.1. Classification (NCBI taxonomy): domain Eukaryota; kingdom Viridiplantae; phylum Streptophyta; class Magnoliopsida; order Poales; family Poaceae; genus Elymus; species Elymus sibiricus. Next base: position 42,194,377 of record CM077671.1, read on the forward strand.
GTATTTTCTAATCAAAGTTAAAAAAAATGTGTTCTTAGAAAATGCTGGCAAATTCGGAAAAATAACTTTCACTATAGTACCTGCTAGTTTAAAAAAACGTTACGAGTTAATTTTTTTTATTTACAATTTTGCAAAATATTTGTGTTCTAAAATATATTAACTTTTTCCAATAAATACTTTTGCTTTTAGTATGTGGTGTGGCTGCTGGCTCAATTTAACATCTCGCACTGCTATTTAAACAAAAGTTCTTGGTTAGTATAGTGGCTAGCGGTTGTTGGTGTCCAACATGAGCGCTGAGTTCGATTCCTCACGGTGCATTATTTTAATCTGTTTCTTGGATAGTTTGCCCTAATGGGCCGACCCCGTGCGCGCACCGTGCGATCTTTTTCAGTCGTGCGCCTCGCGATCCCTCTGTGCTCAATACATGTAGGCCCACAAATCACTTTTTTCTATGTGACCTTATCCTCTCAACCGTTCGTCCTCGTCCCTTCCTTCTTCCTCACAGTTCCGCCAGTCACGAGATGTTGGCCGCATCGGAGGCCGTCACGCGGTCTCACCGCCGCCGCCTTTGGTTGCCGATAGTGCCCGACGAGGAGGAGCGGCTCCCTTTGTCGCGCAGTCTAGCCGTCGCCATCTCCTTTTCTTGCGATGATGACGATTCCGACACCGACGGCAACCGGAAGGGCAAAGCTAGGGTGGGCGAGGAAGTAGTGAAGCTATATATGCTGTCTTCGTTTTTAGTTTAAAGTTTGTAGTAATTATTTAGTAAACTAGTGCTTTTTTGGTTTTCCGATTTGATTCAATTCAAAGAAGAAAATTGAAACGGGTTGGCAGGAAGCTGGCGAGCGCTTGGGAGATGTGAATGGAATGGATGTGGTGAAAAGAAGAAGAAAAAAAATACGCGTGTAGGGCGGCCAGCGAGCGAGAAAGAAAAGGAAAAAAGAAAAAGAGTCGAGGAAGGAGGAAACGTACGTACACGTACTAGTATGACTCCTCCTTGCGAACCAACCTGTGGTTGGATGGTTAGAAGGACTGTGGTATCCCCAGCCCACCAGGGATCAAATCCTGGTGCTCGCATTTATTTCTGGATTTATTTTAGAATTATCGGCGATGCGCATTCAGAGGGAGAAGACGTTCCCGTCGACGATGAGGCGCCTACGGTGACTTTGTAAATCTCAAGATGATATGCCGGCTCAGTCTTTCGAAGGTGCTCATAGGGATAGGGTGTGCGTGTAGGCGTTTATAGGGGTGAGTTTATGCGCGTGTATATGAGCGCTTGCGTCTGTACTGCGTTAAAAAAATACGACTCCTCCTTTCATTGAATTGATTGATGAACAGAAAAATAAAAAAAATATAGTGACGTGGAGAGGCGAGGCGAAGCGATTTGTTGAAATCAGAAAAAAAAATCCATCCGGCGTTAACTTTCTCCTTTTTTTAGGGTAAAAATGTTAACTTTCTCTTTTGGAAACGAAAGGAGGCACGTGGAGGTGATCCGGCTCCCTTTGTCACGCACCTCCGCCGCTCTCCCGCCGCACGCAGCCCGCGTCGCGTCGCGCCGTCAATCCCGCCTCGCACCTGCCCCGCTACCGCTAGCCCAATCCTCGCTGTTATTCGGGTCCTTGAGACGTGGACCGCTCCCTTTGCCACGCACCGCTGCCGCTCTCCCGCCGCCGCCAGCGTCGCCCCGTCCCGCGACCTGCTCCTGCAATCCCGCCTCGCACCTGCCAGTCCCCCGCGGGCCCAGTCCTCGCGCTGCAGCCTTGTTCCCCTTCTTGTTCCCCTTTTCAGCAACTTTGGCTACGGGATGCCCCTTCTCCATCTGGACCGCGTTTCACGGTGCGTTCTGGCCCTGTGTAGATTCTTTCTTCTCTTCTCAGAACCCTGCAATGCAAGCCGCTGGTTCAACACACAGAGAGTTTGTGATCTTTGAGTGTATGTATGTATGTATGTATGTTAGCCACCCGGCCGGTCTGCTCTTCCTACGAGTTCCTACTAGTTTGTTAAATGTCTGGTTGAAACCGGGGGCTGAGCTCCTTAAATCGAAAATAAAATAAATTAACCATGCTGCTGGACTGGAGATCTCTGGGCTCTGGATTGAGACTAGCATGGATTACTGAGCGGGTTCTAATATTATTGCTCTTTCGGTGCAGATCTGCTTATGCGTCCTTGGTCATCATGGCGAGGAACGTTGCAGTAAAAGGCGAGAACAGATGGGCCAAGCCGAATTGGCTCTGCTGTTTCCGTTGTTCCAGTAACTATTTCTGCACCTCCACCCATGCCAATGGCGAGCAATCTGCCATCACCCAAGCGATGGATAAAGCAGAGATGAAGGGCCGAACCTCTTACCGTGTATATACACCCCACATCCCTAACAACAGCACCCATCGGGACGGTTCTATATACAAGAGACACTCTTGTTTTCGACGTCTATGGCCACTTATTACCCGCCGAGATGAGAGTAAGTCATCCTAATCTCTTCCCTATCATAAATATATGTCAGTCAGTTTTACTCATAAACGAACAAGCTCTGACTCATAAAGTTGAAAGACATTATGCTTATTTTAATTATTTTCTCTAAATTAACACAAATATGTGTTGGCAGATCGTAATTTTAATTCTACTTGTGAGAAATATTGTTTAATTCATTATTTGTTGAAATGTAATATTCGTATTTTTTTATGAAGCACAACTAGAGCCAATGATGTCCTCGCAGCCCATGAATTGCTCTCCGAATCAGGAAAAATGTGAAATACATTGTGCAACTCATATGATGCAGATTTTCTCATTAAAATTGGCTAAAAATAGTACCAACGACGGCTTGGTACAGATATATGGATATATAGCAGTGCGGGATTTTGATGATTCATTGCTTAATTATGTTGTCAACCGTAGCAGAGATGATCCAATCATTGTGGAACAGGTGCACATCTTTACATATATGCAATTATATTTAGTATTGGACTCTTTTAATAATAAAGCTCAATCTTGGCGTCATATGCATAAAGCTAACGGATTGAGATATAAATATTTGAATGTCATACTATAACCAGGTAATCAATGTTTAAGAGTCAAAGACTAGTGAGTCATAAGTTTGGTCGTTGACTTGATATCTCGACTCGACTGGTTGGCACATCAAACGACTAATGGACTAGTTGTTGATTACCCTTGAGTAGTCTTGCCCTTTAAGTGGAGTGGCTCAAAATTAGCCCACGAGTTTCTCTTAAAAAAATAGGCCATTGCCAGGTTGAATAAAAGTGGGCCTAAGTTCATCCGATGAACGGTAGCCTCTCCGATGCAACCACACAGACTCCCATCTCAGGTCATCTCCAAGGTGTTGCTAACCTCATCCTTGGCAAGTGGTGCGATCTGGCCAGAACGCTGACTGTTTTGTTGACACCCTGTGCCTATGAGTGTGCTTGAGGCTGCACCTAGCAACGTTTCTACTCTTTTTCGCTGCACAACATTGTGTACCGCTTACCGCGTCGGCTGCATCCCTTGCCACCTAGTCTGCAGACAACATGGCACGCTTGGCGACCACATCCGCTTGTTCGCACTGAATGCGTCGTGCTTGCAGATCCTCAGCTTCGCCCTACTACATTGCCAGCATGGCATGTCATGCCGTCTTAAACACTCTTCATCCCCATCGGTCCCAACTCCCAACAACATGCAGCGCCTATGTTAGCGCTCTCTCCTTGATGCAGACTTAGACACACATGTCTCCGTCTTGTCCTATGTTCTCGGTAGCTATAACTCATCCAACTGCTCTAGAACACTAAGGTTTGGTCCCATTGGGCAGCCAAGGAAGATCAATAGGATTTTCTTTGTTGTCGAACCCTCACTTTCCTTACCTTTACCTAACGTAGACATGAACGGCATTCATGTTGCTTGTGGATTATAATTTATTTGAGTGATCTATTAGTGAGTAATTGGTATTTAAAGTAAAATCAACCAGCATAATTCTGGAGGCTTACTTCATGTAAGATACTGTAATTACTTAGTACAATGCATACGAGGGTTCATACCACAAATTATCCAAACACACCAAATTTCTTAGCACTTAAACTACAAAATGCCCTTCTCTCTGACTGTTGTCATAAGTGAAATGGTATCTTCACTTTTATAGGGCCTCCTTGATACAAAGGATTTCCAATATATTTTTGGAGAATTCTACTCCGCATGAATTTTTCCTACCTCAGGGTTGCAAATCGTAGGATTTTTTCCTCTCATGATTCATTTGCACTAGTTTATTGAAATTCTATCTACTCCAACCTTTTAGGAAAAAATCTATGCTTTTCCTGTCCACAATCAAACAGTCTTTCAGTCCTCTTATACTCAAGATGGCACAACACTTTAATCTTGTGCTTTGGCGTTACCACGTTTTGGGAATCCTGCAATCAAAGAGGTCAAACATTTGAGGTATTGGTGATGGTGGCTCCACTTGATGATCTCATTTGTATCATTGTATGGATTTGTATATGCAAATTCATGTGCTTTGGAAGATATTATATAACAATGGGGTTAACCTTGCATATATTACGCAAGTTTGTGGGTAATTATCTTGGCATGATTTATCTAAGTTGTGTTACATATGCAACTGAGTTATGTTTGTTGACAAAATATCTAAAATTGTTTTGCTTTCGAGGGTTTAAATTGTATGCTATCATTTATTTGAGATCTGTTGTCAATTGACTAGAAAGAAAAGTATATTCTTTTAATATTTCTTACTTTACATGAAGAGCTACTAAATAATAATAATTTTGCAGGGTTCTCTTATTGAGATGACTGGCCCTAAGCGATACATCGCAATGCTAGCCCCTGTTCTTGTTGAGTTTGACATGAGGATCAAGAAAGGAGAGCAAGAAGAGGATGATCTACAGCTAATAGATGGTGCAGAAGAGTACGGCGATCTACGCACATCTGAATACCCATTCACGGATCGTATTAATGGAGATTGTGGCGCGGTTGACATCACTTTAGCCCTCGTTCGTTGGGCATTTGAGGCCACAATAGATGTTATCATATCAAAAGTGCAGTGTGGATTCAATTTATCTCTCAGTTCGTTTGTTTTTATTATGGATGGGTTACATGAGATTCAGCTCTTTCGTGGCAGTATTGGTGAGTCGTGTGGCTTAAGAAGACATGTGATTGCTGTAAAGGAGGATACTTGGATGCATTTGAAGTTGAAGGTAGCTCAGAGAAGTTGTAAAAATGACGGTGATCTTGATCGCCATTGTTCCTTCAAAGCAAAAAAACATGGGTATGATTGTCAACAAATCATGCTTGAGCTTGCCTCTATCTCAGTGAAGGTGACCTGGTCGAATGTAGAATAGGCTCGAGACGTGTCCAACTTTGAATTACAAAGCCAACAGCCGGCAGTAATTACATCAAGGAATTATAAGTAACAAGGAAAGAAAATACACAACGACCAATGTGCGAATGTAAAGCAATCTGTTTCATATTTGAACTTTAAGTTGCGTTCTTTGATCTTGCACTGTATGTGTCTATTTGCTACAGTGTCAGTTTACTAATTTTGTGCTGGAACGTTCGTGTCTTCTCAAGTATACATGGCTATGTATCATAATTTGTGATAAGCATCCACCACAGTATTCGATGAGCGTTGTCTCTTCGAATATGAGGTGAGCTCTTGATTGTATTGTTAGCGCTATGTGAAAAATAAGGGTCAAGAAATCTTATTTTATTTTGAACAGAGAAAGGCACCAACAGGTGCCAATATATTCAGCTTAAAGTCATAATACATCAAGGGTTACAGATCTGCCAGTGGATAAAAAAAGGAAAACAACAGAAACTGAGAAAGAAGAGCTGAATAGATGTCCTAGAAGACAGCAAGGAAGCAAGAATTCCTGCTGATGAACAACATGACGAACATGGCAGGCCAGTAAGAGAAGAAGGTTGAGAAGACCTATTATTCCGCTGTCAGAGAAACAGAGACACCAAGGGGCAGACAAGAAGAACAACCCTAACTGAAGGTAGGCGAATAGAAAAGAAGGGCCATCAGCTTCACCATGCAGCTGTCCAATTGCCTCATTCAAATGTTGAAAAGTAGAATTAGAGGAAAATAGAGGCTGCTGGCCAGCCATCCCCCAAGGTTCCTTAGCAAATCTTCCTGTAGGAGCAACAACATGAAGCACAAGCCAAAAGCAAGCTTGTTCTCTGTTCCTTCACATCTGCTTGGAGTAACTGCAGGGAGTAGCTTGAAAATATGATGATCAAATAACCTGCAACAAAATAAAGAGAAGAAAACAGAGAAGATCATCTTCAACAAAAGTAGTCGAAGCTTAATATAACACCAAGGGAGGCTTCTCAAGCCTTAGAAGCAATGCAATGATGTGCAGCTGAATGCCTGCAGGTTGACAGTTAGAAAGAAATCCAACCACTGGACATGGAGCAGTTAAATGAGAACAAATAACTTGCGGCTCTCCAGTAGATCTAAGGACCTGCTGAGCAAGGTTATGAGCAACACCATTGATTTCCCTAGACATGAAACACCTTAGGGAATAGATTAGACGTGCTTTTAACAAAGGTAGCGAGCTCTTTCCTAATATTCCAAGGAGAATCTGAAATATTTCTAGATGCTGCAGCAGAAGCCAGTGTGAGACAGTCCATCAAGAAAGTCGGGTTAATAAGATTAAGATGGGCAGCCAGTTGAGCTGCACAAGAAAGAGCAACAGCTTCAGCCTGCAAAGGAGTTGAAGTAGGGGGGACGAAGCTAGTAAAGAAATAATTTGACTGAGGATATTCAACATGATAGGAGTTTAGCAGGTTCCTCTTCGTACATGCAAGCATTGATCGATCTTCCCCATGCCTGCCAGGGCTCTACGGAATTTACAGTGATATGAGAAGGCACTTGACAAACATGAATCTAAACTGATACAGTACAATATAATGATAGAAATTATGACAGAAATATAAAAACGAAAAGAAACGGAAGAACTGAAAATAAAGTTCAGGTTTTTATTATTTTCTTGCATCCCATCCTGACGGGGTTATTACCCCCGGGTAGGCCAAAGCTGTGGGGTCCTTCCCCCGCTTGAAGAAAAAACAGTACCGCCGGCCGGTCCGCGGCCGGCTGGTCCGCGGCCGGCTGGCGGGCCACCGGCTGCCTCAGGACCGGCTGGCGGGGAGCCGGCAGGCCCGCCACCGGCTCCCTCGAGGGCGGCTGGCGGACAGCCGGCACGTCCTTTGCCGGCTCACTCGGGGCCGGCTGCCTCCACGCCGGCTCTCCCGCTGACCTTCGGACGGACCAGCTCCCGTCCCGTCTCTCTGCGCATCAGTACGGCGACAAGACGAGACCCCCGTTACCTGCCCCGGCGTGGCCACAGTGGCCCCTGACACACGGGCGCAGGGCCACAGTGACTGTTGACCTCAGCTGACCTCGACAGGGCTTCCAACAGTGCCGGCACGCTCCAACCACTCCATTACCTGCTCCGGCGTGGCTACAGTGCAGCCGGCCGTATCGCTGACCGCGGCCGGCAGCCACAAGGCGACGCCCCGACGGGCAGCCCGTGCCGCGACGCGGCCGGCACGGGGACCCACCAAGCGGGCCCCGCCGGCTCCTGATGGGACCCGACAGCCGACGGGCCCTACCAGCGACAAGACCCCACAGCCGGCGGCCCCCACGGCCGGCCAGAGAGGCTGCCGGCTGGGGCCCCCCAAGACCTTCTATTCATATTGTAACCCGGGGGGTTGGCCTATAAAACCCCCCGGGCCTCCCCCATGCAACGGGGTTCCCGGTTAGACTCTTTTCATACACCACCCATACGTAGAGAGGCAGCAAGGGCGAGCTAGCTCCTTCTTCCTCCTCTATCCATACAGCTCAAGGAGCTCCATTGTAACCTCACCATCGTCTCAACTAGACCAAGCAGGACTAGGGGTGTTACCTCCCATGGAGGGCCCTGAACTTGGGTACATCGTGTGTCCGCCACCGCTTGTGCCTAACCCCGCTCCCGGAGCCCGTCGGCGTCCTTCGGCCCCTCTCGATAAGCCTACCCATGGCATCTGCCGTGACGAAACCACGACAGTTGGCGCCCACCGTGGGGCCACCCGCGGCGCCGGCCGGAGTCACGCTCCGGGCGGGGCCGTTCACCACCTCCCCCGGCCGCCTCGCGTCCGGGCAGAACCGCATGCTCGTGGGGCATGCTCCGGCAGGTCCTGCGGGCGACGCGGCCGGCATCTCCGACGAGTGCCTCGGCCGTGACCTTGCGCTCGACGTCGCCGCGCTCGCTGGGCGGTTCAGCAAGCTGAGCCTCGCCGGCGAGCCGTCGGCTGACGAGTACCCTAGCTGGGTGCTCGACTGCACCGACCCTCCCTCGTCCGTGGGCGCGCTCGCCACGGGCGAGGCCGTCGGTTCCCGCGCCTGCGTTGGAGTGATGGTCACCGCCTCCTCCACCACTTCGGGCCATGTGCGGGCGGCCGAGGCCGATGCGGCCGCCGCCCGCGCAGGTACCTCCGACCCACTCGCGGTACCCTCCGGGGTCTGGGCACTCCCATCGCCCAGACGGCGGACCCGGCCGCCGCCAGAACCGAGCTGGAGGCGGCCCGCCGTCTGCTGTTCGACGACGCCACCGCCCTCGCTGCCGAGCGGCACCGGATGGAAGCCGCGCAGCGGGAATACATCTCCGCGTATGGTCTCACCCCGGCTGGCCCCGAGCCCAGCCGGCGTGGGGCCGTGCGGGAGCGCGGCCGCGTGGTCGCGGAAATCCTCGGCGGCCGCCTTCCCGTCTACGACACCCCCGCGGCCAACCTGCGCGCCGCCAAGGTTGCCTACGAGGATTTGGCAACCTTGGAGGGCGAGGAGCGTGCCGCACGCGAGCGACACATCAAGGACCTCATCGACACCGCCAACGCGCAACAGGTCGTCCTCACCCCCGATGGGGCCATTTCCGAACTTCCCCGGCCCGAGGGTGAGGGCGCTGAGGCTACCAACCTTCAGCCGGCTCAGCACTCCAGTACCCCTCGTCCCTCCGGCCGGCGGAACGAGGGAAGCAACGTTCGGCGCACCCAGCTGCGCGGCAATGAGCAGCCGGCTGTAAACAGCCGGCGCAGCAACAATCCGGCTGGCAGCAACCGCCGGGACGAGGCTCCGGCTGGCGGTAGCCGGCGTAGCCGCGGGCACACTCTGCCTCCGCGGCAAGAACCGGCCCGGTCCATCCCGCCGGCTGTCCGCCCCGAACTAGCGGCCCGGCTCGGGCCGCGGGTCCCCCACAACGATAACGACGCCCGGCTCCGGCTCGACCGGCTGGCGCAGTCGGCTCTCCTCGAGGAGGAGGACTCGATTGGCCCGGCCTGCTTCGGCCCTCGGATCCGCAACGAGCCGTTTCCGCCCGGCTTCACTCTTCCCCGCGACACCCCGAAATACACCGGGGCCGCCAAGCCGGAGGACTGGCTGATCGACTACACCACCGCCGTCGGCATCGCCAGGGGGAACAAGCGCGTAGCCGTCCGCTACGCCCCCCTCATGCTGATCGGCTCGGCCCATACCTGGCTAAACAGCCTGGCAGCCGGCAGCATCAACACCTGGACGGACTTCGAAGAGGCGTTCGTCCGCAACTTCACCGGCACCTACAAGCGGCCGGGCCGGCCCCGCGAGCTGGCCATGTGCGTCCAGGGGCCGGAGGAACCCCTCCGCGACTATCTCACTCGCTGGACCGAGCTCCGCAACTCCTGCGAGGGAGTGCACGAGGTACAGGCCATCCAGTACTTCATCGAACGTTGCTGCGATGGCACCCCCCTCAAGCACAAGCTCTCGTGCTCCGAGCCAACTTCCCTGGCGGACCTAATGTCCAAAGCGGACAAATACGCCACGGCCGATTCCTCGATGAGGATGAAGGCTAAGGCACTAGCCAAACCGGCTCCGCCGCCTGCCGCGCCGCGGGCGGCCGCCGACAACCGGCAGCAGCAAAACAACAAACGCAAGAACGATCAGCCCGACTCCCGCGACGGGAGCCGGCAGGTCGCCTCCATCGAGGAAGAGCAGCCGGCTGGCCAGGCTTCCGGCCAGCGTCAGCGCACCGGCAAGTCCACCTGGCAGCCCAAGCTCACGTTCGAGTAGATGCTCGACCTCCCCTGCAAACACCATTCCGGCGCCAAGCCGGCTACGCACACGCTCCGGCAGTGCAGCTTCTCTCAGCGGTTAGCCCGGGGGGAAGGCCTGCCGACCCCTCCGGCGCCGCCTCCCCGCGCGCCGGCTCCGGCTCCGGCTCAGGCCCCGGCTCCGGCTCAGAGCGACGGCCGGTTGCTCGACCAGTTCCCAGACCAAGACGGCTGCTACGTCGTCTTCACCAGTGAAGAGACGGGCAAGCACGCCCAACGCCGGCTCCACTGTGAGGTGAATGCCACCATGCCCGCGACTCCCCAGTTCATGCACTGGTCCGAGAAGCCGGTCACCTGGAGCCGGGCTGACCACCCGGCCGTGATGCCAAGCCCTGGCAGCTATGCCCTCGTCCTCGATCCCACCATCGCCTCCGAGAGGCGTACGTGCCGCTTCTCGCGGGTGCTGATCGATGGGGGCAGCAACATTAACATCCTCTACCTTGACACAATGCTCAAATTGGGGCTCAAGGTGGAGGACCTACAATCGAGCCGGACCGTTTTCCACGGCATCATGCCGGGAAAGTCCTGCACCCCCGTCGGCAAGATCAAGCTCGACGTCCTCTTCGGCGGCTCCAGCCACTTCCGCCGCGAACCGGTCTGGTTCAAGGTAGTGGACCTCGACAGTCCCTACCACGCGTTGCTGGGCCGGCCGGCTCTCGTCAAATTCATGGCGATCCCCCACTACGCCTACCTCAAGCTCAAGATGCCGGGTCCCAAGGGCATCATCACCATCGCCGGCGACTACAAGATGTCGATCGCGTGCGCGCGAGACGGCAGCCGGTTGGCCGAAGCCCTGGAGATAGCGGAGGAGAAGCGGCAGCTCGACCGGCTCGTGGCCCTCGCGGCGGCCCAGCCGGCCATGCCGGCTCCTCCGTCCCAGTCGGTCGGCGAAGCCTCGTTCCAGCCGTCCAAGGACACCCGGCAGGTGCCGCTTGACCCGGCTAACCCCACCCAGTGCGTGACCATCGGCTCCCGCCTCGACAGCAAATAGGAAAGCGAGCTCGTCGACTTCCTCCGTGAGAATCGGGACATCTTTGCATGGTCTCCCAAGGACATGCCGGGTGTTCCGAGGAAGTTCGCCGAGCACAAACTTCACGTACGACCGGACGCGAAGCCGGTCAAGCAACCCCTGCGCCGTTTCTCCGAGGAGAAGCGGCGTACTATAGGAGAAGAAATCGCCCGGCTGCTCGTAGCCGTCTTCATCATGGAAGTTTTCCACCCGGACTGGCTGGCCAACCCAGTCCTGGTGCTAAAGAAGAACAAGACCTGGCGCATGTGCATCGACTACGTGAGCCTGAACAAGGCGTGCCCCAAGGACCCGTTCGCCCTGCCACGGATCGATCAAGTCATCGACTCCACGGCCGGCTGCGACCTGCTATCTTTCCTGGACGCCTACTCCGGCTACCACCAGATCAAGCTGGACCCGGCCGACCGGCTCAAGACCTCCTTCATCACCCCCTTTGGGGCCTACTGCTACATCACCATGTCCTTCGGCCTGAAGAATGCAGGCGCTACCTTCCAGCGCTGCATGCAGAAGTGTCTCCTGCCTCAGATAGGCAGGAACGTCCACGTCTACGACATCGTCGTCAAGTCCAAGAAGCATTTCAGCCTCCTCGATGATCTCCGGGAGACATTCGCCAACTTGCGCGAATACAAGATCAAGCTCAACCCGGAGAAGTGCGTCTTCGGCGTCCCAGCCGGCCAACTCTTGGGTTTCTTCGTGTCCGCTCGCGGCATCGAAGCTAACCCCGAGAAGATCAGCGCAATCGAGCGCATGCCCAAGCCGACCCGGCTCCGCGACGTCCAGAAGTTCACCGGCTGCCTCGCCTCCCTCAGCCGGTTCATCAGCCGGCTGGGCGAGAAGGCCCTGCCCCTCTACGGGCTCCTGCGCAAGACGGCTCTGGTCGAGCCGGGCCGGGACCCCTCGAAGAGGCCGGCCCTGTTCGACTGGTCCGACGAGGCAGACGAGGCGTTCCGCGGCCTCAAGCGGGCTCTCACCAGCGCGCCCATCTTGGCCGCGCCGGCTGAGAAGGAGCCTTTGCTTGCCTACATCGCGGCGACCACGCGCGTCATCAGCGTCGTCTTGGTGGTGGAGCGGCCGGAGGAGGGCAAAACGCTGCCGATCCAGCGCCCCGTCTACTACCTCAGTGAGGTCCTCTCCGCCTCCAAGCAGAACTACCCCCACTACCAGAAGATGTGCTACGTCATATACTTCGCTGCCCAGAAGATCAAGCAGTACTTCCAAGAGCACGTCATCACCGTCGTGAGCACAGCGCCGCTGGGCGAAATCATGTGCGGCCGGGACGCCACCGGCCGGATAGCCAAATGGACCATCGCCCTCGCCGACTACGAAATACGGTACGAACCTCGCACCGCCATCAAATCACAAGCGATGGCCGACTTCCTCGTCGACTGGGCCGAAACCCAGTTCGTGCCGCCTCCACCCGACTCGACACATTGGCGCATGCACTTCGACGGCTCGAAGATGCGGGCCGGCCTGGGTGCCGGCATCGTCTTGTCATCCCTGAGGGGAGATCAGCTCAAGTACGCGCTCCAGATCCACTTCGCCGCCTCCAACAACGTGGCCGAGTACGAGGCCCTCGTCCACGGCCTCCGGCTCGCCAAGGAGATCGGCATCCAGCGCATCATATGCTTCGGAGACTCCGACCTCGTGGTGCAGCAGGTCTCTGGCGAATGGGACGCCAGGGACGCCAACATGGCCAGCTATCGCTTCCTCGTCCAACAGCTCACCGGCTCCTTCGAGGGCTGTGAGTTCCACCACGTCCCCCGCGCGGACAACGAGGCGGCCGATACGCTGGCGAAGATCGGTTCCACCCGGCAGGCCATCCCAGCCGGCGTCTCCCTCGAGCGGCTGCTAAAGCCTTCGATCAAGCCTTCTCCCGAATCAGAGTCCATCTTCGTGCCGGCTAACGCAGCCGGCTCCTCGGCGGATCCGGCTATCCAGCCAGCCCCGCCGGCTGCGGCAGCTTCGCCACCGCCGGCTGCCCAGCCGGCGCCTCCCGTTCCGGCTGTCGAGCCGGACGCATCCGCAACAGCCGGCCCTGAGCCCGCGGCCATCATGATGGCAATCGACGTTCCTCCCACCGCTTCACTCCCGGGGGCTGGTGAGCCGGTCCCGGGGGCTGGTCTCCCGGACCCGGGGGCTGCTGCCGCCACCAACGCCCCACTCGAGCCCGAGCCGGCTCCCGTCTCGGCTCCCTCATGGGCCCAGCCCATCCTCGCGTTCCTCCTACGTGGCGAGCTCCCCTCCGACGAGGCCACCGCAAGGCAAATCCAGCGCCGAGCCCCGGCCTACAGCATCATCAACCACGAGCTGGTTCATCGCAGCACCACCGGCGTTTTCCAACGCTGCGTCGAGCCGGAAAAAGGGCAAGAAATCCTCCTCGACATCCACCAGGGCGAGTGCGGGCATCACGCCGCCTCAAGGTCCCTGGTGGCCAAGGCATTCCGTCACGGTTTCTACTGGCCGACTGCTTTGGAGGCGGCCAAGAAGCTGGTTGACGAGTGCGAAGGCTGCCAGCGCTTCAGCACGCAGAGCCACCTACCGGCTTCAGCCCTCCAGACCATCCCCCTCTCGTGGCCCTTTGCCGTCTGGGGGTTGGATATGGTGGGACCTTTCAAGACCACGCGAGGTGGCATGACACATTTGCTGGTAGCCGTCGACAAATTCACCAAGTGGATCAAGGCCCGGCCAATCAAGAAGCTGGACGGCCCCATGGCCGTCCGGTTCGTCGAAGACATCACGGTCCGCTACGGCGTCCCCGACAGCATCATCACCGACAATGGCACGAACTTCGCCAAGGGCGTGCTAGCGCGTTTCTGCTCCAAGCAGGGCATCCGGCTCGATTTGGCATCTGTCGCCCACCCTCAGTCAAACGGACAGGTCGAGAGGGCCAACGGCCTGATCCTGTCCGGCATCAAGCCCCGGCTCGTGGCGCCACTGGTCAGGTCAGCCGGCTGCTGGGTCGAAGAGCTGCCGGCTGTCCTCTGGAGCCTCAGGACCACGCCCAACCGGTCAACCGGCTACACACCGTTCTTTCTCGTGTATGGGTCCGAGGCAATCATCCCCACCGACATCGAGTTCGATTCGCCTCGGGTTACCCTGTACACGGAGAAAGACGCGAAGGAAGCGAGAGAAGACGGCGTCGACCTCCTCGAGGAGGCCCGCGAAGTGGCCCTGAGCCGGACGGCCATCTACCAGCAGAAGCTCCGGCACTACCACAGCAAGCGGATCCGGCCACTCTCCTTCCGCGAAGGGGACTTGGTGCTCAGACGGATCCAGCGAACTGCCGGCCAGCACAAGCTGTCCTCCCCATGGGAGGGCCCGTTCATCGTCAGCAGAGCGCTGCACAACAACGCGTACTATCTAATAGACGCCCAGAAGCCACAGAAGCGCAAGAGAGACGCCTCCGGCGAGGAGACGGAGCGCCCATGGAACGCGGCGCTCCTCCGTCCGTTTTACTGCTAAAAGACCAGTGTATGTATATATCCCCCCCTTTTGGGCTTATGAATGCAATGGGGGCCCCATGCCGGCACTTGGGGCACGCCCCTTTTCAATCCTTCCAAAGGTTTCTCATTATTTAAAGCGCGTCACCCGGGTCCGGCTCCCTGGCCCGGGGGCTCGCCGGCTCCCCTCCGAGGCGGATAACTAGTGTGAGCAAGCAACCCTTCGCTACCATCCCTAGCCAGCCACAGACCGGCTCCCGACTGTCCGGCTGACGGGGCCACGGGGTACGAAGGAACTTCTCACACAAAGGTCAGCCAACGAGTGGCAGCCGAACTATGCTATTTCTAGCAACCGGCCACTGCCGGCTCGACCTAGCCCTAGCCAGTTAACTCTAAGAGCCCGCTTGTTTTCCCAAGGGTGATGCCTCGTCCCTGTCCCAGACCGGCTCCCGGCTGGCTGGCAGGCGGGGCGGAAGCCGGAAGGAATCCCGGCGTGCGACACAAGTCAAAAGGCGACAAGCGAAAGAAGAGCCGGCACACACAAATTTTTAACAGCATAAGTTAAAACGATAAACGGCCACAGGCCAAAGGTTCATTACAGCTGAAGGTTCATTACAATAACACACCCCCAGTGAGTGGAAAAGTGTCTCAAACACAATGTTGCAGAAGGCAGAAACAGGCAAGTAAGCGGGACGGCTCAGGCCACCGGCGCGTCGTCAGTCGGCTCGACGGTCCGCCCAGAAGAAGCTGCGGCCTTCGGGTCCGCCTCCGTGGTCTCTGTGGCGCCGGCACCACCGTCGGTGCTGGAGGCGGTGCTCTCTTCGGCGACCTCATCGTCCTCCGGGCCTTGGGGGTTGCCGAAGGAGTCCTCAGCGACCGGCTCGCCGTCCTCACCAAGCGCCGGCAGAAGCACGTCCGGGTCAACATACGAGGCAAGCTCGTTGGCCCGGCGGACAAGGGCATCTTCACGAGCCGCCTGCTCCACCTCCGGGACGTTGCGCATCGTGGCCAGCCGGTCCAAGTTGACACCGGCATACCACAACGTGACGAACCGGAGCGCCATCTGCGCACCGGCTCGAGCCGCCGACGCCTTCCAGACCTCGAGCCGGTCCTTGGCGCTCTCCAGCCACAGCGCCAGCCGGCTCTCCGGGGCCCCACGACCCGGCCACAAGGCAGCGATCACCTCCTTGCCGGCTGTCTTCAGCCGCTCCACGCTGCGCTGGAGGAAGATCAGCCGGTTCTCCACGGCCAACGCAATCTCGTCCACGTCCCAGCCGGCGTCCTCCTCGCGCTCTCGCCCGCGCCGCTCCAGATCCCCCCGGTGGCTCGCCACGACTTGCTCGGCATAGCGCTGGGTTTCAGGGAACCGCTCTGAAGAAAGGAAAATTGGAATCAGAAAACACCTCAAGGGCAAGAAAAACGCGGACGGCCGAGAAGGAGATCAGGACTTACGCTGGAAAGCGTCGTCCATCTCGATGGCGAACTGCAGCGCCTCCTCCTTCTCGTTCGCCAGCGCCTCCTCCGCCCGGGCAAGGGCGGCTCCGCGCGCCTCAAGCGCCTTCTCGAGGCGGGCCACCTTGACTTCGAGGGCGGTTTTCGCTTGGGCGGCATCAGCCGCCTGCTTGACGGCGTTCTCCTTGGCCGCCACCTCCCGCTGCAGCTCCTCCCGCAGACGCTCTTGGTCCGCCTGCCCGTCCACCAGCAGGCCGGCCAGCCGGTCCCGTTCTGAGGTGATCGCCTGGACGTTCTGCGCCAGCCGGTCCCGCTCGGCTGCCACCTCATCCCTCTTCTCCCGGATGGAGGCCAGGGCGTCCAGGTCCCCTGCAAAAACATCGACCGCGATCAGCAAAACGCACAAAGACCAGTGCCGGCTGCCGAGCAGCTGGCCCGACTCTCGGGGGCTACACCCAGTGGGTGCGCTCGCGCGCCCCCACTGGAACTGACGTACCTTGCGCCTTCTTCAGCTCCTGCTCCAGACGGTAATAACCGCGCTTGCCGCGGTTGTGGATAGCGACCGCCTCGTCAAAGAGCTCCCGCCGCCTGGAGCTCCCCGCTTGCTCCAAGAAACCAGTCAAGAAAATGCAAAGGAAGATCCGGCCCGGCTGCCTCGCAGCCGGTCAGCCGGCCCGCATCTCGGGGGCTACACCCAGTGGGTGCGCTCGCGTGCCCCCACTAAAAATTCGACAAAGACCAAGAAGATTTACCTCTGCGCGCTGCAGGGCGGTGTCGGCCGCCTCGGCAAACTTGGCCAGCTCCTCGCGGCACCGCGCCAGGACGCTGCCCAGCTCGTCGAGCACCGGGACCGGGCCGCCAACCGACGCGGGCAGGACGGCTGGGACGCGGGACAGCGCCTCCCAGTCCTTGATCACCTCCAGCATGGTCCTCCCGGACCGGCTCCCGCCGCCGCTCGCTCCGGCATCCGCCGCGTCACCGGCTGCCGGGGGGCGGTCGCTGACCACAAGGGCTCGAGAATCAGTTCCCGACTGCCCCACGTCCGGCGCCGCTACCCCCGCTCCCGTCCGGCTCGGCGGGACGGTCGCGGCGGCCGGCGTTCCCGTCTTCGTGGCCGGCACCCCCGGCGCCGCCTCCTGCGCCGCCGGGGCCTCCGGCACGACGACCGCGGGCGGCGTCACCACCGCCTCCGCCTGCCGGGGCCCCTCCGGTGCCGGCTCGGGGTTTGCTCCCCCCGGCCGGGCCACCTCCGCCCCGGTCGAAGTCCCGACCGCCTCCGCGGCCGGCCCCCGCGGCTCGCTCGACGACGGTCTCGACTTGCGAGCCGATTCCGCCGCCGAATCCGATGCCCACGCGGGGTCCGCGGACCGCCTCCGCCTCCCGCCGCTCGAAGCCCCAGAGTGCGCGGTCCCGCCCGGGGCTCCTGACTTCGAGGCTCGTAGCTCTGCCTGCCTCCTCCTCTCCTCCCACTGCGTGGCCGCGTGCTCCAAGGCCAGCTAGCTGGCGGGCTCCACCGGGCTAGCCGTCGACTCCACATCGTGGAGCTCGATGGGGTCCCTGGAAAGAGCAGTCGCTCAGCCGCCTGCCGGCATGAAACTAACTAAGAGAAACACCTCCAAGAATCAAAATACTTACCCGGCAAGGACGGGAAGGACCCGCGCTGGCGGCTTCACCGTGACCGCCTTCACCCGCTTGCGAGCCGGCGGTTGGGCCGCCGGCTCCTCCTGAGCCGGCCTCTTCTCCCGACGGGAAGGCTCGGCCGCCCGGCTGCGCGACGGCCGCTCCTCGCTCCGCCCGCGCGGACTCCTCTGAACTGCGGGGGGAGGTGCGTCCAGGATCCGGACATCATCATCATCATCATCATCATCATCGTTCCAATCTTTGATCGTGGCGCCGGAGGGGTACTCACCAGCCGGTCGGGACCCGCCGGCTCCCGGGTCGCCCCCTGCCTCGGCCTCTCCCGAGGAGTCGACACCCTCTTCGACGCCGCCCCCCGGCTCGACGTCCTCCGCGTCGGACTCGGCGCGCTCCGCCTCGAATATCTGGGGGTGCGGGCCATCCGATGTATTCTGTCGCACGGAGTGCTGCGGTCAGCACGGAATGTGAGTCGGGGAGTGGACTGGCGAAGACACAAAGGAGGGACAGAATTACCGCGGCGGGGCGTACCAGGGGCGCCGAGTCGTGCCGGCTGTACGGCGGCTTGCCGAACCCCCAAGTCCCCGGCTTCAGCTTGAAGTTGGTGATGGCGTTCACCCGCTTCGCCACCTGGGACGGCGTCCGTTCGATGGTGGACAGCCGGCAGGGGTCCCGCCGGCCCGACATGTCGCAGATCCGGTGTGGCCTCTGCTGCAGGGGCAGCACCCGGCGGTCGATGAAGGCGGCCACCAGATCGGCCGCGACCAGTCCCTCCCCGGCTCTCATGGCCTTGAGCCAGGCCAGCTCCGCGTGGACCTCCACGAACGGCTCGTCGCCCGTCCAGTTGAGCCCGGACGACGGGGCGTTGACGAAGGCCGGCAGCCGGATGTAGTCCCGCGCCGGGTCGACGTTCTTCATGTAGAAGAACGTCCGGTGCCACCCCTTGACGGATTCGACGAGGGTAAGCTTGGGGAACAAAGGACCCCGGACGCATATCACTGCGCCTCCGCAGGCGTACGGCCCGTCGGCGTTCCTCAAGGCCTTGAGGTAGAAGAGTTTCCTCCAGAGCTCCACGAAGGGGAGGAGGCCGAGGTAGCCCTCGCAGAGCGTCACGAAGCTCGAGAGCTGGAGGACGGCGTTGGGGCCGAGATGGTGCGGCTGAAGATCGAACGTGTCCATGAAGAAGCGGCGGAACAGGCTCACCGGCAAACCGAAGCCGCGTGAGAAATGCCAGGCGAAGACCACGAACTCCCCCTCCTGGGGGTCGGGCGCCACCTCGCCGCCCGGCGGACGGGCGGCGACGCGGTCCTCCGACGGCAGCATCCGGGCGCTGCGGAGGCGCTCGATGTCCTCTTCGATGATGAACGACCCATCCCAGCTGCCGGAGGGCCTGCCTGCCATCTCCGCGGCGATCGGGCGCAAGAAAGAAGGTGGGCGGCGCTGCAGCGGCGAGCGGGCGGAGCTGCGGCGCGAGGCGAGTGCGAGGCAAGCGCAGAAGGCAAGGAGGAAGAAGACGAGGGGAGCGAGGAGAGCGCAACTGCCTCCGCCCCTCGCCCTTCCCGTTTAAATACGGGGGCGACGCCTGGGGGAGGTGGGGATTAATTGCGCCCACTCCCCCGGGATATCCGCGAGATCGTGGGCGCCTCGGGTCGCGGCCGCCGCGATCTAGGCGCAGAAGATCTCGGCTTGCGGCCCGAGGCCTACTGGGCTACGCCCGCGGCCTAGCGGGCTAGGCCCTGCGCGACATCCCGTCTGCCCACGCGCGCGGGCCCCATGGCTTCATTATGCCCCGCGTGGCACGCCGCGAACCGGCGCGGGGCCCGGGGCGGCGTGACGGGGCCCGAGGCGTCGGGGGCGGCCGCCGCCTCGCCTGGCCGTTCGGCCCTCCGCAGAAGATAAAACACCGCCTGAGGGAAGCCGCCGGCTCCCCCTCGTCAGGCAGACGTGGGCCCCCGCCGGCTTCGGGGACTACTGACGGGGTTATTACCCCCGGGTAGGCCAAAGTTGTGGGGTCCTTCCCCCGCTCGAAGAAAAAACAGTACCGCCGGCCGGTCCGCGGCCGGCTGGCGGGCCACCGGCTGCCTCAGGACCGGCTGGCGGGGAGCCGGCAGGCCCGCCACCGGCTCCCTCGAGGGCGGCTGGCGGACAGCCGGCACGTCCTTTGCCGGCTCACTCGGGGCCGGCTGCCTCCACGCCGGCTCTCCCGCTGACCTTCGGACGGACCAGCTCCCGTCCCGTCTCTCTGCGCATCAGTACGGCGACAAGACGAGACCCCCGTTACCTGCCCCGGCGTGGCCACAGTGGCCCCTGACACACGGGCGCAGGGCCACAGTGACTGCTGACCTCGGCTGACCTCGACAGGGCTTCCAACAGTGCCGGCACGCTCCAACCACTCCATTACCTGCTCCGGCGTGGCTACGGTGCAGCCGTCCGTACCGCTGACCGCGGCCGGCAGCCACAAGGCGACGCCCCGACGGGCAGCCCGTGCCGCGACGCGACCGGCACGGGGTCCCACCAAGCGGGCCCCGCCGGCTCCTGATGGGACCCGACAGCCCGCGGGCCCTACCAGCGACAAGACCCCACAGCCGGCGGCCCCCACGGCCGGCCAGAGAGGCTGCCGGCTGGGGCCCCCCAAGACCTTCTATTCATATTGTAACCCGGGGGGTTGGCCTATAAAACCCCCCGGGCCTCCCCCATGCAACGGGGTTCCCGGTTAGACTCTTTTCATACACCACCCATACGTAGAGAGGCAGCAAGGGCGAGCTAGCTCCTTCTTCCTCCTCTATCCATACAGCTCAAGGAGCTCCATTGTAACCTCACCATTGTCTCAACTAGACCAAGCAGGACTAGGGGTGTTACCTCCCACGGAGGGCCCTGAACCTGGGTACATCGTGTGTCCGCCACCGCTTGTGCCTAACCCCGCTCCCGGAGCCCGTCGGCGCCTTCGGCCCCTCTCGATAAGCCTACCCATGGCATCTGCTGTGACGAAACCACGACACATCCACCCTCCCACCGCTCTTTATATTCAAGAACCGGTACCCAAGTTCTGTTTAGATAGCAATTTTAGGTGTAAATTCCACATATTCTGGACTATAAGTAAACAAAGATTTTAGGCCGTCAGATTGAGCCACAGCAGAAACCATGCATCCTGGTCGCTCCTTCTCAGTCTTCCTCTGCTTTGCTATGCTTGCTCTGCTATGAACATTCTGAATATTTGAACACTTGCAGAAAGATTCTGAACTTCGAACTCTGCTTGCCGGTGTCTTCATATTTCAGGCGTCAGGTTGACTTGGGACCTGACAATGCCAAAGCATTTCTTCTGATGTACAGGCACCCTAATTTCTTCTGACGTAATACGGTTATATGGGTTGATCGAGTGACCTTTCTTATATTATGTCTACATGCTCTCTTAAGTATTTGGTCTCCCAACATTGCACGCTGTGCATGCCTCCTCCGTCATGCAAATTATGCCCCAGCACCTGTATCAGGTTTAAATATGTTATTTATTGCCATTAAATACTAGCTACTTTTTTTAATAGAAAAGTATTTTTTTTCTCCTTCAGTTTTTTGGGGAGTCTAGATTTGGTCCCTCAACTCCGAAACCGGACAACCTGCACCCCCAACAACTAAAACCGGATAAGATTCATCTCTGGTCTCGGTTTTGACCGGTTTTAGTGCCGACTCACCCTGGTTTTGACGGGTGTTGACTCAGATGCGCGTACTATTTTCAAATCCGTGTTTTTTAAAATCCATGAATTTTTTCAAATTTGAGTTCTTTTTTCAAATTCACATACTTTTTTCAAATTGGCACACTTTTTCCAAAACCATGTTCTTTTTTCAAATCCATGAACTTTTCTAAAATTTCCTTACTTTTTTTAAATCCACATACTTTTTTTCAAGTTAGCCTATTTTTTCCAAATCCGTGTACCTTTTTCAAGTTCACATAACTTTTTTCAAATCCATGTTTTTTTTTCAGATCCATGTACTTTTTTCAAGTTAACTATTTTTTTTCAAATCCGCGCATTTTTTTAAGTTTGTGAATTACTTTTTCCAAATATGGATCGTCTCATCTCATCTCATCTCAAGTTCGTGAATTAATTTTGTGCTAAAACAAACAGAGAGGATCGTCTCATCTCATCTCACATAATATTCACATGGGGCATACATGTCTCCGCTTCAATGCTGCGTATCTCCCGCGCACGTGTCACGCAAATCATCGTACAAATCGCCGTGCTCTGTTCAACGGATGTTCATGATTCACGACAACTGAATGAATAATACAAGAACCATGCAACGCACGTACATTCTTCTACCAGTAACACAACCAAAGTTCGGATATGAAACAGGTGGTTTACCTTTGCAAGTTTGACCAAGTCACCTTCACTGAGATAGAGGCAAGCTCAAGCCTGATTTGCTGATAGTCGTACCCATGTTTTTTTGCTTTGAAAGAAGAACAATGGTGATCAAAATCATTTTGACAACTATTCTGACCTACCTTGAACTTCAAATGCATCAAAGTATCCTCCTTTACAGCAATCACATACCTTCTTAAGCCACGTGACTCAACAACACTGCCACGAAAGAGTTGAATCTCATGTAAACCATCCATAAGGAAAACACACGAACTGAGAGATAAATCAAATCCACACTGCACTTTTGATATGATAACATCTATTGTGGCCTCAAATGCCCAACGAACGAGGGCTAAAGTGATGTCAACCGCACCACAATCGCCATTAATCCGATGCGTGAATGGGTACTCAGGTGTGACTATATCGTGGTACTCTATTGCACCATCAATTAATTGTAGATCATCTTCTTGCTCTCCTTTCTTGATCCTCATGTCAAACTCAACTAGAGCAGGGGCTACCATTGTGATGCCTCGCTTAGGGCCAGTCGTCTCAATAAGAGAACCCTGTAAACCAATTATTATTTAGTAGCTCCTCATGAAAGTAAGAAATATGTGAAGCATATGCTCTACTTTTGCCAATTGACAAACAGATCTCAAATAAATGATAGCATAAAATCTTAACCCTCCAAAACAAAAATTATTTGAGAATACCAACAAACATAATTTGACTGCATCTAAAACGTAACTTCAATAAATCATGCAAAGATAACTAACCACAAACTTGCCTAATATATGCAAAGGAAAAACACATCGTTGTATAAGATCTTCAAAGCACATGCATTTGCACAAACGAATGCATATAGTGATACAAATAAGATCATCAAAGTGGTGCACCATCACCAACACCTCAAATGTTTGACCTCCTTTGTTGCAGGATTCCCGAAAAGTGTTACACTAAAACACAAGATTAGAGTGTCACGCCATCTTCAGTACAAGAGTACTGAAAGGATGTTTGATTGTTGACAGTAAAAGCATAGCAGTCTTCCTAAAAGGTTAGAGTGAATTGTATTTCAATAAACTATAGCGCAAATGAATCCCAAGAGAGAGAAAATCCTTTGATTTGCAACCCTAAATCAAACAACAGAGGTAGGGGAACAATTCAAGCGGATATTGACTTGTATTATTAAATGAAGGAAATATCAAATATAATTGCATATATATTAAAAATGTGCACCAGTGCCACAATGATGGGATCATCTCTGCTACGATTGAAGACATAATTAAGCAATGAATCATAACGATCACGCACTGCTATATATCCATATAGTTGTACCAAGCCGATGTTGGTACTGTTAGATGTGTATAGTCCCTTTTCGGTACTTCCCCATTGTATAAGGGGTTTTCTGCACTTTACTCACATGTATATGTAATGGCCTTTGGTCCTCAGTGAATATTAGTTGCTCATTCCAAACATGGTATCAGATGCTTAGGTTTGCCTCTCTCCCGCTCGCGCACGCAGCAGCTCCGTGCCTCTCTCCCGTCGCCGGCCACCTTCTCCCTCGTCGCCGGCCACCTCCTCCCCCGTCGCCGGCCACCTCCTCCATGGCAGCCGCCGGCCGTCCGCGCCTCCCTTGCGCCCGGCCGGAGTTCTGCAGCTGCTCCCGCAGCTGCTCGCGCGCCGCGCCGTGACCAGGGCCGCGCCCAGCCAGCGCCCCGTCTGCACCCCGGCTGCGCCACCCCGGCTGCGCCCCGGCCGCGCCCAGCCCGCGCCCTGTCCGCGCCCTCGGCTGCTGCAGCTGCCGCGCCGGCCGCCGACGCCTCCGCCTCCGGCTGTCCGCCGGTGCCCCGCGGCTGGCAGCCGGTGCTCCTCCCGCTGCCGCCGCCCTCGACCGGCCGCCGCTGCCCCCGGCAGCTGCGCTGCCTCTCCCTCCTCGACCGGCCGCCGCCCCCCCCCCCGGCTGCTGCCCTGTCTTGCCCGCTCGGCCGCTGCGCCTCCCGCCCGAGCCCGAACCAGATCGGGCGGTACTGTTACGGTTGACCAAAAAAAAAAAACCCAGAGAGCTCCTCATGTCCTCTTCAGGCTACGTTGCTGTTCCTCGGTGCTCGGTGATCTTCGATGGCACCAACTATGCTGAGTTTGCGGGCTTCATGCGGATCCACATGCGCGGTCGTCTCCTGTGGGGCGTTCTCTCTGGTGAGGTCCCCTGTCCGCCCTGACCTGTCGCTCCCGTGGCTCCTACCCCACCGGTGCCGCCTGTTCTTGCTGCTGGTGCTTCCCAGGCTGATCGGGATGCAGCCAAGGCTCTCGATGATGCTACGGTGGATGCTTATGATCAGCAGGTATCAGCCTATTCCGATGCTCTTTCTCTCTACTGGGATGGTCTGTCTGCTTACACCCAGTGGTGCAATGATGATGCTCGAGCTGCTGCTGTTCTCACTGCGAGTATCCTCCCTCAGTTTGCTTCGGAGTTCATGAGCCTCAGTACTGTTGCAGCGATGTGGTCTTACCTCTGTCAGTGCTATCAGCCCTCTGGTGATGCGCTCTACTTATCTGTGGTGCGTCAGGAGCACGCTCTTCAGCAGGGTGACTCTTCTGTTGATGAGTTCTACACACAGAGTTCTGCCATCTGGCGCCAACTTGACTCACTTCGGACAGTTGTTTGTGGAACTTGCCGTTGCTGCCAGACTATGAGGTCCGACTTGGAGTTTCAGCGTGTCCATGAGTTCTTATCTCGCCTCCGTTCCGAGTTTGAGCCTCGACGCGCTCACTTGCTTGCTCGTGGTCGTGTTCCTATCTCGGAGGTGCTTGCTGAGCTTCGTGCTGAGGAGACCCGCCTCCGTTCTGCTGGGTTGCTTGTGGTTCCCTCTGTGTTGGCTGCTCGAGCTCCTGTGTCGTCTGCTCGCCTCACCGCTCCACCGCTTCTGCCCACACCTTCAGGGGGGTGGGTCGCCCTCCTTATGCTGAGAAGGGTCGGTCGCGCCGTGACACTTTCTGTGGCTACTGCTCCAGGCAAGGTCACCCAGAGTCTGATTGCCGCCAGAAACAGCGCGACCAGAGGCGCTCTTCTACCAGTGGGACTCATGCGTCTCCCTCGACTCCGTCACTCACTGACCAGGACATTGTACGCCTCAAGCGTCTACTTGCTTCCTCCGGCTCCTCGTCGACTGGTTCCGCTGCTGCTGTGACTGCATCCACTTCACCACCGTCAGCATCTACACAGTCAGGTACATCTACGTGGGTTCTGGATTCTGGAGCCTCCTTTCATATGTCTTCTGATTCTTCCGCGCTGTCTTCTCTCCGACCTCTTGATTCGCCTGTTAATGTTCTTACCGCCGATGGCACACCTCTTCCTGTTGCTAGTCGTGGTATTCTTTCCACTCCATCTTTTTATGTTCCTAGTGTTTCACATGTTCCTCGCCTTACCATGAATCTTTTTTCCGCTGCCCAACTTACTGATTCTGGTTGTCATGTCATTCTTGATACCGACTCTTGCTCCATTCAGGATCGTCGCACCAAGGCTTTGGTTGGTGCTGGCCCCCGGTGCCGTGAGTCAGAGGGCCTTTGGGAGGTTGATTGGCTTTGTGTTCCTTCCGCTGCCACTACTTCTGCCAGCTCTCATGCTCTTGATGCCTCTTCGTCTGCGTCCTTCCAGCAGTGGCATCATCGCCTTGGTCACATCTGTGGCTCTCGCTTGTCTTCTTTAGTTCGTCAGGGCCTCTTAGGGTCTGTATCTGGAGATGTTTCCTTACATTGTAATGGTTGCAGACTTGGCAAACAGACCCAGTTACCTTATCCTACCAGTGAGTCCGTATCTCAGCATCCTTTTGACTTAGTTCATTCTGATGTCTGGGGTCCTGCTCCCTTTGATTCGAAAGGTGGTCATCGCTACTATGTTTTGTTTATTGATGATTTCTCTCGCTACACTTGGCTCTACTTCATGAAATCTCGTAGCGAGGTTCTCTCTATATACAAACGATTTGCTGCCATGGTTCACACCCAGTTTTCCACGCCCATTCGTACTTTTCGTGCTGACTCCGCTGGAGAGTATATCTCCCAGCTGTTGCGTGGTTTTCTCGCGGAACAGGGTACTCTTGCCCAGTTCTCATGTCCTGGTGCTCATGCTCAGAATGGCGTTGCCGAACGTAAGCATCGTCATCTGCTTGAGACGGCTCGTGCGCTGATGATTGCCGCTTCTCTTCCACCCCACTTTTGGGCTGAGGCTGTTTCTGCATCCACCTATCTCATCAACATTCAGCCATCGACTGCTCTGCAGGGTGGTATTCCTATGGAGTGTCTCACTGGTCGATCTCCTGACTGCTCAGCTCTTCGTATGTTTGGATGTGTGTGCTATGTCCTTCTTGCCCCGCGAGAACGCACCAAACTGACTGCTCAGTCGGTTGAGTGTGTTTTCCTTGGCTACAGTGATGAGCACAAGGGCTATCGCTGTTGGGACCCTGTTGGTCGTCGCTTGCGCATCTCGCGTGATGTGACCTTTGATGAGTCTCGCTCTTACTACCCCCGCCCTTCCTCCTCGAGTTTCTCTGTGGTCGATATTTCTTTCCTTCTCCTTCCTGATACATCCTCCTCTGTGCCTCAGGTCTCTCCCCTTCCTCCGACCCGTCTCGCTCTTCCTCACATGCCACCGACACCACAATCCCCTCCATCCTCCTCTCCACCCTCCTCTCCGGTACGTCGGCCTCTCTCTCCTTTTCCTCTCCACTACACTCGCCGCCCTCGTGTTGAGAATGATTCTCCTGACACATCTTCCACTTCCGATGTTCCTCCTTCCACGCCTCCACCTGTTCATCATCTCCGTGCTCGACCTCGACCCCCTCTTGATCGCTATTCTCCTGCCAAGTACGGCCTCTCTGTTGTTGCTGAGCCGACTTCCTATCGGGCTGCCCTGACTCAGCCTGAATGGCAGCTTGCGATGGCCCAGGAGATTGCTGCCCTTGAGCGTTCTGGCACGTGGGATCTGGTTTCCCTTCCTTCTGGTGTTCGTCCCATCACATGCAAGTGGGTCTATAAGATTAAGACTCGCTCTGATGGTTCTCTTGAGCGCTACAAAGCTCGTCTTGTGGCTCGTGGTTTTCAGCAGGAACAGGGACGCGATTATGATGAGACATTCGCTCCTGTGGCCCACATGACCACTGCCCGCACTCTCCTTGCTGTAGCTTCTGCTCGTCATTGGTCTGTGTCTCAGCTTGACGTTCAGAACGCCTTTCTCAATGGTGAGTTGCGTGAGGAGGTTTATATGCAGCCACCCCAAGGGTACTCTGTTCCTAATGGTATGGTCTGCCGACTTCGCCGCTCTCTCTATGGTCTTAAACAGGCCCCTCGTGCCTGGTTCGAGCGGTTCGCCTCTGTCGTGACTGCCGCGGGCTTCTCGCCCAGTGATCATGATCCCGCTTTGTTCGTTCACACGTCTCCTCGTGGTCGGACTCTTCTCCTTCTCTATGTTGATGACATGATCATCACTGGTGACGACTCTGAGTACATTGCCTTTGTTAAGGCTCGCCTTCGCGACCAGTTCCTCATGACTGATCTTGGTCCACTTCGCTATTTTCTTGGGATTGAGATCTCCTCGACCTCTGATGGCTTCTACATCTCCCAAGAAAAATATATTCAGGATCTTCTTTCTCGCGCTGCTCTCGGTGATGAGCGCACAGTTGTGACTCCTATGGAGCTCAACATTCAGCTTCGTGCCTCTGATGGTGACCCCCTTCCTAATCCCACTCGCTATCGTCACCTCGTTGGCAGTCTTGTCTATCTTGCTGTTACGCGTCCTGACATCTCCTATCCTGTCCACATCCTGAGTCAGTTTGTTTCAGCCCCCACCTCTGTCCACTATAGTCATCTCCTCCGTGTTCTACGATATCTTCGTGGCACGATCTCTCAGCGCCTTTTCTTTCCCCGCTCCAGCTCTCTTGAGCTCCAGGCCTACTCTGATGCTACCTGGGCTAGTGATCCCTCTGATCGACGCTCGCTGTCTGCTTACTGTGTCTTTCTTGGTGGCTCTCTTATTGCCTGGAAGACAAAGAAACAGACTGTTGTTTCCCGCTCGAGTACAGAGGCTGAGTTACGAGCCATGGCTATGTTGACGGCTGAGGTGATCTGGTTACGGTGGTTACTTGAGGATTTTGGTGTGTCTGCTACCACCTCGACTCCCTTACTGTCAGACAGTACCGGTGCTATCAGTATTGCGCGTGACCCGGTGAAGCATGAGCTCACCAAGCACATCGGTGTGGATGCCCACTTTGTATGTGCTGCTGTGCAGGATCAGACTCTCACTCTCCACTATGTGCCCTCTGAGTTACAGTTGGCAGACTTCTTCACGAAGGCACAGACTCGAGCGCAGCATGGCTTTCTTCTCTCCAAACTCAGTGTTGTCGATCCACCATGAGTTTGAGGGGGGGTGTTAGATGTGTATAGTCCCTTTTCGGTACTTCCCCATTGTATAAGGGGTTTTCTGCACTTTACTCACATGTATATGTAATGGCCTTTGGCCCTCAGTGAATATTAGTTGCTCATTCCTAACAGGTACTAGCTTTTTCCAATTTCAGTGAGAAAATCTGCATCATATCAGTTGAAAAATGTACCATGCATCTATCCCTATCCGGGAAACAATTCGTGGGATTCGAGAACATCATCGGCTCTAGTTGTGCTTCATGAAAAAATTACATGTTATATTACAACAAATAATGTTTTATACAAACAATTTACACAAAAAATAAAATTATAATTATGCTTGTCAATACATATTTGTGTAGTTTAGAAAGAAAATATATCATAATGCAGTTTGATTTTACGGGTCATGGAGGTTGTTGGTGTATGAGTACAAGGGACACTTATTTGTAGGACTAAAACTAGTGACAAGATCCTAACCATGCATGATATATTGAAAAATTTATATATCTAAATAAAGCATGATACTTTTTTGCTAATTCATAAATTCTTTATAACAATCCAGATATATATTGCATTTTTTTAAATACAATAATAGATTTTAAATCAATCAACCAAACCATATAGCTGGTAAGAATCCTTAAAATAAAATGGAACACGATAGAGAAGAGATCAAGAGGACATACTCTCATCACGTCGAGTAAGATGCCATAACTTTAGAAAACCATAGTTTATCTTGTATATAGAACCGCCCCGATGGGTGGTTTTCTTAAAGATTCTGGCTTCAGATACAGGATAAGAGGCATGGCTAACAAGGACTTGCTTCATTCGCCCCTTCATCGCTGATCTATCCATCCCCTTGGTGATGGCAAATTGTTTGCCTTTGGTGGCATAGATGGAGGTGCAGAAATAATTACTGGCACAAGGGAGGACCCAGAGCCAATTTGGCCTGCCCCGATTATTGCCTCCTTTTACTGCAATGTTGCTTGCTATGACAAAGGATGCATAAGCAGATCGGTCACCAAAGAGCAATCTTAGAACCCGGTCATTATTCCGTGTTAGTCTCAATCCAGATCCAAAAATCTCCAGCAGCATGGTTCTGACGAGAATAATCTACACAAGGTCAAAACGCACCATAAAAAAGGGTCCAGATTATGGCATAAGTGGAGCATCCCGACGTATGCAAAATTTCCCAATAAATCTAGAATTTCTACTTAATGCTTGACGGTCCAAATAGATTAAATATGACAGAAACTACAAATAACAATTCCGAGATACCAAAAAGTACCAAGCAGAAAAATTCTCCTGATCTTCTATTTGACAATTACCAACAGCAATTGACAACAAAATGTCAGAATAGTCCTGCACATTCACACATGTAATTGAAAACAAAATCTTTGAGTATTTAAGCTCAGCACTAAAGTATGGCACATCGCCATATACTGGACACATACACATGATACGGAATGTCAAAAAGACAACAACCACCGCCGGCTACCTGAAGCCCTGAGCCTCACCTGAAGAAGGGGAACAACACTGCAGCGCCGCGGCTGCCGCGGGGACTGGGCTAGCGGGGCAGGTGCAAGGCGGGATTGCAGGAGAAGGTCACGGGACGGCGAGAGCGGCGGTGGTGCGTGACAAGGGACCGGGATCAGCAGGTAGCCATGCCGGCGCACAAGGCGGCAGCAACCTATCAACGTGGCGGCGGCGGCGCGTGCACCGTGGCTCTGGCTAGCTGCCGATTACGCGTGCGGTCCGCCTCTGCCTTGGGTATTGTTGGGCCTTGTATGCAAGAAGGGCCGATTAAAAATAGTGCAGAGTTTTTTTCTCCACACCCAGGGCCGTGGGGAGCTCTCTAGCGCCTTCAGGGCCTAATAGACCATGTAGCACATAACTGGGCCGGCCCATTAGCACACTCTCATCACTCGCCCACTCCGTACACAAATACATAGAGCATGTTTGGTTGCCGGAGCCAGGCCTGCCTAGCTCTGCCTGGCTCACCGGAGCCTGATTGATGAAATACAGACAAAGAACTAACATCTACACATTACTTAGTTGCCTGCATTGAGGCCTCTTGCAATAGGGGAGCAATTTTGGCATAGCGTTTGGTTGTCTGCATTGGCTCGGCTCACGCAACTACATGGTGTTTGGTCATATACGCGGGATATGATTAAGAGCTAACACTTACACTTAACACATATTGTGCCTCGCGACTGCGATGGAAGGTGACCATGGCGCTGCATCAGACAAGATGAGCACGGAGTCTCGGGCGAGCGTTCTTGCCAACACCGCGGCAAACTAGTTGCTAGCACCGCCGCCACAAAGAAAATATGTACGAAGGAGCGCGGAGGCAAAGGACGGGGAGGACAAATGCAGTGCGTGTCGTCGGACCATGGCGACTACGGTGAACGGTGGTCGTGGCTCCGTGTTCGACAGACTAGCACGGAGTCGTGCGCGAGCTACCCTGTCGACGGCGCGACGAACTAGTTGATAACGTCGCCGCCACACAGAAAGTTCGTGTGGAGGAGCGTTGAGGCAGAGGACGAGGGAGGAGAAATATAGTGTGTGTCGGACCATGGCGATTGTGGTGGACCGTGGTTGTTGCTCTGCGTCCTACACGACGGGCACAGGGTCATGCGCGAGCGACCCGTCGACGGCACGGCGAACTAGTTGCTAGCCTCGTCGCCACAAAGAAAGTCCGCACGAAGACAATGAACAGAGGAGAAGAAGTGCAGTGCTCGTACCATGGTGGCGTTAGTGTAGTAGGACAAGAGAGAGTAGGATGAGAGAGAGTGCAGGCGCGCCATGATATTTCATATGCACCCTTAATAGCATCATTCATAATTTCTTGATATAAAGTAAAAGGAATAGCACTCACACTAGCACTCATATCACATAAGCCATGATAGCAATGATCTTCAATTTTAGTAGAAACAACAGGCATGCCAACAAGTAGTTATTTTTATCTAACACACCCTGTTCGTTTCTAGCAGGTTTCGCGGTTCTAGCAGCCTCATCGCAGAAGTAAATAACCTGTCCACCAATATTATCAACCAAGAGATCTTTAACCATAGCAATATTAGGTTTCACATTTATTTGTTCAGAAAGTTTGGGTGTCCTAACATTGCTTTTATTAACCATATTTGAAGTTTTAGCATGTTCCTTAATCCTAACAGGAAAATGTGGTTTCTCAATGTAAGAAGTGGGCACAACTGGATCAACATTATAAATAATTGTTTCATCTTTAGCAGTAATAAGTTCCTCTAACAATTTTTCAATGGGTGTTTGATACCTAAACCACATCTCTTTAGGGAGATCAACATGAGTAGCAAAATATTCACAAAAGGAAGCTACTATCTTAGAGTCAAGTCTATATTTAGCGCTAAGCTTATGGAAAGCATCAGTTTTCATAAAAGGTTTAACACAATCAAACTCAAGTTTTATAACTCACGCCTTACCTTTGTTGAGTTCCCAATCTTCAGAGTTGTGTTTAATCCTTTCCAGAAGATCCCATTTGAATTCAATAGTTTTATTCATAAAGGAACCAGTAGAAGAAGAATCGAGTATCAACTGATCATTATAAGAAAGTCAAGCATATTTTTTTTGTAGTATTATTTTTCTTGAGAGGTCATGATTGGGGCAAGTGTGCATCATAGATTTAAGCCTCCCCCAAGCTTGAGCGATACCTTCTCCTTCACGAGGCCAAAAATTATATATATAATTTCGATCACGATGAACTAGATGGATAGGATAAAACTTCTGGCGAAATTACAGCTTCAATCAATTCCGGTCCCATGTTCAAGTATCATCCAATAGCATGTACCAAATCAATGCCTTTCCCTCAAAAGATAAAGGGAATACCTTCTTCTTCACTACATACTCGGATAAACCTACAAGCTTAAATAGTCCACAAATTGCATCTATATAAATCAACTTCATATTAGGATGTACTTTCCAATCTCCTGCATAAGAATTAGCTAGCAGTTTCTCTAACATACCCGAAGGAATCTCATAATAAATATTTTCAGAAAGTTCAGTAGGTTGGGGAGCGGCTTTTGCCACATTCATTCGAGGTGAAGATACCCCGAACAAACCTCTCAAAGGATTATCATCCATAGTAACAAGCAACAGTAAATTTCAGCACGTACCGAAAATGTTTCCTTACCAAATTCCACTTATCAAAGGCGCTTCACTCCCTGGCAATGGCGCCAGAAAAGAGTCTTGATGACCCACAAGTATATAAGGGGTCAATCATAGTCCTTTCGATAAGTAAGAGTGTCGAACCCAACGAGTAGCAGAAGGAAATGACAAGCAGTTTTCAGCAAGGTATTTTCTGCAAGTGTTGTGAGTAACAGTGATAGATAGTTTTCTAGCAAGATAATTTGTCACAAGTAACAATAGTAGCAAGGATGAAGCAAGGGGGGCGAATCCTTTTTATAGCAAAGGACTGTTGGAAATATGCCCTAGAGGCATAATAATTTAGTTATTATCATATTTCCTTGTTCATGATAACGTTTATTATCCATGCTATAATTGTATTGATTGGAAAGTCAAATACATGTGTGGGTACATAGACAACACTGTGTCCCTAGTATGCCTCAAATAGACTAGCTCGTTGATCAAAGATGGTCAAGGTTTCCTAGCCATAGACATGAGATGTCATTTGATAACGGGATCACATCATTAGGAGAATGATGTGATGGACAAGACCCAAACTATGAACATAGCATATGATCGTGTCAGTTTATTGCTATTGTTTTCTGCATGTCAAGTATCTGTTCCTATGACCATGAGATCATGCAACTCACTGACACCATAGGAATACCATGTGTGTATCAAACGTCGCAACGTAACTGGGTGACTATAAAAATGCTCTACAGGTATCTCCGAGGGTGTCTGTTGCGCTGGCATGGATCAAGACTGGGATTTGTTACTCCGTGTGACGGAGAGGTATCTCAGGGCCCACTCGGTAATACAACATCACAATAAGCCTTGCATGCAATGTGACTAAGTGTTAGCCACGGGATCTTGTATTACAGAACGAGTAAAGAGACTTGCCGGTAACGAGATTGAACTAGGTATAGAGATACCGACGATCGAATCTCGGGCAAGTAACATACCGAAGAACAAAGGGAACAGCGTACGGGATTAACTGAATCCTTGACATAGAGTTTCAACCGATAAAGATCTTCGTAGAATATGTAGGAACCAATATGGGCATCCAGGTCCTGCTATTGGTTATTGACCATAGAGGTGTCTTGGTCATGTCTACATAGTTCTCGAACCCGCAGGGTCTGCACACTTAAGGTTCGGTGACGTTTCGGTATAGTAGAGTTATGTATGGTGGTGACCGAAGGTTGTTCGGAGTCCCGGATGAGATCCTGGACGTCACGAGGAGCTCCGGAATGGTCCGGAGGTAAAGATTGATATATAGGAAGTCCCGTTTTGGTCACCGGAAAAGTTTCGGGTATTTCGGCAGTGTACCGGGAGTGCCGGGAGGGGTACCGGGGACCATCGGGAGGGGTGTCTCGACCCAAAGGACCTCATGGGCTGTGGGAGGAGTCAAACCAGCCCCTAGTGGGCTGTCCTAACCCCCCCCCCCCCACTAAGGCCCATGTGGCTTTGGGTGGAAAAAATCCAAAGGAGGAAAGGTGGAAAGGGTTTCCAAGTGGAGAGGAGGAATCCTACTCCTAATAGGATTGGAGTAGGACTCCTCCACCTCCAATTTTGGCCAAACCTTGAGGGTTTGAGGCTGCCTCCTCCCCTCCCTCCCTCCTATATATACTAGAGGATTTAGAGGGAAGAGCTAACCCTAATTGCCACGTGCTCCCTCTACTTCATCTAGATCGGTTTCTCCTCTAGTCTAGTTTCAGCGATGCTTAGGCGAAGCCCTGCCGGAATTGCTCCACCACCATCGCCGCCGCGCCGTCGCGCCGCCGAAGAACTCTTCTACCTCTCCGCTACCTCTTGCTGGATCAAGAAGGCGGAGATCGTCATCGAGCTGTACGTGTGCTGAACGCGGAGGTGCCGTCCGTTCGGCGCTAGATCGGAAGGACCGTGATCAGGATCGCGAGACGATTCGTGATTTGATCGCAGGACGGATCGTGATGGGATCGCGGGACGGATCGAGATTGGATCGCGAGACGGATCATGATGGGATCGTGGGACGGATCGAGATTGGATCGCGAGATGGATCGTGATTGGATCGCGGGACGCTCGGCGATTTGGATCGCGAAGACGTTCAACTACATCAACCGCGTTTCTTAACACTTCCCGCTTAGCGATCTACAAGGGTATGTAGATCCACTCTCCCTCTCGTAGATGCTCATCACCATGGATAGATCTTGCGTGTGCGTAGGAAAAATTTTGTTTCCCATGCAACGTTCCCCAACAAGGACAAGCCTGAAAGTTCTCTTATATAAAGTAAAGTGCTCTCAAGGACACATGGGAATTATCGTCTAGTCACGTTCATCATGTTGAGTTGATTCGCGTTTGTCACTTTGATAATTTGATATGTGGGTGGACCGGTGCTTAGGTGCTATTCTTGATTGAACAAGCAACCCACTTATGATTACCCCCTCTCGCAAGCATCCGCAACTACGAAAGAGGAATTAAGATAAATCTAACCATAGCATGAAACATATGGATCCAAATCAGCCCCTTACGGAATAACGCATAAACTAGGGTTTAAACTTCTATCACTCTAGCAACCCATCATCTACTTATTACACCACAATGCCTTCCCTTAGGCCCAGGTATGGTGAAGTGTCCTGTAGTCGACGTTCACATGACACCACTAAAGGAAGAAACAACATACATGTCATCAAAATATCAAACGAATACCAACTTCACATGATTACTTATAACAAGACTTCTCCCATGTCCTCGAGAACAAAAGTAACTACTCACAAATCATCACCATGTTCAAGATCAGAGGTGTAATGAATATGATAAAGGATCTGAACATATTATCTTCCACCAAATAAACAAACAAGCATCAACTACAAGATGTAATCAACACTACTAGCAACACACAGGTACCAATATGAGGTTTTGAGACAAATATTGAATATAAGAGATGAACTAGGTTTTGAGATGCGATGGTGCTGGTGAAGATGTTGATGAAGATTGGACCTCCCACGAAGGAGGAAGCGTTGGTGATGAAGATGGCTTCGATTTCCCCCTCCCGAAGGGAAGTTTCCCCGGCAGAATCGCTCTTTCGGAGAGCAAAAGGGCTCCCGCCTAGGTTTCCGCCTCGATACGGCGACGCTTCGTCCCGAAAGTATCCTCTCGATTTTTTCTAGCTCAAAACCCTAAATAAAGTAGAAGATGGGCACCGGAGGCTGATACGTCTCCAACGTATCTATAATTTTTTATTGTTCCATGCTAATATATTATCATTCTAGGATACTTTTTGAGTAATAATTTACCAATTTATATTATTTTTTAGCACTAACCTATTGACCCAGTGCATAGTGCCAGTTGATGTTTTCTGCGTGTTTTTTACTTTTCAGGTTTACAGTACCAAACGAAGTTCAATTGCCCCGAATTTTTTTATGCTTTTTTCTGGACCAAAAGAAGACCTGGAAGCTTCGGGAGGGAGGCCGCACGAGGGAGGCACAAGCCAATAGAGCGCGCCCAGGGGGTAAGCGCGTCCTGATGGCTTGTCCCTCCCTAATGGCCCTCCTACCCTCGTTCTCTGGCCTAAAATTCACATATATTCCAAAAGCCCTAGAGGGCATCCCGAAACACTTCTTCCGCCACCGCAAGTCTCTGTTCCGCCGCGATCCCATATGGAGCTTCGCACCCTGTTGGAGGGGGGATCGATCAAGGAGGGCATCTTCATCAACCTTGTTGCCCTCATGATGATGTGTGAGTAGTTCACCACAGACCTACAGGTTCGTAGTTAGTACCTAGATGGCTATCTCTCTCTCTCTTTTGATCTTCAATACAATGATCATCGCATCTTCGCTTTGATCTATCCGATGTAATTCTTTTGTATGGTGTGTTTGTTGGGATCCGATGAATTGTGGGTTTATGTTTCAGATTATTCATGAAAAGTATTTGAGTCACCTATGAATATTATGATTCTTATTTGCATGATCATTATAGCTTCGTAAATCTCTCTGATCTATTGAAATAGTTCGGCCAACTAGATTGATATTTCTTCAGTGAGAGGGGTGCGTTGTAGTGGGTTCAATCTGGCGGTGCTCTATATCCCAGTGACAGAAGGGGATAAGACACGTCTTTGTATTGTTGCCACTAAGGATAAAACGATTGCGTTAGTTCATATTAATTGAATTCTCTTTGTCTACATCTTGTCAATGTTCTCCAAGCATTACTCTGTTTTACTTAATACTCTAGATGCATGATGGCTAGCGGTCGATGGGTGGAGTAATAGTAATAGGTGCAGGCAGGAGTCGGCCTATTTGCTTATGGACGTGATGCCTATATATACATGATCATTGTCATGAATATCACATAACTATGCGCTTTTCTATCAATTGCCCAATAGCAATTTGTTTACCCACCGTATGTTTCCTACATGAGAGATGCCGCTAGGGAAAACTATGCCCCCCTGGTCTATTCACTTATATTTTTACAAAACCTATCATAACTTTGCTGCCATTATTTACTTTTTATTTTATTTTGCAATTTACAATGGTATACTAGTATGTACACACTTCACTTGCTTGCAAATAACGAGATCAAGGGGATTGACAACCCTCTTGCCGCGTTGGGTGCAAGTGTTTAGTCTTTTGTGTGCAGCCGCTGAAGATGGTTGTGGATTGATATTCATATTGGTTCGATAAACCTTGGTTTCTTAACTGAGGTAAATAATTATCCATAATGTACTGCAATTACCCGTTCCTCTTCACGGAAAACCCAACGCAGATCACAAGTATCAGGAAGGATTTCTGGCGCCGTTGTCGGGGAGTATCATCACCAACTATCAAGTAACTTCGCACAAATTATCATTCACTTGTTCTTCTTTTTATTTGCTGTTGTATTTTGCTTGCTTTACAAAAATCAAAAATACAAAAAAATACTATTTGCTTTTATTTCCATTTATGTTATCTTTATTTTCGTCTCACACAAACAGAAAGTAAAAAAGCAAGAAAAATAAGATAAATGGATCCTCATCCACTTGCTAATCTTTTCAAAAGACCGGATTATGTTGAACCAATTTCTAGTGAGTTGAGTGCACTAGATTATATTTATGAGGTCTTGCTTGAAAATCGTGAATCTGAAAATTTTAAACTGATTCACAATAGTTCCTCGAATGAAAAGCATGATTGCAATTTTGTTAGTATAAATTCTATGAATATCAATTGTGCAAATAATCATGATTGGGGTGATAATTATGATGTTTCTTGTGATCTTGATAATTCTAAGCTTCATGATGAATCTATTATTGATTGAGATATTTGCAACACTACTAAAATAAGTAGGTTTGGAGAGGTCATGACTTTAGTTAATGTTAATCCCACTATCTTGGGAGATTGGAAGACTTTTGTGCATGTGGATCATGGAGAAAATATTTTATATGATAGTTATATTGTTGAATTTGAATATGATCCTACATGTAATTATTATGAGAGAGGCAAATATGGTTATAGAAAGTTTCATGTTACCCACTTACCTCTCTTTACATTGAAATTGTTAATGCTTCACTCTTCCCATTTGCTTTTGCTAGATTTCACTTGTCTTGAGAATTTGTTTTCCTATAAAATGCCTATGTATAGGAAGTATGTTAGACTTAGATGTGTGTTAACATGCTTTATGATGCTCTCTTGTGCTTCAATTCTTGTCTATTATGTGAGCATCATTGAAATTTCAAGCCTATCTTAATGGCTACAAAGAAAGAGCTTGTTGGGAGACAACCCAATACTTTATGTTTGTGTGTGATAACATGATTATTGAATCTGTAATGATTGTGTTTTTCTGTTTTAATTAGTGTTTGTGACAAGTAAAACCTTTGGTATGACTCACAAGATGAGTAGAATTGATACGGTGCAAAAACAGAAACTTTAGCGTGCAGTGCAGAATTTCTATGATTTTACTGGAACGTCTTTTGGATCTGAATTTTTTACACAGTATTTTTATACAAATTCTTCAGGTTGTACTAATTGTTCAGAATTTTTAGAGTTAAAAAAAGTCTAGATTATCTACAGATCTTTACAGACTGTTATGTTTTAGACAGATTCTGTTTTTGCTTGCGTAGTTTGCTCGTTTTGATGATGCTATGGATTGTATCGGGGGGTATAAGCCATGGAGAAGTTAGAATAAATTACCTATTATGAAATAATGAAATATGAATCAATTTATAATTGTACCTAAAGTATTTGATATGTTGCTTATACTAACGGATTTCACGAAGTTTTGTTGAGTTTTGTGTGATTGAAGTTTTCAAGTTCTAGGTGTTATCATGATGGACGAAGGAATAAGGAGTGGAAAGAGCCTAAGCATGGGGGTGACCAAAGCACCCCAAGGTAATATTCTAGGAAGACTCAAGCGTCCAAGCTTGGGGATGCCCTGCATCCCCTCTTTCGTCTCAATCCATCAGTATGTCACTTGGAGATATATTTTTATTCGTCACACGATATGAGTTTTACTTGGAGCATCGTTTGCTTTTGTTTGTTTTTATTTTTAGTTTTCCACAATCATCATTTTTTGGACACACCTATTTAAGAGAGAGACACCTATTTAAGAGAGACACACCTTCATCATAATTTATTAGAATACTCTATGTGCTTCACTTATATCTTTTGAGCTTAGCAGTTGCTCTAGTACTTCACTTATATCTTTTTGAGCACGGTGGCATATAGATCTTATAGAAATAATTGCAATCTTGTTCTTCAATTAAATTTGTTTGAGATTTAATAAATAGTGACGGTAATTTGCATGGTTCATAACACTAGTCCAAAAATAATAGGTATTCAATGAGTGATAATCAAAACCATCATGTAGCACATAAAAGAAAAATTGTGGGTTAATGATATTGATGTGGTAATGTGAAAAAGGTGTGAGGGCATCATTGTTCATTCGTAGAAGTATCGGTATTAAGAGGTGTTAATTTCCCATTTGTATAAATATTAAAAAGGCATGGTGGGGATGTGTGAGCATTTCTATCCCTCGTTGCATCCTAGTGTTGTTTCGGGTCGGAGGCGTGAAAGCACAACTTCTCCCTATGTGGTTTTGGTAATTAATAACAACATATACTTCATTGGACTAATGTTTTCCACTAAGTATATCTTGGGAAAAAGTTCAATGATGGCTTGGCAAAGGATTGTGAGGAGATAGTCCAAGATGCAAGGAATGGATTGGCAAAGCTTCAAGCTAGAAGACTCTACATTTTACTTTGTGAGAAATCACTTTGAGTCCATAGGAAAGCCAATACTATTAAAAGGGGGTAAGGAATTGTTGGTGAACAAATTGCTCCACGTGCACAAGTGCTAGTCACCAAAAACACCCACAAGCTCTCCCACAAAGATTTTGTCTAAAACCCTTCCACTCAAAATCGGTGCTACCAACTTCCACATTGGCTACACCGAGTTTAAACCCTAGACAGAAACCCTAGCCACAAACCCTTCTCGGTACTACCAAGTTTTGCATCGGTGCCACCGAGTTACAATGACCAACTTTCTGTTTGTTGTTTCACAAGAATCAGAATTTCCAAGAATTGTGAATCGGTCTCACCGAGTTTGGAAACTACCCTCGGCCACTTATATTGGTACCACCGAGAATCATATATCGGTCTGACCGAGATTCCTAAAGTTGCCACATTTTGAAAAAATCGGTACGACCGAGTTTTCACTTCGGTTTAACCGAGTTGCTCAATAATGGTGTAACGGTTGGATATTTGGAGATGCCTATATATACCCCTCCACCACCATTCACTCGTAAGAGAAGCACTCAGAACTGTTCCCCACTTCCCATATCCAAATTTCTGAGAGAGAACCACCTACCCTTGTGTTGAGATCAAGATCATCCACTCCAACCATATGGATCTTGATTTCTAGCCTCCCTAAGTTGCTTTCCACCCAATCAATCCCTTCCACCAAGCCAAATCTGTGAGAGAGTGATTGAGTGTTGAGGAGTCTATCATCTTGAAGCACAAGAGCAAGGAGTTCATCATCACTATCAAGCCTATTACCTTTTGGAGGGTGGTGCCTCCTAGATTGGTTAGGTGTTTCTTGGGAGCCTCCTACTTCGTGTTGTGGAATTGAACCAAGATGTTTGTACGGGTGTAACATCCCAAAATTTGGAATGTTAAATAAATGAATTGAATGAATGATTGTTTGATTGAGTGATTGAATTGAGTGAAAATTTGAAACTTTTGAAAACATTTTTTTTGAACTTGGAATGAGAGGGAACAAAATGACTTTCCCCCTCTGCTTTTGAATTCAAATTCATCCAATTCAAATCATGGAGAGAAGATGACATGATTTCTTCAAATAAAGTTTTTGAAAAGTGGATTTGAAAGTTTTTGGAATCTATTCCATTTTTGGTTCTATTTCAAAGCTTGAAAGAATTCAAAGTTCATTGCCCCAAATTTCAAAGTTGAGAGGAGGAACATGACCCACCATACTAGGGGCATTTTTGTGAAATATTTGAACCCTAAAACACAGGGGGTTATTTGAAAAAAAAATTGCAAAAGAAACAAAAACAATTTAGGCATTTTCTGAAGAAAAAAAATTATATTTTTATTTTGGCCGTGGAAAAAATGTTCATCTTATTGAATTTATTTTACTGATCATTTTGGTATATAATACTTCTATTTTTGGTTTAGTATTTATTTTCCTTTTCTACTTTTACTTTCATGTTATTTTTTATTTGGAAAAATGCTTTAAATAGGAAAGCTGCGTGCGTGCGTTAGGAAAGGATCCAGCCCGATCCAATCCGGACCAGATCCGAATCTCTCCGGATCGGCCACCCGGTCCCATGCGATCTCCCTCTCTGTCTATGACACCCTACCCCACCGCCCGACACCGAATCCCGGTCACCCTTCTCCTTCCTTTCTCTCCTCCTTCCATCCCTCGCCGGAGCCGGCTCAGATCCGCGCGGATCTCCCTCTCCCTTCCTTCCCCGAGCACCCCGAGGCCTCTATATAAACCCCCACCCTCCCCGCTGCTCGTTTTGCCCGAAAAACCCCAAGCTCCCTCTCCAGAACGCCGCACCAGCACCCTCGCCGGAGCTCTGCTCCACCCGAAGCTCCGGGAGCTCGAGGAGCTCATCCCCGTCGCCCTCTCGCCTCGCTGTCGCCGCCAAACGTCGCCGGAGGACTCCCGCCGCCCCCTTGACCCCTCAGCCGCCGACGACGACCACCGGAGCGCCGCCCCGCATCGCCTCGCCGCCTCGGCCTCGCCGGACCTCCTTCCCTCTTTGTAAGCCATAGGTGACGCCCTCCCACCGTTGGATCTCGATCGTTCGGTCCACGTTAGAAGTTTTATAACGCGAACCGTTTTCTTTTATGCACCAGCCATCCGCTCCTAGCACTCGCACGCACACCCCCGCGTAGCCAACCAGAGGTTGCCACGTAGACTAGTAACCGTTAGGTTTTAGTTTTCTTTTTCTGTTTTTGTTTTATTTGACAGAATAGATTCTGAATTTGTTTTTGCTCTAACTTTTATGTTTTTAATTATTTTTGGGTGATTCGTTTTGCATAAGGTCACAAATTTATTATAGTTTCTGTAGATATCAAGTTTGACCATATTTGAATATTTTAAATTTTGATTCAAACAGATTTGAATTCAAACTTGTTTTGCTTATAACTTTAGTTTAAAAATTTATTTTTGAGTGAATCTTTTTTATACTAGTTTGTATTAGTTATAGTTATCACCCTCTTCAATTTGAGAATTTTTAGAATATTTTAAATTAGGGTTTCAAGCAAAACAGATTCTGTTTTAGTTCTTTTTAGGTTTATTTCTATTTCTTTTGTTTTAAATTGTTTTAATTTATTTTCTTTTATATTAGTTGACAAGTTTTACTTTGT
The DNA here is from genome assembly GCA_039707655.1 of Elymus sibiricus. Lineage (NCBI taxonomy): Eukaryota > Viridiplantae > Streptophyta > Magnoliopsida > Poales > Poaceae > Elymus > Elymus sibiricus. The sequence continues at coordinate 42,236,794 of CM077671.1, forward strand.
TTTCTGTTAGTTAGCAGTATTATTTCAACCAAGTTTATTTTTATGCCATTTATTATTTTTATAGCATGAAATCAATTCTAGTTTCATAATAACTTGCAAATTGATTTCATTGCTAGTTTTCCAATTTGAAAAAAAAATTATAAATTGTTTTATAAGTTTTACTTTCTGTTAACTTAGTTGTTTTATATTTTGTTTTCTATTATTTTATTATCTTATTATTTGTTTTACTTGTTGTTAAGTTTATTAACTAGAAAACTTATGGTGTTTAGTGTGTTGCTTTTCATAATTCTTAGTTGTTCTTAAAAAGTAATTCTCTTGCTAGTCAAATATTTACTAAAATTCTTTTGTTTGATTTTACTTTGTTGTTGTCTTGTTGCTATTGCAAATAGGATTATTGTAGGGAAAACTACCTTTGGTTGTTTTGATGAAGTTTTGTTGTTTTAGCTTTTGTCTTAAGTATTTCCTTCATCACAACAGAAGTGTGTTAAAAAATTTGGTTTGGCTTATTGATTGTTAGTGTTGATTGCTAGTATGATTGCTTATATGAGTGCAATGTTTGATTATATAGATTTTCATCGGAGACTGACGAATAGTTCTATCAAGTGTTATTTTCTGAGAGCGATATCATCTTCTTCAACTTACCAGGCAAGTTCACTTTGATCATCCTACATTACCTATGTTTTTATTTGCATTAGAATAAATCTCTACATCATACATCTAGTAGGATATTGAGCTTGAACTTGTGGTAGTATCATGAGGTAGGAGAATCCCAACACCCTGTCACCAATGCCCGGGAAGGGACGTTACTTCGCATTTGCTATGCTTTAGTAGACGGGGTTTGGTTGTGAGATTCAGGAGTGTTGTGAGGTTAATTAATTATTTCAAGACCTGCATGATGATCAAGACTTCAAGGACTCAATATACCTCTGGGTGGATTGGACATGCATTTTGGCAGCCTGATATCTATCATGGTTATGCCGGGAATCCTGGTATCTACCTGTGATCATCCCAACGGAATGCCACCCAGGCTCAAAGAGATGGATGGATACTTCAAGGCCAGAAAGCTTACGTGTGCAACCGCAAGTCAATATGGGCTCTGGCTTGGTTGACCTTAGTGGTGACTCTGGTAGGTCAGATTGCTACGAGATGTAGAAGAACGGTAGGATTGGATGGGCACTGACTTTCTATCAGAGGATCACTTTGGAAGACCATGTTTCGATCGTCTCGTTCTCAAACATCATGCAGTGCGAGGACACAACGAGAGGGATCGAATCTTGCGGGTAAAGTGTACAAACCTCTGCAGAGTGTCAAACTAATCGATTAGCCGTGTCCCCGGTTATGGACAACATGAGCACCGGAGATGATACTATCAGCCAGACTCAACACAAGTAATAATTTTTTTTATGATGAGTGGGTCTATTAATAATTTTTGGACATGAGAATTGGTTGGTGGAACCATCTCATTAACAACCAATTTTTTTGTAGTGATATTTCCGTTAACTCCTTGTTGTAGGGAAAATAAAACCAGCTTTTATGCAAAAACTCAGACACAGAGCCACAAAGCCTTTGCATATAGATTAGCCTTTATCATTTATTCTATGGTGATCTTGCCGGTACATTCAATGTACTGACCTACACGGCTGCAACGTCTTATGTTGCAGATATTTTTCTATGACGGGTAAGAGTACGATTCAGGGTTACGGTCTACACTCAACCTGCCGTCAGGGGCGGAGCCCATTGGGCCAACCCATATGCACAGGAATACGGTTCCAATAATTTGCTAGTAGTACCTATGAAATAAAAAGGCCCGGTGCATCAGGGTGGCCCAAGAGCAGTGCATCAGGGTCGGCCCTTTTCGGCGACGCTTCCGCACTGGCCCAACACAGCAGGGCGCGTGCGTACGCACCCACACACAGTTCGCTTACCGATCCACCTTGTCACGTAGTCACGTAGCTCCACTTCACAAGATAAAACGTAGTCACGTAGCCTAATCGATCCAGCTTCCACTAAAAAAACTAATCGATCGATCAGGTTTCTGTAGACACGTACGGAGCCAGCCCCATACCATACGCCTCGCTGTCGGCAGTCGCGTACAAAGGCGGTAGCGGCAGGGTGCCGGGCGCCGGACGCCGCAGGCCACGCAGCGACGACGGTGACGACGCGCCGCATGCCGTCGGCCGGTCCGGAGCTCGGTAATTTGGCGACCTTTCTGATCTTGAATCTTCGTTTTCGTACGTACGCCCATGGATTACAGAACGCCACGATTGTGGTAGCGCCTTTGTCTTGCTTTTCCTAATTTTGTTTACAAACTACAACAAATAGTCAATTATGTATAAATTTATAGCAAACAGAATAAATCACTGTCTTGGCAAAAGCACAGGGCATTTTCTAAGTTATAACTTCTAATTAGGGTATATTTCATTTGTCTATATACAAGTCTGAATGTTTCATTTGTATTTGTCAAATACAGATACTATGGTCAAGTTTTTTCTCAAATGAAAAGCACCATCACAGGATTTTCCGGAAGACATAATTGGGAAGGGGAGATTCAATATGATCCGAGCAAGAGAAAATTGATAGAACATTATCATCCTAATTTGAAAGATCTGGTAAGAAGAAAATATTTGTTGAATGGACCTTGTCGGCCAAGAGACATTGATTTTGAATCCTTGGATTTTGGGGGAAAATAGAGAAAGTTCAATCCTAAATGGTTTGATGAATTTGGGAGCCGGCTTGAATACAACGAAGAGAAGAAGAGGGCATATTGTTTTGAAATAGAACGTACTAAAGATAATTTTCAAGCTTTTAGCCATTTAAATACTTTTATTTGGGCATTTTATTATGTTCTACTGAAACGTTTAATTCTATTTTTATCTTGTAGGTTATTGAACCTTGTTGTCAGATGATGTATTTTGGAATTTGGAGATGCAAGGCATCTATTTCAAGTAAATTTTTCCCTTATTTTATCATTACAGTAAGCATTTTGATGGCTACGTTATGTTTTTACACGCTGCCTTGGAATTACGTCCGATAATGTGTGCTAGAATCTATGAAAAACATATGTATTCAATACATCATTGCTTGAAAATTTTACTCCTTGTTAAAGTGGTGCATCGGGTAACATTTGCTCCACCTCCGCCCCTGCCTGCCGTTCGTGTTATTTGGGACTCCACTCCCGTTGACTATTTCCGCTGAGATTTAAGAGGTATATATCAATTTTATGGTATTTACATGTGATTGCACTTTGATATATACATTGATGTACTGTGTGTGCCAGCATACTGATCCAGGGATGGCACTGACACACAGAGGCTTGACTCGTTTTGAGTCGGGACGCTACAGAAATGGTATCAGAGCACATGTTGACTGTAGGATGTGACCCTAGGAAATGGCTCAGAAATATGAAGACCTTGATAGGAAAAACTTTTGTTTTCACTACTCTCGTAACTTCTAAATTCTTTTACCGAACCTTCCTTATTTCAAACTATAGATGGAGAGCTACATTCTGAACAAAAGAGAGGACTACGAGGATGTTCTCGGAGGTCCATTCCTCATGGAGCTGGTGTAGATGATGAAGCTACCAATACCTGAGATCACGGTGAACAAGAGGAAGTCTAGATTCTGGGGTGTCACAACTAAAGTGTTTGGACGTAAAGAAGACCCCAAGACTGAAGACATCAACTATGGCACACTGAACCATGAATGTGAGATGGGCATGAACACTGTCGTCCATGATGCTATCGCACGTTTGAGCTATCGTCATCGTGCTGAGTTAGGTACCCACTACTTTGGAAGGCTCGGATGGCAGAAGCCTGATGGAGCACACATCATCCTGACAGATGAACAGAAGAGGAAGTGTTCACCGATACTGGCGTATAATCAAGAACTGGAACATTATATCAAGAACCTTCAAATGGACCTCCTCTCAGAGTTATTTGAGAACGAAGCACTTCGTGAGAACCTCAAGGCCGAGAAGCTGAAGGTAGCCAATCTGAAGAAACACGGTCCCGAGATTCAGAAGCTTCGTCAAGACTTGAAGAACAGTCAGGCCATGGAACATGCTGGTGATGTTGAAATCCAGAAGCTCAAGAACCAACTCCTAGAACTACAGGGACGACATCAGAAACTCCGCGTCAACAGGGATAATCTGGCAGAAGAACTTGAGAAGATCAAGAATGACCAGAAGAAGCCCACTGGCAATGAAGACATGATATAAACTAGCTTAGTAGTAGCCCCACCATGAGAGAAATAAAGATGAACGTTTTGCGATTTGTGTGATCGACCATACCAACCTTATGTGGGTGGCGATACTATAGAGTTCATTGAACTTTATGAATGTGTGGAATTGAGTTTTGATGTTTTTGTGCCTTTGAGTTGTTTGTATCCATTCTCTCTCGCTATCTCTCTCTTACCCATCTCATCCCAAAACCTTGGACCCAATAGATGATGAATGAAGATAGACTCTTGTTTTCTGGATCAATGACTCACATGGAGACGGAGCAATGGATTCAGAACATGGAGGATCACCTGAGGAATAACTTTGTTGCAAGGAAAGAGATGGTCCAATATGCTCTGCAGTACTTTGCAGAAGGTGCTGCAACTTGGTGGAAGGTGCATGAAGCTATCCATGGAAGGCAAGCATCAATCACTTGGGAAGAATTCAAGATGACTCTGCAAAAATCTCATGTTGTCACCAACACCCGGAAGCCCCGTTGCAAAGATGTGAAGAAGATTTGTGCATGCAAGATATGTGGAGAGATAGGACACAACCAGGAAGAACACAAGGATGGATGCCCTCATTGTGAAGAAAATCACCCAGCTGAGGAATGCCCAACTGGGCAGGTGACATGTTTCTTGTGTGAAGGAACCACTCATTTTCTGGCACAATGTCAACTCTACCCCAAGGTACAAGAAGTCATGAAGCAGCAGAAGGAAGCAATGACAGGAGCTCTCGGGAAAAAGTTAGAAGAACCCATGATGATGGGAGATATACCAGACCCAATCATAGATACCAAGTCATGTTATTCATGTGGAGAAGAAGGACATATCTCCCAGGATTGTCCGAACAAGTATCTTGGAGACTTACCGACAGAAGAAGTGCAATACAATCCTAAGGAGATAGAAGTGATGATCAACCTGGACAAGAAGAAAGGCCAAGTAAGTGGAGGCATCAAATGTTTGCATTGTAGCTTGGAGAGGCCCCACTGTTTTTGCAAGAGGTATGAGCCAAGCATCAGGAAAGGAACCCAACCCAAGAAGAAGAAAAGGACTCCGTGGTTTTCTACACGGAAGGATCTGAGCCACATCACTTGTCATCGGTGCAACAAGACAGGACACTACTCCTATACCTGCCCGGAGAAGAAGGCTAAACATGAGTAGCTTGAGTTTTGGATTTTGGAAGTAAAAAAATGTAATAGGAAGCACTCTTATTTTTATTGAGGTTATCAAGTTGGATTATGTAACGGAAGTCTCAGAGATTGTAATAACTTCATGAACCAATATAATTTATTGTCATGATTTTCCTATGTTGAACTGTATGAGTTGCTACTCTATAAACAAAGATCTCCGACCATTTTCGAGGATGTGAGAAAATATGGTCTATGCATGCATGAGTGTCATTCATTTTAAGTGTGGTAGAAATCGGAAAGACCACAAGAACCAAGGAAAAATAATGTACACTTCATGCCAAGGAGTTTGGATAAATGAATAAAGAAGAAGGAAATGCTGGACCATATCAAACTATGTGGATGACAGCATTTGTAATAAAGTACTTTTGCAGTTGGAGTTTTGAGAATATAAGGATGAACTGAAGGAATGATTATGATGAACCCATACCTTATTGGAAAACAGACCAATGGAAAGGAAAAATGAATTCCGCAGAGTGGACCCTGGACAAGAATAAGTCTGTGAATTATTTGATTACCCCAAGGGTATGATGGAATGAATTGTAGGTAATGTTGGAATAGGAAACGCTAGTAACCCCAAGGGTGAGTTAAAGGTGTACAAGTATTGAAGTGAGCCACAACCTCAGGATTGATAAGGAGCAAGCCCTACCTTATTGAACGAAGGAACTTGGAAGAAGCTATGACAGATCAGCAGACGTTTTCTTAGGAAGATACGAAAACCTGAGAGTTGTGAAGAAACGATAGATCATTTGTTCAGCTTGTAGAATCAATGGATTTATCCGAACTTCATTCATGGACAAGAGAAAATCTGCAATGCTTGTGAGGAAGCCCAAGTGTTAGAATACGAGATTCGCTAAACCTTATACAGAGTAATGATTTGGGTGCGGAATGGATTGATCACCATGACGACTTACTCTTATCATTTCTCTTGCTACTTGGAATGGTAAATCCGAGTGACTTACCCATAGTAAAGAGACGACGTTCTTTGAAGCTTTTGTTTTAAGCCTTAGAAGGGTATGATGAAGACCCCTTGTACATGGCAGTTGTTGCCAAACGTAGGAATTTTACGGTGAGGATGAAGCCAATAGCCATTTCACTGCTGGAAAGCCACAAATGGTAGACCACCATGAGATCATCGATAAGTTAATTAGAAATGATCACGAGACTTGTCAGTTAAGAAGACCCAGTAACGGAAGAAGTTTGTATTGACCAAGGAAACACTGGATTTTGCAGGAAACGTTATGAATATAAAGGAAGAGCATCACCAAAAGAGTTTTCTGTGGAGAATGTGAAGAGACAGATGTCAAGACCCCAGAGGACTGTCAAGATTTTGAGAGACCAGTAACTCTCATTTTAAGTGTGGTAGCACCCACACTTATCAGACCAGTGGATTTGCTAGAAGACCCCCAAACCCTAACCTTTTCTTTCTAGCTCTTCGAATCTCGAGGACGAGATTCATTTTAAGAGTGGTAGGTTTGTAACATCCCAAAATTTGGAATGTTAAATAAATGAATTGAATGAATGATTGTTTGATTGAGTGATTGAATTGAGTGAAAATTTGAAACTTTTGAAAACATTTTTTTTGAACTTGGAATGAGAGGGAACAAAATGACTTTCCCCCTCTGCTTTTGAATTCAAATTCATCCAATTCAAATCATGGAGAGAAGATGACATGATTTCTTCAAATAAAGTATTTGAAAAGTGGATTTGAAAGTTTTTGGAATCTATTCCATTTTTGGTTCTATTTCAAAGCTTGAAAGAATTCAAAGTTCATTGCCCCAAATTTCAAAGTTGAGAGGAGGAACATGACCCTCCATACCAGGGGAATTTTTGTGAAATATTTGAACCCTAAAACACAGTGGGTTATTTGAAAAAAAAATTGCAAAAGAAACAAAAACAATTTAGGCATTTTCTGAAAAATATTTTTTTATGTTTTTATTTTGGCCGTGGAAAAAATGTTCATCTTATTGAATTTATTTTACTGATCATTTTGGTATATAATACTTCTATTTTTGGTTTAGTATTTATTTTCCTTTTCTACTTTTACTTTCATGTTATTTTTTATTTGGAAAAATGCTTTAAATAGGAAAGCTGCGCGCGTGCGTTAGGAAAGGATCCGGCCCATTTGGAACGGATCCGGCCCGATCCAATCCGGACCAGATCCGAATCTCTACGGATCGGCCGCCAAGTCCCGTGCGATCTCCCTCTCTGTCTCTGACACCCTACCCCACCGCCCGACACCGAATCCCGGTCGCCCTTCTCCTTCCTTTCTCTCCTCCTTCCATCCCTCGCCGGAGCCGGCTCAGATCCGTGCGGATCTCCCTCTCCCTTCCTTCCCCGAGCACCCCGAGGCCTCTATATAAACCCCCACCCTCCCTGCTGCTCGTTTTGCCCGAAAAACCCCAAGCTCCCTCGCCAGAACGTAGCACCAGCACCCTCGCCGGAGCTCTGCTCCACCCGAAGCTCCGGGAGCTCGACGAGCTCGTCCCCATCGCCCTCTCGCCTCGCTGTCGCCGCCAAACGTCGCCGGAGGACTCCCGCCGCCCCCTTGACCCCTCAGCCGCCGACGACGACCACCGGTGCGCCGCCCCGCATCGCCTCGCCGCCTCGGCCTCGCCGGACCTCCTTCCCTCTTTGTAAGTCATAGGCGACGCCCTCCCACCGTTGGATCTCGATCGTTCGGTCCACGTTAGAAGTTTTATAATGCGAACCGTTTTCTTTTATGCACCAGCCATCCGCTCCTAGCACTCGCACGCACACCCCCGCGTAGCCAACCAGAGGTTGCCACGTAGACTAGTAACCGTTAAGTTTTAGTTTTCTTTTTCTGTTTTTGTTTTATTTGACAGAATAGATTCTGAATTTGTTTTTGCTCTAACTTTTATGTTTTTAATTATTTTTGGGTGATTCTTTTTGCATAAGGTCACAAATTTATTATAGTTTCTGTAGATATCAAGTTTGACCATATTTGAATATTTTAAATTTTGATTCAAACAGATTTGAATTCAAACTTGTTTTGCTTATAACTTTAGTTTAAAAATTTATTTTTGAGTGAATCTTTTTTATACTAGTTTGTATTAGTTATAGTTATCACCCTGTTCAATTTGAGAATTTTTAGAATATTTTAAATTAGGGTTTCAAGCAAAACAGATTCTGTTTTAGTTCTTTTTAGGTTTATTTCTATTTCTTTTGTTTTAAATTGTTTTAATTTATTTTCTTTTATATTAGTTGACAAGTTTTACTTTATTTTCTGTTAGTTAGCAGTATTATTTCAACTAAGTTTATTTTTATGCCATTTATTATTTTTATAGCATGAAATCAATTCTAGTTTCATAATAACTTGCAAATTGATTTCATTGCTAGTTTGATTTCCTATTTGAAAAAAAAATTATAAATTGTTTTATAAGTTTTACTTTCTGTTAAATTAGTTGTTTTATATTTTGTTTTCTATTATTTTATTATCTTATTATTTGTTTTACTTGTTGTTAAGTTTATTAACTAGAAAACTTATGGTGTTTAGTGTGTTGTTTTTCATAATTCTTAGTTGTTCTTAAAAAGTAATTCTCTTGCTAGTCAAATATTTACTAAAATTCTTTTGTTTGATTTTACTTTGTTGTTCTCTTGTTGCTATTGCAAATAGGATTATTGTAGGGAAAACTACCTTTGGTTGTTTTGGTGATGTTTTGTTGTTTTAGCTTTTGTCTTAAGTATTTCCTTCATCACAACAGAAGTGTGTTAAATTTTTTGGTTTGGCTTATTGATTGTTAGTATTGATTGCTAGTATGATTGCTTATATGAGTGCAATGTTTGATTATATAGATTTTCATCGGAGAGTGACGAATAGTTCTATCAAGTGTTATTTTCTGAGAGCGATATCATCTTCTTCAACTTACCAGGCAAGTTCACTTTGATCATCCTACATTACCTATGTTTTTATTTGCATTAGAATAAATCTCTCCATCATACATCTAGTAGGATATTGAGCTTGAACTTGTGGTAGTATCATGAGGTAGGAGAATCCCAACACCCTGTCACCAATGCCCGGGAAGGGACGTTACTTCGCATTTGCTATGCTTTAGTAGACGGGGTTTGGTTGTGAGATTCAGGAGTGTTGTGAGGTTAATTAATTATTTCAAGACCTGCATGATGATCAAGACTTCAAGGACTCAATATACCTCTGGGTGGATTGGACATGCATTTTGGCAGCCTGATATCTATCATGGTTATGCCGGGAATCCTGGTATCTACATGTGATCATCCCAACGGAATGCCACCCAGGCTCAAAGAGATGGATGGATACTTCAAGGCCAGAAAGCTTACGTGTGCAACCGCAAGTCAATATGGGCTCTGGCTTGGTTGACCTTAGTGGTGACTCTGGTAGGTCAGATTGCTACGAGATGTAGAAGAACGGTAGGATTGGATGGGCACTGACTTTCTATCAGAGGATCACTTTGGAAGACCATGTTTCGATCGTCTCGTTCTCAAACATCATGCAGTGCGAGGACACAACGAGAGGGATCGAATCTTGCGGGTAAAGTGTACAAACCTCTGCAGAGTGTCAAACTAATCGATTAGTCGTGTCCCCGGTTATGGACAACATGAGCACCGGAGATGATACTATCAGCCAGACTCAACACAAGTAATAATTTTTTTAAGATGAGTGGGTCTATTAATAATTTTGGGACATGAGAATTGGTTGGTGGAACCATCTCATTAACAACCAATTTTTTTGTAGTGATATTTCCGTTGACTCCTTGTTGTAGGGAAAATAAAACCAGCTTTTATGCAAAAACTCAGACACAGATCCACAAAGCCTTTGCATATAGATTAGCCTTTATCATTTATTCTATGGTGATCTTGCCGGTACATTCAATGTACTGACCTACACGGCTGCAACGTCTTATGTTGCAGATATTTTTCTATGACGGGTAAGAGTACGATTCAGGGTTACGGTCTACACTCAACCTGCCGTTGGTGTTATTTGGGACTCCACTCCCGTTGACTATTTCCGCTGAGATTTAAGAGGTATATATCAATTTTACGGTATTTACATGTGATTGCACTTTGATATATACATTGATGTACTGTGTGTGCCAGCATACTGATCTAGGGATGGCACTGACACACAGAGGCTTGACTCGTTTTGAGTCGGGACGCTACAACGGGCAAGGAGATCGCCTACTTCGTGAAGATCTACCCATAGTGAGGCTAGTCCTTCGTGGACGGAAGCCGTTATGGAATAGTCAAGGTTGCTACTTCGTGAACCCTTACGGGTGGAACCCTCCATGGACTCTCGCGACCGTTACCCTCCGTGGGTTGAAGACTCCATAAACGTGGATGTATGATAGCGCCACCTATTGGAACCACGGGAAAAAAATCTTTGTGTCTACAATTGTGTTTGATCTTCTAACCCTTACCTCTATTACATGTGCTTGTCTTTACTTTCCGCTGCTATACTCTTGGACATGCATGTGTAGGGTGTGCTTGACTTGCTATCATTGCTTAAATCTGTCCACAACTAAAATTGGGTAAAAATAGAATTTTTTATTGGTCAAGTAGTCTAATCACCCCCCTCTAGACATACTTGCGATCCTACAAGTGGTATCAGAGCTTTGGTCTCCATTGCATTGGTTTCACAACCTAGGAGAGTATGGAGTCTAGTGAGGGAAGTTACCATTGTAGAGGTCCGTACTTTAATGGTACTAATTTTGCTAGTTGGAAGCATAAGATGAAAATGCATATTCTTGGTCATAACCCCGCCGTTTGGGTTGTTGTTCGTGTTGGCTTGCAAGGTGAATTCTTTGGTGATGGAAAGGAACCAGATCGTGAAGCGACCGCGGATGAATTGAAGATGTTGCAATACAATGCTCAAGCATGTGACATTCTTTTCAACTGCCTATGCCCCGAAGAATTCAACAAAATCAGCCATCTTGAGAATGCAAAGGAAATTTGGGATACTTTGGTTGATATGCACGAAGGTACCGATTCCGTTAGAGAATCTAAGTTGGACGTGCTTCAAAGTCAACTTGACAAGTTCAAGATGAAGGATGGTGAAGGAGTTGCGGAGATGTATTCTAGGCTTGCTCTCATCACAAATGAGATTGCCGGCTTAGGAAGCGCAGAAATGACCGACAAATTCATCATCAAGAAGATACTTAGAGCTTTGGATGGAAAGTATGACACCGTGTGCACATTGATCCAAATGATGCCAAACTACAAAGATCTCAAGCCTACGGAAGTCATTGGTTGAATTGTTGCTCATGAGATATCACTCAAAGACAAGGAAGAACTTCACAACAAGTCTAGCGGTGCTTACAAAGCCACAAGTGATGCTCCCGCTACTTCAAGCGACAACCTTGTCACCAATGAAGAGATAAGCCTCATGGTCAAGAAATTCAACAAGTTCTACAAGTATATAGGCAAAGAGAGAAGCTCCAACTCAAGATATGAAGAGAAGCGTTCATCTAGTCGTGACCGGAATTGTTACAATTGTGGAAGGCCCGGACACTACTCCAATGAGTGCACAGTCCCCCCACAAAAGAAGAGAAGAGTCACCTAGAGGAAAAAGCTCAAGAGATGAGTCACCTCGAAGAGAGAGAAGGAGTAGATATGATCGTTATGAACGAAGACCCTCAAGGAGAAGTAGGGATTCGGAGAAGAAGGACAAGTACACCAAGAGCTACTCAAGAAGAAGACATCAAGCTCATGTTGGTGAATGGGTTTCCGGCTCCGATTCCGACGACCACTCCGAGAGAAGCTATCACTCCGACTCCGACTATAGTCAAGATGAAGGTGTTGCTGGACTTGCACTCGTTTCCTCCAACTCCTACGACATATTTGATTCACCAAATGAAGGGAGTGGAACTTGCTTCATGGCTAAAGGCCCCAAGGTATCACATCCCGAATATCTTGATTTCGATAGTGATGAGGATGACCTACTTGGAGATGATGACTTTCTATTTGACAAAACTAGTGATATTAGTCAAAATGAGCTAGATAATGATCATGCTAGTCAAGATAAGTCGTGTGATGGCGATAAGAAGGAAATAGAACGACTAACTAAAGAATTAAACACTCTTAAGTTAGCCCATGAATTTACTTTAGAAGATCATAGAGAGCTTGTAAGAACTCATGAGAAGCTACGCTTCGAGAAGCTCAATTTGGGGCAAGAACATGAGTTTCTTAAAGCAATCAATGACGATCTCGGAAAGAAGACTTCTTCTTATCTAGCCAAACGACTACTCTTGTCTACATTTATTCCACAAGTTAAGACTAAGCAATCTAGTAACAAAGGAAAGAAAGGCTCTTCAACTAGTAGCAATAAAAATGATAAATCTAATGATATTTCTTCTAGTAGTTCTATTGATTCCACTAACGACTCTCTTAGCCAAGTTACACTTGAGCAATAAAATGATCTATTGAAAGGGATTATAGAGAAAGGTATCTACAAAAGTCTTGCCGGATGTAAGCAATTTGAGGAGATTGTACGCAAGCACGGAGGATACCGGAAGAACCATGGCATTGGCTACTTCAACGCTAATGGAGTTGAATGGTAAGAAGGTCAATACCCCAAGCCCAAGTTTGTTCCTCAAAGGGAGAAGTATGAACATACTCTTCCCAAGGGAACAAAAGCTCAAGATGACCTTCCACCACAAGATCACAAGCTCAAGGGGAAGGACAAGCTTCAAGAGGAGATTGACTCATATGAAGATGAATCCCAAGCTTTGGTCAAGTGGGTTCCCAAGGCTTCTACAAGCTCAACTTCTACAAGTGCCACTTCAACACCAAGGATTCCCATCAAGTTGATGTGGGTCCCCAAGAAGAAGAACTAGAAAGGTTCTTGAGGGGTGACTCCGCCAATGAAATTCACTCATATTCAAAGAGTCACACACTCTCTCAAAGGTAAGCAAGGGACAAGGTAATTAATGAATCCATGGACATCATCTTATATGCTTTGCACTCCATGTCCATAGATATCCTTGTATTTGTCTCTTGTGCTTGGGACTAACCCATGTAGGTGAGAAGAGTAAGGAAACAACAAGGATGCTCCCAACTCAAGATGATCTTCATCAATTTTGAGCATCCACCACTACATCACCCACATGAAGTCTTCTACGACAAACCCAAGGTTAGTTTATCCCTCTTATGGGGGGATGTCACATCAAGGGGGAGCTTTACTCTAAGACTTGAGTTAAAGCATCTCTTAAGAATGTGACAACATTAAATGCTTTATGTAAAAGTGGTAACCCCACTAGTGCTTAAACGATGAGTATGACCTATGATCAAGTATTCTTACTTGGATCCTAAGTCAATATACTCATATATAGATGACTCTGTCATCGCCAAAGTTCTTGGTAGATACTAGAGTGGTTTTGCATGTTTGCCATGATTTCATTGGACATCTTATTGTGTGAGCATGCAGGTTTGCATATCTTTTCTCATTCGAGGACATCCAATTGTTGCTATTTGGACTTTGTTTCTTATTTTACCAATTGGATGGACAAGAATGCCTAGGACCCATCTCTAGCTATCTATGCTTTCTCGTCTCATATTCTATTCATGCTACATCACAAAACTTGAACAAGCACTTCTCGAACCCTCTGTGTGAGGAGCACTCAGAGTACCGTGTCGACAAGGGCTACATTCCAAAACCTCTCATGTGTATCTCGGTGAAACCAATCCCAAAAACTCGGTTCCACCGAATCACTGAGTTGATCTAGGATTTTGCCTCGGTAACACCGATTCCACCTTCTCGGTTACACCGAGTTTCCCTGTCATCTGACAGTTGAGAATCTCGGTGACACCGATAACTTAGAATCGGTTTCACCGACAGTGAAGGGTATTTAATCTGGCGGACCCGACCTTTGAAATTTCTTCTTCAAACGTTCGGCCTCCCCAACCCTAAACTGCCGCTCCTGACCCCCTGGTAGTCGCCTTTGCGTCCCCGAGTGTAACACCCTGGATTTTGCCCATTTCTTTTTTCTTTTGATTTTGGTCTGGTTTTGCTTTTCTATGGCTTGGTAGTCTTGCAACCTGGAGGGATCACCCTTGATTTCTCTTCCCTAGTGGCTTGCCAACCTCTAAACCATTCCAAGACCTTGTCATTTCCATCTTGGACCAATCCCAATAATCTTTTCTTGGGAATATTCCTTTTTCTATTAAAGGAATAACCCTGTTTGCTCTGGGTGGTGAAGCAACCCACATTTCCATCATTCCAAAAATTCCCAAATAATTCTCATAATTATTTGGGTCATATCTTCCTCAAATATGTCAAAACCCTTCCTTGCCATGTTCAAAAATATTTCACAAATATTCCTTTTCTGATTCTGCCCTAGCTGTCAAGTTGTGAAGCAAGTACCCTTTATATTTGCTTTCTTGCTCTCAAACTTTTTGGGCACTCTTTTCTATCCATATCATTGCCACATGACAAAATTCAACTCAATTTGGCTAGTAAATATTTCTTGGCAAATTTCCAAAGTTTCTGATCCAGAGGAAGCTTTGTGAAGCAAGTGCTAGCTAAGAATATGTAAATGAGTTGAAATTTTGCAAGCATCTTCATATGCTCAAATCATGACTCTCCACCAAATTTGAGCATCATCCCAGCAACTATGTGACCACAGCATCAAATCTTTGTTTTTGGTCATAATTTTGGGTTGTGAAGCAACTATATTTTATGTTGCTCCATAATTTCTGAAATTTTACTAGGACATTCTCCTACCCATATAATCTATCTCCACAAAATTTAGGCTCATTTCATATACCCAATAAATCCCTAGAATTTTTCCAAGATTCTGTCCAGTAGGATACTATGTGAAGGAAGTACCATTTTGGTTTATCAAAATGGTTTGAAACTTTTACAGTATCCTCATATGCCTAAATAACTAGCCTCCTACAAAATTCAGCTCCATCTCATTTGTTATGTGAGTGCCACATCTAGATTTGTTTCCTGGACCAGATTATGCAGTTGTTAAGCAACTATATTAACATTTGGTCCAAACCCCTCCAAATCGCACAGGATTATAGTCCGTCTTAACTTAATCATCTGAGACATCTTGTTCCATCACTTACCCATCCCTGTTGATCACAGTCTCATGCAACAGTCTGCTACAGCCAACTACAGAAGATCATTCACATGTAACCACAGTGCGTTTCTTCAAGCCATCACCTTTCTGGGACTATTCCTTGGAAGGACAACACTCTGGACATAATTTGGCCGGCCAGGGAGCACTGGATGCCACGTTACACGCGGTGACCACCGCCCTGGCAGGCCATGGACGCGAGCTGGATGTCGTTTGCTCGGGCCCCTCCTCTGCTCGTCGTTTCCGCGCGCCTCGTCGTGTCCAACAGCTCCCCCTCGTCGTCCTCTTCTCTCTGGACCCCTCTCCCCCTCTTACGTCCCCTCCTACGCGGTGCGGCAGCCGCGCCCACGACGTGCCCGTCTCTGTCGCCGCCGCGTCCGTCGCCTCGAGCCCTCCCGATCCTTCCTGACCTCGCCTGAGCCCTCTCCGCTCCTCTATGATCTCTCTGGACTCCTCTCCCCTCCTTCAGGCAAGCGCCCGAAGCTCCGGCGCGCGATGCACGCGTCGCCGCAGCCGTGATCACCCTTCCGCTCCGTCCCGGCTATTTAAGCCACCCCCGTGCCTCCCCGCGCTCACCTCTAGCCTCGCCACTCTCCCGTGGTCCTCCTCGACCCCTCAACCCATCGCCAGCGCCTCTCCTAGCCTCCAATGGCCGCCATGGCCGCCGCTCGGTTCCGGCTAAATTCCGGCGAGCCACCCACTATCTCTCCCTCCCTCCCTCACCTAGAGGCCCCCTGAACTCTGGCGAAGCCCTTCACCTCTTCAGCGCCTCGCCTCCACGCCCGTAGCGCCGTTCCCATCTCCACCCGACGCCTCTGTCCGTCGGGCTCGAGCTCGCCGCCCCTCCTGTCGCCGTTGGAGTCCGTGGGTGGGATGGATGGATGCGCTGCACCTCGGGGAGCACTCCGGTGGTCCGAGCTCCCCCGGAGGTGGCCGGAGCCGACCGGACAAGCGCCGGCGCCGTGCGGCCTTGCCTCTGCTCTGCCACGTCGCGGGAAGAAGGCGACCCCAGGCCTGCCCGTGGGTCCCGCTTGTAAGCCTCATGTGCGGGCCGCTAATGTGGCAAGTGGAGGCGTAATCCACTGGAGTGCGCCTTCCCATTACTGAAAGCGTGCTCTGGTGCTGCTTCGGGTGAACATGCGCTTCCCCTAAACTGAAGACGTATTTTGCCCGAAGGCGCTTTCTGTTTTCAGGCGCCATGGACCTGTTTGTAGAAGTTTATTTACAGATTGGTCCCTAAACTTCATCGGGTCATATCTTTTCCTCTGCAACCCCGATTGAGGTGATTCCAAAGCCCACGTCTTCGTCTCGTCGAGCCCATCATGTTGGTATCATTTTCATGGTGTGTTCACATAGTGAAAATGACCATTTTGCCTTTGCCGTAAACAGCCCCCTCCGAGAGAGAACTGTTTCCGGCAACTCCTTCCGCGACCTTTCCGCACTTCTTCCCGGTGGATCCCTCACCCCAGGCAAGCCAGGACACCCATTACATGAAGCATTTCAATAGAATTACTTATTTAATTGAATTACTTGCATTTATAAATGAATTACTTTCATTTATTTGCTATATAATAATTCCTCGCAATTTAGTTTAAATGCCTAGTTGCTGCCATCTTAAGTATTGTGATAAACCACTATGTTTGCCAAGTGAACTTAGTGGGTTGATCTTGAGTCACCTGTCCGGGCTTATCCGTGCAACCACATTTGCCGGTATGGGACGGCCTTGACTTGGGCTGATCGCGTGCTCTTTTATCGGTACCACCAAAGAGGGAAGGTTATGCGCGCGTGCTGCCCTGGCCCGGTAGGCGGCGATAACCTTGTGAGCCCAGTTGAGTTGTATGGGCCCGTCCCCGTTTGGGACAGTTTTGTTTGGCCACGACGGTGGAAGGTGTCATGAGGACACAGGGGCCACCCAGGGCAGGACTCCGGGGGAGGATGAATGCCGGTGGTACGATGGGAGAGTCATGGGTCAGGCAGGTTTCGTTGGAGCAACGCTGGTCCACCCGAATGGGATCACGAGGCCAGGTGCTTCATGGTGTGGGTAAAGTGCACAACCTCTGCAGAGTGTCAAATCTATTCGAATAGCCGCGTCCACGGAATTGGACAGCCCGTCCAAACCTCACTAGGTGGTCAACCGTAATATTGGTAATAATGATGGATGAACTCGTCGTAAGTACTCAGTGAGTATTCCGAGGGTTGTGGGACAACCCGGAAAAGAGTGAGTTGATGACTGGTAACAGTAAGTGAAGCACTTAAGTATTTAACATGTTGATTGCCATGCTATTGTTTGCTGCATTGTTTGGTTGTCGTGAGCTTGCGAGTACATTCAAAGTACTCACCTGGCGTATCATGCCAGTTTGCAGGTCGGGTTTGCTTGCTTGTCGAAGATGCCGAATGCGCGAGCTAGGATAAGCGTTCTAGCCAGAGTCCCTGCGGAGTGGAGCCCATCACCACCGTTGTTGTTCCGCTGCCGAGAGTTACTCCGCTTCCTCGGGCTATTCCGCTGTTAGCATAGGACTACCCTGGGCAGGCGTAGTATTGTCGTACCGATGTAATCCATGTATCCTTGTAACCTTATCCATAGTAATAAAGAGCTGATTTGTTCTATGCCAACAGTGCCGTATTCCAAGAGACTTGTCCCTGGGTTGGAATACGGGGCGTTCCGGTCTCCTCTGAGACAGGGTGCCACAAGCGTTGATATCAGAGCAGGTCTGGCTGTAGGACGCCCTAGACCGCGTGAGCATTAGTAACCGGTAGTATAGGATCCAGTTGGTTTGCTGCACTTGTTTGTGCATAGCATGCATATAGACTAGATATCTTATCACTAACGATGGATCTGGTGAGTGTAGGTGGCATCGGTTTCGATTCACCACCTGCGCTCTCCAGTTTGCATGCATGTTCTTTGGTGTGGTGTCATCTCCGTCCCAGCAGAGTGATGCCAAGGTGCTTGGTGTGTCGATCCCTTGCAGGATTGATGCACAGGTACCACACCAATATATTCTCTTCAGCCACCCCTATAGTTTCGGTGATAGACATGTTTCTATCCTGGATCTTCTCCATCCCTCATCGCTTTGGGCAACCCTTACTGGTCTTAGTTATTAGAACAGGGCAATGCCCACAAGCCTTCTTTTCATTGCCATCCCCTCCTGCCATCCATCCTCTGGATGAGTACGGTTTCCTTTCGTACGCTTGATGATGATGTCGTCGTGACCCCCGTGTTCCGACCCACGATCACCAAGTTCGTCCTCGCCACCGTGCTCGTTCAGATGGAATCGGTGCTAAGCCCCTGTTTGGTGTAGCTTTCTTTACACCAACTCATTCCACACATTGATTCACTTCCGTGCACACCGCCACAGCATGTTAGACCATAGTACCGGAGTTCTTGCGAGATTTGTGTGCTTAAGTAGGCATGCATATTATTGCGGTGAATAGCTGTAATATATGATATTGCTTGTGTGTGATCTTGTTGCTTTGTGTGTTTCTTTTGCTTCTTTCCTCGGGCCCTTGGTGTTACCTTATTTTCCCCTTATGGAAGTTGCTCACCGACATTGGACTCAAAGAAATCAGTAAAGGCAGTCCTTTGGAAGCTCAGCTCAGCAATATGGAATCTTCAGCAGACTGCATTATATCAGGAATATCAGGCCTGAATATAAATGATGTCCTGGCTGGATTGGTTATCAGCATCAAGTATACATCAGTGCAACCTTCACAGCAGTAATCATTGAATCAACAAGACTACAGACTGTGTGCCCAATCCACAGTACATCCCGCGTCAAAGGTATGATTTACATACGCGGTTGAGTCTGCCATGAGTACAATTTGAAACCTGCTATATTCCGGAAGCAAGTCAGAATGTGCTATGAACTTAGTGTTCAGCAAGAAGGATAGCCGAATACCCTGTTGCATACAACAAGTAACCGACAGCAGGAACATTAAGGGATATATATATATACACTCAGCCCGCATATGGCAAAAAGGAAAGCTTCAAATATAAGCAACCCAGTCTTTCTCCACAAGCTATCAGAGAAGCTTACGATGCAAGGTCCCTCAGTCTTCCCCGATACGAAAAATGGATATCTTCCAGTGCAAGATACTCAGGCTTCTTCAGTAAGCTACCGCAAAAGCTTCTGGCCTAAGGTACCGAGTCTTCCTAGCAAGACTTTAAGAGGGAAAGCTTTTGAGCACAAGCTATGCAATCCTCATCAGCAAGGTATCGCATCGACATCAGTACAAGCTATTCCACCGACAGTTGGCAGCATATGACCATGCATCCCAAGGATCAGCTCCACAGTAGTTTGGTCAAAAGGCAAAAGTCAGTCAGGACACAAGCCTGCCTCAGAAATCAAGTGCTCAGCTGCATCTACTCAATAGATATGGTGGACATGCTGCCAAAGTCATAGGAGTTACTCATACAATGATGCCAGCCCGGTGAGAATCCGACTATTGCATGAGCTATGTAAGAAGAAGAAGAACGCCAGTTATACACTTCAGTGAGATGACCAACAACCTATGGATAAGCTGTATGGGACACGGATGAACCCTTGCCCGTCTTTCTTTGGTGACGGCACCACGCCTGTGTTCTGAGTTGTTTTCGGCCGTCCAGGGTGGATGCCGACTTTTATTTCTCATGTCAGCAACTGGCCCATGTTCTGAGCTGTTTTTCGGCTGTCTCGGGCAGCTGTTGAATTTCTTTCCGTAGCAGTGACCCTATGCTCTGAGCTGTTTCTCGGCCGTCTTAGGGAACTACTACTTTCTTCTTATCTACACCGTCTCATGCTCTGAGCTGCTTTTCAGCCGTCTTGAGTCGGGGTTGAGCTACTCCAGTAATGTCCCAGATCTGAGTTGTAAAGACCGTTCTGGTGGCTACTGGTTTATTTGCCGGTTTCATCCAAGGGTTCAGACGGTCGTTACCCTACAGCTACAACTTGTTAAGTAATATACCTGCCGGAATATTGTACATGGCAGTACCCATGGTCATCCGAAGAATCAAGAACACATCAGGCCAAGCTCTTTCAGCTAAGGATCCAGGCAAGGAGAACCATAATGAAAGAGCAAGATTGGCCATACAGGTATGATAATGGTTGCAAGATCAACATGGTACAAATACTCAAAACAGTCTGGTTCGATACCGATCACCATGGGTACACATCCACGGGGTCTATTCCATTTGCAAGGATTCCATATCAAGTCAACCCGCTCAGCCAGCTATACATTCTCAGAATCGTCAGAAGGGGATATTCAAGCCTGTCAGATGATCAGGAGGATGATAACTGCCTCAAAGCATGTGTCCTCATCTAGGGAAATCAGTCAAAAGATAACCTGTTGGGGACAAGATCTTCCTGTTAGACCCCCGTCAGTCAAGCCTGCAGATAATGCCGTTATAAGGTCGTACCCTTTACTCTGGTCACGACAGGCTACAACCAAGTCGTGGGTACAGATGTGACGCTAAGGGCAGTGAAGCTAGCCCAGATGTTTCCGTAACCCCTGCAAGGAGTCCGATTCCGCCAGAAGAACGGTATGAGTCATAGCACCAGTTGAGTCTGAAGGGCACACAACCATTTGAAGCCACCTAATGTAATGAGTAAAAGATTTCATGTCAACCAAGAGAATTTGTTCACAACTCAATGGACGGTCATCCGTATTGAACTTCATCACAACCCGTCCATGAGGAACAACTCCCGGACTTGCAATAAGGACAGGTATTTCAGTCAGGATAATCCATCGCACATCCAAATAAGTCAGCAGACATAAAAGGATTAAAGTCAGAGTAATATATATGAGGTAAGATCTGTCAGAATGAGAATCCAGTGAAACAAACCACACCAAAGCCAGGCAGTGCGTCAGATAAAATCCAGTGGGAGCGTAGTACAAAGGCAAAAAGGAAACCCGAGTTGGAAATGGTTTCCTTAAGTGGGAATATTTATGTTTAAACCCTGAGCAACCAAATCTCGAGGACAAGATTTCTTTAAGGGGGGTAGGTTTGTAACACCCTGGATTTTGCCCATTTCTTTTTTCTTTTGATTTTGGTC
The DNA here is from genome assembly GCA_039707655.1 of Elymus sibiricus. Lineage (NCBI taxonomy): Eukaryota > Viridiplantae > Streptophyta > Magnoliopsida > Poales > Poaceae > Elymus > Elymus sibiricus. The sequence goes on from CM077671.1 coordinate 42,258,304, forward strand.
TGGTTTTGCTTTTCTGTGGCTTGGTAGTCTTGCAACCTGGAGGGATCACCCTTGATTTCTCTTCCCTAGTGGCTTGCCAACCTCTAAACCATTCCAAGACCTTGTCATTTCCATCTTGGACCAATCCCACTAATCTTTTCTTGGGAATATTCCTTTTTCTATTAAAGGAATAACCCTGTTTGCTCTGGGTGGTGAAGCAACCCACATTTGCATCATTCCAAAAAATCCCAAATAATTCTCATAAATTATTTGGGTCATATCTTCCTAAAATATGTCAAAACCCTTCCTTGCCATGTTCAAAAATATTTCACAAATATTCCTTTTCTGATTCTGCCCTAGCTGTCAAGTTGTGAAGCAAGTACCCTTTATATTTGCTTTATTGCTCTCAAACTTTTTGGGCACTCTTTCCTATCCATATCATTGCCACATGACAAAATTCAACTCAATTTGGCTAGTAAATATTTCTTGGCAAATTTCCAAAGTTTCTGATCCAGAGGAAGCTTTGTGAAGCAAGTGCTAGCTAAGAATATACAAATGAGTTGAAATTTTGCAAGCATCTTCATATGCTCAAATCATGACTCTCCACCAAATTTAAGCATAATCCCAGAAACTATGTGACCACAGCATCAAATCTTTGTTTCTGGTCATAATTTTGGGTTGTGAAGCAACTATATTTTATGTTGCTCCATAATTTCTGAAATTTTACCAGGACATTCTCCTACCCATATAATCTATCTCCACCAAATTTAGGCTCATTTCATCTACCCAATAAATCCCTAGAATGTTTCCAAGATTCTGTCCAGTAGGATACTATGTGAAGGAAGTACCATTTTGGTTTATCAAAATGGTATGAAACTTTTACAGTATCCTCATATGCCTAAATAACTAGCCTCCTACAAAATTCAGCTCCATCTCATTTGTTATGTGAGTGCCACATCTAGATTTGTTTCCTAGACCAGATTATGCAGTTGTTAAGCAACTATATTAACATTTGGTCCAAACCCCTCCAAATCGCACAGGATTATAGTCCCTTTTAACTTAATCATCTGAGACATCTTGTTCCATCACTTACCCATCCCTCACTACTAGAATCTGGCATTTTGCCGTCTGCCACCTCTTTGCCGTCTGCCAGCTCATGGCAAAGAGGCTCTTTGCCGTCTGCTTGGGGAAAGCAGACGGCAAAGAACCAGCTCATGGCAAAGAGCTTCTTTGCCATCAGCTGGTTCTTTGCCGTCTGCGAGCTGATGGCAAAAAGGTCAAAGGCAGACGGCAAAGAGCCAGGTGGGCCCCACGGGGCACGGCGTGGCTAGGTCAACTTCTTTGCCGTCTGCCAGCAGACGGCAAAGAAGTGACGTGGGCGAGCCCTAACGGTCACCCTCTTTGCCGTCAGCTAGCAGACGGCAAAGAGGGGCCACTTAACGGGCGTCCGTCTCCCCCCCCCTCTCTCTCTCTCTCTCCCTCCCGCGCCCTCTCCTCCTTTTGTCGCCGCCGCCAGTCGCCGCCGCCGGCCAGCCCGCCCGTCCAGCCCCCGGAGCCAGCCCCGTCGCCGGCCAGCCCGCCCGTCCCGCCCACCGGACCCAAGCCGCGGCGGCCACCCCGCCGCGCCCCATCGCCGGAGGTCACTGCGCCGCCCCGCCCCGCTGCCGGAACCCTCCCCGCGGCCCCTGCGCCGCCCCGCCCCGCCGCCGGAGCCCTCGGCCTTCCTCCAGCGGCCCCCTCCCCGCGGCCGGCCTCCACGGGCCGACCTCGCCGGAGCAAGGTGAGCTCCATTTCTTTCTGTTTTTTTCTGTTATTTCCTGTTTAGTTCTAGGTTTAGTGCTAGGTTTAGGTTTAGGTTTAGATAAATAGAAGAGGAAGAAGAAAGATGAAAAAAAACAGAAAAAGTAGAAGAAGAGGGAGAAAAGAAAAGAAGAAGAAGAAGAAGAAGAAGGAGAAGGAGAAGAAGAAGAGGAAAAAGGAAAAGAAGGAAGAAGAAGAAGAAGAGGAGAAGAAAAGAAGAAGAAGAAGAAGAAAAAGGAAAAGAAGAGGAGGAGAAGAAAAAAGAAGAAGAAGAAGAAGAAAGAGGAGAGGAGGAGGAGGAGGGGGAGGAGAAGAAGAAGAAGAAGAAGAAGAAGAAGAAGAAGAAGAAGAAGAAGAAGAAGAAGAAGAAGAAGAAGAAGAGGAAGAAGAAGAAGAAGAGGAAGAAAAGGAAGAAGAGGAAGAAGAGGAAGAAGAAGAAAAGGAAAAAAGAGGGAAAAAAGAAGAAGAGGAAGAAGAAGAAAACGACACCCCGACCCGACACCCCAACCCCGACTAGACACCCCGACCCCGACCCGACACCCCGACACCCCGACAGCCTGACACCACACCCCGACACCACGACACCACGACACCCAGACACGACACCCCTCACACCCCGACACCCCGACCCCGACACAACACCCCGACCCCGACCCGACACTCCGACACCACGACACCCCGACACCACGACACCCCGACAGCCCGACACCACACCCGACACCACGACACCACGACACCCAGACACGACACCCCTGACACCCCGACACCCCGACCCCGACACAACACCCCGACACCACGACACCCCGACACCCTGACACCCCGACACCCCGACAGCCCGACAGCACACCCTGACACCACGACACCACGACACCCAGACACGACACCCCTGACACCCCGACACCCCGACCCCGACACCACGACACCCCGACACCACGACACCCCGACACCACGACACCCAGACACGACACCCCCGACACCTCTTCGGCCTCCTGTTGACCGAAAAGTCGCTCTTCGGCCTTCCAGAGGCCGACGGGGTCATATATTTGTGAATTATGAGTTAGGTCATATATTTTCCGATTTTGTTATGAAAAACATCATATATATTTGTGTTGATCGGGTGGATTTGAATGTGCAGTTGTTTCATCGCTGCGAGGGTTTGGTGTTCGACGACCTCCCCGTGCGTTCGACGAGCTCCGCCCCTGCGTTCGTGGGTGAGCACAAATGACATCTCCTCCTCCCCCCTTCATTTGCTCTGTTCCGGTCTTCGTGCCGATGAAACTTGCTAGCTATAGGTGTCAATCATCAGTATGCGTGACCACTATGCGTCTCCCTTTCGAAAGGGTTACATCTATAAATATGCATGCATTTGCATATTTATAACCGTGATTCTTTCGAATTGCCCAACGTTATCCATGGACAGCCCGAGTATGTGTAGATTGGGTTCGTTTTCCCATATGCTCTGCTCCGGATCCGATGCAGAATTTCGTCAGTGCCTCCATGTTGTTCTCCGGGTACACATCATCTCTGCTTATTGCCGAGACGTGTATCAGGAGAACAGCGAGGAGGTGCTGCCGAAATTTTGCGTCAGATCCGGAGCAGAGCATGGGAAAACGAACCCAATCTACACATACTCGGGTGGGATTAGGACCTATCTTTACCTACTAGCGTCTAGGTTGCATGGACGTAATAAAACTGACAAACTCTATTAACTGATGAATATGGTTTGCTGAATTATGTATATATTTCTTGTGTGTCCAGTAGCTAGGCAAGATGAGTGATCGTGCGTGGATGTACACCGGACACACTAGTCAGAAAGACATGACCCATGAATGGATAACAAAAACCAAGGGTTTTTTGAGAGCCGCATTTGCAAATGGACAGAAAACAACCTGGTGCCCCTGTGTCGATTGCGACAACTATCATAAGAGGTCAGAGTTTGAAATGATCAAACACCTGCAGAAGTGGGGTTTTACGCCTAATTATACGGTCTGGACATTTCATGGTGAGTCTGCCCAACGTGCCAGAGCTGAGGTGGTTCGTCGTCGCACCGACGAGCATGGTACCGGGATCGAAGACATGGTGCAAGACTTTGATGATGCTCGGGATTCGGACGATGAGATGGAGGAATCTGCAAAGGCCTTCTATGAAATGTTGGAGTCTTCAAAACGTCCTCTCCACGAGCACACTGAGCTTTGTCAGCTGGATGCCATCGCACAAGTAATGGCTCTGAAGGCTCAATTCAACCTGGGCAGAGAATGCTACGACGCGATGATGACGATATTTGGACGCTTTCTACCCAAAGGCCATGTATTGCCAGCAAACCTGTACCAGTCGGACAAAATCCTACATGCGCTTAAGATGCCCTATGAGAAGATAGATGCCTGTGAGAATGGATGTGCCTTATTTAGGCTTGAGTATGCGGGATTGAACTATTGTCCCATTTGCAAGTCTTCCAGGTATGTTGGGGTGGACAACGGTATGGGTGAGAAGAGTCAGACCAAAATCCCAGTTAATGTTCTCCGGTATATGCCAATCATACCAAGACTTCAATGTCTTTTCATGGTCGAAGAGACGGCCAAACAGATGACGTGGCATAAATTGGGCAAAAGAACCGAACTAGATGCATATGGGAATCCGATGTTGGGACACACTTCAGACGCTTTTGCGTGGAAGCACTTCGATGCATTACATAAGGACAAAGCGGCAGATCCAAGGCATCCTCGAGTCGCCATCAGCACAGATGGGTTCCAAGTGTTTGGTATGATGGCAACCCAATACAGTTGTTGGCCTGTATTTGTCATTGCACTCAATCTCCCCCCCGGAGAGATTATGAAAAGAAAGAACATTTTCTTGACGTTGATAATTCCAGGGCCCAACTATCCGAGGAAGAATATGAATGTGTACATGCGGCCGCTTAAGGATGAATTGCAAGAAGCTTGGGATAATGGGATCAAGACATATGACGCCGCTACAGAACAAAACTTCAAAATGCATGTGTGGTGATCCAAAAGGATTCCATCGAAGAGTATGAGCTTCTGGCAAAGCATGGAGGCGGCTATCCCGGTTTCATCTCTTGGTTCAAACAAACGGTAATTTCCATTAGACCATTTCATTTCTTCGTCTAGTTTGCGGCTAATGCAACAATCCTTTTGTATTAAACTTGTAGGCTAATGCAGAGTCTATGGACTCCGAATTGAGACAAGTCGCTAATGGTTTTTACTATAAGGTCCGTTCATTTGACAAATACGACATCAACGGGTATCACTTTCGTACTTTTGGCAAAGAGCTATCTATGGCCGACCGAAAGTCTACAAATTGTTGTGTCTCCGCTGTCGGCGAAGGAGGGGTCGAGTATTATGGAAGAGTTGAAGCAATTTATGAACTTACATTCTTTGGTGAAAACCCACCAAACGTCGTAGTCTTCAAATGTTATTGGTTCCAGCCGAAGGAGACTAGAAGGACTCATGAACATATAGGGCTAGTCGAAATCAAACAAAGCACCCATTTAGATGTTCCCGATGTCTATATTACGGCTCAACAGGCGACCCCAGTTTTCTATCTACCGTGGGCCTGCCAAACTGATCCAAATCTGAATGGTTGGGATGTCGTTTATGATGTGCCGCCACATTTTAGACCACCTCCCCTCAATGAAGATGATTATGAACCTCACATTAACCCAGACACATATGAAGGAGAATTCTTCCAAGAAACACGTGTTTCCAAAAAACGTTTCAAGAACCGCTCTACTTCACTCCAGAACATTGAGGTAGACAGCGACAGTGAATCCGACTTCACCCCTGAGCCGGAACAAGAAGAGACAGAAGAAGAAGAGGTTACTGCTGCGGATGACCTGTCAATGCTTGACCGATTACATAAAGGAGGCCTTCCACATGTTGATGCATTTATTGATGATGCTGATGAGCACGTCATTAATGATAGTGATGATGATTATGCATTTATTGATCCCGGAGCATATATAGACGATGAAGATTAATATTAGTAATGTCAGGTATTCAATTATTATTATGTACATATATATTATCAATTAGTTCATGTTATTAGGTATTCAATTTTTTTATGTTGTACTAATTTCGTTTACTCTTTGTCATTGCAGGTGTTGACAGATGGTGGGCGCGGGTCGAGAGCGCTCCGAGCCTCCTTCCTCGGCGCGTGCTGGGAGGGGTGCTATTATTCCACCCGAGCACCTCCGGATAGCGCTGGTACACAGTATGCATACACCGGCGGGCGCTTCTTCTTCAGCCGTGAGAGGTCGGGGGAAGACGAAGAGGGGTGCTAGAGGTGGACGTGGCGGCGGGAGAGGTAGGAAGGCTGCTGCGCCTTCCTCGCCGCCACCCCCAGCTGATTCTCCCGACCACAGGAGTGCTCCGTCTCAGGTGGACCCGTCTGACTTGGACCCGTCTCGGACTCCGGTCCACGAGCCTCGGGCCGACGAGCCTCGGGTCGCCGAGCCTTCGTCCCAGGAGACTCCGGTCCCAGAGTCTTCGTCCCAGGAGACTCCGGTCCCAGAGTCTTCGTCCCACGTGACTCGGGAGGCTAGTGGCCATGCTGATGGTGGCGAGGACAGCTTTTCTGAGGATAGCTATAGCGAGGGCAAGCTGGTTGAGGAGGGCAAGAAGGTCTACCAGCGTGGTGGTACAAAGCTCCCGCCCGTGCCGGCGACCCGCGATCAGAGGTGGTTGATTGTGCCTAATGGGGAGAAGTAAGTGCATTTACTCTTTTTTAACCTTTTGCCTTCATGTTTCTTCAAATTAATATCTAATGTGTTGGCCTTGTCATACTGCAGGGGTTGGAAACACGCCCCTGGTGTCCGCAGGCCCAACCAGGTCCTTGGTGTGCTTCTCCGGCACCACTTCCCGGGGTGGGTCAAGTTGCCCGGTGAGGGTGAGGTTCCACAGCTAGCACTGAGCTGGGAGCTGTACGTGGCTGCCCCGGCCCCGCCGGAGGAGAGGGTCGACGGTGTCTTGTGCGAGACAGTGGCCGACATTGTGATCCGGCGGTTTTGGGTAATTTCTCCTTTACAGAATTAAAAATCAACAGCACCTAGTGATTGTACTAATCAGTGTTGTCTTGTTTGATTGCAGACCTTCTACAGGTGTCTTGAGGAACACGAGGCGGATGCGGCTATTGTTCTCGTAGCCGAGTGCAAGCGCCTATTTCAGAACTTACGGCACGAGACTCGGGTGCAGGCTGTTCGAGACTACTACGCCTCGACTAACATTAAGAGGGCCAAGAAGAAGTGCCGCGCCAAGTTTCTGAGTAAGGAGAAGTACATGAAGGTAATTACCTATTCTTAAGGCCTTGTACTTAGTTTCCTTGATTTGATTCGTAGGCGTAGCACTGAAATTTCTCTTGTCTAACTTAGGTGCCCCCGAGATGGTGTGCGGATAGGATGGACCGTTGGGAGGCGTTGGTGGATGAGTGGTGCTCTCCCCAATGGCTAGCCGTCCACAACAAGGCCAAGGATAAGCGTGCCCAAATGAAAGGTGTGCCACACCATCAAGGGAGCTCCAACCTGTTTGAGTTCGGGGATCACTGGGTATGTGGTTTGCTTCATGATTCATGCAATTTCATTCTTCATGCTAGCTTGAGCCCTTAACTAATATTTTGTTCCTCTCTTTTAGGCGCGACACAACAAGAAGGAGGTGCCACCGCTGTTCGACCTCTATGCCATGGCCCATACTGCCCCGTACAAGAAGGCCAAGGCATTCTTTGAGGATGACCTCGATGATCCAGAGAGCTTCAGCAACATCTCCTCCCACAACAAGCTCGTGAGGTACAGAGATGAGGGGAAGATGAGGAAAGGGGAGGACTTCAACCCGAGCCAGAGTCCTTTTGATCCAGAGCTTGTGATGATATCTGGTGGCGGGAGGCCCCATGGCTCGATAGCCATTGGGGATGGACTGATACGTTGTCCTAGAACTCTCCCGGAGATCAAGAAGCGCCAGACAAGCTCCGATCCTGAGATAAGGCCTCGTCCACGGCCAATGGAGCTCGCCATCGAGGCTAGGGCCCAGGAGCTTCTGGCGGAGGCAAACAGGCAGGCGGCGGAGAGGGAGAGGGACATGGAGGAGAGGACGGCTAGGCTGGTGGAGGAGGAGAGGAACCGGAACGACGCGTCTCACCGGGCCCTATACGAGCTCCTCGTGGTAAGTTTCTCCTGCATATTAGCCAAATCATGCACGTAATGTTCGTTTCATCACTAACTAATATGACTGACTCATGAAAACAAAATGTGCAGACCGTGTGCCAGAACAACGGTCAGACCCCTCCGCCGATGCCCCAGATTGGTATAGCGCCCACGGTGAGTTTCATTTGAATGGTCATTAGTTACTAGTATTCACATTTGAGTTGCATCATGCTAACGAGACATTGCAAATGATCTTTGGTGCAGCATGCCTCCCGACAAGCATCGACCGATCCTTCTGCGTCTGCCGCAACTCCGATCGGTCCTTCTCCGTCTCACACTGGCGCAAGCCCGACCGGTCCTTCACCTCCGTGATGATGGTAAGTTTTCCCAAGTGTTTTGCTTAACAAATGCATACTTAGCTTAAGAAATGACCTACTTAGCTCCAAAATGACCTATACTTAGCTTATTTTCCTCGAAAATGACATAATAACATTACTTAGCTCCAAAATGACATATTTTACCTAGGATAGCTATAAAATGACCTATACTTAGCATTTTTTCCTCCAAAATGACTTGATATGCTTAGTTAGCTAAAAAATGGCATAACTACCTAGGATAGCTCAATAATGATCTATACTTAGCTTAGCTAGTTCATTTATGACATAATTAGCTCACTTAGGTAAAAAATGGCATAATAACCTTGGTTTAGCTCCAAAATGACCTATACTTAGCTTATTTTCCTCGAAAATGACATAATAACCTTACTTAGCTCCAAACTAACATACTTTACCTAGGATAGCTATAAATATGCTTAGTTAGCTCAAAAATGGCATAACTACCTAGGTTAGCTCAAAAATGGCATAACTACCTAGCTTAGCTCTAAAATGACCTACACTTAGCATTTTTACCTAGCTTAGCTAAAAAATGGCATTTTTACCTACCTTAGTTAGAAGAAGAAGAAGATAAAGAAGAGGAGAGGAGAAAAAGAAAGAGAAGAAAAATTCTTCTTCTTCTTCTTATTCTTCTTCTTCTTCTTCTTCTTCTTCTTTTTCTTCTTTTTCTTCTTCTTCTTCTAGCTAGTCTTCTTCTTCTTCTTCTTCTTCTTCTAACTTTCTTCTTTCCCAATTTGCAGATTTGCTTTAGATGAGGAAGCTTGCGTTGATGGAGTCTACTCTTCTCCTTGTGCTTCCTTTTTGTTTTGATTTTGTAGGATGAACTTTGTTGTTGGAAACTTGTTGTTGGATATGTTGTTGGAAACTTGTTGTTGGATATGTTGTTGGAAACTTGTTGTTGGATATGTGTTGGTATGCTTGTTGAAAGTATTTTCAAATGTGTATATATATATATATCTATGAAATTCTGTGAAATTGAATGAATTTAAGAAAAAACAGAAAAAACAGGGGCTATACAGGCTCTTTGCCGTCTGCTGGCAGACGGCAAAGAGCTTTGCCGTCAGCCAGCAGACGGCAAAGAGCTTTACCGTCAGCCAGCAGACGGCAAAGATGCCACGTGGCAGCTACCTGTGCAACCTGGGGGGCACTGGTCTGGCCTATATGGTTGCTTTGCCGTCTGCCAGCAGACGGCAAAGCACGCCGTTAACTCCTTAACGGACCTAAGCTCCCACGTGTGCCGTCCAGGCCCTTTGCCGTCTGCTGGCAGACGGCAAAGACCTTTGCATCTTTGCCATCTGCCAGCAGACGGCAAAGTGCCCTTTGCCGTAGTTTGTTTAGCCGGATGTGTTGCCGTCTGCTGGCTGACGGCAAAGGTCTTTGCCGTCCGCCAGGCATGCCTTTGCCGTCCGCCAGGCATGCCTTTGCCGTCAGCCATGGCAGACGGCAAAGTTCCTGATTCCAGTAGTGCCTGTTGATCACAGTCTCATGCAACAGTTTGCTACAGCCAACTACAGAAGATCATTCACATCTAACCACAGTGCGTTTCTTCGAGCCATCACCTTTCTGGGACTATTCCTTGGAAGGACAACACTCTGGACATAATTTGGCCGGCAGGGAGCACTGGATGCCACGTTTCACGCGGTGACCACCGCCCTGGCACGCCATGGACGCGAGCTGGATGTCGTTTGCTCGGGCCCCTCCTCTGCTCGTCGTTTCCGCACGCCTCGTCGTGTCCAACAGCTCCCCCTCGTCATCCTCTTCTCCCTGGACCCCTCTCCCCCTCTTACGCCCCCTCCTACGCGGTGCGGCAGCCGCGCCCGCGACGTGCCCGTCTCTGCCGCCGCCGCGTCCGTCGCCTCGAGCCCTCCCGATCCTTCCTAACCTCGCTTGAGACCTCTCCGCTCCTCTATGACCTCTTTGGACTCCTCTCCCCTCCTTCAGGCAAGCTCCCAAAGCTCCGGCGTGCGATGCACACGTCGCCGCGGCCGTGCTCGCCCTTTCGCGCCGTCCCGGCTATTTAAGCCACCCCCGTGCCTCCCCGCGGTCACCTCTAGCCTCACCACTCTCCCATGGTCCTCCTCGACCCCTCAACCCATCGCCAGCGCCTCTCCTAGCCTCCAATGGCCGCCGTGGCCGCCGCTCGGTTCCGGCTAAATTCCGGCGAGCCACCCACTATCTCTCCCTCCCTCCATCACCTAGAGGCCTCCTGAACTCCGGCGAAGCCCCTCACATCTTCAGCGCCTCGCCTCCGCACCCGTACCACCGTGCCCATCTCCACCCAACGCCTCTATCCGCCGGGCTTGAGCTCGCCGCCCCTCCCGTCGCCGTTGGAGTTCGTGGGTGGGATGGATGGATGCGCTGCGCCTCGGGGAGCACTCCGGTGGTCCGAGCTCCCCCGGAGGTGGCCGGAGCCGACCGGACAAGCGCCGGCGCCGTGCGGCCTCGCCTCTGCTCTGCCACGTCGCGGGAAGAAGACGACCACAGGCCTGCCCGTGGGTCCCGCTTGTAAGCCTCTTGTGTGGGCCGCTGATGTGGCAAGTGGAGGCGTAGTCCACTGGAGTGCGCCTTCCCATTACTGAAAGCGTACTCTGGTGCTGCTTCGGGTGAAAATGCGCTTCCCCTAAACTGAAGACATATTTTTCCCGAAGGCGCTTTCTGTTTTCAGGCGCCAGGGACCTGTTTGTAGAAGTTTATTTACAGATTGGTCCCTAAACTTCATCGGGTCATATCTTTTCCTCCGCGACCCCGATTGAGGTGATTCCAAAGCCCACGTCTTTGTCTCGTCGGGCCCATCATGTTGGTATCATTTTCATGGTGTGTTAAAACAGTGAAAATGACCATTTTTCCTTTGCCGTAAATAGCCCCCTCCGAGAGAGAACTGTTTCCGGCAACTCCTTCCGCGACCTTTCCGCACTTCTTCCCGGTGGATCCCTCACCCCAGGCAAGCCAGGACACCCATTCCATGAAGCATTTCAATAGCATTACTTATTTAACTGAATTACTTGCATTTATAAATGAATTACTTTCATTTATTTGCTATATAATAATTCCTAGCAATTTAATTTAAATGCCTAGTTGCTGCCATCTTAAGTATTGTGATAAACCACTATGTTTGCCAAGTGAACTTAGTGGGTTGATCTTGAGTCACCTGTCCGGGCTTATCCGTGCAACCACATTTGCCGGTATGGGACGGCTTTGACTTGGCCTGATCGCGTGCTCTTTTATCGGTACCACCAAAGAGGGAAGGTTATGCGCGCGTGCTGCCCTGGCCCGGTAGGCGGCGATAACCTTGTGAGCCCAGTTGAGTTGTATGGGCCCGTCCCCGTTTGGGACAGTTTTGTTTGGCCACGACGGTGGCAGGTATCATGAGGACACAGGGGCCACCCAGGGCAGGACTCCGGGGGAGGATGAATGCCGGTGGTACGATGGGAGAGTCATGGGTCAGGCAGGTTTCGTTGGAGCAACGCTGGTCCACCCGAATGGGATCACGAGGCCAGGTGCTTCATGGTGTGGGTAAAGTGCGCAACCTCTGCAGAGTGTCAAATCTATTCGAATAGCTGCGTCCACGGAATTGGACAGCCCATCCAGACCTCACTAGGTGGTCAACCGTAATATTGGTAATAATGATGGATGAACTCGTCGTAAGTACTCAGTGAGTATTCCGAGGGTTGTGGGACAACCCGGAAAAGAGTGAGTTGATGACTGGTAACAGTAAGTGAATCACTTAAGTATTTAATATGTTGATTGCCATGCTATTGTTTGCTGCATTGTTTGGTTGTCGTGAGCTTGCGAGTACATTCAAAGTACTCACCTGGCGTATCATGCCAGTTTGCAGGTCAGGTTTGCTTGCTTGTCGAAGATGCCGAATGCGCGAGCTAGTATAAGCGTTCTAGCCAGAGTCCCTGTGGAGTGGAGCCCATCACCGTCGTTGTTGTTCCGCTTCCGAGAGTTACTCCGCTTCCTCGGGCTATTCCGCTGTTAGCATAGGACTACCCTGGGCAGGCGTAGTATTGCCGTACCGATGTAATCCATGTATCCTTGTAACCTTATCCATAGTAATAAAGAGCTGATTTGTTCTATGCCAACAGTGCCGTATTCCAGGAGACTTGTCCCTGGGCTGGAATACGGGGCGTTCCGGTCTCCTCTGAGCCGGGGTGCCACACCGAGCACCTCCGCCGTTGGGACTCGCCGCCGTGGACGGAATCTTCACCGCCGTCTTTGCCGTAGCGGATCTTCATCGAGTTAGGGTGAGAATCCGATCGCCTCGTGCGCTCCTCAATCTAATTCTTGCGCATTAGGGTAGATTTATCGATAAGCCACACTTTGCAATCTTCCTATCCCACCAGAAATTTCATTAGTATAGCGAACGAGAAAAATTTAGGTTCAGCCATCCGCAAAATGCATCTCGGTGACACCGGGTCACAAAAATCGGTTCTGCCGATTTTGGTTCTAGGATTCCTGAGAATGGTCTCGGTGAAACCGAGCGGTCATTTTCGGTGACACTAAAGTGACTGCCAAGTTTCTGTAAAGCAGACCATATGTCTCGGTGGATCCAAAAAATTTGACTCGGTGGTACCAAAATTCATTTTGCAGAAAGCTAAAGCTAAGTTTTTCATTGTTCAACTTTTGAAAAATCTCTGCATTTTGTGATGCTCTATTCACAGGGTCAGCATGTCAGGCTCAGATGACAGTCAGAACAACTTCAGGGAAGGCAATTTGGACATGAGCTCAGGCACTAGTCCTGAGGGCAGCTCATCTTCCTATGATGATGTGCCCAGCTCACCTGACTTGCCCAAGGCTGCCACCAGGGCAAGGAGGAGGTTAAACTCAGATGAAGAAGATGCAGATTTTGTGCCTGAGGAGCCACCCAAAAAGGACAATACTAGCAAGAGCACAACTGCTGCTGCTACCTCAACCAAGAAGAAGGTAGTAAAGAAAGTCTGCCAGGGCAAGCATGACCATTGATGCCCCTATGAGCTCTATGCCCAAGAAGGCAGGTGATAAGAAGAGATCCAGGAAGAGGATAGTTAAGGTCATGGGCAGACCTACCTCTATGTATGAGGATCCAGAGGATGCAGTAGAGGAGGAAGTGGATGAGGAACAAGCTGCCCAACCTCCTCCCTCCAAGAAGAAAAAGCTTCTTGCAGATGCAATGCCCAAGCAGGCCCCTTCCAAGAGCAAGACGTCTGCCCCATAGAAGCAGGTTGCTCCAAGGTCCAAGAAGACCACCAGAGACATTCCTCAAGCAGCAAAGAACAAGAGTTCTACTTCCAGAGACGAAGAAGAGGGCATGCCAGTTCTGAGGAAGTTGAGGCCACACATGCCTTTGCACAATGATGCCCATCCCATTGCTGAGGACATGAAGAAAAGGAAGGATTCAGGACTGAGATTATGGAGAGTAAATGACCCCTATGCCTCCAGGAAGAAGACAGCTGTTGATCCAATGTTTCACACCAAGGAACAACAAGATTTCTATGAGACTGTCCTCTTGGACCAGTGCCCAGCTGTTAGCGATATGAGATATGTAGACTGGGGCTACATCAAGAAGAATGAAGATTTCATCCCAACTGTGCAAGACAACTTCTAGTGCATTGACATTGCTAACTTTGTTGGAAGAGAGTTTTCTTCCTAGAACGACGAGATGATTATGTAGTTCTACTCCACTGCTCACATCTATCCAGATGGCCGGATTGTTTGGATGACAGATGGGACGAGGTATGAATCCACAGTCGATGAGTGGGCTACCATCTTAGGAGCCCCACCAGTCCAAGATGGTGATTTGCATGTGTACTCTGAGGCCAAAGCAAATCACAAATTCATGGCTCAGATGTACAAGGAAATCCCTATTGATTATGTGCATTCACATAAGCTTGGATCAGTTTACTATCTACAAGCAGGACTGCCTACCACCAACACTATTCTGAGGCATACCTTGATGCCTAAGTTTGGAGATGACAAGATGATCCGAGGCTACTCCATCAATATGCCGCAACATGTTGACTCCCACATCAGGATTAGGGTGATGGATCTGATAGTCAAGACAGTAAGGAGGACAGCTGCTGACCAGAAGAGATCTTGTGGATATGCACCATTGAACATATAAATGTCGCTAGGCTCGTAGGCAGAACGAAGGCGTCCACGTCGCCTTTAAATCGCTATGAATAGTGCTCGTACCACCGCGTGCCACCGCCTATTAATTCGGTGCCCCGTCGGGGGCATTTTCTTCATTTCACGCATCGGAGTATAAAAGGGAGCCGCTCCTGTGGAGAAGACCTAGCCGCTGCTCCTCCCACACTCGCGCCGCCCCCTCTCGTCTTCCTCCTGCCTCACCTCTCTCTCTCCCCGTCGACCCGCGCCCGCCTCCCTGCCCCGCCGCCATCCAGATCCATCTCGACGCCGCCGTCATCTCCTTCGCCTAGCCGGCCGCCGCCGCACCGCTCGAGGTGGACTCCGGAGGCTCCTCCCCGTCTCCTCCTTCGCCCCCACGCACGGCTCCGCTTCCCACCGCCTCCGTTCGCCCTCGCGTCGTCGCTTCCGCTCGCCCTCGCGTCGCCGCGTCCTCTCCTCCCTGCCCTCTCGGTGCTCAGCGAGACGTGCGCGGCTCGCCGCCGGCCCTGGCGAGAGAGGTCACCGCCCCGTTCGGTTTCCTCCACTGCCTGCTCGCGCTCGCGACGGCCGAGTGATGGGCATGGAGGAGCACAGCAGGACGGCGATGGGGGGAGGGAGCCCCGGCCGAGTGATGGGCATGGAGGAGCACAGCAGGACGGCGATGGAGGGAGGGAGCCCCCCCTCCACGCGTAGGTACTCCCTGCTCCCCTCCTCCTTCCCTTGATCTATCTCTCTCTCCCCCCCCACGCTATCTCCGTGCTGGATGAAGGGCTGGACGAAATAAGAATTATACATGTGACAAACGGTGCTCACCCTAGGTATTCTTTATTGCTAATATCGTTGAATTTCTCCTGAGATGTCTCTAGACCTTTCCAAATGTAATTTAGTTTGGTCTTCTGACATATGTTCTTGTAATGTTGTCTAGGTTTGACTTCAATGAAATATTAAACAAGAATCACAGCAATTTAGACCTTGGAGGTTTCTTGTGAAAAGGAAGTGCTTCAGGTTATTCTTTTGACTGGTTGTAGTTTACTGTTTGTATTAGCTTTTCTGCCCATGGCAATTCAGCTCCAATGACAGGAATTAAATTTGTAGGATATCAGTGACATTTGTTGATCAGGATGATGAAAATCTTATTAATGTTTTTATTAGAATATCAATGTTGGAAGCTGCTCATGAGAATGACATATAACTGGAAGGTCCTCTGCAGTGCTGCTTTTCACTTCCATGCTTGTACTTGGCTTTGTGTGCTTTCTTGGAATAAATATCTCCTGTTTTTAGTAGCTACAGAGATCATTCTACCTTTCCGTCAATGTATGCCTCCTTGATTCTGCATCCCCTTAATTTTTGTTAAAAAAAATCTGTTGTATGTTTGCTTACAGTAGAAGACATACTTTCCTAATCTTTTTTGTGTCTGAATTCTTTTGTAATACTAATTGACTATGTTGTTAATCTGCAGTAAGGTGTTCTATTTTTCAACGCGCTGCAGCTACCACTTCGCCAATGACCTGACTCCTCCCCGCAGACCATGGATACGCCGTCGATGGAGAGCGCGAACAGGATGAAGGTTTGCCGCCCTAGCAGACTCGTGTATTGTTGCCGCCGTAATCCTTCTCTTTGTTGGAGTCTTCCTCCTCTGGTACGTCCTCTCTCGCCCCTGTAGGTTCGTGGTTTCCCTCCTGGAGCAGTGGATTCCTTGTTGATATGTTGATGCGGTCTGCTCGGTCTTCTTTTCTGGCAGGAGAGAAAAATATTGGTGTCTTTGCCACGCTTGGGATCGACGGATTGTTCATGCCATGGTTGGATTTGAATGGGGCAGTGTCCATCCAAATTTTGTTTGGTTGACTGGACTATTTGCTCGTTTGGCTGTCTTAATGCAATCCCATTCGCATAATTTTGCAAACATCAGCAAAGATTTCAGTGGCAGGGAGTGTTTGCAGGAGTGGAAACGAAGCATTTGCTGGAAGGAGCACAAGATTTTTCTATTACCTTGCTGATAGTTTTGTGAGGTAATTTAGTTGCATATTTGTGTGTTTCTTTTTTGCTGTAGCAATGCATATTTTAACTTAGAAAGTAGAAATATGAAGTGTGATTTAAAAGGAAGTGCTTCAGGTTATTCTTTTGACTGGTTGTAGTTTACTGTTTGTATTAGCTTTTCTGCCCATGGCAATTCAGCTCCAATGACAGGAATTAAATTTGTAGGATATCAGTGACATTTGTTGATCGGGATGATGAAAAGCCTATTAATGTTTTTATTAGAATATCAATGTTGGAAGCTGCTCATGAGAATGACATATAACTGGAAGGTCCTCTGCAGTGCTGCTTTTCACTTCCACGCTTGTACTTGGCTTTGTGTGCTTTCTTGGAATAAATATCTCCTGTTTTTAGTAGCTACAGAGATCGTTCTACCTTTCCGTCAATGTATGCCTCCTTGATTCTGCATCCCCCTAAATTTAAAAAAAAAAAATCTGTTGTATGTTTGCTTGCAGTAGAAGACATACTTTCCTAATCGTTTTTGTGTCTGAATTCTTTTGTAATACTAATTGACTATGTTGTTAATCTGCAGTAAGGTGTTCTGTTTTTCAATGCGCCGCAGCTACCACTTCGCCAATGACCTGACTCCTCCCCGCAGACCATGGATACACCGTCGATGGAGAGCGCAAACAGGATGAAGGTTTGCCGCCCTAGCAGACTCGTGTATTGTTGCCGCCGTAATCCTTCTCTTTGTTGGAGTCTTCCTCCTCTGGTACGTCCTCTCTCGCCCCTGTAGGTTCGTGGTTTCCCTCCTGGAGCGGTGGATTCCTTGTTGATATGTTGATGCGGTCTGCTCGGTCTTCTTTTCTGGCAGGAGAGAAAAATATTGGTGTCTTTGCCACGCTTGGGATTGACGGATTGTTCATGCCATGGATGGATTTGAATGGGGCAGTGTCCATCCAAATTTTGTTTGGTTGACTGGACTATTTGCTTGTTTGGCTGTCTTAATGCAATCCCATTCGCATAATTTTGCAAACATCAGCAAAGATTTCAGTGGCAGGGACTGTTTGCCGGAGTGGAAACGAAGCATTTGCTGGAATGAGCTCAAGATTTTGCTATTACCTTGCTGATAGTTTTGTGAGGTAATTTAGCTGCATATTTGTGTGTTTCTTTTTTGCTGTAGCAATGCATATTTTAATTTAGAAAGTAGAAATATGAAGTGTGATTTAAGCGTCTAATAGCTGATGTTGTTAGCACGAACAAAATGTGTGCCATACCTACTGAGTACTGACTAATAGCAGTCTAATTCCTCCCAAGCAGCGGCTGTCAGTGGAGACTTGACAGGTCTGGTTTTACTTCACGAAGCCATTTTCTGAATTTTTGGAAGTTGGTTGCACAACATGGCAGAGAGGGAGGGAGGGAGGGAGGGAGGGAGGTTTATTCACACACTATCAATCCAACTTTTCTGTAATTATTTCATGTGTATCTATTTTATTTCTTCTTTGGTTTAGGGAACATAGAAATGCAGGAGGTATTAGCCATGCTCATGTTAATTTCTGTTACAAACATGGCAGTGGAATTGGATAGGGTTAAATTTGTCTATTGCTACAATCTGATCGTAACCACATTATGTAATGACCACTTATAGTCCTAAAAAATCCCCATGAATTTGCTTCAATCCAAATAGGGGCCTTAATTTCGTAGTAGGGTTATAAACCAACAATAATTATGGACCAACTGAAAGTTTTGCTTGAGAGATAATTGCCTCCTCCCCTTCATGGTGAACCGCACAAGGTCTCCGGCCAACCCACTGCATAGCTTGTAGTCCAGAGCCATGCAAAGAAGGTGATGCCTAGGCCGCTACAAAGCTGGAAGAGAATGTAGGCCAGCCGACCTGCTATTCTGTGGTAAGTTTGGCTTGTTCTGCATCCCATGGATTATTGTTTTTTCTGTAATTTATTTATGTAGATTTAACCTCATATCTCAGCGAGGTATGCATTGGATATCTCTGTTGGCTGGTCTGATTTGGGGTTGATTTCCCCTCCTTTCTTTTCTGGTCTTGCTATTTTTTCCCGGCCTGCTATTCATGGTCTTGCTATTTTTGTAATAAAAGGAACAAAATACAGTCTCTTACAAATCATTTCAAAGTTTCCTTGAAAGACCATAGATGAGTTATTTCGTCGTCTATTTTGTATGCATCTATTCTGTGTTTACTTTGTTTTTAAAAAATTTAGTTCTTTGTGTTACCATCTGATGTCATCGCTCCTTTGTTTAATTTAATGCAGTTATATTTGAGGTATGAAGATGATACGCCAGTGGATGGAAAAGGCGTTGGTATAAAAGTCATTGACAAATTGGAGTAGGCTTATGCGTGTGAGCTTGCCTATGATGGTGAAAAAGGTCTTTTTCCATCTCCCACAATTCAATAATGAGTTTATTGTTGGGTCTGCATTCCCATTTCTGCAGGTTCTTGCCTTCAACTTTCAGGTCGGGTAACTTTTCCGATGCTTTATTACGAGCTCTTTGATGAAATGCCTATGCAGTCAGAATCTCCTTATCTTTTGTTTCATCTTGCTGCTGCTAGGAGC
The DNA here is from genome assembly GCA_039707655.1 of Elymus sibiricus. Taxonomy (NCBI): domain Eukaryota; kingdom Viridiplantae; phylum Streptophyta; class Magnoliopsida; order Poales; family Poaceae; genus Elymus; species Elymus sibiricus. The sequence goes on from CM077671.1 coordinate 42,277,293, forward strand.
CTTTGGGAGATTATAAGCTGTTGTGAAGTTGCTTGTTTAGTAGGCGATGTGCTAACTTGTCGGTTCATTTTACATATGCATGCGGGACCTAATAATGATGAATCATAATCTTAGGTTTAGGGTGTTTGGTTTAGTCAGGTGTGCAGCAAGGAGATGGCTAGCTGCATAGTGCTGGGAATAGAAAGAACCAGTTGTTATACGCATAATAAGAGTGTTAGTGGCATTATAAAGGGATTGGTATGAACTGGTTCAGGCTAGAGAATGGAAACTATAGTTGTTGCATAAAAGTTATTTCTAGAACGTTGTATCTGTTTCAGAGAATGTTAATATAATTGCTACATACAAAAGATTGATAGGATTCACGTGACGTGTGCTTTCTATTTTTAAATAATGTTTAATATAGGGCCCATGGTTTAAAAAAATCTCCTTTACCATTGTATTCATGCACATTCCATCTTATGTCTTGAAGTTGTTATGTAGTTTTGTTTCACGATGAGGTTATAATCTGGAATAGAATTATTGTTGGGTAGTCTCCATTTTTGTGGGATACCCACACATTTGTAACTTGGGAGGACTATGCATGGGAAATTGTTGGACGAGCGTGCAACGAAATGTGGATTTTCCTTTACTTTTCCTTCAAAGGTAATTGACTTTGGCGTTACTTCGTCTCATATTGTTGTTCCTCATATTTCAACTCATAAATCATTTTATAGTTCATCTTTTCCATTCATTTGTTAATAATCTAAAAAATCGTGAAATGCCACCGTAATCTGTTATATCTGTGTTTGTACTTGCACTGCAGGTATTCGCGAATCTCGGTCTCTGCGTGTCCGCCTATGACATCCTTGCCGTCGAAGAGGGATTCATCTTTCCTGGCCAGTGTATTACTTCTTTTGAATGGCTCACTGTAAGTAGTACATCAAACTGGATCAATGCAAGCTATATTCAGTTATATTTTGTACTAATCCATTGATCCTCTGTTACATTTCAGGAGTTAGGGTACTCATCAGGCAGGAGCTCAGTCACACATCCTCGCTCAAGGTTTGGCCTCATTCCCACTTGGAATTACTCCTTAAATTAAACTGTTGCCCTCACTTTCTTTTCTGAATTTTTTTTGGTCTGGTGATTTGGTGATTAGTTCACTTGGATGCCATAGAAACCATGCCAAGTTTCTGAAAGATCTTACTCAAATGTTGTAAACGGGGTGAACTTTGATAGGTTGTTATGGTCAGCATAGTAGGTTTGTTCCCTTGGTCTCTCGGAACAGTACCTAGATAGAAATCGATGCACTTTAACACTTTGTTGAAAGTTTAGCAAAGAACTCCCTTCTAAAAAAAGTACAGGGAAAGTTTGGACCCTCCTATTTTACTGTCCGTGAACTGCTGTAACTTGTTGTCTATCTTAACCAAGTTTGTCATGGTAAACTTTTCCAGGTGATGTGGAAGGCGGTGGAGCTTGCCCTTGGCCTGAAATTCAGCCGGGACAAGTGCGATGTGAAGCTGGTCGGCACACCGCTGATGCACAGGCGGTTCCTCCGGAGGAACAGGGGCACCTTCGGCCCTGCCATCAAGGCCGGGGATGCCATCTTCCCAACGGCGGACGACGGCTCGTGCGGTGGTGCGGCAGACGGCGGCCTCAGCAGGTGGACGATGACACCATGAAGCTCCTCTGCCATGCAACCCTCTCCTCGCAGGCTCAGCAGGAGGTTCTATCATTTGGAGCAATGACACTTTATTTTGGTTCACATTCTTTACAGGTTGTTGTATGCAGAGTTTATCAGGTTGCCACTGCACCATCAAACTATGCTCCATGTTAAGCAGCATCCAGAACTGCCATTATATATTTAATGTAGTAGGTTGATTAAACTTTGTGATCAGTCATGGTTTAAAATAGGCTTTCTACCTATTTATTTTTGTCGGCATGTTTTGGCAGGTATTTTTGATATTAATCTGCTATATATTAAGCATTATGCGACAATGACACTCTGCTTATTCGTATGTTCACACCCTCTGAAGACCACAATTAGACTAAGAAGATGCCTAAATAAGCTATGAGGCTGCCTATATATAAGTGTTTCTGTAAACCGATACAAGTCATTCTACTATATGTACTACTATCTGTAATACAATCCACATTGCATTATATTTCCAGCTACATCACTACTAACATTGCTTCTAATAGGCTTCTTGCGCCATTGGCGCAACCGGGTCATCTAGTTATGGAAAGGGTAAAGGATCATTATGGTAGGGAAAGGGTTTACATTGTTCAGGCTCCATGGGGTGACCTGCTTCAGGTTTGGAGACCAGAAGTATGGACAAAAGACGAGGTAACATGTAGAAACATAATCAAATGGATGGAAATATATAAAGTTTGTACGGTGACAAAAAAGCCGGTGCAAATAAACAGCTTGGGCGATCACATATTGTTTTTGGGGAGTAACCAGTCACTCTGCTCCCATGCCAAGGAATATCCGCAATTGCAACCGAATCACTTCTACTAAACGGACGATCTCTAGGGTGTGGCATGTGCTGCGACCAAGGTTACCGCCTTAATATCGGGACTCGGGAGTCCTTGATTCTGGAAAAAAGAGCTTGGAAGAAATTATATTCCCTCGGCCTTGGTCCAACTGCCTGGCGCCGTTGTTCATTGTACCAAATCCCAGGGAGATGGATTTAGCGTTGCACATTTAGGAGCTATTCGGCAACCCACCAGCTCCAGGAAAATCAAGGATCTGCGGAGCAGCAATTCCCCCGCTCCGTGGTTTTTAACTTCAGCTCTGCCAGCTCCAGGAGCAGCGTCATGGAGCGGATGGATGCCGAACAGGCCCTTAGATGCAAGTATTGTTAGGGGCTAACATCCCTTCCTGAACATTGTTTTGTACTTGCAAAACATCTTTTCCTTGGTTTTGGTAATTTGGCAAGATACTTTTGTAATGTATAAGAATAATTAGGATTATGGTAGCAAAAGGGAGCGCTAGTAGTGGTGGTGCATAGCTGCAAGAAATGTTACTATCAGGTACTAGTGCATTATGTAACAAGATTTAATGTTTTTCCAATAGTATGAACTTTTCCTTGTTCACTGCACTCTTTGTCACTGCTGAACTGAAATTATCCTAATTGTCAACTAGTCAGTGAATATCGGAGGCCGTGAGGGAAAGGTTGACAAAATGTGAAGCACCCAAATACCAGCATCCATCTACCCCATCACTCGCAAAGGCGACTCGGGGGAACCCTAGTCCTGTCGGCCGCCGGCCCTCCCCTCCAGCCCCTCTCCCTCGCCGCCGCCGCGAGGGTCTCTTCTGGGCGAAGCCCGGGCAGTGTCGGCAGCGGCGGGGCCTTCCATGGGCGTGACTCCGATCTAGTGTCCTGGTGGCGTGGTGCTGCGAGGCTCCGGCGGCGCTGCTCGGTGACGGGCGTGGTGGGATGTACTTGTTGGGGAACGTTGCATGGGAAACAAAAATTTTCCTATGCACACGCAAGATCTATCCATGGTGATGAGCATCTACGAGAGGGAGAGTGGATCTACGTACCCTTGTAGATCGCTAAGCGGGAAGCGTTAAGAAACGCGGTTGATGTAGTCGAACGTCTTCGCGATCCAAATCTCAAGCCGTCCCGCGATCCAATCACGATCCGTCCCGATCTAGCGCCGAACGGACGGCACCTCCGTGTTCAGCACACGTACAGCTCGATGACGATCTCCGCCTTCTTGATCCAGCAAGAGGGGGCGGAGAGGTAGATGAGATCTCTAGCAGCACGACGGCGTGGTGGTGGTGATGGTGGAGTTATCTCGGCAGGGCTTCGCCTAAGCACTACTGGAATCTATTTGGTGGAGGAACTAGAGAATAGAGAACTAGCACGTGGCCGTGGGTTTTGGGGCTCTATTCCTCTAGTACATTCAAATGCTTATCAACTCTAAGCTAGAGAAGAATGTGTATGCACTTGATCGTCTACATTTGCCCCTTCAGCCAGAGTTTGAAGACAATGTTGTGGTGATGGACCCCAGTCACCCCACCTCAACCACTGCACAGGCAGCAGCTGAGGCAGCCAGAGCCACTAGTGCTCCAGTGCCAAGGACAAGGAACGAGCAGATGGATCTTCTGATTAGTACAGTTCAGGGCATGCAGAAGGATATCAAGGACATTCTGGCAAATCAGCATAGTCTTGTGAGGATCATGGAGAACAGGATCAAGACGCTCAATGACAAGGTAGATGGACTGACCAAGACAATGAATGAGCTCAAGCAGGAAGTGGATGGAGTGCCCAAACCTCATACTTCATCTGACAGTGATGATGATGGCTCACCTCTCAGGCCATGCAACCAGTTCAGGACCCAAGCAAGGACTCCTACAGTGCCAACACCAGAGTTGAGGCCGTCTTCTTCAGCACCTGCTACAGCCCCATCAGTTCCAGCACCTCCAGTGTCCACTCCACCACCGCAGAGAACTTCAGCTGATGCCTTCGTGGATGCTCTTCTCTCGACTCCATCGACAGCTGTAGGCGCAGCTTCATCATCTCATGGAGGAGATCCAGCCCAGAGCGACGTCTAGCTCTATAGCTTTGAACTTTTTGGTAACTTGTTGCCAAAGGGGGAGAAGTTATAGATCATAGGGCTTCGAGAGAGAGAGAGAGAGTGTTGCTTTGTTTTCTCTCTGCACTTTTGAAAACAATTGGTTTTATCGTTTGATGTTGCAAACTTTATCGGTGTTTGATCATATACTCTTGTGTGATGCCACTATTGCCTATCTTTGAGATATCTATTGATGATCATTCACTTAATGTTTTGGTGTGATGTGCTTATGTATTTCATTCATATTAATTTTGGCGCACCACCAAGTTGTATGTGACATGGAAGAGTGACCCATGATCCTAATCGATTGTGCATTTGCATTCAAACGCAATTTAAAATAATGCACAAATTTAGGGGGGGCTCTTGCTTATCACATACCTCTCAAAGCGACGATGCTATTTATTGTTTATATCTCTCATCGAAGCTTTGATCTATATGTTGTCATCAATTACCAAAAAGGGGGATATTGAAAGCACAACTTCTCCCTAGGTGGTTTTGGTAATTAATAACAACATATACTTCATTGGACTAATGTTTCCCACTAAGTATATCTCAGGAAAAAGTTCAATGATGGCTTGGCAAAGGATTGTGAGGAGATACCCCAAGATGCAAGGAATGGATTGGCAAAGCTTCAAGCTAGAAGACTCTACATTTTACTTTGTGAGAAATCACTTTGAGTCCATAGGAAAGCCAATACTATTAAAAGGGGGTAAGGTATTGTTGGTGAACAAACACTACTACAGAATGGTCCAAACACGACACATCAATCAGAGACCCTTCGACGAAACTGTTTGCGATCCATCAATCGCAAATGGTATAGTTCAAGCTCCGCCGCCAATGACGAAAACCGTGCGCGATGAAGAACGAGCAAATACGGTCCAAAAAATAGTTGCGTGTGTGATGTGTTGCATACAGTTTGTTCTTATGAACTGTTTGTGATTATGGAAGATAACAGAAATGGTTAACAAACTATATACGTGTGCGTAGTGCGGCATACATTTCACTCGGACAAACTGTTTGCGCTGATCGAGCTGAACACAAATGAGTTAGCCTAAGAAGGCGTGTGTGATACCCGACAAACAGTTCATTCATCAGAATTGTGTGGGAAGACCAATAATAACCCAAACGATTCATCCTGACAAACGTGTGTGTTGTGGGTACCCGGCAAACAATTCATCCATCAGACCTGTGTGGGAAGACCAGCAATAACCCAAACGATTCATCCTGACAACCTGTATGTGTTGTGGACACACGGTTGCTGCTAATAATTGTATGAGATGTGATTTGCTCTGTTTGCACAACATCTATATGCTCTGTCTACAGAAAACCAACATTATTGTTGCATAACCAACTTGAACATACAGTTACATAAGTGACTACACAACACATGTACATTCCTCAATATAAATTTACAAGAAGTAGACGATCACCAAATCATATTGTTCTTCTGACGACGGTTGCCGACACTGCTCTGCTTGTGGCTATCCCTCGCCGTCTGTAGGAAGAGGCACTTCCTCATGTCAATGATCCTCCTGTACATCTCGTAGCTGGTGTACGCGTCCTTGGCCGCGTACTTGATGTGTTCTTCATCCAGTTCGTTCACCCAGGTCGTGTGCTAGGCAGTCTTGTCCTTGTGTCACTCAGCCTTCATGTCTCTGTAGTAGGGGTCAATGATGGCCATGGCGAGGTCAACCAGGGAGTCCTTCCGCTTCTTCTTCTCGCCGCCCCAGACCCTGTACTGACCTTGGATGTTAACAAGCTTCTGGCAGGACAAGCCCGAAGTCTTGAGCACCTTTAGATCATTGGTGGTGTCCACCGTTGCGAACCTGTAGTCGGGGCTGTTGACAAACCTGGCGAAACGCTCGCAAGGCCTTGTGGCCAGGCAGTAGTGGTAGACGAGCACGTGATGTCGCACGCACAACTGGGTGACGGCAACCTTCTGATCATGCCCGGCACGACCGCCGGTGTACTCGAGGTCGAAGCCGACACTTTGTACTTGTCATCCTCAGCAAGCAGCTGCTCCTACATGTTAATGGAGTTCACCACCACGACCGGCTCATTGGTGTACACCACCGAGAGGTCCATCTTCCTGATGTGTGTGTCCACTTTGACAATAGTGGCGAACTGCCGCTCGGCGCCGGCAGCCGGCATTGGATCTGCACGGGAAGGTTGAAGCGAAGAAGAGATGTGCATCCTCTCTGTATTATTTGTCGTCGTGGGTGTGCTCCTTGGGTTGTGTGGCGCGATCGGAACGTGGAAGAGACGAAGGTAAATGGCCGCATCAACCGCATGGCAGTTTTTGCAGCGCTTAACTGCATGGTGGCACCGGGAGCGGCGCAACCGCTTGCATATGGCTCCCCGAACGTGCCTGATCGTTCGTGTGTGGACGCCGGCACAGCGGGCGCGCACGGACGCGAGCACAGCGCGCCGAGGCCGCATCAACCGCCTCATGCGTACATTCATTCGCGACAGTGCGTACAGAACGACCGCTTGCTTTGAAATAAAACGCAAACAGTTTTTTATTATTAACTGTCTGCGTACTTGTCATTTCTCCCACCTCCGTCCCGTCTTGTCACCGCGCTGCCGCACGAGGATTCCAGTGCACGCTTCGGGAGCGCACAACGTTTCTTTTGGGCTTCCCGTTCCCGTGCAACCGCGTTGGAACGCGCGCAAGCTTCCAGTTCTCGCGCAACCGCGCAGGAACGCGCGCAAGCTTCCAGTTCCCGCACAGGAACGCGCGCAAGCTTCCCGCCCGGCTCGCCTTGGCTGCCTGCTTTATAAACCCTCACGGCCGGCCTCTCCACATCGCATTCATCCCCTCCCTGCCCGCAGCTTCCCAAGTTTGCTTCTCCCCCAATCTCCAATGCCACTTGTCCATCGTCGTCGCTCCGCCACTCCGCCAGAGGGCAGCTCCAGCTGGGAGGCTGCACCACGTCGGCGGTGCAGTACCCGTAAGCATGAAGTGCGTGTGGCGTCCTTGTTGGCTGTGCACACGGCACCCATCACACGCTCCTCCACATTTGCCCGAAGGCAGCTACTGCCGGCGACCGTCGGCGCCCCCACCCCATCGCCGGCCGCCGTTTTCGCCATCCCACCAGCTGCCTCCTTGGCCGCCACCACACCAGTGTCCGCCTTGGCAGCCACCCCACGGTCAGCCGTCGGGGCCATCACCCGGTCCGCCACCGTGGCCCGAAGGCGGGAGGAGGAGGCCGCCGCCGAAGCACAGCCGCTCGGCTTTTGCGTCAGTGGCCTAGCGTGCTACATTAACTTCCTACATGAGGAGGAGGAGCGCCAGGTCGAGCACGCCCTGAGGCTCACCGCCGTCGTGGCCGTAGCAGACGCCGCAGCTATGGCGCGGAATGAGGAGATCTATGCCGAGTCCCGCCGCTTCGAGGAGGCGCGTCAGGAGCGGCGGAGGGCAGCGGCGGCAGCCGACGAAGTCGACTCCTCCAGCTCGTCGGTAGGCTTCTCCTCCTCTGCCTCTTACTGAACGCTCTCGGCAGAGGAGAAGGCTGCTGGCAGTAGCACGAAGCCCCTCCGGGGTAGTATTTAGGGGCTATTTTGTTCAGTTCACCTTACTATAGATATGGTTGAACTGTACCACGTACTTTAAATTAGCTAGTATATATAGTTGAACTAGCTATTTCAGTACGTGGTTGGCAACAAATGGGGAAAAGTTTGTTCGATTCAGCTGTCGAGTTGAACTATTTTGTACAAAGACCAATGCTTGATGTATGAATGGAATCCATGTTTACTGAATTTCAGTTGCAAAATTGCACCGTAATAGTGATTTTATTCCTGCAAAATTGGACAAATCTCAGTGTTTCCAATTTGACAAATGAAAATTTACCCAATATGACAGATTCGAATCTTACCTGACTCCTGTTTCCAATGCATCGATCGGTGCTTACATGGGGTGCTTAGTGTATTAAATGTCTTAGCAACTCAAGTCCACAATGCATTGTTGCTAAGGTCCCTTCATTTAATGATTTAGCAACTAAACTCTTGCATGCATTGGTGAGTTCCTTCACTTAAGTGTTTTGCCAAGGTTCACGCGCTGGGCATTGTTTCTTCATGTGGTCACCAAACTCATATCTCTCCTTAATTACCTTCCCACATCAGATTTTTTTGCATACATGGCAACCTCAGCAGTTAGCAATAGTAGAAGTTGTAGCATCGGGAAGGGCACACGGGTCATCATTCACAACCGTTTGCGATGACGCAATGAAAAAATTCCTTCGCGCCAGATTTTCCCTTGGCTTAGTAGGGAAGGAACAATTGCCCTCGGTTTGCATACGGGTATTCAGTCTGAAACGTCTTTGACGATTGGCAAAGGACACGCCACCCCGAAGAGCGTGCGCAGGACACTGCTCGCACGCCACCCGTCTACTCGAACACCTGTCCGCACGCTACCTCCTTGCCAATACACATAGCGACATGTGGCCCGCACGTAAATGGTCTGTAGAACGTCCACGAATTATAAATAATACGCCCGTTTGCGATGGTAACGTGATAGATTTTTGTTCCAAAATGCCTTTGTTGGCTATTAATAATGCTTACTCTTTCTCTCAAAGTGGACACTAAAAATAGCACAACATATTTATGCTTTATATGATGAGGCCCTGCCCAACATAGACCTTGTAACTGTAGTTCATGTTTGAATTATGTACATTAAATGCACATAAAACTCAATTAATGTATAAAAATGCCATTCAAACCGTTAATAATTTAATATGTTTGTAGTACACACACCTATTGCTTTATGTTGTTTCTAGGAAAAAAAACAAGGAGAGAAGAGGCATCGAATGTCGTTTTTCACCCGCAGATGTGGCATGCATATATATGTTCCCTAACGGAACCACTGGACGTAGCTTATTGTGTGAGAACCTCATGTTTGTAAGAGGCTTGTGACAAAACATGGCCAACTTGGTATTTTTTTACCACGGCATATGTGTGCCTTCACATGACACCATTCCAAGTTTCATGAATTTCTGATAGTGTTTTGGATTTACGAGAATTTGGAAACAAAGTTTCTCGATATTTGTGTCCGAGCCAACATGCTTAGATGTTTGAAATTCGTTCTCATTTCTTGCATGTGACCTAACACATGCATCCAAGGATGCATATATGATTTTTCAACCCATTTTGCCGCCCCGGACCTTGTGATTGTAGATCAAATTTGAATTATGCACATTAAATAATGCATCGAAAACTCAATTAATGTATTTAAAAGCCAGACGATCCCTTAATTTAATCATATTTTTGCACTTCGCACGTACATGTCTATGTTGTTTATATAAAGAAAATCAAGGAGAGAAGAGGCATCAGATGTCTTTTCGCCCGCATATGTGACATGCATATATAATGTTCCCTATCGAAAACACAAAGCTTCTTGTGAGGAGCTCCGATTTGTAAGGGGATTGTGCAAGAACATGTCCAAATTGGACAATTTTTTTACCACGACATGTGTGTGCCCTTGTCACGACACCATGCCAAGTTTCATGAATTTCTGACGTGTTTTGGATTTACGGGAATTTGAAAACCAAGCATCTCAATGTTTGCGGCCGAGCAAACAGTCAATGAGATGTTAGAAATCCATTCCCATTTCTTGCGTGGGACCTAAACATGCATCCAGGGAAAGGCATATATTTTTCCAACCAATTTTTCATGTGTTGGACCGTGTGATTGTAGGTCAAATTTGAATTATGCACATTAAACGACTAGAAAACTCAATTAATGTGTTAAACAGGTCTCACGAACCCTGGAAAAAATCCACAGTTTAGCATGACTGTCAGAAAGTTGCTCTATGGTGACTCCAGAAATAAATACAAGGCCAAAAGAGACAACGGATGTTGTTTCGCACATAAAATGTGAACTTTCCCTATCGGAACACACGACTTTCTTGTGAGAACCTTCGGTTTGTAAGAGGCTTTGTGCCAAAACTTGTCCAAAATTGGGCAATTTTTTTACCACAACAAACACACACAGGGCAATTGATGGCACCATGCCCAAATTTCATGAATTTCTGTCGAGGTTTGCATTTACATGAATTTAAAAACAAGTTTCCCAATTTTTGCGGTCGAGCCAAGACGATGATGATATGTTTGAAATTCATTCCCATTTATTGTGTGGGACCTAATTAAACATGCAGCCAGGGAAACGTATATGGTTTTTCGACATATTTTCATGAGCTGAACCGTGCAGTGATTGTAGTTCAAATTTGAATTATATATGCACATTGAATGCCTAGAAAACTCAATTAATGTACTTAAAAGGCCAAACGAACTCTGTAAGATTCCATTGTTTCGCACGACACATTCACGTTACTCTATGGAGACTCTAGAAATAAATTCAAGGCGAGAAGCGACATCGGATGTTGTTTTGCACATAAAATGTGAACTGTCCCTACCGAAACCACATGACTTCTTGTGAGAATCTTCGGTTTGTAAGAGGTTTGGGCCAAAACTTGTCCGGAACTAGGCATTGTTTTTACCACAACACACATGCGCCATGACATCACACCATGCCAAGTTTCATGAATTTCTCACGATATTTGGATTTACTGGAATTTGAAAACACGGCTTCTCAAAGTCTACGGCCGAGCAAAAATACCGTGAGGTTTGGAATTTGTTTAATTTCCATTTCTTGCATGGGACCAAAACATGTATCCAGTGACAAGTAGTTGATTTTCAACCCATTCAGGTGCACTCTTGCTAGTATGTGCTTAATTAACTGCAGTTCAAATTTGAACTATGCACATGAAATGTCTAAAAAACTCTTTAAATGTTTTAAAGGGCCTAAACAAACCTGAATTATTCCATATTTAACACACAGTCCTATAGTTGCAAGTTCACTGCAGATAAATGTTATTGCCAGCCAAACACCTTCAATTGCCAATGTAACTTCATTTTTCGTCTCAAAGTAGTTTGAAAATCAAATACATCGCAAACAGTTCTTGATCATGAAACGTGTGTGATGTGGTATCAAAATATCTTGGGCCAATCCTCATATATGGCTTATGCCGGAAGCTTCAGTCCACCGCCGGCGCGTCAACCACACAGTCACCCTTGTTCCCCAAGACCACTATACTGTTCAAGCGTCGCCGGTGAAAGATGGGGACGTGGATCCGCGTCGTGAGGGAAACTTCGGCGACCCACTCTGGCCCGAGCGCGGCTGCATCAGCCATGAACGCGCTCACAACATCCTTGAGCGCGGCCGCACTCTCCGACAGGGCGGCTGCGGCCGCCGAAAGGGCAGCTGGTGCATCTGAGATGGCGGCAGCAGCATCCGCGACCGGGATAGCAAATGGCGAGAACAGCATAGCAGCTGTCCGTTCCTCGGCGGCCGCCGTAGCCCTGATGGCGGCTGCCCACGCCTATGCCGATGCCGACAACGCCCAGCTCGTGTCGGTCACCGCACAAATAGCAGCGGCCTTCTCCGACAATGGTCGGCAACCTACGTCCGAAGAGTTGGCAATCACCGAGAGCTCTCAGGCAGCCGTCCATTCATCGGCAGCCTCCCTTGCCAAGATGGAGGCTGTCAATGCCCGAACCGCGGCCGCCCACGCCAAACTCGTAGCGGCCTTTCCAAAGAGATGGCGGACGCGAATGGCAAGATGCTTGTAGAGTATGTGGCGATGGATGCCATGGAGCCGCTTCCCCTGGAGGTCGTCAAGCGCGAGCTAGTCATGGAAGATGAGGCGGAGAACGGCGAGCGCCAGGCGGAACATTAGTCGTTGTTTAGAGCGCTGATCTTTTGTTAGAGTAATGTTTAGGTCAACCAGCTCGGTTTAATTGCTCGATTAAGTAAGTGTGGACTGTGGTGTAGGCTCTTTTGTGCAGTACCCAAATTAGCAATTGATGTTAAATTATGCGACGACGTGGATGACCACTGTAACCAGGGAAATTCGGACCAAAAATTTTCCGCCATATCCCCATTCCATCTTCCAATTGAAAATGAAATTGAAGTTCATCACACACACTTTTTTTGTAATGAACCGTGTGCAATGTAGTACCCAATCTTACGTCCGAAGATTGGAGACAAACATTTGCACGCCCAAGTTCATCACACACGGGGTATATCACAGGCTTCCTTTGTGATGTGTTGATATCGAGAACTATTCTGAAAATTTTGCATGTTCAAGTTCATCACACACGGTGTATAACACGGGCTTCGTTTGTGATGTTTTGATATCGCACATGGTTCCGAATAAGGGACTGTTTCCGATGGTGTTTCCGCGCCAGTTTTTCGCTGCACCGAATGAAAATTTTGGGCTGCCGCGGAAATATCTACCTCCCTCGCCCCCGGTACCAATCAAAAGCCACATTTCCCCCTTTTCCTCTACCTTTCCTAGTTCAAACCTTCATTGCTTGCTTGCAGTGCCACCTCCTCGTCGGCGACGCCCCTTACTGCTGCTCGGCCTTCCATCTAGTCAGGTAATCGACACCTCCCCAATACCCCCTCACCCCCTCCTCCTCCATCCCACATGGCCCGACCGCCGGCGTGACACCTTCCACCCAAATCACCGCCCCATCCTCCAAATAATCGCCGCCGAAAGCCATGGTGCACGTGATGTCTACTACGCAACTTTATTCTTGTAGACTTTGTTGGGCCTCCAAGCGCAGAGTTTTGTAGGACAGTAGCAATTTTCCCTCAAGTGGATGACCTAAGGTTTATCAATCCGTGGGAGGTGTAGGATGAAGATGATCTCTCTCAAACAACCCTGCAATAAAATACAAGAAATCTCTTGTGCCCCCAACACACCCAATACAATGGAAAATTGTATAGGTGCACTAGTTCGGCGAAGAGATGGTGATACAAGTGCAATATGGATGATAGATATAGGTTTTTGTAATCTGAAAATATAAAAACAGCAAGGTAGCAAGTGACAAAAGTGAGCACAAACGGTATTGCAATGCTTGAAAACAAGGCCTAGGGTCCGTACTTTCGCTAGTGCAATCTCTCAACAATGCTAATATAATTGGATCACATAACCATCCCTCAACGTGCAACGAAGAATCACTCCAAAGTTCTTATCTAGCGGAGAGCATAAGAAGAAATTGTTTATAGGGTACGAAACCACCTTAAAGTTATCCTTTCCGATCGATCTATCCAAGAGTTCGTACTAAAATAACACCAAGTTATCCTTTCCAATCAATCTATCTAGAGTTCGTACTAAAATAACACCATATGATATGCATCAACCAACTCTAATGTCACCTAGATACTCCAATGTCACCACAAGTATCCATGAGTTAATTATACGACACGCATCAAACAATTTCAGATTCATAATACTCAATCCACACAAAGAACCTCAAAGAGTGCCCCAAGATTTCTATCGGAGAAAGTAGGACAAGAACGTGTATCAACCCCTATGCATAGATTACCCCAATGTCATCGCGGGAATCCGCAAGTTGAGTACCAAAACATATATCAAGTGAATCAATAGAACACCCCATTGTCACCACGAGTATCCACATGCAAGACATATATCAAGTGTTCTCAAATCCAATATTCAATCCAACATAACGAGATCTCAAAGGGAAAGATTCAATTCATCACAACAAGATAGCAAGGGAAACATCATATGATCCGACTATATTAACAAAGCCCGTGATACATCAAGATCGTGACATCTCAAGAACACGAGAGAGAGAGAGAGAGATTGAACACATAGCTATTGGTACATACCCTCAGCCCCGAGGGTGCACTACTCCCTCCTCATCATGGCATCCGCCGGGATGATGAAGATGGCCACCGGAGATGATCTACCCTCTCCGGCAGGGTACTGGAATGCCTCCAGATTGGTTTTTCATCGATACAGAGAGTTGCGGCGGCGGAGTAGAGGGTCTAGGGTTATTTCTGATGGTTTCGATATTTATAGGAATTTTTGGCATTGGTTTCACGCCAAGATGGGCCACGAGGAGGGCACGATACACCAGGGCGCGCCTGGGCCCTCTAGCGCGCCCTGGTGGGTTGTGCCCACCTCGTGGCTCTTCTCCGGTGGTTCTTCTCTCCAATATTTCTTATTTGGTCCAGAAAAAATCACCAAAAAGTTTCGGGCGATTCCGAGAACTTTCATTTTCCGCACAAAAACAACACCACGGTAATTCTGCTGAATACAGCGCCAGTCCGGGTTAGTTCTAAATAAATCATATAAAGTGCATCAAAACCATATAAAAGTATTGTAAACATAGATGAATATGGCATGAATACTTCATAAATTATCGATACGTTGGAGACGTATCAGCATCCCCAAGCTTAATTCCTGCTCGTCCTCGAGTAGGTAAATGGTAAAAGAACTAATTTACGAAGTGTGAATGCTAGCATAATATATAAGTTTGATCATTGATAATTTCAATCAATTTTCTAGCATCATAACCAGCAACTTTTTCTCATAAAAATCATCATGATAGAGCAATCAATTCACATGTCATGGTTCAAATAATGAATTCTTTTGAAACTTAACAACCTATGTTCTTGGTCACCAAACAATTACAATTCAACTTATTCTCAACAAAGTCTAAGTAAGAGCTCCACATACTCAATCATCATATAGTCTTCTCTGATTGCTAGTACTCAAAGCATATTTTTAGAACAAATGGCATCCATCGAACACAGAGAAAGATAGGGGCTTAATGTTTCGCCTCCCAACTCATTTATCATAGAGATAATTGTCAACAATAATAAGTCATGATCAAATATATTTGACTGGATATATATGTTTGGATCTTTCCCCACCACATGATGCTTGCCAACTAATAGACTGAGGTTGGAATAAGAAGTTGACTCAACATGAATAGTAAATAACATGAAAGTAAATAGATTGTCCCTTCACAGAGGGAAGCAGGGATTTGCAAAGGTGCCAGAGCTCATTGTTTAAAAACAGAGATGAATATAGTTTTGGGAGGTGCACCCTTCCTGTCAATGTTACGACCAAGAGTTATCAATATCTTCCATGTTAAACACATTAGCGGCGGTTCCCAAGCGGTAAAAGTAAAGGTTTATTCCCCCTCCACCAACAAACACACTCCACGGCTAGCCGAATCCACGGGTACCGTCCATACCAACAACATTCCTGGGGGAGTTTTGTTTAATTATTTGCATTTTTTTTATTTCGGGACTGGGAATCCCTATTACCGCCCCTCTCGTGCAAGGATGAGTGAATAAACACTCATCATGAGAATAACCCGCTTAACATGGAAGATACTGACCGCCCCCCATCGCTCCATGAGCGTTGCAGGCACACAAAACAGATGTTTATTTGAATGTTTAGAGGTGGCACATGCAAATTTACTTGGAATGGCAGTGAAATACCATATGTAGGTAGGTATGGTGGACTCTTATGGAAGAAACTTGGCTCAAGGATTTGGATGCACAAGTAGTATCTCTACTTAGTACGAAGTGTTGGCCAGCAAAAGGTTCTAAACAAGCACCACATGTAGGAGGATCCATAACAATATAACTTCTATGCAAATATACACAACCATAACTCATTACGTCGTCTTCCTTGTCCAACTTCAACTAATTTGCTCAAGTTTGAAAATAATTAATGGGTATTCACAATCATAGAAGATGTCCAAGATAATATATTTGTATGTGAAAGTTCTCTTCCTTATACTAATCATTCACGAATTGCTTGTATGACCAATATTGTGATTGTTAAACTTTAATAGATTTTACTTTCTAAACCAAATGTGAAATTGCTACTAAGAATATAGCACATTGATAATTTCAGATTTATGATATTCAATTCATTCACAGTTTACTCTTAGGATATAAGTGAAGCACAAGAGTAAACATCAAACTACTCTCAAAAGATATAAGTGAAGATCAATGAGTAGGTAAACAATCAAGTAGCTATGTGAGGTCTCTCTCTCAATAAATATTTTCATATCTGATTATTTTATTAAACAGCAAGCAAAAGAAAAATAGCACTCCAAGAATAGCACGCATCATGTGAACGAATAAAAATTTAGGCTCAACATAGGCTAACCGATAATTGTTGATGAAGGGAGGTGGGATGCGTAGCATCCCCAAGCTTAGATGCTTGAGACTTCTTGAAATATTTACTTTGGGTTCCTTGGGCATCCCCAAGCTTGAGCTTTTGTATCTCGTTCAATCCTCTCATATCATGGTTTCACCTATTCTCAGAAACTTCATCCACACAAAACTCGAAAATAACTCGTGAGATAGGTTAGTACACATAATAATAAATCAACTCTTTATTTACTGCCAAGACAAGTTGCATAATAATTTCAAACATCATCTACTTTTTACTATCATTTCCACAATTTATATCTACCAATATAGGCTATGGAAACTATAGGATAAGTAGATAACAAAATTATGACAGCAATCTGTACAAACAGAACAGTCTGTAGCAATTTATGAAAATAGTGTACTTATGTACCTAAAACAATTATGAAAATTTATGATATGCTAAATAATTTATATGAGAACACTGTGTAAAAATTTCAGAAACTGTCCACGTTCCAGTAAAATATGAAAATTCAAACACTACAGCAAAAGTTTCTGTTTTTACACAGCACACATCAAACATGCAATGCAAGCATCCTAAGGCAATTCTTGGAACTTTTTATTGAAAAACAAGATTATAAATAACACCTAACAGAAAATAACAAAATATAATGACAATCCAAGCAAAGCACATATTATGTGACGAATAAAAATATAGCTCCAAGTAAGATATACCGATAGTGTTGAAGACGAAAGAGGGGATGCCTTCCGGGGCATCCTCAAGCTTATACTCTTGAGTCTTCCTTGGATATTACCTTGGGGCTGACTTGGTCATCCCCAATCTTAGGTTCTTTTCACTCCTTATTCTCCTCATATCGGTGTCTCACCCAAAACTTGAAAACTTAAATCACACAAAACTTAACGGAACTTTGTGAGAAGGGTTGGTGTAATAAAGATAAATCATTCACTTAGGTACTGTCAAAAAAAGATTAATAATTGTTCCCACATGATACCTACTGTATTATATCATTACCATAATTTATACCACTAAATATAAGCTATGGAAACACTAAAACAAGGAAACTATGCATGCAAAACAGAATCTGTCAGAAACAGAACAGTCTGTGAAGATCTGTAGTATAGACATACTTCCCTGTCTATCAAAATTCTGAAAAATTAGGAAAACCTGAATAATTTGTATTTAAACACGGTGTAAAAATTTCAGATAATTATCACGCTCCAGTAAGAAATGAAAATTCCTGTACTGGAGTCAAAAGTTTCTGTTTTGGTTCAGCATCAATTCTACTCATCTTGTGAGTCATCCTAAAGGCTTGACTTGGCACTTTATTGAAATAAAAGACACAAAACATGATTACTACAGTATATTAATCATGTTAACACACAAAAAAAGAAAGGAAAAGTGTTGGGTTGTCTCCCAACAAGCGCTTTTCTTTAAAGCCTTTTAGCTAGGCATGATGATTTCAATGATGCTCGTATAGGAATAGTAATTGAAATATGCAAGAGAGCATCATGAATCACATGGAAAACACATTTAAGTCTAACCCACTTCCAATGCATAGGGATTTTGTGAGCAAACAATTTATGGGAGCAAGAATCAACCAGCATAGAAAGGCAAAACAAGCATAACTTCAAAACTTTGAACACATAGGGAGGAAACTTGATATTATTGTAATTCCTACAAGCATATGTTCCTCCCTCATAATAATTTTCAGTAGCATCATGAAGAAATTTCAAAATATAACTATCACATAAGGCATCCTTTTCATGATCTACAAGCATAGAAAATTTATTACTCTCCACATAAGCAATTTTCTTCTCATTCATTGTAGTGGGAGCAAACTCAACAAAATAACTATAATGAGACACTTGATTGACATAAGCATATTCAATATTAAAATCATGATGACAAGTTTCATGGTTACTATCACTATTTATAGCATACATGTCATCATCATAATTATCATATATAGGAGGCATGCCATCATCATAATAAATTTGCTCATCAAAACTTGGGGGACTAAAAATATCATCTTCATCAAACATAGCATCCGCATGCTTGTGGCTTTGCATATCATTAGCATCATGTATATTCAGAGAATTCATACTAGCAACATTGCAATCATGATCATCATTCAAGGAATTCTCATCAAGTATTTTCATAATTTCTTACTCTATCAATTGAGCACAATTTTCTGAATCCTTACTTTCACGAAAGACATTATAGAGACGAAACAAATGATGCAACCTAAACTCCATTTTTTTGAAGTTTTCTTTTATAAAGCCAAACTAGTGAAAAACAAGAAACTAAAAGATTTAATTGCAAGATCTAAAGATATACCTTCAAGCACTCACCTCCCCGGCAACGGCGCCAGAAAAGAGCTTGATGTCTACTACGCAACTTTATTCTTGTAGACTTTGTTGGGCCTCCAAGCGCAGAGTTTTGTAGGACAGTAGCAATTTTCCCTCAAGTGGATGACCTAAGGTTTATCAATCCGTGGGAGGTGTAGGATGAAGATGATCTCTCTCAAACAACCCTGCAATAAAATACAAGAAATCTCTTGTGTCCCCAACACACCCAATACAATGGCAAATTGTATAGGTGCACTAGTTCGGTGAAGAGATGGTGATACAAGTGCAATATGGATGACAGATATAGGTTTTTGTAATATGAAAATATAAAAACAGCAAGGTAGCAAGTGACAAAAGTGAGCACAAACGGTATTGCAATGCTTGAAAACAAGGCCTAGGGTCCGTACTTTCGCTAGTGCAATCTCTCAACAATGCTTGAAAACACGGGAATGCTTCCAGATTGGTTTTTCGTCGATACAGAGAGTTGCGGTGGCGGAGCGGAGAGTCTAGGATTATTTCTGATGGTTTCTATATTTATAGGAATTTTTGGCATTGGTTTCACGCCAAGATGGGCTACGAGGAGGGCACGATACACCAGGGCGCGCCTGGGCCCTCTGGCGCGCCCTGGTGGGTTGTGCCCACCTCGTGGCTCTTCTCCGGTGGTTCTTTGCTCCAATATTTCTTATTTGGTCTACAAATTTCACCAAAAAGTTTCGGGCGATTCCGAGAACTTTCATTTTCTGCACAAAAACAACACCACGGTAATTTTGCTGAAAACAGCGTCATTCCGGGTTAGTTCTAAATAAATCATATAAAGTGCATCAAAACCATATAAAAGTATTGTAAACATAGATGAATATGGCATGAATACTTCATAAATTATCGATACGTTGGAGACGTATCAGCACGCAGTATAGCCAAGATCTCAAAGAGCATTTCGCTGCGGAGAAGCAAATCGCGGCTGCACGCGCAGATGTGGCAGCTATGGCCTCCATGCGTGCCGACCCCCAGATCTTGGAGGAGCACCTCGCCGTCGAGGTCACCGTCGATGCCTCGCGCGCTGACGCCACCACGCGGTTGGCTGCTATAAACGACAGCTCGTGGTCTTTTCTCGAGGGCATCGCCGGTGCGTTCGACGAAGACTTCGATGTGTTTTCTCAGCGTGCACGTGCTTACCTCAACTCCAGAGATGGCATGTTGGTGCCGGGCCAGGATCAGGCCACTCACCACTATAAGGAGTGCACCCACTGTATGGAGGCCTCGCCCTCTTCCAAGTTGACGGAGCCCATCATCATCGATATCTCCGACGATGAGGAATAGCTTGTTTTTCTTAGCTTTATCACCAAGGACCTATGTTCACCTAGCTACGCCGGTTAAGCACGTTTCGTTTAGCTATTGCGTGTGCTGCTACTGCCTTTCTATTAGAAATTCTAGTGAAATGTCCAATGTAATGCTACTGCAACCTGAACTTCTAGTATGTTCTATTGTGCAATGCGGTGCTTAGTTAACTATTTCGTTCATTTGTTGTGGTGATCATTTAACTATTTAATTCAATTCTGAAATGTGATGTACGATTGTTGTTGGTACAATTTTGTATTGTTATGCATGTGATGAATAAATCGAATTTAGATGTACTAAATACATGTGCAACATATAGAATTGCTACATTTCCTAGTTCTTAGCACGCTTGGTTTAGATAACTGGATTTTCAATGTGGCTCGATCTAATCTGTTGGATCCGCAATGTGTTTATTTTCCATTAACATATATCAGTGATAGTATGCCAAATATCACTTGTAACCTGATCAATATTTGTCTTAAATATGTTGCAGGGTGAAACAATGGGGGACACTGAAGTTTACCATCGAGGTTTGCACATTCATAGTCGTTTGGTTAATAGCACATTATTGTGCAATTGCAGAAACCATTGTAATATGAATGTTTTATTAATAATTTGTTCTTGCACATGTAGGTCCTGCTGTAAGAGGTTTAGACCCACTGTTCGACCCTTTTTGCATGTGGGGAAATGAGGTGTCCTTGAATATCAGTCAAATCAAGAAACTCAGAAAGATTGTTAAGATAAAGAAACTAGCTACGAAAAACAACAAGATGTTTGTCTGCACAATGAAAAAGACATCAGTCAACTATAGGATGGTACCATCTCTTTCACCTTGTCCTTTTCCATTTGCACCATTTCAAATTTTAGAAAAGATATTTATGTGTATGTTTGTTTTCAGCCCTTCTCAAGGCAGTTCATCGATGATTACGTCTCAAACCACCTGTATGATCAAGAGGCGATGAAGGTATTCATACAACACCCACGGTATAATCTTGAAGTCTTCCTTAAGAGGACGATGGATGGGCGGGCAATCATCCACAGGCACTGGCCTAAAGTTGCCAGGACCTTCAACATCATTGAAGGCTCAGTATTCGCCTTTCGCTTTAACAGTTTTTTAGATGAGATTCATCTGTCAATTTACCGTCTATGATGATACTTAATTTCCAAAGGTTTTAGATGTTGCATTTGAAACTTTGTCTTGTTGTGCAATTGGGTAGCTAGGCAGTATATGCCTATATGTTGTTGTACCCTGATGTAATTCAATTATGAAATCCTGGTTGCTGTACTACGAATAAGAAATATATTATGTGGTTGATATGAAATGTTAATTTTGATTACTAAATGGATCATAAATAATCGATCAATCAGGCTGATTATTGGGGATCCCATTGCAGACGGTTTCTAAGACAACACCGTGGGCGATGACCTGAACAAACCCACATGGTTTCTAGAAAGTTGGCGTGTTGGATCGTTGAGCAATCACACACGAATTCTGGTCGATAACTGTGTGCTTTAGGACACCCAATCACAAACGTTTTCACATAGCTAGTGTGTGTGATGGGCAGCCCAATACCAAACAGTTTCATCTAGACACCATGAGTGATGTTTTGCGTAACGCAAACGACAGAATTATAACTATCGTGTGTGATGACCACACCTATCACAAACGATGTGATGCAGAAAATTGTGTGTGATCTGCAATACAAACGGAAACGTACCCTTGGGATTCCCTGTGTGGGATGCAAAGCTCATCTCACACGTCTTCCCCAATATGTCTGTTTGTGATGGTCCTTCCAATCGCAAACGATATGTTTTTGCCCATCGTGTGCGACCAGGTGCAGGCATTGCCGACGGGTTTTGCCTGTCGTGTGGGATAGGCCCCCCTATCGCCCACACATGCAAGGCAACGGTTTAAGACTACGTCACGGAAAGGGGTTAAAAACCGTTTGTATAGCACGCGGCTGCACTAGTGAAATTGCTCCATGTGCACAAGTGCTAGTCACCAAAAACACCCACAAGCTCTCCCACAAAGATTCTGTCTAAAACCCTTCCACTCAAAATCGTTGCTACCAACTTCCACACCGGCTACACCGCGTTTAAACCCTAGACAGAAACCCTAGCCACAAACCCTTCTCGGTACTACCAAGTTTTGCATCGGTGCCACCGAGTTACAGTGACCAACTTTCTGTTAGCTGTTTCACAAGAATCGGAATTTCCGAGAATTGTGAATCGGTCTCACCGAGTTTGGAAACTGCCCTCGGCCACTTATATCAGTACAACCGCGAATCATATATCGGTCTCACCGAGATTCCTAAAGTTGCCACATTTTGAACAAATCGGTACGACCGAGTTTTCACTTCGGTTTCACCGAGTTTCTCAATATGGTGTAACCGTTGGATTTTTGGAGATGTCTATATATACCCCTCCACCACCATTCACTCGTAAGAGAAGCACTCAGAACTGTTCCCCACTTCCCATATCCAAATTTCTGAGAGAGAACCACCTACCCTTGTGTTGAGATCAAGATCATCCACTCCAACCATATGGATCTTCATTTCTAGCCTCCCCAAGTTGCTTTCCACCCAATCAATCCCTTCCACCAAGCCAAATCTGTGAGAGAGTGATTGAGTGTTGAGGAGTCTATCATCTTGAAGCACAAGAGCAAGGAGTTCATCATCACTATCAAGCCTATTACCTTTTGGAGGGTGGTGCCTCCTAGATTGGTTAGGTGTTGCTTGGGAGCCTCCTACTTCGTGTTGTGGAGTTGAACCAAGAAGTTTTTACGGGCAAGGAGATCGCCTACTTTGTGAAGATCTACCCATAGTGAGGCTATTCCTTCGTGGACGGATGCCGTTATGGAATAGTCAAGGTTGCTACTTCGTGGACCCTTATGGGTGGAGCCCTCCGTGGACTCTTGCGACCGTTACCCTTCGTGGGTTGAAGACTCCATAAACATGGATGTACGATAGCGCCACCTATAGGAACCACAGGAAAAAATCTTCGTGTCTACAATTGTGTTTGATCTTCTAACCCTTACCTCTATTACATGTGCTTGTTTTTCCTTTCCGCTGCTATACTCTTGGACATGCATGTGTAGGGTGTGCTTGACTTGCTATCATTGCTAAAATCTGCCCACAACTAAAATTGGGTAAAAATAGAATTTTTTATTGGTCAAGTAGTCTAATCACCCCCTCTAGACATAATTGCGATCCTACAAGGCGCGCGATGGTTAACTCCTCCCAACCTCCTCCCTCGGGGCATGCGAGTAGTACTTTGATTTGTGATAAAACTAATAAAACTTTGCAATAATTATAAGAATTCTTCATGACTAATGTGAACCCGTGGACATACGCAATCTCACCACCTCATATTTTGATAGCCTCTTCGGTAACGTGCCTTGCCCATTCTCACCTCGAGAATCGGTGCAAACTTCGCCGGTGCATCCAAACCCCATGGCATGATACGCTCTGTCACACATAAGCCTTCTTAGATCTTCCTCAAAACAGACACCATACCTACCTATTATGGCATTTCCATAGCCATTCCGAGATATATTGCCATGCAAATTCCACCGTTACATCATATGACTAGTTCGTTCATCATCATATTGCTTTGCATGATCATATAGAGCTGACATAGTATTTGTGGCAAAGCCACCGTTCATCATATTTTTGATACATGTCATGCTAGATCATTGCACATCCTAGTACACTGCTGATGACCCACAAGTATAGGGGGTCAATCGTAGTCCTTTCGATAAGTAAGAGTGTCGAACCCAACGAGGAGCAGAAGGAAATGACAAGCGGTTTTCAGCAAGGTAATTTCTGCAAGCACTGAAATTGTAGGTAACAAATAGTTTGATAGCAAGGTAATTGGTAACGAGCAAGTAATGGTAACGGTAAACAAGGTGCAGCAAGGTAGCCCAATCCTTTTGAGGCAAAGGACAGGCCAGAACAATCACTAGTAATAGGCAAAGTGTTCTTGAGGGTACACGGGAATTTCGTCTAGTCACTTTTATCATGTTGGTTTGATTCGTGTTCGCTACTTTGATAATTTGATATGTGGGTGAACCGGAGCTAAGGTGCTGTTCTTACTTGAACTAACAACCTACTTATGATTAACCCCCTCGCAAGCATCCGCAACTACGAGAAAAGTATTAAGACAAATTCTAACCATAGCATTAAACATGTGGATCCAAATCAGTCCCTTAAGAAGTAGCGCATAAACTAGGGTTTAAGCTTCTGTCACTCTAGCAACCCATCATCTAATAACTACTCCACAATGCATTCCCTTAGGCCCATGAATGGTGAAGTTTCATGTAGTCGACGTTCACATGACACCACTAAGGGAATCACAACATACATATCAGCAAAATATCGAACACATATCAAATTCACATGATTACTCGCAACATGACTTCTCCCGTGACCTCAAGAACAAAGGTAACTACTCGCAAATAATAAACATGCTCAAGATCAGAGAGGTATTGAATAGCATAATGGATCTGAACATATAATCTTCCACCAAATAAACCATATAGTAATCAACTACGCAAGGTAATCAACACTACTAATCACCCACAGGTACCAATCTGAGGTTTCGGTACAAAGATTGAACACAAGAGATGAACTAGGGTTTGAGAGGAGATGGTTCTGTTGAAGATGTTGATGAAGATTGGCCTCCCAAAGATGAGAGGGGTGTTGGTGATGACGATAGCTTCGATTTCCCCCTCCGTGAGGGAAGTTGCCCCGGCGGAATCGCTCCGCCGGAGGGCAAAAGTGCTCCTACCCAAGTTCCGCCTCGAGGTGGTGGCGCTTCATCCTGAAAGTCCTCCTCTTATTTTTTTCTAGGTTTTTTGGGAATTTATACCAGAAGATGGGCACCGGAGGTGGGCCAGGCTGAGCACAACCCATCAGGGCGCGCCCAGGGGGGCCTGGCGCGCCCTGGTGGGTTGTGCCCGCCTGGGGGGCCTCCTCTCGTAGTTTTCAGCTCCAGTATTTTTTATTAAATGTAAAAATAATCTCCGTAAAATTTCAGCTTCATTGGAGTTGTGCAGAATAGGTATCTCTGACGTGCTTTTCTTGGGTCCAGAATTCCAACTGCCGGTATTCTCCCTCTTTGTGTAAACCTTGCATTTTATGAGAGAAAAAGCATTAGAATCACTCCCCAAAGCATTATTATTCAACAAAACAAAGTAAATAGCAGTAGGAAATCATGATGCAAAATGGACGTATCAACTCTCCCAAGCTTAGACCTCACTTGTCCTCAAGCGAAAGCCGAAATTGAAAAGCATGTCCACATGGTTTGAGAGAGAGGTGTCGATAAAAACAAAATACAGACATAGAAGCATCATGCTTATTATCATAACAGCAATAAAATCTAACAAAGGAACTTATTTCAATACATTTTTATCATATAGCTTCTCACGAACAAGTAACAATTCATCACAACATAGAAGTATGAAGCATAAACCTCATTGGGAACCAACAAACTATGTTCTCAGTCAACTTTGCAACTACAATTCATCATATTTTCAGGAAGGGTCTCATGTCGGAGCCTTTTGGCAAGTCCACATACTCAACAATCATTTAGTCTTCTATGATTGCTAACGCTCACGGCATACCCATGAACAAAAAGTTTCAACCGGACACGTAGGAAGATAGGGGCTTATAGTTTTGCCTCCCAACTTACTCACCTCAAGGGTGATGTCAACAATAATAACTCATGCCCACCCATATCCAACTGGATATATGTGCCTAGATCTTTCCTCACCACATGATGCTTGCAAAAGAAAAAGTAAAAAGGAATAGGGAAGAATACTTTGACTCTTGCATAAAAGTAAGTGCATAAAAGTAAAAGATAGGCCCTTCACAGAGGGAAGCAGAGGTTGTCATGCGCTTATTGATTTGTATGCCCAATCCCTTAATGTAAAAGAACGTCACGCTATATTGCCCCCTATGATAGCAACCTTTATTATGCAGTCCGTCGCTTTCATTACTTTGCCATCATAAGTTCGTATAACGCTCAATTTTCTCTTACACTAATTGATCAAAACACTTTTAGAAGCAATTTTTATTGCCTTGTTGCACCGATGACAACTTACTTGAATGATATTTCTCGATCCATAGGTAGGTATGGTGGACACTCCAAGAAAGAGTTTGGTTTGGGTTTTTGGATGCACAAGTAGTATCTCTACTTAGTGCGGAATTTTTGGCAAGCAAAGGTATTGGGCAAGCACCACATGTTAAAGGATCTATGACAATATAACTTCTATGTGGATATGAACAAACATAAATCATTACGTTGTCTTCCTCGTCCAACGTCAACAATTTTGACACATAATATTGGATGGGGGCTCACAATCATAAAAGATGTCCAAGATAGTGTATTTGCATGTGAATCTTCTCTTCCCTTATTAATTCTTTCATGAATTGCATCATTGACCAATGCTATGTTTGTCAATCTCCAATAAATTTTACTACTTATACTTTTCCTTATGTGATGTCATTACTCACCATAAGATTAGCATATGATTTTTCATTTGTTTCTTCTCCTTTATTTGATTGCAACAAGAAAGTAGAGAGGCAAAAACTCAAACTAAACTTTATTATATAACTTTCACTCGATTACATAGATAGATAGGCCACGGAACTAACACACGAAAATAGATCATACTAAAACTTTTATTCAACAAAAGCAAAAGGAAACTAAAGATCGAACTAAAATAGGTAAAGGTGAATAAAAGTGGTGGTGATACGATACCGGGGCACCTCCCCCAAGCTTGGCTCAAGCCAAGGGGGTGCCCATACCCGTGAGCTCAAGTCTCCTTTGGTGGTGGTGATGAAGAAGGTGGAGGTGTTGATGTAGCCTTCTTCTTCAACTTATATTTAAGCATAGATTTTTTTCTCCCTTAGGTCATCATTCTCCAACTCAAGCTTTAATATCCTTTGGCATAGGGCATTCTTGCTTTCCTGTAGAAAATGAGACGGAATAAATTGGACCTTAGGTTTGTATCTTCTCGGGAGGCTTGATTTCTTGAATTCCACATGCATATCTATAGGTTGAGGCAATGGATCATCCTCTTCCTCAGAGCTGTCATCTTTTGTTTCCTGCATGGTAGCATTTCTTCCTCCTCCGAGGTCCATAGATAGGGGTAAATTTCCCTAAAGATCTTCGGGTCTGGAACATAGGGATTAACATGGCTCTCCCCTTCCGAATCTTGAGACGACATATTTTCAGATCTGTCGGGGAAACAGAAAGAAACAAGAACAGAGGATTTTTCTGCGATGCTGTCGTCAAAACAGTCGGGGTATATATAGAGAATTTTTATTCTTGGGAAACAAGTGTTTGGAAGGAAAATGGAGTCGGGAAGGCATCCGCGATGGGCACAACCCACCAGGGCGCGCCCAGGGGTGCCTGGCGCGCCCTGCTATATCGTGCTCACCTTGATCACCATCCGGTTTATTTTTTTATTTCCAAAATTCTAAAATATTCCAAAACTGACAAAAAATATTTTTGCGGATTTTTCGGAGTCCGTTTACTTACCGTATCACGTACCTCCTATTTTTAAATAATCTGGAGTATTCCGGAAGGTTTCTTTTATGTGTTCCTCCGGTGTCATGGTTTGGATAACATTGCTTTCAACGTTAATAGGCGTACCTGAGATATAATGCTTAATTCTTTGTCCATTGACTACCTTCGGCGTTAGTAATCTTGATAGCTCCAGAACGATAAACCTCTTCGATAATATATGGTCCTTCCCATTTTGAGAGAAGCTTTCCTGCAAAAAATCTTAAACGAGAGTTGAACAAAAGAACATAATCACCTATTTTGAATTCCCGCTTTTGGATTCTTTTGTCATGCCATCTTTTTACTTTTTCTTTGAATAGCTTGGCATTTTCATAGGCTTGGGTTCTCCATTCATCTAGTGAGCTAATATCAAATAACCTCTTTTCACCGGCAAGTTTGAAATCATAGTTGAGTTCTTTAATTGCCCAAAATGCTTTTTGTTCTAGTTCTAGAGGCAAATGACAGGCTTTCCCATATACCATTTTGTATGGAGACATACCCATAGGATTTTTATAAGCTGTTCTATAGGCCCAAAGTGCATCATCTAATTTCTTAGACCAATTCTTATGAGACCTATTGACAGTTTTTTGTAATATTAATTTTATTTCTCTATTGCTAAGTTCAACTTGACCACTAGATTGAGGATGATAAGGTGATGCAATTATATGGTTAACATCATATTTAGCAAGCATCTTACGGAAGGCACCATGGATAAAATGTGAACCACCATCAGTCATTAAATATCTAGGGACTCCAAACCTCGGGAAGATAACCTCTTTAAGCATTTTAATGGAGGTGTGATGATCAGCACTACTAGTTGGAATAGCTTCTACCCACTTAGTGACATAATCAACCGCAACCAGAATATGAGTGTACCCGTTAGAGGAAGGAAAAGGCCCCATATAATCAAAACCCCAAACGTCAAATGGTTCAACAACAAGTGAATAATTCATAGGCATTTCCTGACGCTTACCGATATTACCAATTCTTTGACATTCATCACAAGACAAGACAAACTTACGGGCATCTTTGAAGAGAGTAGGCCAATAAAAACCTGATTGCAATACCTTATGAGCAGTTCTATCTCCCGCATGATGTCCTCCATAAGCTTCGGAATGACATTTCCATAGGATTTGTTCCTGTTCATGCTCAGGTACACAACGTCTAATAATACCATCTACTCCTTTATAAAGATGTGGGTCATCCCAAAAGTAATGTCTCAAGTCATAGAATTTTTTTCTCTTTTGCTGATAAGTAAAGCTAGGTGGCATATATTTAGCGACAATATAATTAGCATAGTCAGCATACCAAGGTGTGCATTGTGAGACACTTATTGCAGCTAACTGTTCGTTAGGGAAACTATCATCAATAGGTAGTGGGTCATCAAGAATATTTTCTAACCTACACAAGTTATCAGCTACGGGGTTCTCATCTCCCTTCCTATCAATTATGTGTAAGTCAAATTCTTGGAGCAAGAGAACCCACCTAATGAGTCTAGGTTTAGCATCTTTCTTTTCCATAAGGTATTTTATAGCAGCATGATCGGTGTGAACAATAACTTTGGAGTCAACAATATAGGATCTAAATTTATCACAAGCAAACACAACTGCTAAAAATTCTTTTTCAGTAGTGGCATAGTTTCGTTGGGCACTGTCTAGAGTTTTACTAGCATAATGGATAACATTCAATTTCTTATCAATTCTTTGTCCTAGAACTGCACCAACAGCATAATCACTAGCATCACACATAATTTCAAAAGGCAAGTTCCAATCAGGTGGTTGAACGATAGGTGCAGAGGTTAAGGCTTTCTTGAGTGTTTCAAAGGCTTCCACACAATCATCATCAAAGACAAAAGAAATATCCTTTTGCAAAAGATTAGTAAGAGGCCTAGAAATTTTAGAGAAGTCTTTAATGAACCTTCTATAAAAACCAGCATGACCAAGGAAACTTCGAATACCTTTAATATCTTTAGGACATGGCATTTTCTCAATTGCATCAACTTTAGCTTTATCCACCTCAATACCTCGTTCAGATATTCTATACCCCAAGACAATGCCTTCATTAACCATAAAGTGGCACTTCTCCCAATTCAAGACAAGATTAGTTTGTTCACATCTCTGCAAAACTCGATCAAGGTTGCTTAACCAATCATCAAAAGAAGTTCCGTAAACGGAAAAATCATCCATGAAAACCTCCACAATCTTTTCACAAAAATAAGAGAATATAGCAGTCATACATCTTTGAAAGGTAGCAGGTGCGTTGCATAAACCAAAAGGCATACGTCTATAAGCATATGTTCCGAAAGGGCAAGTAAAGGTAGTTTTCTCTTGATCAGATTGTGACACAGGTATTTGAGAGAAACCAGAATATCCATCTAAGAAGCAAAAGTGTGTGTGCTTATATAGTCTCTCTAACATTTGATCAATGAACGGTAAAGGGTAGTGATCTTTTCTAGTAGCTTTATTTAATTTCCTAAAATCAATTACCATTCTATAGCCAGTAAAAATTCTTTGTGGAATGAGTTCGTTCTTATCATTAGGAACAACGGTAATACCTCCTTTCTTAGGGACACAATGAACAGGACTTACCCATCTACTATCAGCAATAGGATAGATTATACCTGCTTCCAGAAGTTTTAGTATTTCAGTTCTTACCACTTCCTTCATCTTAGGATTCAATCGTCGTTGGTGATCAACAATGGGTTTAGCATCAGGTTCCATATTGATCTTGTGCTGACATAGAGTGGGACTAATGCCCTTAAGATCATCAAGAGTATATCCAATAGCAGCCCGGTGCTTCCTTAGAACTTTCAATAATCTTTCTTCTTCATGTTCTGAAAGGTTAACACTAATAATAACAGGATATATCTTTTTCTCATCAAGATAAGCATACTTCAATGTGTCAGGCAATTGTTTCAATTCAAACACAGGATCACCTTTAGGTGGAGGAGGACCTCCAAGAGTTTCAATAGGCAAATTGTGTTTCAAGAGAGGTTGTTGTTCGAAGAAAATTTGATCTATTTCGTTTCTCTCACGCAAGTGCATATCATTTTCATGGTCGAGCAAATATTGTTCTAATGGATCAGTAGGAGGCACAGCAATAGAAGCAAGAACAATTATTTCATCCTTACTAGATAAAGCTTTATCACGAGGTTGTCTACTAAACTTGGAAAAATTAAACTCATGAGACACATTACCAAAACTGACACCGACAGTTTGTTTTTCACAATCTATCTTAGCATTGACGGTGCTCAAGAAAGGTCTACCAAAGATAATGGGACAAAAATCATCTTGTGGGGAACCAAGGACTAGAAAATCAGTAGGGTATTTTATTTTCCCACAAAAGACTTCAACATCTCTAACAATCCCAAGTGGTGTGATAGTGTCTCTATTAGCAAGTTTAATAGTAACATCAATATCTTCCATTTCAGCAGGTGCTATTTCATCCATAATTTCTTGGTATAAGGTAAAAGTGATAGCACTCACACTAGCACCTAAATCACCTAAACCATGGTAACAATGATCTCCTATTTTAACTAAGACAACAGGCAAACCTTCTACGGGTCTATGTTTATCTTTTTCATCAGGTTTGGCAATTCTAACAGCTTCATCGCAAAAGTAGATAACATGCCCATCAATATTTTCTACCAAGAGATCTTTAACCATAGCAACACTAGGTTCTACTTTAATTTGCTCAGGGGGTTTAGGTGCTCTTATATTACTCTTACGAGCCACAGTTGATACCTTAGCATGTTCCTTTATCCTAACAGGGAAAGGTGGCTTTTCAATATAAGCAGTAGGCACAACTGGATCAACATTGTAAAAGATGGTTTCTTCTTTAGCTATGACCGGTTCTTTAATTTCTTCTTTAATAGGGGGATGATATTTAAACCACTTCTCCTTAGGGATATCAACGTGAGTAGCAAATGCTTCACAGAAAGAGGCTACTATCTCAGAGTCAAGTCCATATTTAGTACTAAACTTGTGAAAAGTATCGGTATTCATAAAAAGATTTAACACAATCAAATTCAAGCTTTATACCTGACTCATTACCTTCGTCGAGTTCCCAATCTTCAGAGTTGCATTTAATTCTTTCTAAGAGATCCCACTTGAAATCAATAGTCTTCTTCATATAAGAACCAGCACAAGAAGTATCGAGCATGGATTGATCATTATGAGAAAGCCGAGCATAAAAATTCTGAATGATAAATTCTCTCGGAATGTCATGATTGGGGCATGAATATAACATTGACTTAAGCCTCCCCCAAGCTAGAGCGATACTTTCTCCTTCACGAGGCCAAAAATTATATATATAATTCCGATCACGATGAACTAGATGCATAGGATAAAACTTTTGATGGAATTCCAATTGCAAACGGTTCCAGTTCCACGATCCAAGATCATCACATAGCCTATACCGTGTCAATGCTTTTCCCTCCAAAGATAAAGGGAAAACCTTCTTCTTAACTTCATCTCCGGGTAAACCTGCAAGCTTAAATAATCCACATATTTCGTTCACATATAAAAGATGCATATCAGGATGTTCAATTCCATCTCCTGCATAAGGTTTAGCAAGCAGTTGTTCTAGCATACCTGAACGAATTTCATAACTAACATTTTAAGTAGGTGATGTAGGTTGAAGGGTAACTAATTGTGGTTCCGGTCGAGGTGAAGATACCCCGAACAAACCCCTCAAAGGATTGTTCTCCATGGTAGCAAGTAGCAACAAATTTCAGCACGTAGTATAAGTTTTTCCTTACCGATTTCCACTTACCAAGAGCGCTTCACTCCCCAGCAACGGCGCCAGAAAAGAGTCTTGATGACCCACAAGTATAGGGGGTCAATCGTAGTCCTTTCGATAAGTAAGAGTGTCGAACCCAACGAGGAGCAGAAGGAAATGACAAGCGGTTTTCAGCAAGGTAATTTCTGCAAGCACTGAAATTGTAGGTAACAGATAGTTTGATAGCAAGGTAATTGGTAACGAGCAAGTAACGGTAACGGTAAACAAGGTGCAGCAAGGTAGCCCAATCCTTTTGAGGCAAAGGACAGGCCAGAACAATCACTAGTAATAGGCAAAGTGTTCTTGAGGGTACACGGGAATTTCGTCTAGTCACTTTTATCATGTTGGTTTGATTCATGTTCGCTACTTTGATAATTTGATATGTGGGTGGACCGGAGCCAAGGTGCTGTTATTACTTGAACTAACAACCTACTTATGACTAACCCCCTCGCAAGTATCCGCAACTACGAGAAAAGTATTAAGACAAAGTCTAACCATAGCATTAAACATGTGGATCCAAATCAGTCCCTTACGAAGTCGCGCATAAACTAGGGTTTAAGCTTCTGTCACTCTAGCAACCCATCATCTAATAACTACTCCACAAGGCATTCCCTTAGGCCCATGAATGGTGAAGTGTCATGTAGTCGACGTTCACATGACACCACTAAGGGAATCACAACATACATATCATCAAAATATCGAACACATATCAAATTCACATGATTACTCGCAACATGACTTCTCCCGTGACCTCAAGAACAAAGGTAACTCCTCACAAATAATAAACATGCTCAAGATCAGAGAGGTATTGAATAGCATAATGGATCTGAACATATAATCTTCCACCAAATAAACCATATAGTAATCAACTACGCAAGGTAATCAACACTACTAGTCACCCACAGGTACCAATCTGAGGTTCCGGTACAAAGATTGAACACAAGAGATGAACTAGGGTTTGAGAGGAGATGGTTCTGTTGAAGATGTTGATGAAGATTGGCCTTCCAAAGATGAGAGGAGTATTGGTGATGGCGATAGCTTCGATTTCCCCCTCCGGGAGGGAAGTTCCCCCGGCGGAATCGCTCCGCCGGAGGGCAAAAGTGCTCCTGCCCAAGTTCCGCCTCGAGGCGGTGGCGCTTCGTCCCGAAAGTCCTCCTCTTATTTTTTCTAGGTTTTTTGGGAATTTATACCATAAGATGGGCACCGGAGGTGGGCCAGGCTGAGCACAACCCATCAGGGTGCGCCCAGGGGGGCCTGGCGCGCCCTGGTGGGTTGTGCCCGCCTGGCGGGCCTCCTCTGGTAGTTTTCAGCTCCAGTATTTTTTATTAAATGTAAAAATAATCTCCGCAAAATTTTAGCTTCATTGGAGTTGTGCAGAATAGGTATCTCTGACGTGCTTTTCTTGGGTCCAGAATTCCAGTTGTCGGTATTCTCCCTCTTTGCGTAAACCTTGCATTTTATGAGAGAAAAAGCATTAGAATCACTCCCCAAAGCATTATTATTCAACAAAGCAAAGTAAATAACAGTAGGAAATCATGATGCAAAATGGACGTATCAACTGCCAGAGGCATTCATATTGTGTCATATTGTTTCACAGTTCTTCATATCGAGTTTTCATATTGAATTGTAAGTAAATAAAAGTTTGATGATCATCATTATTAGAGCAATGTCCCAGCAAGGAAATAAAAATGGGGGAGGCCAAATGAGACCACCATAAATAAAAAAATGAAAAAATGGAAATGAGAGAAAAAGAGAGAAGGGACTTTGCTACTATCCTTTACCACACTTGTGCCTCAAAGTGGCACCTTGTTCTTCATATAGAGAGTCTCATGTTATGTTATTTTCATATGCTAGTGGGAATTACTTTTTCATTATTATAAACTTGGCTTGTATATTCTGATGATGTCCTTCCTCAAATGCCGGAGGTATTCATGAGCAAGCAAGTTGGATGCACACCCCACTAAGCTTCAGTTGAGCTTTCATACAGTTATAGCTCTTGTGCATCATTTGCATGGCAATCCCTACTCCTTGCATTGACATCTATCGATGGGCATCTCCATAGCCCGTTGATATGCCTAGTTGATGCGAGACTTTCTTCTCCACTTTTTACCCCTTTGATATCTACCACCATATTCTATTCCACCTTTATGCTATGTCCATGGTTCACGCTCATATATTGCGTGAAGAATAAAAAGTTGATGCACATTGAAAAAGTACGATCCAATTGCCTGACTTGGACACCGTGGTGCTTGACATTTGTATTAATGTGGTGAAGACGAAGCCATGCCTTGCTAATGTGATAAAATGAATGGGGGTAAACATTCTTTTAGGATCGTATACTTTGAAAGATTGATGATTTTATTGCTTGTACCTATAAATATTACTATGTTGATGTTTGTTAATTCATCGTTTCTCAATGAGTATACATGCAAAAGATTACATATTGGGTAGCATGTCACATCAAAAATTCCGTTTTTATCATTTACCTACTCGAGGACAAGCAGGAATTAAGCTTGGGGATGTTGATACGTCTCCAATGT
Source organism: Elymus sibiricus (assembly GCA_039707655.1). Lineage (NCBI taxonomy): Eukaryota > Viridiplantae > Streptophyta > Magnoliopsida > Poales > Poaceae > Elymus > Elymus sibiricus. The sequence goes on from CM077671.1 coordinate 42,312,437, forward strand.
ATCTATAATTTTTTATTGTTCCATGCTATTATATTATCATTCTAGGATAATTTTTGAGTAATAATTTACCAATTTATATTAGCACTAACCTATTGACCCAGTGCCTAGTGCCAGCTGCTATTTTCTGCTTGTTTTTTACTTTTCATGTTTACAGTACCAAACGAAGTCCAATTGCCCCGAAACTTTTTTATGATTTTTTCTGGACCAAAAGAAGACCTGGAAGATTCGGGAGAAGACCGGAGGACGCACGAGGGAGGCACAAGCCAACAGGGCGCGCCCAGGGGGTAGGCGTGCCCTGATGGCTTGCCCCTCCCTGGTGGCCCTCCTACCCCCGTTCTCTGGCCTATAAATTCACATATATTCTAAAAACCCTGGAGGGCATGCCGAAACACTTTTTCCACTGCCGCAAGTCTTTGTTCCACCGCCATCCCATCTCGAGCTCCATTCTGGCACCCTGCCGGAGGGGAGATCGATCACAGAGGGCCTCTTCATCAACCTTGTTTCCCTCATGATGATGTGTGAGTAGTTCACCACAGACCTACGGGTCCGTAGTTAGTACCTAGATGGCTATATCTCTCTCTTTTGATCTTCAATACAATGATCATCACATCTTCGCTTTGATCTATCCGATTTAATTCTTTTGTACGGTGTGTTTGTTGGGATCCGATGAGTTGTGAGTTTATGTTTCAGATTGTTCATGAAAATTAATTGAGTCACCTCTGAATATTATGATTCTTATTTGCATGATCATTATCGCCTCGTAAATCTCTCTGATCTATTCAAATAGTTTGGCCAACTAGATTGATATTTCTTCAGTGATATTGGTGCGTTGTAGTGGGTTCAATCTGGCGGTGCTCTATATCCCAGTGACAAAAGGGGACAAGGCACGTCTTTGTATTTTTTCCACTAAGGATAAAACAATGGGGTTAGTTCATATTAATTGAATTCTCTTTGTCTACATCATGTCAATGTTCTCCAAGCATTACTCTGTTTTACTTAATACTCTAGATGCATGCTGGATAGCGGTTGATGGGTGGAGTAATAGTAATAGGTGCATGCAGGAGTCGGCCTATTTGCTTATGGACGTGATGCGTATATATGCATGATCATTGATGTGAATTTCACATAACTATGCGCTTTTCTATCAATTGCCCAACAGTAATTTGTTTACCCACCGTATGTTATGTTGCCTACATGAGAGATGCCGCTAGGGAAAACTATGGCCCCCGGGTCTATTCACTTATATATTTACAAAACATATCATTACCTTGCTGACATTATTTAGTTTTAATTTTATTTTGTAATTTACAATTATCTACTATTATCTACACACTTCACTTGCTTGCAAATAACGAGATCAAGGGGATTGACAACCCTCTTGCCGCGTTGGGTGCAAGTGTTTGCTCTTTTGTGTGCAGCCGCTGAAGACAGTTGTGGATTGATAATCCTATCGGTTCGATAAACCTTGGTTTCTTAACTGAGGGAAATACTTATCCGTATTGTGCTGCAATTACCCGTTCCTCTTCACGGAAAACCCAACGCTGATCACAAGTACCAGAGGTTGTCTGTGGGCCTCCCAAGGCATCGGGGCGCGCCTTAGGGGGTGGGCGAGCCCTGTTGCCTTGGGGGCAAAAGGTGGGCCCCCTCTGGTGGTTCTTTGCTCCAATAATTCTTATATATTCCATAAAAAATCTCCGTGAAGTTTCAAGTCATGTGGAGTCCAGAAAATATCCAGCTTTTTTCATGGCCTTCAGGTCCAGAATTCCAGTCTCCGGCCATTTCCCTCTTTGTGTAAATCTTGCAATTTAAGAGAGAAAGGGCATTAGGATTATATCTTAAAATGGAATAATGACCGAAAATAATATAAATAACAATAGGAAATCATGATGCAAAATGGACGTATCAGTATTGTATTCTAACTCATCCATGACTTACCCCCCCCCCCCCCGATATAAACCATAGCATCATCAAAACAAGCAAACTATGCAAGCAAAAACAGAATATGTCTAAAACAAAACAATCTATAATTATTAGAACCAAAACCATACTTCTGTGACTCCGACAATAATGAAAAATTAGGACAATCTGAACAATTTGTAGAGCAATACTGTGTAAAAATTTCATGAATTTATCACGTTTCGGTAAAAACCAAAAATCATGTATTGGGTGCAACATAATCTGTTTTGCACCTTATATCAATTCTACTATCATCCAAATCAATCCCAAAGGCTTTACTTGGCACAAACACTAATTAAAACATAAAAACACAATCATTATAGTAGCAATAATCATGTCAACACACTAAAACAGAAATTAAAACAAAATATATATAACTAATGGGTCGCCTCCCAACAAGCGTTATTGTTTTATGCCTCTAGCTAGGCATAATGCATAGTATCAAGTGTTGTCATCCAGTTCCTCAATTATGCAACCATGGTTCCTAGGTGTTTTAGCTTATAATTTATTAATGACCACGTTCCTAGGAACAAAGAGAGGAGGCTTGGTGATAGGTTCCTTTATTATGTCTATGAAATTGGGGCATACACTAATCATTTTAAGATCTCCACTCCCATTGCTAGAACTAGTACCCTTATTCTTAGGAACATACATAAACTTGCAATTCTTACTAGGAGAAGTCCTTCCAATATTTTTCACGGAAGAAAAGCGGAACCCAAATTATCAATAACTTCTTCCAACTTATCAATACTAGCGGGGTTTGCTCCATCCTCTTATTAATTATCGTCTCCTTCTCTTTTAATGTTTTCAAAGTAATTCCTACCTTTGATCCAAATTGAGTAATATGATTATGAATCAGTTTATCTAAATCCTCAATATGGTCTATGGTAGGCACTTTGTTTTCAATGATTTCTAGCCTTCGCATAACATGTTCCAAGGTCAACGTTGTTTCATTAATATTGATGGGTGGTGATCCTACTAGATTTTCCATGGCATTGAAAGCATCTGAATGACGACTCGTAAAGAAATTACCGCCGGTAATAGTATCAAGTACAAATCTATACCAAGTAGTAATACCCACATAGCAATTACGAAGAATAATATTGGTGGATTGCTTATGGGTTGATCTATTTTAAGCGTCGCAAATCCTATACGAAGCATCATTTAAATTTTCTCCTCCCCTTTGTTTAAAAATAAGCACTTCATTCTCGGGGGTACAAGGAACAAGAGAAGAACTAGTCATAATGGCAAGCAAGCAAATAGAAATATTTTTGTGTTTTTGATATTTTTAAGCAAGAAAATAGAAAAGAAAATAAAAAGTAGAACAAGTGAATGAAAATTTGTGTGAAGGAACCTGACCAGAATTTGATGATGTCTCCCCGACAACGGCGCAAGAAATTCTTCCTGCTACTTGTAAACTACGTTGAGATTTTCACCGAAGAGGAGAGGAGATGCAGTACAGTAGATATAAGTATTTCCGTCAGTGAGAACCAAGGTTATCGAACCAATAGGAGAATCAAGCAAACCCCCTTCTACAGCACCTACACACATAGAATCAAACATTTGCACCCAACGCGAGCAAGAGGGTTGTCAAGCCTCTTGAACTCGTTACTTGCAAGGATTAAATACTGATAGATAGATAATATCAATATAAAAAGTAAATAATAGAGAATAAATTGCAGCAAATAGTTTTGAGGTTTTAGTAATATGATTAAGTAGGCCCGGGGGCCATAGTTTTCGCTAGAGGCTTCTCTCTCAAACATAGCATACGGTGGGTAAACAAATTACTGGTGGGCAATTTACATAATATCGCATAGTTATGACATCTCATTCAAGGCAATGATCATGTATATATGCATCACGTCCGTAAACAAGTAGACCGACTCCTGCCAGCATCTACTACTATTACTCCATCATCATCATATACATGACTTGAGCATTCATTGTCATATTGCTTTGCATGATGATAATATAGCTAGCATGATATTTCCATGGCCTGTCCGTTTTTTGATATCTTTGCTATGCTAGAACATTGCACATCCTGGTACACTGCCAGAGGCATTCATATAGAGTCATCTTGTATATTTTTTTATCGAGTTGTGAGTAAATAAAAGTGTGATGATCATCATTATTAGAGCATTATCCCAGTGAGGAAAGGCTGATGGAGACTATGATTCCCCCACAAGTCGGGACGAGACTCCAAACGAAAAATAAAAAAATGGGGGAGGCCAAATGAGCCCACCACAAAAAAAAGAATGGGGGAGGCAAAAAAAAGCCCACCATGAAAAAATAAAAATAATGAAAAATGAGAGAAAAAGAGAGAAGGGGCAATGTTACTATCCTTTTACCACACTTGTGCTTCAAAGTAGCACCATGTTCTTCATATAGAGAGTCTCCTGAGATGTCATTTTCATATACTAATGGGAATTTTTCGTTATAGAACTTGGCTTGTATATTCCGATGAAGAACTTCCTCAAATGCCCGAGGTCTTCATGAGAAAGCAAGTTGGATGCACACCCACTTAGTTTCGTTTGATCTTTCATACACTTATAGCTCTTAGTGCATCCGTTGCATGGCAATCTCTACTCCTCGCATTGATATCGATTGATGGGCATCTCCATAACTCATTGATCCGCCGAGTTGATGCGAGCCTTTCTTACTTTTTGACTTCTCCTATTGATCTACACCATATTCTATTCCACCCGTAGTGTTATGTCCATGGCTCACACTCATGTATTGAGTGTAGTTGAAAATACTGAAGCGCATGAAATAGTATGAACCAAATGCCTGACTTCACACTGGGGTGATCATGATTTGGGCTTGTGTTAGGAAGACGAAGTCATGCCATGCTTACATGATTAAATGTCTAGGGATAATGTTCTTTAGCATCGTTTGTTTTGAAGGACATAACTGTTTGTTAGTAAACCTGAGTATGTATTTATTTTTGTCAAATGATAGACTATTGCCTTGAATCACTCGTATCTTAATATTCATGCAATGATTAGATTATAGGATCAAGATTATTCTAGGTAACATTTCACATCAAAATTATAGAATTAAGCTTGGGGATGCTGATACGTCTCCGTCGTACCTATAATTTTTGATTGTTTCATTTTAATATTCTAAAACTTTCATATACTTTTGGCAATATTTTATATTATTTTTGGGACTAACATATTGATCCAGTGCCCAGTGTCAATTCCTGTTTTTTGCATGTTTTTTGTTTCGTGGAAAATCCATATCAAACGAAGTCCAAACGCGACAAAATTTTACGGAGATTTATTTTGGAATATATGTCATTTTTGGGAAGAAGAATCAACGCAAGACGGTGCCCGAGGTGGCCAGAAGGCAACAGGGCGTGGCCGGGGGGTAGGACGCTCCGTGTTGCCTTGTTACTCCCTCGTAAGTCGGTTGAAGCCCTTCTTTCGCCGCAGATAATTTCCCAAGAAAATTCTCCTCAAAATTTCAGCCCAATCGGAGTTATGGATCTCCGGAAATATAGAAAACGATGAAGGGGTCCGAAAACAGACGCGAAATAGAAGAGAAACAGAGAGAGGGAGATCCAATCTCGGAGGGGCTCCTGCCCTCCGGAAGCCATGCCAGCCATTTACTAGAGGGGAAACTCTCCTTCCATCTAGTGGGGAGGCCAAGCAAGAAGAAGAAGAAGGAGGGGGGCTCTCTCCCCCTCTCTTTTGGTGGCGCCGGAGCGCCGCAGAGGGAACCATCGTGATGGTGAACTACACCAACAACTTTGTCGCCGTCACCACCAACTCTCTCCCCCTCTATGCAGCGGTGTAACACATCTTTTTTCCGCTGTAATCTCTACTTAAACATGGTGCTTAATGCTATATATTATTACCCAATGATGTGTGGCTATACCACGCCGTTGTTTGTCTCCTCCACACGGCTTCTGCACTGTGAGCCTGGCGACAATTTTATTTTTACTTATTCAAGAAGTTGCCTTGTCCATTCCAAATAGGTCGCTCGCATTAGATACACTAGAAAACATGCACGTGCATTGCAACGGGTGAAAACAGCCCCTGCATGCCCTTACCCACTCTGTGCAAGGCTAAAGACATCACAAATACCTCATCCTCATGTCCACATCATAACATAATAAACATGCGCTTGTCCTCTTTGCCGTCCTCATCGTCGATGGTCGCAGTACCAGTTGTCACTAATCAAGGTTAGCCATGTCCAATAGCTGGATCACTGAGTCTCCTTCGCGTCTGACGAGATCAAGAGCGTTGAGAAAATATATATTTTATCATCCGGCTAATATAATAGGTAAAATCATAATATATATGTCTTGTTATCATGTAAATTTAATAGTTTGTGTCACATAGACCATGAAACATTAGTTGGACTCCTCATGCATTGAAACGGATGCCACTGGGAGGCTGGTTGTACGTGAAGACGCGATGAAGAAAAAGATTCCTTCCATATCCCTAATTTAATAAATTGAACTAAAACAATGCAACTATGGGCATATTTTAAAAATTCACCTAGTTTTATTAGTAGGTATAGATTAAAAAACATTAGCTACAATACCTCTCAGTTTTACAAAAATCTTAATGATTTGATAAAATGTTTGTATTTTCTAATCAAAGTTAAAAAAATGTGTTCTTAGAAAATGCTCGCAAATTCGGAAAAATAACTTTCACTATAGTACCTGCTAGTTTAAAAAAACGTTTGAGTTAATTTTTTTATTTACAATTTTGCAAAATATTCGTGTTCTAAAATATATTACCTTTTTCCAAGGAAATCCTTTTGCTCTTAGTATGTGGTGCGACTGTTGGCTCAATTTAACATGTCGCGCTGCTATTTAAACAAAAGTTCTTGTTTAGTATAGTGGCTAGCGGTTGTTGGTGTCCAACATGAGCGCTGAGTTCGATTCCTGATGGTGCATTATTTTATTCTGTTTCTTGGATAGTTTGCCCTAATGGGCCGACCCCGTGCGCGCACCGCGCGATCTTTTTCAGTCGTGCACCTCGCGATCCCTCTATGCTGAATACAGGTAGGCCCACAAATCACCTTTTTCTATGCGACCTTATCCTCTCAACCGTTCGTCCTCGTCCCTTCCTTCTTCCTCGCAGTTCCGTCAGTCGCGAGATGTTGGCCGCATCGGAAGCCGTCGCGCGGTCCCGCCGCCGCTGCCGTGGGTTGCCGATAGTGTCCGGCGAGGAGGAGCGGCTCCTCGTGTGGGTGTGTCGCCGGTCACGCGCGCGGAGACGGACGGTTACCAGCTCCGGAGGAAGAAGGCCAGGGCTGGGCATTGGGCAGTCCGAGCGCGAGGCGGCGAGGGTGGACAAGCTCAAGCGCAAGCAGGGCCGGGTTGTCCGATGTTTCAAGGGAGAGATTGTCCAGTTTGTACACGAAGTGCATCCAGTTTTTCCCGTAACCCTCTCAACTTTTTAGCACATGCTATGTGGTGAAATTATGATACCATGCCAACTTTCAACCATTTCAGAGTTCATTTGCAGTGCTTTTCAATTCAGGGTCATTTTAGCTCAAAATAAATCATGAAATGCATGAAAAATAGCAAATGAAGTCAGAAAAGGTTTGAAAAGTGATGATGTGGCTTTGAATGGTGCATATTGAATGCAGAAAAGTCTTGAGTTCAAATATGTTTAAAAATTGAATTCCTTTTGTAATAGACGAGTTTTCGTCGGAAACCCTGATACTTCGAAAGAGATTGTCCAGTTTGTACACGAAGTGCATCCAGTTTTTCCTGTAACCCTCTCAACTTTTTAGCACATGCTATGTGGGTGAAATTATGATACCATGCCAACTTTCAACCATTTCAGAGTTCATTTGCAATGCTTTTCAATTCAGGGTCATTTTAGCTCAAAATAAATCATGAAATGCATGAAAAATAGCAAATGAAGTCAGAAAAGGGTTGAAAAGTGATGATGTGGCTTTGAATGGTGCATATTGAATGCAAAAAAAGTCTTGAGTTAAAATATGTTTAAAAATTTGAAATCCTTTTGTAATAGACGAGTTTTCGTCCAAAACCCTGATACTTCGAAAGAGATTGTCCAGTTTGTACACGAAGTGCATCCAGTTTTTCCTGTAACCCTCTCAACTTTTTAGCACATGCTATGTGGGTCAAATTATGATACCATGCCAACTTTCAACCATTTCAGAGTTCATTTGCAGTGCTTTTCAATTCAGGGTCATTTTAGCTCAAAATAAATCATGAAATGCATGAAAAATAGCAAATGAAGTCAGAAAAGGGTTGAAAAGTGATGATGTGGCTTTGAATGGTGCATATTGAATGCAGAAAAAGTCTTGAGTTAAAATATGTTTAAAAAATTGAAATCCCTTTGTAATAAACGTGTTTTCGTCCGATCAAAGTTATTTAACTTGTACTATATAAAATTTATGCAACTAAAATTATCAAAGTTATTTTTGTTAAAAACTTTAATAGCAAAAAGAATATTCATAAAGTATTTTCTGTTAAGAACTTTTAATATGCAAAAAATAACATAAAAAATAGCAAAAGTAAAAATAGATGCGAATTTATAGAGAAAATTCAAACTAAATTCAAAGTGCTGAAATTCAACCTAAATTCAGCACTTTAAATTTAGGTTGAATTTCAGCACTTTGAATTTCGGTTGAATTTTCTCTATAAATTCGCATCTATTTTCACGTAGTAGGCTCCACGGAGCAGAAAGAGGTAGGTTAGGCCCACAGGCCTGCTTTAGAGAGGAGCTCAACGTTGCAGCCGCGGCGGGGCTTATAAACAGGTCCGGGCGCCCTTCGCTTGGCGAGGTGGGACTAAACATCCACCGCACCGTGGCTGTGCCAGGCACAGGCCTTTGGTCCCGGTTGGTGGCTCGAACCAGGACCAATGCCACCCTTTCGTCCCGGTTGGTGCCACCAACCGGGACCAATGCTGCCCTTTAGTCCCGGTTGGTGCCACCAACCGGGACCAAAGGTCTGTGCTTCCCGCCCTTTGGGCTGCTAAAATTGACCTTTAGTCCCGGTTGGAGCCACCAACCGGGACTAAAGGGTTGGGTATATAAGCAGGGACATAGGAATTTTTCAGATTTCATCTGTAGTTGCCCCCGACGACGCCGAGCACATCGACGCCGCCAGGCTGCCCGAGCTCGCCGTCGATGCCCTCGCCGCCCTCTGCCCCGTCGACGCTGTCAGGCTGCTCCACCTCGCCGTCGACGCCCTCGCCGACGCCCTCAACGCCGCCCCTGCCCCGACGCCGCCCCCAGTGAGCTCCGGCCTTCCCCTGCGCTGCCGCCACCCCTGCCCTGCCGCCGCCGCCCCTGCCCGCCGCCGCCGCCGCCCTACCCTGCGCTGCCGCCGCCCCGACCCGACTCCGTCGCCGCTCGTCGCCGTCGCCGCCCTGACCCGACGCCGTCGCCACTCTCCTCGTCAGCCCCCCCGGTGAGCTCCCCAAATCCTGTTAGATGTTCATGTTCAGTTTCAGTTTTAGTTTAATTTAGTTTGTTTAGTTTAGTTTAGTTTGTTTAGTTTAGTTTAGTTTTAGTTGTTTTATGTTCAGTTTCAGTTAATTTAGTTTTAGTTTTGTTAGATGTTCAGTTTTAGTTGTTGAATTAGTTTTAGTTGTTTTAGTTGTTTAGTTTTAGTTTTAGTTGTTTTAGTTGTTTAGTTTTAGTTTTAGATGTTCAGTTTCAGTTAATTTAGTTGTTTTATGTTTTAGTTGTTTTAGTTGTTTAGTTTTTTTTATGTTTTAGTTGTTTTAGTTGGAAATAATGTAGTATCGTCGGTCGTCGGTGACGCGATATCGAGGAGTCCCCGACGATCGTCGGTGAGGGAGCGAGAGTCCCCGACGATATCGACGATTTTATATTAGGCTATATGTATAATTAGATGTTTAAATGTTTAGTTGCATAGCGTAGCCGTTGAGTCGACGATGCCCGGCCAGCATCCTCGTCGTCGACTCGGTGGCAACCACGTGCTTGAGAGGCGTCATGTCTGGGACTGGGCTCCGCCGGGCTGGCACTGGGAGGTGCTGCCTTCCGGGGCGCCTAGCTTGGTGAGGAATCAGGGTCCCGTCGTCGACCCGGAGGTTCTTTGGTGGCGGTCGCGTGGACCACTGTCGGTGCAGAGGGAGCCGGCCCCCGCGGAGGTGGTACGTCGCCGTGTCAGGGAGGAGGACGAGCACGTCCGACGCTACATGGCTGCGTTGGACGCCAGGTTCTCCAATACCTGGCAGGTTCTTCAGGGATCTCACCCGAGCTATGATCCTGTCATAGTTCCTTCTCTTTGGGTGTCCACCGCCTGCGCCGCGAGACGTCAACCTGATCTGTATTAGTGATATTATATAATAATATTCGAGATGTATTAGCGATACTATTCGATGATGTATTAGCGATACTATTCGATGATGTATTAGTGATATTATATGATCGTATTGTTGCATTGCCTTGTATTGATTTGCATATCTCATGTTTGTATATTGCCATGTTGTAATATTTGCAGAAACTATGGATCACAGAGACTTAGAAAAAGAACAGTTGTTGGGGGATATAATCCTCGCCAGAGGTGATCCCTTGTCGTATCTCAACGACACCGATTGTCAGGAAGGAGAGGATGACGGCTCCGGTGATCCAACAATGGAGGAGGAAGGAGATCATGATGGCTCCGGTGACTGAATGGCGGAGGAAGGAGATCATGATCACGGCTCCGGTGACCGAACGGAGGAGGGAGCCTCAACTGTTGCAAAGTCCGACGAGGTAAGGAGACGAGGCCCGAAGAAAAGGTTGCGCTCGGATGAAAGGTTCACGATCACAGAAGTCCCGAAAGATGGCCAACTGATTGCTCCCAAGCGGACCAAGGACGCATTTGTACATCAGTGTGGAGTTGTTGTTAGGGACTATGTCTCGATCAGCACCCAGCAATGGAATAAGAATAATAAGGACCCTGAAGTTTCTTATGTCCATGATAGACTGAAAGATGATCTTTGGACCGAGCTGATGACAAATTTCAGCCTACCGCGAGAGGAGGATCCGAATAACCCAGTTATAGAGCGAAAGGTCAAGGCGTTTGCTCTTAAGAAGATGGCACAACTATGGAGGAACTGGAAGAAAGAGTTGAACACAATGTTTGTCGAGAAAGATGAGACTCCGGAATTCATCGGTCGATATGAGAAGATAAGAGATCAATGGCCCGAATTTGTGGCCTACAAGAAATCGGAGAAGGGTAAGAAAAGGTCACTGACAAACAAGAAAAATGCTGCAAAGAAGAAGTATCACCATCACACGGGGTCAAGTGGCTACTACAAAGCCCGGCCGTTGTGGGACAAAGCTGAGCAAGACCTGCTTGCTAAGAATGTCCAACCAGCGACATTGCACTGGCCAGATCGTTCAAGGACTTGGTTCTTCGGGGTTGGGGGAACTTTGGACCCGGAAACAGGGGAGTGTGTTTGGACGGACAAGCAACTTGCAATACCCTTCCGGAAGCTTCAGGCAGCGCAAGAAGGGACGTTCATTCCCGACAGAGTGAAGGACGAGCTGACAGAGGCCCTAGGGAATCCTGAACACCCTGGACGAACAAGAGGCACATCAGGCTCCGTTCCGTGGGTGCATGGGTTTCCCGACAGCGATGTCGGGGGGATGACCCCCGGGTACCCCAAAGACGGCGAGTCAGACGGGGTGCCCGCCCGCCCGGGCTGGCTGCTCCACCCGGCCGGCTGCCTAGCTGACTGTCGGCTGCCCCAGCCAGCCGGCTGCCGGCTGCGCTAGCCAGCCGGCTGCCGGCTGCGCTAGCCAGCCGGCTGCCCGGAGTCAACCGCAACATCACATCCAACCCAACATGGACGAGACGGACGTACCCGGCACTGTTGAGCAATAGTGGCGCACTATAGCCTGCATCACGCGTCACCTCGCTTGACATCTAGAATAGTGTAGTTGGTGGGTGGGCCACCACCCACCATGCCCATGCCCACACTATAAAAGGGCACCAAGCCCTCCACTCATCACTCACTCTCACGGCCACGAGGCTCTAGGCCATCATGCCTCACTGGCTCACACGCACATATATGATACAGTGAGCTCTCATCTACTGCTATCTCCTCTAATACAGCTCCAGGAGCAACCATGTACCAGATATACCACATATATACAGATATGCAGGAGTAGGGGTATTATCTCTTCGGAGAGCCCCGAACCTGGTAAACCACCGCGTGCTGTTGCCCTATCCCGTCCCGGATCTCCACTGCAGTCTTGCTCTCACCTCTAAAGCCACCCCATGGCATCTGCCGTCTCGGTGCACCCCCCGTGAGAAAACGATGACAGTTGGCGCCCACCGTGGGGCTTGTTGCTGCTGGAATCGCGGTCCGGGCGGGACCCTTTTCGTCTCCACCACCGCGGCGTCTCCGCCGTCCCTCCGCCGGCGTTCAGCCCCGGGGCCGCGTGCCCCGCGCCGCGTCTCGCTCCGGTGCGGTCGTCCACGCGTCCCACGGCCGCCCCGGCCGTGCGCCCGCGGCGCCCTGCCGCTCGTCCACGCCCACAGCCGCTGCCGACGCGGCTCGTCGCCGCTCCGGCCGCGCGCCCGCGGCCCTCACGCCGCTGCGACTCGCAGTCGGTCTGCTCCTCCACCTCGCATCGCCAGGAGAGATCTCCGCTCGATCCACATCTCAAGCTGCCAAAATTTCCCCGCCGCCGCCTCCTCTGCTTCGTCCAGGACGCAGGCGCCCGATGTCCCGCGGCCAGATCTCCGCCCGTCGCGCGCGCACCTGCGGTCCCCACCGCAGCCGCGAGAAGCTCGTGCCCGAGTTCCTTCCCGGGAACCTCTCCACGACGGTGAGCCACCTGCGCCACCGGAGCTCCCGCCGTGCGCCTCCTCCTCGTCCCAGCGGCGCCTCCGCTCCCACGTCCGTCCCGTGCGTGCGGCACGACGCGGGCAAGCAGCGTGTCCTCCCTCCGCGCGCATCTCCCCCGCGAGTTCGCCGGCTCGCCGCCCGCACCACCACGGCCGAGCCGGCCGCCTGCTAGCTCCACCTCCTCACTGCTCCGGCTCGGCGTGCCGGCCGCCTCCCGCCCTCGTCCGCCTCGCGCCGTCTCACATCCGGCCGCTCTGGCCGCGGCGCCTCCCGCGCCGGCTCCTCCGCGCGCCCGCGCCGGCTGGAATCGTGGGGGCGCTACGGTCGCGTCCGCCTCGCGCCGTCTCTGGGTCCCGCGCGCCCGTGCCCACCGGCTCTGTCGCCGCGCGTTCGCGCCGCTCGCCGAGTGCGAGCCCGCGCCCTCCCGCGTGCTCATGGCCGTCACCACACCCCGCGGCCGACCGCCGCTCGGCCCTCGTCGCCTACTCCGCTACCAACTGCGCCGGCCAGCTACGCCTCCGACCGCGGCCGGGTGCTCCGCCCGCTCGCCGGCTCTGCCCCGCCAGGGCTGCGCCCCTACCGGCTGGGCCGCGCGCGCCGGCGGCCGGCTGCGCCCCGCCCCGGCCGGCTGCTCCCTCGCTGCCCCGCCTCCGACCGTGGCCGGGTGCTCCGCCCGCTCGCCGGCTCTGCCCCGCCCGGGCTGCGTCCCTGCTGGCTGCGCCGCGTGCGCCGGCGGCCGGCTGCGCCCCGCCCCGACCGGCTGCTCCCTCGCTGCCCCGCCTCCGGCTTCGCCCCCGTGTGCCGGCTGCCACAAGAGAAAAGACGGGCCGGCTGAAAAAAAGAAAGAGTTGCAGCCGTGTAAAAAAAAAAGGAGAAACGTATACGTACATGCTTCGTACGTACGTGAATGCATGCCCGGGCCGCATGCACGGCGGCATGCATGGCCGGTTGCCCCACAGCGTCCGTCGCCGGCTGCAGCGTGCATGGCCGGCTGCTGCCTGACCCGCTGTCCAGCCGGTCGCCCGCGTCCGGCTCCGTCCCATCAAGCCAGCTGGCTGCGTCCGGCTCCGCTCCTCAGGCGTCGCCCGGCAACGACCGCCTCCGACACCCGGCTGTCCGACCGGCTCGAGCGTTCCTCGATCGCCCGGAGGCTCGGGCCGCCTGATGGAGGACACCTCCGACTCCGACTCGTTTGCGCCAAAAGCAATGTGAGCTCCCATCCGCGTGTCTTTGCGTCGCACTCGAAAACAGACAACCCCGAGCGACTCTTGGGGCTATCTCCGCATTTTTTCTCAGCTGCTTTGCTGTTCGCCCCGGGCCCAGCTAGCTTCGGCCCGAAGGCTGGCCGATTGGCCTGAGATGTTCATTCCCGCAGACGGCCTAGTAACGTGTACAGTACCAAAGGCCCACTCTTCGTCTCAGCTACAGACCGCAGCGCGGTTGTCCGGCTAGCAAGAGCAAAAGCCAGAGGTCACCCCACGCGAAAAACGTCCGGGAGGAAACGGTTCGGGCGACCCAGCCGTTTGCTTTATGACTATCTGCTCAGTTAAATTCGCTCCCCGGAGTCCGAGTACTGTACGCTCCGTTCCGCGGTCCCACTCTCAGCCACAGACCGGCTCCCGGCTGTCCGGCTAGCGAGAGCACAAGCCAAAAAGCGGAGGGGACATGAAACTGACAAAGGGGGCTCGGACGAAACCGAGTTGATATTCCCTCTGCATGAAACTAAAACTGCTAAAACCAAAACATTCGATATATCTGCACTTGCTAACTTTGTCTTTTGCATGATCATTTCCGTGGGGAAACCCCCCTCCTCGCCCGGAGGCTCGAAGGCTACACCCAGCGGGTGTGCCGGGCGCGCCGGCACGCATCGCTGGGAAAGCGCCACGCCGGCCACAGGCCCGCGACTGGCTGCCTCTGCTACATCGACAACTAAAACCCTCCGCCCGACTCTTCGAGTCGCCCGGAGGCTCGGAGGCTACACCCAGTGGGTGCGCTGGCGCGCCCCCACTAGAAGCAAGCCGCGCCGGCTGCAGCCCGTAGTCGGCTGTCATCGACAACATCAGTCGGCGGACTCCGCGTCCCCGCCCGACAGCATCAGTCGGCGGACTCCGCGTCCATGCCCGACAGCATCAGTCGGCGGACTCCGCGTCCGCGCCCGACAGCACCAGTCGGCGGACTCCGCGTCCGCGCCCGACAGCATCAGCCAGCGGACTCCGCGTCCGCGCCCGGCGGCGCGCCCAGCTGCCGGCGGACTCCGCGTCCGCGCCCGGCAGGGCCTCGCGCCCAGCAGCCGGTGGACCCCGCGTCCGCGCCCGGCAGGGCCCCGCGCCCACCAGCGGGCGTCCGCGCCTGGCGGTGCTTCACGCCCGTCAGACGGCACAGACCTCACAAGACAAGACAAAGCAGCTGAAACCCTCCGCTCGACTCTTCGAGTCGCCCGGAGGCTCGGAGGCTACACCCAGCGGGTGCGCTGGCGCGCCCCCGCTGGAAGCAAGCCGCTCCGGCTGCACGCCCGTAGCCGGCCATCATCAACAACTTCTGCAACAACAACGACGACTGCAAAAACCCTCCGCCCGACTCTTCGAGTCGCCCAAAGGCTCGGAGGCTACTGTCGGGGGGATGACCCCCGGGTACCCCAAAGACGGCGAGTCAGACGGGGTGCCCGCCCGCCCGGGCCGGCTGCTCCACCCGGCCGGCTGCCTAGCTGACTGTCGGCTGCCCCAGCCAGCCGGCTGCCCGGAGTCAACCGCGACATCACATCCGACCCGACACGGACGAGACAGACGTACCCGGCACTGTTGAGCAATAGTGGCGCACTATAGCCTGCATCACGCGTCACCTCGCTTGACATCTGGAATAGTGTAGTTGGTGGGTGGGCCACCACCCACCATGCCCATGCCCACACTATAAAAAGGGCACCAAGCCCTCCACTCATCACTCACTCTCACGGGCTCACTCTCACGGGCTCACTCTCACGGCCACGAGGCTCTAGGCCATCATGCCTCACTGGCTCACACGCACATATATGATACAGTGAGCTCTCATCTACTGCTATCTCCTCTAATATAGCTCCAGGAGCAACCATGTACCAGATATACCACATATATACAGATATGCAGGAGTAGGGGTATTATCTCTTCGGAGAGCCCCGAACCTGGGTAAACCATCGCGTGTTGTTGCCCTATCCCGTCCCGGATCTCCACTGCAGCCTTGCTCTCACCTCTTAAGCCACCCCATGGCATCTTCCGTCTCGGTGCACCCCCCGTGAGAAAACGACGACAAGTGGTGGTTATAGAAGCCGAGAGAGAAAGAGGAAACAGGAAGCAAGCGAAATGCAGAAGCTCAGTGCAAGATTAGCAAAACTAGAGGAACTTGAGAGCCAGCGAGCTACCGGCCAACCATCTGAGCGGCACGAAGATCCTTCCTTCGACGCTGCCCCAGAAGCTACCCCACCATCTCAGCGGAGAAGCAGCGTGGCTTCCACGAAGCTCGTTCAGCCTGATTTCACGGCTCCTCGCTACCCCGTGGATAGTATCACGGAGGCTGAACATTGCGAGCTAATGACGAAATGCCAGAACCTGACCTTGAAGGCGGCGGTCGGCTCTGTTGTACCTCCTCGAGCTGAGGGAACTTTCCATTGCCGTCCGATTCCACATGGCTATGCTGTTGTGACGGTGGATGAAGTAATGGATGGATTTGACGGGCTGGAGCTTGACAACCCTACATGTGAAGAGGATATTATTCTTCTTGAAAATGCTTTGAGGAGTACCTGTCTATGGAGAAAGGAGTACATCAAGTTTCCAAACTGGACGCCTCAGCAGACTCAGCCTCCTCCGGCGTGTCAGGGCACTCCGCCTCCTCCTTCGCCTCCTCCGGCGTGTCAGGGCACTCCGCCTCCTCCTCCTCCTCCTCCGACGCGTCAGGGCACTCCGCCTCCTCCGGCGCGTCAGCAATGGCGGAAGAAAGACGCCGCCGCTTCGGCGGCTAGCAATACAATAGGCGGGAAGAAATACAAATTTGGTCCAAGCCTCAAGCCTCTTCCAAAGTTACCATATGAGAGGACTGACAAGGAAAACGCTGAAATCAGTGAAGCCGAAGTGAAGGCCCATTTTGCATGGAAACGTCCACCTCCGAAGGAAACGGTAGATCCGGTGAAAGGGAAGCGCACTCTGGATGCCCTGAAGCGACCACCACCGCCTCCGCGGCAATCCAACTATGACCGCATAATTACAAAGACATATGATGAAGCGCAGCGGTCGGGAAGTACTTCTAGTGCTGCAAGAGAAAAAAACGAAGAAGTCGGAAAACAATTCCCCAGCTCGGCGAACAGGAGAAGCAATCGTGCCCCTCGCTAAAGGTGTCTAGCGATATCGCTAATCATCCGGTGCTACTGCCCGGTACCACTCTTGGTGATTACGTGAGCGATGATGTACAGTTTGAAACGGCTGAGGTAGTAGTAGCAGAGGACTTTAGATACGAGCACGGGAAGCCTCTCGTCAAACCTGATCATCCTCATCTAACAACGATGATGCAAAAATTGCATGAGTGGTACATGGAAACCTGCAGGAAGTCTGGGACCGACAGTTTGATGGTCGGAATTAAAAAAGAGCACGACTTCATTGGAGTCGACCTGATGCCTGTTGAATTTGAGGAGTTATTTCAGTTATTCAATCAAGAGGCCCTCGACAAACAACTCATGACTTGCTACTGTCTGTAAGTATTACTTCTATAATTAAGTCTCTAGCTCAGCTCGTTCATTGCATGTATATATAGTTATCCTCACTATATTATGCAGATTGAAGATGGTCGAATGCAAAAAAGAACAAATCTATGACATTGGGTTCATTAGCCCAAATACCGTAAATGAATGGTCGGTACAAAAGGAAGCCAAAGATACCGAGGAGAACTTGCTAGAATCGTTCCTTAGACATCAAAACAAAAGGGAAATACTCTTTCCTTACAACTTCAAGTGAGTGTTACTGTCTTGTGCATATTCGGTTTCGCTTACTCGAGGTTAAGTAATGTAATTGATGAGTTATGCGTGCGCAGGTTCCACTATATTCTGCTATCCATTAATCTTGACGGGGCATTAGTAACTGTCTTAGACTCGAGACGTAAAGATCCCGAGTATTATGCGGACATGACTGCAATGCTCCAGAAGTAAGTTCAATCAATACCGGGACCATATCGGCAACTTTCGTTCATTTCCTGATATCAAGTAATCATTTTCTTTGCCGGGCAGGGTTTGGAAAAAGTTCACCACTATGGTTCCGGGTCTGAAGAAGGAGCTGCGATTTACACACCCCAAAGTAAGTGGTACTAGCTAGTTCCGCGCATCTCTCATTGATTCTAGTTTCATCAATACCATTATCATGCTTGCTTATTGTTGGAAATATGCCCTAGAGGCAATAATAAATTGGTTATTATTATATTTCCTTATTCATGATAATCGTTTATTATCGATGCTATAATTGTATTGATTGGAAACTCAAATACATGTGTGGGTACATAGACAACACTGTGTCCCTAGTAAGCCTCTAGTTGACTAGCTCGTTGATCAAAGATGGTTAAGGTTTCCTAGCCATTGACATGAGATGTCATTTGATAACGGGATCACATCATTAGGAGAATGATGTGATGGACAAGACCCAAACTGTAAACGTAGCATTTGATCGTGTCAGTTTATTGCTATTGTTTTCTGCATGTCAAGTATCTGTTCCTTTGACCATGAGATCATGCAACTCACTAACACCGGAGGAATACCTTGTGTGTATCAAACGTCGCAACGTAACTGGGTGACTATAAAGGTGCTCTACAGGTATCTCCGAGGGTGTCTGTTGGGTTGGCATGGATCAAGACTGGGATTTGTTACTCCGTATGACGGAGAGGTATCTCAGGGCCCACTCGGTAATACAACATCACAATGAGCCTTGCAAGCAATGTGACTAAAGTGTTAGCCACGAGATCTTGTATTACGGAACGAGTAAAGAGACTTGCCGGTAACGAGATTGAACTAGGTATAGTGATACCGACGATCGAATCTCGGGCAAGTAACATACCGAAGAACAAAGGGAACAGCATACGGGATTAACTGAATCCTTGACATAGAGGTTCGACCGATAAAGATCTTCGTAGAATATGTAGGAGCCAATATGGGCATCCAGGTCCCGCTATTGGTTATTGGCCGTAGAGGTGTCTCGGTCATGTCTACATAGTTCTCGAACCCGCAGGGTCTACACACTTAACGTTTGGTGACGATTAGTATAATTGAGTTATTATGTTGGTGACCGAAAGTTGTTCGGAGTCCCGGATAAGATCCCGGACATGACGAGGATCTCCGGAATAGTCCGGAGGTAAAGATTGATATATGTGATAATAGTGTTTTGATCTCTGGAAGGGTTCCGGAGTTCACCGGAAGGGGGTTCCGGATGTTTACCGAAGTGTTCGGGTGCAGCAACACTTTATATGAGCCAAAGGGATAAAGCCCACAAGGTATTGGAAAGTGCAAAAGTAGTTTTGCTGCCGCGTAAGCGGTACTACCGCTTGGTGAAGCGGTACTACCGCCGGAGCGGTACTACCGCTTGTGTGAAGCGGTACTACCGCCCAAGCGGTACTACCGCTTGTGTGAAGCGGTACTACCGCTTGTGCGCGGCTGTGCACGGTTCGGCAGGGATCCGAGTTGGACTCTTTCCCTGCGGGCCAAACCGACCTTGTGCGGGCAAAACCGACCCGGAGGAGGCTTTTACTCCAAGTTTAGACCCCAAGGCTCAACATATAAATAGAGGGGCAGGGCTAGCACACGGGACACATCAGGATTTCCCAAGCCGTGTGCCGGCAACCCTAGCCCTCTAGTTCCTCCGTCATAATCTCCGTAGCGCTTGGCGAAGCCCTGCAGAGATTGTTCCTCACCACCATCACCACGCCGTCGTGCTGCTGGAACTCAACCACTACTTCACCATCGCTCGCTGGATCGAGGAGGTGAAGGCGTCATCAAGCCGTACGTGTGTTGAACGCGGAGGTGCCGTCCGTTCGGCACTAGATCGGAAGGATCGTGATTGGATCGCGGGACGCTCGGCGATTTGGATCGCGAAGACGTTCGACTACATCAACCGCGTTTATTAACGCTTCCGCTTAGCGATCTACAAGGGTATGTAGATTCACTCTCCCTCTCGTAGATGCTCATCACCATGGATAGATCTTATGTGTGCGTAGGAAAATTTTTGTTTCCCATGCAACGTTCCCCAACAGTGGCATCATGAGCTAGGTCTATGCGTAGATGAGATCTCGAGTAGAACACAAACGAGTTGTGGGCGTGGGTGTATACATATTGCTTGCCGTTACTAGTTGATACTTGATTCAGCGGCATTGTGAGATGAAGCGGCCCGGACCGACATTACGCGTACGCTTACGCGAGACTGGTTTTACCGCTGCGTGCACTTGTTGCATAAAGGTGACTGGCGGGTGTCTGTCTCTCTCACTTTAGTTGAATCGGTTCAATGAAGAGGGTTCTTTTAGAAGATCAAAAAGCAATCACTACACCACGTTGTGGTTTTGCGTAGGTAAGAACGGTTCTTGCAAACCCGTAGCAGCCACGTAAAATTTGCAACAACAATTAGAGGACGTCTAACTTGTTTTTGCAGGGTATGTTGTGATGTGATATGGCCAATTACATGATGAGATATATGTGATGTATGAGATGATCATGTTTTGTATAGAATATCACGACTTGCATGTCGATGAGTACGGCAACTGGCAGGAGCCATAGAGTTGTCTTTAATTATTGTATGACCTGCGTGTCAATCATTAAGCGCTATGTAATGCTTTACTTTATCGCTAAACGTTAGCTATAGTCGTGGAAGCAACAGTCAGCGCGACAACCTTATGGCGACACGTTGATGGAGATCAAGATGATGGAGATCATGGTGTCATGCCGGTGACGATGGAGATCATGCCGGTGCTTTGGAGATGGAGATCAAAAGCACAAGTTCATGGCCATATCATGTCACTTATGATTTGCATGTGATGTTAATCCTTTTATGCATCTTATTTTGCTTAGGACGACGGTAGCATTATAAGGTGATCCCTCACTTAAATTTCAAGATAAATTGTGTTCTCCCCAAGTGTGCACCGTTGCGAAAGTTCGTCGTTTCGAGACACGCCGTGATGATCGGGTGTGATAGACTCTACGTTCGCATACAACGGGTGTAAGCCATGTTACACGTGCGGAACACTCGGGTTAAACTTGACGAGCCTAGCATGTACAGACATGGCCTCGGAACACAAGAGACCGAAAGGTCGAACATGAGTCATATAGTAGATATGATCAACATGAAGATGTTCACCATTGAAACCACCTCAACTCACGTGATGATCGGACTTGAGTTGGTGGATTTGGATCATGTAACACTCGAATGATCGGAGGGATGTCAATTTGAGTGGGAGTTTTTTAAATATGATTAACTAAACTCATTATCTAAGAACAATAGTCTAAGTTGTCTTTGCTATATTTATGTTGTAGATCATGGCTCGCGCAGTAGCACCCCTGAATTTTAATGCGTTCCTAGAGAAAGCTAAGTTGAAAGATGATGGAAGTAACTTTGTGGACTGGGCCCGTAATCTAAGGATTATCCTTACGGCTTCCCAGAAGGCTTATGTCCTTGATGCACCGCTTGGTGATCCACCCGCTCCAGTTGAGTCTCTAGACGTTGTGAACGCCTGGCAGGCTCGTTCTGATGATTACTCAATAGTTCAATGTGCAATGTTGTATGGCTTAGAACCGGGACTTCAAAGACGTTTTGAACGTCATGGAGCATATGAGATGTTCCAGGAATTGAAGTTTATCTTTCAGAAGAATGCCCGGATCGAGAGATATGAGATCTCCGATAAGTTCTATGCTTGCAAGATGGAGGAGAACGGGTCTATCAGTGATCACGTGCTCAGAATGTCTGGGTACTCCACCCGTCTGGCTGAGTTAGGGATGCCCCTTCCGCCAGAGGCTATCACTGACAGAGTTCTTCAATCATTGCCACCTAGCTACAAGAGCTTCGTGTTGAACTATAACATGCACGGGATGAACAAGTCAGTCGCCGAGCTGTTTGCGATGCTGAAAGCCGCTGAGTCTGAAATTCAGAAGGAGCATCAAGTGTTGATGGTCAATAAAACCACTAGTTTCAAGAAAAATGGCAAGGGTAAGAAGGGTAACTCCAAGAAGAGTGGCAAAGCAGTTGCTCCTCTCGTGAAGAAACCCAAGGCTGGACCCAAACCAGAAACTGTGTGTTTTCATTGCAAGGGAACTGGACACTGGAAGCGGAATTGCCCCAAGTATTTGGCTGACAAGAAGGCGGCCAACAACAAACAAGGTATATATGATATACATGTTATTGATGTGTACCTTACCAACTCTCGTTGTAGTGCCTGGGTATTTGATACCGGTGCGGTTGCTCATATTTGCAACTCAAAACAGGAACTGCGGAATAGACGGAGGCTGGCAAAGGACGAAGTGACGATGCGCGTGGGAAATGGTTCCAAGGTTGATGTGATCGCCGTCGGCACGCTCGCTCTTCGATTACCGTCGGGATTAGTGATGAACCTAAATAAGTGTTATTTGGTGCCTGCGTTAAGCATGAACATTATATCTGGATCTTGTTTATTGCGAGACGGTTACTCATTTAAATCAGAGAATAATGGTTGTTCTATTTATATGAGTAATATCTTTTATGGTCATGCACCCGATGTGAGGGGTTTATTCTTATTGAATCTCGATAGTAATGATACACATGTTCATAACATTGATGCCAAAAGATGTAGAATTGATAATGATAATACCACTTTCTTGTGGCACTGCCGTTTAGGTCATATTGGCATAAAACGCATGAAGAAGCTCCATGCTGATGGACTTTTGGAGTCACTTGATTTTGAATCACTTGACACATGTGAGCCATGCCTCATGGGCAAGATGACTAAAACGCCGTTCTCTGGAACAATGGAACGGGCAAGTGACTTATTGGAAATCATACATACTGATGTGTGCGGTCCGATGAGTATTGAGGCGCGCGGTGGTTATCGTTACTTTCTCACCTTCACTGATGACTTAAGTAGATATGGGTATATTTACTTAATGAAACACAAGTCTGAAACATTTGAAAAGTTCAAACAATTTCAGAGTGAAGTTGAGAATCATCGTAACAAGAAGATTAAATTCCTACGATCTGATCGAGGAGGAGAATATCTGAGTTATGAGTTTGGCAGTCACTTAAAACAGTGTGGAATTGTTTCACAATTGACACCGCCTGGAACACCACAGCGTAATGGTGTGTCCGAACGTCGTAATCGAACTTTATTGGATATGGTGCGATCTATGATGTCTCTTGCCGATTTGCCACTATCGTTTTGGGGTTATGCATTAGAGACAGCTGCATTCACTTTAAATAGGGCACCATCGAAATCCGTTGAGACGACACCATATGAACTTTGGTTTGGCAAGAAGCCAAAGCTGTCGTTTCTTAAAGTTTGGGGATGTGATGCTTATGTCAAAAAGCTTCAGCCTGAAAAGCTGGAACCCAAAGCGGAGAAATGCGTCTTCATAGGATACCCAAAAGAGACAGTTGGGTATACCTTCTACCTCAGATCCGAAGGCAAAATGTTTGTCGCTAAAAACGGAACATTTCTTGAAAAAGAGTTTCTCTCGAAAGAATTGAGTGGGAGGAAGATAGAACTTGATGAGGTTGTTGAACCTTTACTTCAACCTGAGAGTAGCGCAGCGCAGAAAGTTGTTTCTGTGGAGCCTACATTAGCTGAAGAGGAAGTTAATGATGATGATCATGAAGCTTTGGATCAAGTTGCTATCGAACCTCGTAGGTCGACAAGGACGCGTACTGCTCCTGAGTGGTACGGCAACCCTGTCTTAGAGGTCATGTTGTTAAACAACGATGAACCTACGAGCTATGGAGAAGCGATGATGGGCCCGGATTCCGAGAAGTGGTTAGAGGCCATGAAATCCGAGATGGGATCCATGTATGAAAACAAAGTATGGACTTTGGAAGTATTACCTGAAGGGCGTAAGGCCATTCAGAACAAATGGATCTTTAAGAGGAAGACGGACGCGGACGGTAATGTCACCGTCTATAAAGCTCGACTTGTGGCAAAGGGTTTTTCACAAGTTCAAGGAGTTGACTACGATGAGACCTTCTCACCCGTAGCGATGCTTAAGTCCGTCAGAATCATGTTAGCAATAGCTGCCTTTTTCGATTATGAAATTTGGCAGATGGATGTCAAAACAGCGTTCCTTAACGGTTACCTTAAGGAAGAGTTGTATATGATACAACCAGAAGGTTTTTTCGATCCAGAGAATGCTGACAAAGTTTGCAAACTCCAGCGATCCATTTATGGACTGGTGCAAGCATCTCGGAGTTGGAATCTTCGTTTTGATGAGGTGATCAAAGCGTTCGAGTTTATACAAGTTTACGGAGAAGCTTGTATTTACAAGAAAGTGAGTGGGAGCTCTATAGCGTTTCTAATATTATATGTGGATGACATATTGCTGATTGGAAACAATATAGAAATGCTGGAAAGCGTAAAGGAATATTTGAACAAGAGTTTTTCAATGAAGGACCTAGGAGAAGCTGCTTTCATATTAGGCATCAAGATCTATAGAGATAGATCGAGACGCTTAATAGGACTTTCACAAAGCACATACCTTGATAAGATTTTGAAGAAGTTCAAAATGGATCAGTCCAAGAAGGGGTTCTTGCCTGTTTTGCAAGGTGTGAAGTTGAGTAAGACTCAATGCCCAGTGACTGCAGAAGATAGAGAAAAGATGAGTGTCATCCCCTATGCTTCAGCCATAGGCTCTATCATGTATGCAATGCTGTGCACAAGACCCGATGTCAGCCTTGCCATAAGTATGGTCGGAAGGTTTCAAAGTGATCCAGGAATGGAACACTGGACGGCGGTCAAGAATATCCTGAAGTACCTGAAAAGGACTAAGGACATGTTTCTCGTTTATGGAGGTGATCAAGAGCTCGTCGTAAAGGGTTACGTCGATGCAAGCTTTGACACTGATCCGGATGACTCTAAGTCGCAAACCGGATACGTATTTATTCTTAATGGGGGTGCGGTTAGCTGGTGCAGTTCCAAGCAAAGCGTGGTAGCAGATTCTACATGCGAAGCGGAGTACATCGCTGCCTCGGAGGCGGCAAAGGAAGGTGTCTGGATGAAGGAGTTCATGACAGATCTTGGAGTAGTGCCTAGTGCGCTTAACCCAATGACTCTGTTTTGTGATAATACTGGTGCCATTGCTCTAGCCAAGGAACCAAGATTTCACAAGAGGACCAGACACATAAAGCGACGTTTCAATTCCATCCGCGATTACATCAAGGAGGACGACATAAATATTTGCAAAGTACACACGGATCTAAATGTTGCAGATCCGATGACTAAACCTCTTCCAAGGGCTAAACATGAACAACACCAGAACTGCATGGGTGTTCGATTCATTACAATGTAAATCACATAGTGATGTGAACTAGATTATTGACTCTAGTGCAAGTGGGAGACTGTTGGAAATATGCCCTAGAGGCAATAATAAATTGGTTATTATTATATTTCCTTGTTCATGATAATCGTTTATTATCCATGCTATAATTGTATTGATTGGAAACTCAAATACATGTGTGGGTACATAGACAACACTGTGTCCCTAGTAAGCCTCTAGTTGACTAGCTCGTTGATCAAAGATGGTTAAGGTTTCCTAGCCATTGACATGAGATGTCATTTGATAACGGGATCACATCATTAGGAGAATGATGTGATGGACAAGACCCAAACTGTAAACGTAGCATTTGATCGTGTCAGTTTATTGCTATTGTTTTCTGCATGTCAAGTATCTGTTCCTTTGACCATGAGATCATGCAACTCACTAACACCGGAGGAATACCTTGTGTGTATCAAACGTCGCAACGTAACTGGGTGACTATAAAGGTGCTCTACAGGTATCTCCGAGGGTGTCTGTTGGGTTGGCATGGATCAAGACTGGGATTTGTTACTCCGTATGACGGAGAGGTATCTCAGGGCCCACTCGGTAATACAACATCACAATGAGCCTTGCAAGCAATGTGACTAAAGTGTTAGCCACGAGATCTTGTATTACGGAACGAGTAAAGAGACTTGCCGGTAACGAGATTGAACTAGGTATAGTGATACCGACGATCGAATCTCGGGCAAGTAACATACCGAAGAACAAAGGGAACAGCATACGGGATTAACTGAATCCTTGACATAGAGGTTCGACCGATAAAGATCTTCGTAGAATATGTAGGAGCCAATATGGGCATCCAGGTCCCGCTATTGGTTATTGGCCGTAGAGGTGTCTCGGTCATGTCTACATAGTTCTCGAACCCGCAGGGTCTACACACTTAACGTTTGGTGACGATTAGTATAATTGAGTTATTATGTTGGTGACCGAAAGTTGTTCGGAGTCCCGGATAAGATCCCGGACATGACGAGGATCTCCGGAATAGTCCGGAGGTAAAGATTGATATATGTGATAATAGTGTTTTGATCTCTGGAAGGGTTCCGGAGTTCACCGGAAGGGGGTTCCGGATGTTTACCGAAGTGTTCGGGTGCAGCAACACTTTATATGAGCCAAAGGGATAAAGCCCACAAGGTATTGGAAAGTGCAAAAGTAGTTTTGCTGCCGCGTAAGCGGTACTACCGCTTGGTGAAGCGGTACTACCGCCGGAGCGGTACTACCGCTTGTGTGAAGCGGTACTACCGCCCAAGCGGTACTACCGCTCGTGTGAAGCGGTACTACCGCTTGTGCGCGGCTGTGCACGGTTCGGCAGGGATCCGAGTTGGACTCTTTCCCTGCGGGCCAAACCGACCTTGTGCGGGCAAAACCGACCCGGAGGAGGCTTTTACTCCAAGTTTAGACCCCAAGGCTCAACATATAAATAGAGGGGCAGGGCTAGCACACGGGACACATCAGGATTTCCCAAGCCGTGTGCCGGCAACCCTAGCCCTCTAGTTCCTCCGTCATAATCTCCGTAGCGCTTGGCGAAGCCCTGCAGAGATTGTTCCTCACCACCATCACCACGCCGTCGTGCTGCTGGAACTCAACCACTACTTCACCATCGCTCGCTGGATCGAGGAGGTGAAGGCGTCATCAAGCCGTACGTGTGTTGAACGCGGAGGTGCCGTCCGTTCGGCACTAGATCGGAAGGATCGTGATTGGATCGCGGGACGCTCGGCGATTTGGATCGCGAAGACGTTCGACTACATCAACCGCGTTTATTAACGCTTCCGCTTAGCGATCTACAAGGGTATGTAGATTCACTCTCCCTCTCGTAGATGCTCATCACCATGGATAGATCTTATGTGTGCGTAGGAAAATTTTTGTTTCCCATGCAACGTTCCCCAACACTTATCAGTTTGATTGAACTCTATTCTCGTAAAGTGCTTGTACCAGGCACCCGGGAATCATTTATGTGGATACTACGTATGCGAGTTCATTCGCCACTCGGCCTCTGAGCGGGGATTCTCTGAGAAACAATTTGAAGTACGTAAACAATATTCACAATTTTATTTTATATATTACCATCAATTGTGTTGAGTTTCATTCATATATATGTATTGACCCCCTTCTTTAAATTAGATCTGGCAGATGCGGGATGAACTCCTACCACATGATCGCATACGAGCAATTCAAGAGGAATTGGCGGGATTCTTTCTTGACCACGTCATACCTGAACACGGAGAATACCATGTGGAATTGCAATGGTCTTAGGTAGATGATGTTAGGGATTGTAAGAGATATGTTATATTGTACATATGTAGTAGCGTCGGATAGATATACGAAAACTTGTTGTTCGACCAAGCACGGAGAAAGAGATGTCACTTCTCTCTATATATGTTCATGACGATCTTGTGTAATTAATGGTTTCCTTCATTTGCTTACTAGCTAGCGTCGAGTTCTCTCTATATGTATAGTAGCTAGAGTCGACCAAGCACGGAGAAAAAGAGGTCACTTCTCTCTATTAGCTAGCTAACACAATATGAAACCCCTAAATTAACCCTCCAAAACCCCTAAACCCCCCTTCCAAAAAAAACCCCAACGCCTGCGAGCTGCTGACGCGTGGCTGCTTTTTGGTCCCGGTTGGTGTTACCAACCGGGACTAAAGGTCCTCCTGCCTGGGCGCCCCGCAGCGGCCACGTGGAGCCCCTTTGGTCCCGGTTCGTAAGCAAACCGGGACTAAAGGTTTTGGGTATTAGTCCCGTTTGTTTTGTCCCGGTTCCAGAACCGGGACTAAAGGCCCTCTGGAACCGGGACTAGTACCCTGTTTTCTACTAGTGGTAGGAACCTCACTGGTTCCTCCTTGATCACCCCCATCGCCGGCAAACGACATCGCAGGGATTCGCGTCAGAGGTTGATCTATGCCTGGATCGGGATCGAAGATCGGGTTCACGAAAACTCTGCGAGCTCGGGATCGCAGATCTGGCGGCGGTGCGCAACTTATACGACCCTTCCGGTGTTCCTTCTCTTGCCCAACTTGGTCTCCCAGGTTGGCACGCATCATCTGAGTATCAAACGTAGACGAATCCAAAACCAAATCCTTCCTATTCCAGAGACTCATAGCGCTCCCGTGTAGAATCAGGTAGCTAGACGCGGTCGCCCGCTAGTCGCCAACCCTAACCCTAACAAACGTCAGACGCGTCTAGACGCTTTGTTATTAGGTTTGTACAAGCAGATGGTACACACACACACACACACACACACACACACACACACACACACACACACACACACATATATATATATATATATATATATATATATATATATATATATATATATATATATATATATATATATATATATATATATATATATATATATAAGTTTGATCAAGCATATACATAAAAATACGAAGATAAACAAAATCAAATTAATATCAATATTGACTGTGGGATATGTTTTCATAATTATTTATTCAATATTGTAGTTGTCCATGATTTTTTCTATATATTTGATCAAACTAAAAATAGTTACTTTTTTAATTGAATTTATAGGCATCTATTTTGGGATCGAGGGAGTAGTCGCGTTGTGTGTCCCAAGTGTGTGATGTTCAGGTTGCGGAGGGATTCGCGAGGGATTAGTTGAGGCAACACCAAGTGGATGGTACGATGATGTCGTGTCAAGGCATGTATAATAGTTGATAAGACAATTTTATCTTCAACAATAGTTTGCATACTGTTCATCATCTCTCATAGAGTTGATCGCAGGTGTGCGTGTTGGAGGGTTTGAGGCAACAAGTGGCATGAGAGCTTTCATTGAGGTCCTACAGTCATGCTAGAAAACGATGTTTCGGACAAGGCCCGTGCTCGAAGACGCCAATGAAGTCACACCGTGCGTTACATACGCCTTCAGCTTTGAGTCCTTTTTTCGTTAATTAAAGACACTCAAAGAGCATCTTAGATCTGCTTAATATCAAGAAAAACAACCGGCACAATGGATAGACAACTAGATATAGAACAACGAGGAAAAAATAGAATTACCCTAAAAATCATAATGGTATAAATTCCAATGAACCAACAGTAAAGGAAATGGACAACAGCAAACGTCCTCGCCGTACCAGGTTTTGAACATTGCAATAACCACTCGTCCCTTGAGACGGAATCTATAACTCTCTGAAGCAACATCGGCTGGAGTGTTGGGACATCACCCCACGCAGAACAGACGTCAACACCATCTCAGAGGGTTGCAGAAGCCGGACCATGGCACAGGACAACACAGAAGATGTTGAAGTCGTCACACCAATAGCCGGCCAATAGCTCTCCTTAAGAGATAAACTAACTGCCAAGATATAAAGAGAACCAACAAATCTGGACATGAATTCTCACAGGCCCTTCGTTAACGTCTGATTTGGGGGGGGGGGGGGGGGGGGGAGGCTATGACATCGCCATCATCACCTCGTCGGTGTCGACAAGGAAATTAGAATCTAACCTAAGAAAAAGAAAACGAGACGGACGGCCCCCCACTCCTCTTGCCATCACAGACGGGGAAGAGGAGGGGGGGCCGAAGTGGCGGCAGCGACGGCAGCAAGGGTTGGGAGGAAAATGAGTAAAGCCAAATAGGCCAGGGAAAGCGTTCCTTACAACAAACCGATGCTGACGAATTACGGCGACGGGTCGCTGCTCGTGAAGGGCAGTGGGGTTTTGGTACGTCGTCGAGCATGGTGCGGCCGGGTACCACGATGACCGGGTGGCGTTGGAGGACATCCTGAGAGCGAGGAGAAGTTGGGCACGCTCGCTGTCAAACGGACGGCCGAGGCAACTTTGGACGCCATGGCGACCAAGCGCGTGGGTGGTGAACGTGTGCGTGCCTCCCGGCGCAGTCGCTTGCAAGGGACCAATCTCAAGACCTCGGCGTTGATCCCCCGAGGAGATGACTGTCTGCATAGACCATTCGTAGGTGCGTGCGCTCTGGCACAAACAGAAACGCCAACATTTACTAGCGAGTCCCAACAACGACGACAAAACTGTACTCAGGTTGCAGCTGTATATAAATTCTTTCTCGAGCCAAATATTAGCAGCAAGAGTTCACAGTGCATGTTCAGAAACAACCGAGGGAACAACAGCGGTATATTTTTTATATGATAAAATTATCTACCCCCCATTTCTCGACCCCAGAAAATCATGGGTTTCAAACGCACACGGTAACCATAATACAAACCAACAGCCAGCCTGCATGCCTGTCTATCTGCAGTTATCAGCTTCTCCTCCGCCTTCAAGTCAGGGTGTTGGAAAGAATCACCGCCGCGGCTTCCCTTCCATCTCGGCTCCTTTACATTTCATCAGCACAACAAAATGTCAGTCGATGCCGCCGAGGTCATTTGTCCTCACTGGATCTTTTTCTTGGCAGCACAATTGTACCCCCAGGCCCCAATTAACCAATCAGCTATACAATGTCCAGGCTCACAAGTCACCCGCTGCCGCTACATCTGATGTCGTACAATCAGTAGACTCTATTGTTGTTTCTGTATCTACTAAGCTAGTATCACCATGTACCCGCCTATAAAAAAGAACATAAGCTGCCGACGTCTTTATGCTATCCTCGTTCTCAAGACCAGAGACACAACGGTCGTCAAAATCATACCACTTCTTTTTCCCATCATTCTGCAACACGAAAAGGTAACTCGTGTGAGAAGCTGACTCAGCACATGCAGAGTTACACATATGGAGTGTTTGCTTAGCGGGCTAAGCACATGCAGAGAATAACAAACAGGTCAGCGGGGAAAAGAACACTTACATAAACATATGCAGTGTAGTGACCTCCTCCCATGCTCCCATAGTGGTTACTGACAGCATACAGTTGATAGTGGTTGGACATCTGCCCGCTTCTGTCGCGGATATAACTCGACAAGTCAAGATCATGAATCGGGAAGTCCACATATGTATCCAGCTTGTTTTTTGTGTACCGACTGTATGAAAATCTTTTTAGGTGTATTATGAGGATCTCCGGTAACCTCCAAAGGTCTAGTTTCTTACTAGCTTGTCGATGTTCTTTACAACCTGGGCAATACCTGTGAAAAGAAAATGAAATAAACATGAATACTTTGTGCATGCTTCTATGTTTTCCTCCAGCAGTTTTTCTACTTCTTGGGGGAAGTTACTCAAAGCAAGAGATTATAAAACAGTGATACATGACAATATCGATAAAAAATAATTACCACATGTCCTCTGGGCCCAATGGTTCCTCCTTTATAAATGCTTCAAGACATGCATACAGGGAACAGGTCTCCTGTGGTCTCCTTGTAAATAGCACGGTCTTGTAAACCTCTGGAAGCGAATCCAAAGAATCAAGGTTGTATTGCTTGAGACCATTATCCTGCCAACTCACAGACACAATCAAACGCTTCTGCAAATTGGAAAGTGTAATGGTTTGATCCATTTCTATCTTCAAACGCTGGTTCGGAAACCTCTCAGTATTCAAGGAAAACAGCATGCCACCTTCAGTCGTCATGTCATCCTCACCAGCATTAGTGTTCATGCTGGAGCACTCTGCAGCATCGGAACTCATATCAATGTCTGAAGTTTCATTCACAGGGCTGCTTTTGCCAGTTATTTGATCAGCATCCAAAGCATCATCTTTTGATGCTCGGAATGGAGTCAGAGCTTTTAGGAGAAGATTGTAGATAGTACGCCCATCAATTGTGTCGGGGAGATTTGACACAAGAGGAGTGCCAAAATTCTTCCAAGACTTCCTACCAAAACTAGAGATGGAGGACCTGTACATAAAAAGGAAGATTTTGTCGTAAGAAGGCTCTATCTGTACTTCTTAAGCAGATAAAACAAGAGAACAGACGATGAAGGTGTTGATATCTAACTTTTCTTTTCTTTCAGAAAAACTGAGATCCAACTTTGGCAGCACAACATAACAGACAAGGCGATTATACTTACTCCATACGTTCGCTTTTGAACACCACTACAGGTGCACCTTCACTGTCTTTCGGAAGTCGATATGCAACCAATTTATCTCCATCTCTGATCAAGGAGATGTCATCAGAGGGATCCTCCAAGTAGCGGATAAGAGAACTATTGTAAACCTACATGTAAATATCATAAAAATATATTAAGGAAGCACGCAGGGGATATATAGTAGCTTTTGGCACAAAAATGATATGCGGGAATGAGTAATACCTCAGCAACCAGGAGGCGCTCGTCGTCTCTAAGCGAGCAAGCATTGCTTAACGCATTGATGAGTGTCTTAAAGTCTCCAGATTTTGGTATACTCACAGTGTAAGGAGATGGCCCAATAGAGCCGTCAGTACTAAAAACTGTCACGGTCATTGTTCTCATTGTCGTTGAAGGCAGGGGCAAAGATAAATACATAAACGGGTCAAACGTTATGGACACTTTCTTGCAAAGTGGGCAAACTAACGTAGACTTGTATTGGCCCTGTCAATGAAGCACCAAAGATGATCAAAAGTTTGACAAAGCATACGAGTTAAAGCAGACAGAATTAAAAAAGCGACCATTACCCACATTCAGTCCACCAACAAATAGTGTGTATTGATATACCAGTTTGATCACACGAATTACATGGGTTTGAAAAGGGATTCTACTTGCTATTTCATTCGATATATGTATCCACCAGAATAACGTATAAAGATGCATTGCCCTCCGCCAATTAAATGGATCAGTATGGGCAATAGGCAGTCCAACGGAATTGCCTGGGCACTGGTATCACAGCTGTTTAGTTGATGATTTGATTTGCCGATACTCAGCTCCTCACTGACACCCCTAATGAATATTAAAAGGGCTAGGAAATGGCTTCCATAAGTATGGGAGGAATCTAACAGCAGATAAGCAGTAATGTCTGAACTCATCCACAGGAAATAGAAGATAAAGAAAGGATTCGATTGAGAGTAGTGACTACTTCTTTAAACGAGATATGAGATGGCATATCTTACAAAAATCTAGAAAATGCATGCGCATAAAACTAACCTGGCATGTATCAACTATAATGGAATCATTTCGGGCTAAATGGTTGCCCCAGTACTCATCTGCGACCTCTTCATCAGGACGACCACCTGAATCCTTTGCTTCAGCATAGGGTTTACATTTGACACGATTCAAATCTTCATGTAGTCCATCCAATAAGAAAGCAAGAAGCTCCTACAAATAGCACAGGAAAGTCATCTGTCAACCAACCTATTGGCACTCATAAAACATTCCAGGTAAATACTAAATACTATGTGAGTTTGTTAAAGTACGACTACATGACGGGGAAGTGTGAAAAAAATACAAAGAAAAGAACCAACACCCTCAAGAAATATAAGCAACTAAACAGGGCTAGTTTGGTTGCTGCCCTGGGCTGCATGCCTGGGCAGAAGTGTTGCCTGGCTTGGGCCTAGGATTTCGAGTTTTCTAGCCTGGTGAGGCAGCCTGGACTAGCACCTGTTCGAAACATGGCCTGGGCCTGGTAGGTTGTATACACATAACTGACGCATCAGCCCACAACCCACCTGCAAATGGATTGATTAGCGCCAGGAAGCCACTGGCCATGGTCCAGGCAACTAGAATCTGACGCCTAACAGACTAACTATTTGCCTGAGCTATCCAGGCCAGGCTAGCTCTATATTTTTAGGGGGGGTTCCAACCAAACAAATAGCAGGCAGATCCCCAGGAGGCTCCAGGCCAGGCGCCACATAGCGAAGATGCAAACCAAACTAGACCACAAACTCAGAGGATTCTGCCATTGCAAATTATCAACAGGATTAACACAGTAGCAAGTAACATAACTCATAAATTTAGGCTAATTGATACTGAAAGTGAAAATGGAAGTAGGATTAAGTGGCTTAACACATTGCCAACCATGCCGAAAACATCCATGTCTTTCAAAAAACAAGAAATATACTAACCTGTGAATCATGTTGGTTAAAGCCACTGAATTGGGGGGCAAAGCGCGCAAGTCTTGCCTTAAACTGGCGAGGAGAAAATGAGGTTCCGTCAATAGCCCACAACTTCCTCACCAGATCTCCAAATGAATAAGCAAGCTCCCCCTATTTAAGAAACATCGTCTAGATGAGCAACGGAATAAAAATAAGAATAAATGAACTGTGTTTATGGTAAAAGAAATTTCAACATGCCTTCATTCCTAGTGGGTTATGGGTGTTTATTTCCTTCTGGTAATCTCCAAGAAAATAGTCAACCAGCTTTGAAGTATGAGCCAAACACTGGACTGCACTGTTCATGAAACATGTGTTTCCAAGATTGTCTAATCCTATTAAACCAGAGCCAACTTGCTTACAGATTCCACCTGATGAATCCAGATCCATGTCCATGATGCCACCATTGCTCAAAGCTGAGCTACCCATGGTCAATGCTAACTCATCTTTTCTCCCAGCAGCACCATTAGCCGGAGGTTCTGATATATCATAGAATTGTATTTCTAGAGGCATCTGAAGATGTGAACAAAATCATATAAGCACAATATACTACAGAAGTATTCCATTACTCATCTAAAGATATGAATAAAATGCCGTTGAAGATCTTATTTCAGAACTTAACTACTGTTAGATTAGATTTAGTATCAAATACCCCCTCCGTCTCAAAATGTAAGACGTATTTTGACATTGTGTCAAAAACATCTTACATTTTGAGACAGAGGGAGTAACTAGGAAGGATAACCTGGTGTATACTTCGTTTAGTCAGGCCAGGTGAGTCTGGATTAAACTAGAAGAAGCCAACTCATCTATTGTGAGGAAGCCAGCTCAATCCAGATCGGTCATCATCGTTGATATTATGGAGGGAGGGGGGGGGGGGGGGGGGGGGGGGGCGTACCAGTACCAATATACAATGGCTAAACATGCTTATAGCTTGCCAGATATAACTAGAACTTCAGGAATCAGCCAAATTTAGTTGCAAATAAACAGGTTAAGCACTCTAGCATTGAGGAGATGGGTTAGATTTCAAAAGCTCGGAGAAGATGGGGGCTATAAGCATACTTTCAATTTTAACCCGCTTAAAAGCAACTATTAGTTACTTACTACCCATGTGCACATGAAAATTCAAGTCACTAAAGTAGAAAATTTTCATAGGACAGTGAATATTTACTCAAGAAACCAGCAATATAACGTTCCAGTGCTCCGCATTCAAATACAATTTACTTGTGCATAGGCAATAGAATGGCAAATTTGATCGAGAAGATAATGACCTCCTGGTCAGAAGACCGAGGATCTTGGGGCATACGGTTCCATTCATTCATCAATATGAAGGTTGTTCGCCCAGAGAAATCCCATATGTGAACCTAAATACAATAGACATGTGATCAAAGAAAAGGAACACAAAACTTTACACATTCAAGTGAAAATAATCAGAAATTACCGGCTCAGACTCCGAAGCCAGAATCTTGTTTGCTTTTTTAAAGTTCTCGGCTGAGTTGTCCTGATATGTTAAAAGTAAAAGTTAGAACATCAGCATTTTCTTATTAACTGAAGTGAAATTCATGCATGAAAACATATAGATCCTTTACAAAACCAACACTGCTGAGAAACCTTTCTTCAAAACAAGGAGGGGAAGCGGATAGTGTGGAAAATAACACATACCTTTCTACTGATCTTCACTGTTAGTGCATTTGTACCTCGAGCGACCGAAACTCTAAGCATTATAGGATAAATGTTTACGGATGCCTCTTCAGTAAGCAATGAACTTTTGCCATTAGACTTGAGAGAATCGGAATGCCTAGGTGAGAAAATCAAGAAAACAATTAAGTTACAAGACAGATAATATAAACAATCAGGGGAAGCCATAAATTGGAGCATAGCTAAACCAGCCAGCTATGCATATATTAAAAGATTGGTAGGCGTAATTTTTAGGTGCATCATCGCATTCAAATACTATTTATATATGTAATCTCACTTCCCATCCGTCACCAGCTCAAGGAATAAATGCAACAGGCTAAATGCAATACCAGATCTCTTGGTCTGAACTCGCTGCATGGTGTAATGCATTTCCCTCAGAATAGTTTAACGTGGGTTACATCCAAGCTTCATCTAAAGAGTAAAGACTCTAGCAAATTTGGGTTTGTAACTTCGTACTATTATGGCTTACAACACAAAAACATAAAGTGAACCAATAAATGTTCTCTTGTTTTCATAGGCTATGGTAGACAAACTAGAGATGAATCAACAAGCCCTATAGTCTACTCTCTGGTAGACCATCGTATTTTTCGTTCCCCTACAAAACTATTCTAGACATGCTGGACACAGAGCATCAACATTAGAAGCCTCAGCAGAGCCAGTATGACAAGTTTCAATTATAACCTTCATGGAAAATTGACGCCAAAGAGCTCTCCGGCTTGGTTGCACATTGCTTTAATAAGAAGGAATACTATGTACAGTTGTAAATATACATACAATTAATAATCCATCGCTGACAGTTAGTAAGCGTGTCACTAATAAACCTTTCATGTAACGCATATAAGTCCAACTGCACACTGTAGCATGCTTATACAAAGTTAATATTCCTTATAGATATAAGGAGGAGAACAAACTACTGGGTGCACAAGACGACACAACAATATCGACGAATTAATCCATCCACCTAGGCGCATTCATTCTACCAGCAGGCAGCTCAGTGGCGCGCATGCAAGTGAGCAACGGACAGTTACCCTATATAGCCCACCTGAGACTACCGGTGCCATTTCAGAAACATAGGGCACAAGCTTGGTTCTCTAACTCCCTTTAGCCCCAACAGCAAGGGTGATTCCAATATAGATTCTAGAACATACCTATTAACCAAACCACATATAAATTAATCGACAGCGCAATGCATATATGATACCTAAAGCTTCATTGGGCACCAACCATCAGATTTTATCCAATCATCCAATCTAATACCATGCATCATGGCTTACGTAATAACCCGTGCACGGCATGATCAGAGTCTAGGCATTACAAATGCATCTATCTATATTCATCCAATCCATGATCCGGTCCCGTCCCAACGAGCAAGTAGAGGCAGAGCCTTATGTGCTCACCAGGTGCGTGCCTTCCCGAAGAGGTCGGCCGCGACGAGCGCGTAGCTCCTGGCCCCGGCCTTGGAGGAGGCTTCGGGCTGGAGGAGGTCGTCGGCGCGGCGGAGGGTGAAGGCGGCGTTGTCGCTTATGAGCATATTAATCACACCGCGGATCCCGTACGAGGGGGGGGGCGACGGCGCCGCCGCGTAGGGCACCCCGTGCGCGTCGATCCCGGCGCCCTCCTGCGCCTCCCTCCACCACCTGCATTGCTCGGGCAAGCGATGCCGTCAGAGACGCCGTCCGCGTAGGGCCCGGATCGGAGGGCTAGGGTTAGGGTTTGTCGGGGCGCTTACCGGTGCTGGACGAGGAAGACGCGGTCGTCGTCATCGGCGGGCGCGGCGGGGGCGGGGCCGGGGCCGGAGGTGGACGGGGCATCGCCGGCGGCGAGCGGGGAGGAGGGCATTGGGGCGGGATCCGAGGGAGCTCGGCGGCGGATTCGGGGACGCGGGCGGCGGGGAGGAAATCGATTTGGATTTGGATTTGGATTGAATCGAAGCGGAGGGGCGAGGAGGGGGTGGAGAAGACGATGCCCCGAAGGAGAAGGCTGCTATTTACGCGGAGGACGATGAGTCACTTGACCAAGGGATCGAATCGGACCGCGCCGCGGCCACAGCGAGTAGTAGCGCTTTCTGGAACCGGGCCCACCCGTCAGCCTCGCCTGCTGTCTTCCTGACAAAATCTTTTTTTTTTCATGGGGGGCAAAAATCTTTCTTACCAATTTTGCTATGTATATATCTCGGTAATTTCCACCGAAAATTAATATGCTTGTCAAGGGCCGAGGTGACCGGCGAAGGAGGAAGAGCATCGCCCGACAGTAATGGCACTCGACACGGCTTAGATGTCGTGTCGAGGGGTCAGCCACCTCATCGAAGGAAAACCGATGCATATCTTGCATGCTAGATGTTTGCTTCTCCGGCGATTTTGCTTTTAGTATCTTATATAGTACGTTAGCTACGCTTGAGGGACTTTCAGGTCTCGACAAAAAAGGAGCAACCTTCATTGATGCCCTCCCAACAAAAACCCGCGGCTTTTGCGTACCACCCGTGGTGTCCCCGTGCCCAGTATCCAAGAAAGACGTCATCACCTCATGACACTCGCGCTACCACGAGACTGTCATGGTGTAGTATACTTCCACGCGGCATCGGGGCACGCTCACCCAACCGCCACAACCATCCGCCGTGACACATATCCAAGTCGAACGGTGGCGGTGGCGGTCACGCCTGAAACAGAAATGTGCGCTAGGGTCATGAACTGATAATCATGAGACCACGGAAGAGGTAGATTACCGACGTTTAGCTCCATATTTTCCATGTGCCCTAAAGAATGGGTAGTGTGTATGTGGAAGCAACCCATGAGAAATTTAGGCGCGGCTACTTTTTTTTTCTTCCCTGTGAAACTAAAGAAGTTGGATGGGAAGTAGTGGCCAAGAGCCCCACCGTGCCAGACACAATTGGTAGCCAGCGATCTTGCTATGCCTAATGAGTAATCGGAACGGAGTTTCAAAAAAAAAAGTTGGACACGATCAGGGGATAAGTCGGCTTATTTTTCCTTGTGAAATTCGAGTCAGGAAACGAACGTGATCGTTTGATCACTGCATATCCGGTGCGCGTCCGGTCCGGGCTGGACAAGGCGATAGCAACGAGGTTTTGTTGTTGGCTGGGATCATATCGGATGCCATTTTTCCGGTCCATGTGCGGTGCAGCGGGCGGGATCACGGCATCCGCGGGGGGATATTCCTCCGAGCTTCGGGATCACTGCTGCGCGAGCCGAATCTATCTACCGCGTCCGCGTGCAAGTAAAACAAGCATTATTAGAAGACATTTGCAGCCGCCTCCTCCAAAAAAGAACATCTAGGGTTCCTGCCTCTCGCCGGCGCCGCCGCAGGTCCGCCTCGTCTCCGGTGGCCCTAGGGCCATGGAGGTGCGGTGGATCCTGGCAAGGGCCGGCGGGAGGGCTCCAATTTTAGTCGTTCCTTTCAGTTTTGTTAGGTTTTGTGTCCTACTCAGGAAGGCGAGACGGCGGCGGCTCCCTGAAGATGGAATAAAGGTCTCCCCGCCTAGCCCCCGTTCCGGCGGTGCGTCTAGCATCGTTGGTGGGCGTGTGGAGGTGTGTCTCCGGCGGATCTATCTTTGGTGGATTTGCTCGAATCTTGTCGTTGTTCGTCTACGTTCGTGTGTCTTTGGGATGGATCCTTCCGATCTACCTTATTCTTCATCGGCGGCGGTTGCTGTTCTGGTGCGCTGGTCCTATGGGGCCTTAGCATGACGACTTCCCGACTGTCTACTACAACAAGTTCTGCTCGACTCCGGCGGTGGAGGGGCGATGACGGCGGCACGCCTTCGGCTCGCTTCAGTGCTTGTAGTCGTCGCTAGGCGGTCTATGGATCTGGATGTAATTTTTATTATTTCTGGTGTTCGTTGTATTGTCATGATTGAAGATGAATAGATCGGTTTTTTTCTCGCAAAAAAAAAAAAAAAAAAGAACCAACGCGAGGAAGGGAAGAGAGCAGCAGCGGGGGGAGTGGCTTGCGGGGCGGGGATGCCGCCGTGGCATGGGGTTATTGGGCGGGTGATGCCGCCAGCGCGGAAGACGTGGCGTCGCGTACACGAACTGTCGAACATGGTCAATCCCGTGCGTTGCGTGTAGTGCGAGTTTATGTGTTTATTATCCACGGGCGGAGAAGGTGGATACGCCACGTGACGGTAAGTGGTTGGGCAAGAGGTGTCACTCTTGACGCGGTCGGGGGAAAGCGAGGGAGGCGTGCGTAGCGTACGCGTACGCGGGTCTCGTGCGCGAGTGTATCCGTACGTGCGTATATGACTGTCTTCTTCCCACGGCTTTGCAGGCCATGCTTCGATTCCAACCAGTGCTACACTTTCTCAAGAAAAAAAAAAGCAATGTTACACCTGGAGCCATCTACACCCGGACTTTTCAAACACCTCATGTACGTCCAGATGAACGACTTGGTCAGCGACCGGTCACAAAATTATGACTCAATCGAGCTTTTCAAACCGGTCTTATACGTCTGGACTGACGGGCAATTCATATTCAGCTCATATCCAGGGTAGATATGAGGAGGCCCGAATGCTTTCGGGCGTGTCCATCACGTGAGACTGACAGGCGGAATCCACACGGACACCCATCAAAACCCGTCGGTCCGGTGAGAATGCCGCTCGGGCGTGCCGCGGACACATGTCAGGTAGACAATCTAGTCTTTGTACTTTGCTACTTCCTCCGTTCCTAAATATTTGTCTTTTTAAAGATTTTACTATGAACTACATACGGATGTATATAGACATAATTTAGAGTGTAGATTCATCCATTTTGCTTTGTATGTAGTCTATAGTTGAATCTCGAAAAAGACAAATATTTAGAAACGGAGGGAGTAGTTTTTATGATGGCCTTCTTATCTCATTTCTGTTGGGGTTTAAAAAGGGCTGACTTATTCAAAGCCTGAATCGCTTAGCAAGGAGTCAAAGACAAGAAAAATGAACATCCTGTTAAATGGTCTGAGGTTTGCCAACATAAAAACAGACTGGTTTAGGCATTATCAAATTAGAAGCCTTGTTAGAGAAATGGTTGTGTAAACTTGAAATAGAGTAGGGTCTTTGGTAATCCATGTTGACCAGTAAGTATATTACTTCCTCTGTTCCTAAATATAAGTCTTTTAAAGATTTCATTACGAAGTACATATGAATGTATATAGACATATTTTAGAGTGTAGATTCACTCATTTTGCTCCGTATGTAGTCCGTAGTAGAATCTCTACAAAGACCTATATTGAAGAACAGAGAGAGTAAAAGGGATGCATGCCTCGGATTCAACATAAACAAGGTGAATTCCGATTTTGGTGTGGTATCTTGTTAGTTAAACATATGTATTTCAAGTATATGAGATTACAAGTTGGGGATGGGGCTATTACTATGGGGAGATTGGTGGTTAGTGCATTTCAAACCGATCCCCTATAACCGGTCAGTGGAGTAAAATTTCGGTTTTACTCCACTAACCGGCACCTAGCTGATCCCACATCCGTTGTTCGTGGAGTATATTTTTTACTTCGTCCCTAAAAGTTTTCCTATTTTTACTCCACCGATTGGCGGCCGAGTAAAACTCTACGCCTCTCTCTCGCGTCCGCGCCGCCGCTGCATCTTCGCCGGCGCGCCTCTAGCCGGCCCCACCGCTACTTTGTTCCATCCCTTGCCCTCCACTGCCGTTCTGCTCGTCGGCCAGCCCATTCAGCCCTTGTCGCCGTCGCCGGAATCAAGGTGAAACGCCGTCACCGTCGCCATTGTTGATTCGTCCGATTTCTTTCGACTTTCATCGTTTTTTAGCGGCCGCCGCATCTCACCTTGCTTGCACACCGCTGCAGGTCACCCGCCGCTCGCCGGTTCAGTCTAAACCACATCGGCCGGCTTGTGCACTACCACCACACCCCAAGTGTTCGAAGAATTGCATGGGTGAGTTTTTTTGTTTGTTTCGATTTGAACCGAGCCATTTGGATTGAACCGAACCGTTTGGAATGTAGATGAAGAGGTTGAAGGAGATGGCGTTGGAGGATTCGTCGTCATCCGAAGAGGAGGAAGAAGACGACGATGACTTTGACACCGTTTTAGGCATGATTCTCAATGATGATGTTCGGCGGCCGAGGAGAGGATCACAATTTGGCCGCATACACATCAACCGTGATAGAGCCGAGGGCCATGCCAAGATCATGAAAGATTACTTTGATCCAAACCCAACCTATCCGGCGAAGTACTTTCGTCGACGGGGAGTGAAGCACCTTTGATAAGTGAAAATTGGTAAGGAAACATTTTCGGTACGTGCTGAAATTTACTGTTGCTTCTTACTATGAACGGTCACCCTTTGAGTGGCTTGTTCGGGGCATCTTCGCTTCGAACGGAAGTTGAAAAGGTTGCTCCTCAACCTACTGAACCTACTTAAAATATTTATTATGAGATTTCTTCGGGTATGTTAGAGAAACTGCTAGCTAATCCTTATGATGGTACGACTCATCCTGATTACCATTTGATATTTGTCGATGAGATTTGTGGATTATTTAAGCTTATAGGTTTATCTAGAGACAAAGTTAAGAAGAAGGTTTTCCCTTTATCT
Organism: Elymus sibiricus; assembly: GCA_039707655.1. Taxonomy (NCBI): domain Eukaryota; kingdom Viridiplantae; phylum Streptophyta; class Magnoliopsida; order Poales; family Poaceae; genus Elymus; species Elymus sibiricus. The sequence continues at coordinate 42,354,886 of CM077671.1, forward strand.
TTGTAGGGAAAGGCATTGATGTGATACAGGCTATTGGATGATATTGGATCATGGGACTGGAATCGCTTGAAGCTGGAATTTCATCAGAAGTTTTATCCTATGCATCTAGTCCACCGTGATCGGAACTTTATTTATAATTGCTGGCCTCGTGAAGGAGAAAGTATCGCTCAAGCTAGGGGAGGCTTAAATCTATGATGCACACTTGCCCCAACCATGAGCTCTCAAAAGGAATGATTATACAAAAAAATTATGCTTGGCTTTCTCATGATGATCAAGTATTACTCGATTATTCTTCTACTGGTTCCTATATGATGAGGACTATTGAATTCAAATGGGATCTATTGGAAAGAATTAAGCGCAACTCTGAAGATTGGGAACTTGACAAAGGTAAAGAGTCAGATATAAAGCTTAAGTTTGATTGTGTTAAATCTTTTATGGAAACTAATGCTTTCCATGAGTTTAGCAATAAATATGCTCTTGACTCTGAGATAGTAGCTACTTTCTGTGAATCATTTGCTACTCATGTTGATCTCCCCAAGGAGAAGTGGTTTAAATATCATCCATCCATTGAAAAACCATTAGAGGAACCTGTTAAAATTAAAAAGGAAGAAATAATTGTTAGCCACGTTGATCCAATTGTTCCTACTGCTTATATTGAGAAACCACCTTTCCCTGTTAGAATTAGGGAACATGCTAAAGCTACAACCGTGGTTAATAAAAGTCATGTTAGAACACGTAAACCTTCTGAACAAATAAATATTGAGCCTAATGTTGCTCTGGTTAAAGATCTCCTAGTCAATAACATTGATGGTCAGGTTATTTACTTCTGTGAAGAAGCTGCTAGAATTGCAAAACCTGGTAGAAACAAGCGAGATGAGCTAGATAAAAACAAACCAGTTATTGGCATGCCTGTTGTTTCTGTTAAAATTGGAGATCATTGTTATCATGGCTTGTGTGACATTGGTGCTAGTGTTAGTACTATACCTTTTACCTTATATCAAGAAATTATGCATGACATAGCACCCTCTGAGATTGAAGATATTGATGTTACTATTAAGCTTGCAAACAGAGATACTATTACACCACTTGGGATTGTTAGGGATGTTGAAGTCTTGTGTGCAAAAATTAAGTACCCAATTGATTTCTTAGTGCTTGGTTCAGAACAAGATAGCTTTTGTCCCATTATATTTGGTAGATCTTTCTTGAATACTATTAATGCTGAAATTAATTGTGTTATTGAGAAGGTCAAAGTAAGCTTTGGTGATGTGTCTCATGAATTTAATTTCTCTAAGTTTGGTAGACAACCACACAAGAAAGAATTACCTAGTAAGGATGAAATGATTGGTCTTGCTTCTATTGTCGTACCTCCTATTGATCCGTTAGAACAATACTTGCTAGATCATGAAAATGATATGAATATGAATGAAAGAAATGAAATCGATGATATATTTCTTAGACAAACACCTATTCTTAAACACAACTTGCCAGTTGATATTTTAGGGGATCCTCCTATACCCAAGGGAGATCCCGTGTTTGAGCTAAAAACATGACCTGATACTTTGAAATATGCTTATCTTGATGAAAAGAAGATATATCCTGTTATTATCAGTGCTAACCTTTCAGAGCATGAGGAAAGGAGATTACTTAAAACTCTGAAGAAGCACAAGGCTGCTATTGGATATACTCTTGATGATCTTAAGGGCATAAGTCCCACTCTATGTCAGCACAAGATTAATATGGAACCGGATGCTAAACCTGTCATTGATCATCAACGTCGTTTGAATCCTAAGATGAAGGAGGTGGTAAGAACTGAAATATTAAAGCTTTTGGAGGAAGGTATAATTTATCCCATAGCTGATAGTAGATGGGTAAGTCCTGTTCACTGTGTTCCTAAGAAAGGAGGTATAACTGTTGTCCCTAATGATAAAAATGAACTTATTCCACAAAGAATCGTAACTGGTTATAGGATGGTAATTGATTTCAGGAAATTAAATAAAGCTACTAGGAAAGATCATTACCCCTTGCCTTTTATTGATCAAATGTTAGAAAGACGGGCGCTTATAGGCGCCGATCGACCGGCGCCAGGTTTGGCCGGTCGGTTGGCAGCCGCGCGATTTGCCCAGTTATAACCGTCAGATTTCATCTTTAACCTCCAGATACGCAAACACCTCATCTATGTCTTTTTCCCACATCCACGGAACAGCAAAAAAACCTTCCGACGCCAACAACTCGCCGCCCCCCGGTTCTCGCGCCGTCGTAGTAACTACGACGCATGTCTCCATCGCCGTCTGCTTGCAGCACCGCGGCTTGCCGCGCCACTCCAAAAGGTCGACATTGCAGCAAAACGCCTCGCGTCCCTCCAGCTCGTTGCCCCTTCGGTGCTCCTCGCCGTCATAGCAACTGCGGCACACGTCATCATCGCCGGGTCACCGCGCCACTCCAAAAGTCTGTCGTTGCAGCAAAAAGACCGCCATCGCCGTCGGTGTCCTCGTGAATGGTTGTAGCAATCATCAACACCGGTAGTAGCAAAAAACGACACTGGTAGTAGCAAAAAAGGCATCGCTGCCGTCGGTGTCCTTGCGAACCGTTGTAGCAAATGTCAACACCTGTAGTAGTAAAATACGACACCGGTTGCAGCAAATTGGTTGTCGCCGCCGTCAATGTCCTCGTGAATGGTCGTAGCAATCGTCAACATGGTAGTAGCAAAAAAGACAACGGTTGCAACAAAAGTCCATCGTCATCGTCGTGGGTCTCAGTTCGTCACGAATGGTTGTCGCAAAAATCGTCGTAGCAAAAATGCCGACGGTTGCAGCAAAAAACTCAGCCGGTTCCAGCAAAAAGTTCAATTCGCGGGTAGCATCATTTTTTTTGTCTGCGTGGTTCATCTATGCAACAACGCGGCCATGGTTCTTCCAGCAAAAATCAATCAACCGGTTCCAGCAAAATCTCGTCGTCGGTTAAGGAGGTGGTCGGACGGCGACTGCTGGCTATGCAATGCGAGGTAGCAGATGAACATGAGAGAGAGGAGAGATGAAGAAGAAAGGAAAGGCTACAAGGAATCGGTGGTTACCGATATGGAAGGAAGCGAGCGATGCAGTGAGTGGGTCCTAGACGTGGCCAGCCTGTGCATAGCGAGGGGTGGTTGCGTGCCGCACGATTTGGATCGATCCCGCGGCTTCCGCGAGGCCGGCGCAGCGTTCGGCCGGCGCACCGGATGCAAACACTTTCCTAGAAAGACTATCTAAGCACACACACTTTTGCTTTCTTGATGGATATTCTGGTTTCTCTCAAATACCTGTGTCAAAAGAGGACCAAGAGAAAACTACCTTTACATGCCCTTTCGTAACTTATGCTTATATATGTATGCCTTTTGGTCTATGCAATGCACCTGCTACTTTTCAAAGATGTATGACTATTATATTCTCTGACTTTTTGTGAAAAGATTGTTGAGATTTTCATGGATGATTTTTCCGTTTACGGGACTTATTTTGATGATTGCTTGAGCAAACTTGCTTGAGTTTTGCAGAGATGTGAAGAAACTAATTTTGTCTTGAATTGGGAAAAGTGCCACTTTATGGTGAATGAAGGTATACTACTTGGGCATAAAATTTCTGAACGCGGGATTGAAGTGGACAAGGCTAAAGTTGATGCAATAGAAAAAATGCCATGTCCAAAAGATATCAAAGGTATAAGAAGTTTCCTTGGTCATGCTGGTTTTTATAGGCGTTTCATTAAATATTTCTCAAAGATTTCTAGGCCACCGACTAATCTTCTTCAAAAAGATATTCCTTTTGTTTTTTATGATGATTGTGTAGAATCCTTTGAAATACTTAAGAAAGCCTTGATTTCTGCACCTATTGTCCAACCACCTGATTGGAATCAACCATTTGAAATTATGAGTGATGCTAGTGATTTTGTTGTTGGTGATGTTCTAGGACAAAGAGTAGACAAGAAATTGAATGTTATTCATTATGCTAGTAAGACCCTAGACAATGATCAAAGAAATTATGCTACTATTGAGAAGGAATTTTTAGCGGTTGTGTTTGCATGTGATAAATTTAGACCTTACATTGTTGATTCCAAAGTAACTATTCACACTGATCATGCTACTATTAAATACCTTATGGATAAGAAAGATGCTAAGCCTAGACTTATTAGGTGGGTGCTTTTACTTCAAGAATTTGACTTGCATATTGTTGATAGGAAGGGAGTTGAAAACCCTGTAGCAGATAACTTGTCTACGATGGAAAATGTCCTTGATGACCCACTGCCTATTGATGATAATTTTCCTGATGAGCAACTTGCTATTATAAATACTTCACGTAGTACTCCTTGGTATGCGGATTATGCTAATTACATTGTCGCTAAATATATACCACCTAGCTTCACCTATCAACAAAAGAAAAAATTCTTTTATGATTTACGACATTACTTTTGGGATGACCCACATCTTTATAAAGAAGGAGTAGATGGTGTTATTAGACGTTGTGTACCTGAGCATGAACAGGGACAGATCCTACGGAATTGTCACTCTGAGGCTTATGGAGGACACCATCCTGGAGACAGAACTGCACACAAGGTATTACAATCCGGTTTTTATTGGCCGACTCTTTTTAAAGATGCTCGTAAGTATGTCCTTTCTTGTGATGAATGTCAAAGAATTTGTAACATTGGTAGACGTCAGGAAATGCCTATGAATTATTCACTCGCTATTGAACCATTTGATGTTTGGGGATTTAATTATATGGGACCTTTTCCTTCCTCTAATGGGTATACTCATATTCTAGTTACTGTTGATTATGTTACTAAGTGGGTAGAAGCTATTCCAACTAGTAGTGCTGATCATAACACTTCTATTAAAATGCTTAAAGATGTCATTTTCCCGAGGTTTAATAACACTTCTAGATATTTAATGACTGATGGTGGTTCAAATTTTATTCATGGTGCTTTCCGTAAACTTCTAGTTAAATATGACGTTAACCATAGAGTTGCATCACCGTATCATCCTCAGTCTAGTGGCCAAGTTGAATTGAGCGATCGAGAAATAAAATTAATTTTGCAAAAGACTGTTAATAGATCTAGAAAGAATTGCTCTAAGAAACTTGATGATGCTCTATGGCCTTATAGAACTGCTTACAAAAACCCCATGGGGATGTCCCCTTATAAGATGGTCTATGGAAAAGCATGTCATTTACCTCTTGAGTTAGAACATAAAGCTTATTGGGTAATTAAAGAACTTAATTATGACTTTAAACTTGTGGGTGAAAAGAGGGTATTTGATATTAGTTCATTAGATGAATGGAGGACGCAAGCTTATGAAAATGCCAAGTTGTTTAAAGAAAAAGTTAAAAGATGGCATGATAAGAGAATCCAAAAACGGGAATTCAATGTAGGAGACCTAGTCCTTTTGTATAATGGTCGTTTCATATTTTTTGCAGGTAAGCTCCTCTCCAAATGGGAAGGCCCTTATGTTGTTGAGGAGGTCTATCGCTCCGGTGCTATTAAGATTAATAACTTCGAAGGCAAAAATCCAAGAGTGGTAAATGGGCAAAGAATTAAGCATTATATCTCAGGTACGCCCATTAATGTTGAAACTAATATTATTTAAGTGATAACACCAGAGTAGCACATAAAAGAGACCTTCCAGGACACTCCAGAAACTTGAAAAAGGAGTAGGTACGTGATACGGTAAGTAAATCGACTCCAGAAATTCCAAAAAAATATGTTATGTTTGGTGTTGGTATTTTAGAAAAATTCCAAAAATTAAAAGGTGTCAGGGGGACCCATGAGGGAGGCACAGGCCAACAGGGCATGCCCACCCCCCCTGGGCACGCCCTGATGGCTTGTGGGGCCCTCGTGTGCCTCTCGGACTCCGTTTTCTTCCCGAACACGTATTCTGACCTTGAAAAAAATCATTATATATATTCCCGTATGTTTTGACCACCACATTGCAAGTTTCTCCTCTATTCTTGTTTCGGGTCTTTTTTCTGACAGATTTAGATTGCCATGACGTCGCCAAGCTCCTTCAAGGACAAGTTCTTTGAGAAGGTCATCAACCCTTACCTGCTGGAGGTGATGAAGCACCATTGAGATGCGTGAGGGGGTGCTCCACATCCGGAATGTTCAAGGCCCCAAGAAGGAGGGGAGCGAGAAGGTCAGGCTTGCAGCAGTGGAGCACGAGATCTTCAAGTGCCAATGGATGGTTGAACGTGGTCTGAGTGCTAACCACTCTATGATCACAGACTTCATCCTAGAAAATAAGATGGACATAAGGAACATGGGAGAGGCTCTCTTCAAGCTTCAAGAGCGGATCGAGCATCTCCAAGCTCAAATCTATGACCTGCCAAACCAAAACTGTGAGTATGAATCCAGGTTTAAAAGGATGAGCATCGCTGCTGATTTCAGGATTCCGGAGACGAGATCTTCTTTCTATGATGGAGAGCCTATGCCTTGGAAGATGGAGGATGATACGTCTCCAACATATCTATGATTTTTTATTATTCCATGCTGATATATTATCATTCTAGGATACTTTTTGGGTCTTTATTTACCAATTTATAATATTTTTGAGCACTAACCTATTGACCCAGTGCCAGTTGCTGTTTTCTGCATGTTTTTCACTTCTCGGGTTTATAGTACCAAACGAAGTTCAATTGCCATGAAACTTTTTGATGATTTTTTCTGGACCAAGAGAAGACCTGGGTGATTCGAAAGAAGGCTGGGGGCCACACCAGGGCCCCACAAGCCAACAGGGCGCACCCTGGGGGGCGCCCTGATGGCTTGTGGCCCCCTGGCGGCTCTCCCGACCTCGTTCTCTGCCCTATAAATTCTCTAATATTCCAAAAACCCTGGAGGCAGTCCCGAAACTCGTTTTACGCCGCCGCAAGTCTCTGTTCCGTCGCGAGGCCATCTGGAGCTCCGTTCCAGCACCCTGTTGGAGGGGGGATCGATCACGTAGGCCTCTACATCAACCTTGCTGCCCTCATGATGATGTGTGAGTAGTTCACCACAGACCTACGGGTCCATAGCTAGTACCTAGATGGCAATCTCTCTATCTCTTGATCTTCAATACAATGATCATCGCATCTTCGCTTTGATCTATCCGATGTAATCCTATTGCGCGGTGTGTTTGTTGGGATCCGATGAATTGTGGGTTTATGTTCAGATTATTCATGAAAAGTATTTGAGTCACCTCTGAATATTAAGATTCTTATTTGCATGATCATTATAGCTTCGTAATGCTCTCTGATTTATTGATGTGCTTTGGCCAAGTAGATTGATCTATCTTCAGTGGGAGTGGTGCGTTGTGGTAGGTTCAACCTGACGAGTTTCTATATCCCAGTGACAAAGTAGGGGACAAGATGCGTCTTTGTGTTGTTGCTACTAAGGATAACACGATGGGGTTTATTCATATTTCTTGAGTTTACTTTGTCTACATCATGTCATCGTTCTCCATGCATTACTCTGTTTGTCATGAACTTAATACGTAGATAGGAAAGCATAGAAGCGCTCTTGAAGTGGAGTAATAGTAATAGGTGCAGACAGGAGTCGGCCTATTTGTTTATGGACATGATGCCTATATACACATGATCATTGCTGTGAAAATCGCATAGCTATCCGCTTTTCTATCAATTGCCCAACAGTAATTTGTTACCCACCGTATGCTGCCTACATGAGAGATGTCGCTAGGGAACACTATGGCCCCCGGGTCTATTCACTTATATATTTACAAACGCTACTATTACCTTGCTGCATTTATTTACTTTTTATTTTATTTTGCAATTTAAAATTATCTACAATTATCTACACAACTCATTCGCTTGCAAGTAATGGGATCAAGGGGATTGACAACCCTCTTGCCCGCGTTGGGTGCAAGTTGTTTGTTCTTTTGTGTGCAGCCGTTGAAGACGGTTGAGGATTGATATTCCTATTGGTTCGATAAACCTTGGTTTCATAACTGAGGGAAATACTTACCCACTTTGTGCTGCAATAACCTGTTCCTCTTCACGGGAAATCCAACGCAGATCACAAGTATCAGGAAGGATATCTGGCGCCGTTGCCGGGGAATATCATCATCAACTCTCAAGTAACTTCACACAAATTGTCATTCACTTGTTTATATTTTTATTTGATGTTATATGTAGTTTGTCTCATAAAAATCAAAAATACAAAAATATTTATCGTTGCTTGTTACTAGTTTACTTCTTCGCTTGCTAGTTTACTTGTCTTGCTTGTTACTTTGCTTGCTCGGTCACCATGTCTCAAGATACTACTAAGTTGTGTGACTTATCAAATACTAATAATAATGATTTTATTAGTACTCCTATACCACCCGCCACTAGTGCGGAAGCTTTTGATATTAATGCTGCATTGCTAAATCTTGTCATGAAGGATCAATTTTCGGGAAGTCCTAATGATGATCCCGCGTCACATCTTAATACCTTTGTTGAATTATGTGACATGCAAAATAAAAAGGATATGGATAATGATATTGTGAAATTAAAATTATTTCCTTTTTCACTTAGAGATAAAGCTAAGGCTTGGTTTTCATATTTACCTCGTAATAGTATTGGAACATGGGATAAGTGTAAAGATGCTTTTATTGCCAAGTATTTTCCTCCTGCTAAGATCATCTCCCTTAGAAATAAAATAATGAATTTTAAACAGCAAGATCAATAGCATGTTGCACAAGCTTGGGAGATAATGAAATTGATGATAAGAAATTGTCCAACTCATGGTTTAAATTTGTGGATGATTATCCAAAACTTCTATGTTGGACTAAACTTTGTGTCTAGAAATCTTCTAGATTCTGCCGCAGGTGGTACTTTTATGGATGTTACCTTAGGAGAGGCCACAAAACTTCTGGACAACATTATGACAAATTATCAATGGCATGCCGAAAGAGCTCCAACCGGTAAGAAGGTAAATTATGTTGAAGAAATCGCTACTTTGAGTGAAAAAGTGGATGCTCTTATGAATATGGTTGCTAGTAAAAAATGCTCATGTTGATCCCAATGATATGACCTTGTCTACTTTGATTGAGCAAAATAATGATGCTATTGATGTGAACTTTGTCTCGCGAAATAATTTCAACAACAATGCTTATAGAGGAAACTTCAATTCTAGACCGTATCCCGGTAATTCCTCTAACAACTATGGAAATTCTTACGGAAATTCTTCTGCAAATTCTAATAGGATGCCCTCTGATCTTGAGAACACAATTAAAGAATTTATTAATTCTCAAAAGGTTTTCAACACTATGGTAGAAGAAAAATTGCATGTAGTTGATGCTTTGGCTAAAAACATGGATATAATTGCTCTTGATGTAGAAACTCTTAAAACTAAAGCCTTGCCACCCAAGCATGATTTTATTGAGGCTATTAAATCTATCCAAATATCTATTAATGGAAGTAGAGAGAGGACCGCTAAGTTGAAAGCTAAGCGGGAATTCTTAGAAAAAGCTCTTCCACCCGGTTTTTACCGGAATCATGATGAAGATCTTAAAATGATTGGTACTTCTCCTATTGAATCTTTATTTACTTCTCTGTATATAAATGATAAATGGACTGGAGATGAGTCAACTCTAGTTGAGAAGCGTCCCGTTTGCTTGGAGGGTGATTATCGGTCCACTTGGAATGGGGTACCCAATGCCCCTGACTTATGCACAGGCAGTAGTAGCACAACCCCGCCAACGCCAACACCAGACAAAGAAGCCACTCTACATGAGATCAAGAAGCGCATCAAGATGATAACGTCGACTGCCAATCTCCCGACAGAGGCAGTCTACACTGGCTACCAACGCCAGCAAGATCAATGCAGCGACCCAGGAGGGGCCCAAAGCGCGCTAGCCACGTCCCCGGTGCCTGCCGGGGGCCGAGGCGCGCGCATCTTCAGGAAGACCTTGACGTGGCTTGAGACTGCGTCGGTATTTCCCCAAAGAGGAAGGGATGATGCAGCACAGCGACGGTAAGTATTTCCCTCAGTTATGAAACCAAGGTTATCGAACCAGTAGGAGGATCACCACCACCCAATAAGCAGCACCTGCACACAAACAACAAATACTTACAACCCGACGCGAAAGAGAGGTTGTCAATCTCTCTACGGTAAAAAGATAGATTAGGTAGTGATAGATAGGAGAGATAGAACTCTCAAGAACACAAAATAAGAAGAGCAAATAAAAAGTACAACAATATGTTTTTGGATTTTTGGTATAGTAGATCTGAAAACAAAGATGCAAAAAGATAGATCGGAAAGCAATATGTTGGAAAAGTAGACCCGGGGGCCGTAGGATTCACTAGTGGCTTCTCTCATGAGTATAGCACACGGTGGGTGAACAAAATACTGTTGGGCAATTGATAGAAGATCAAATAATCATGACGATATCCAAGGCGATGATCATTATATAGGCATCACGTCCAAGATAAGTAGACCGACTCCTGCCTGCATCTACCACTATTACTCCACACATCGACCGCTATCCAGCATGCATCTAGTGTATTAAGTTCATGGGAAAACGGAGTAATGCAATAAGAACGATGACATGATGTAGACAAGATCTATTCATGTAGGAATAGACCCCATCTTGTTATCCTTAATGGCAACGATACATGCGTGCCTTGCTGCCCCTTCTGTCACTGGGAAAGAACACCGCAAGATTGAACCCATAACAAAGCACCTCTTCCCATGGCAAGAAAAATCGATCTAGTCGGCCTAACTAAACCAAAGATTCGAAGAAGAAATACGAGGCTATAAGTAATCATGCATATAAGAGATCAAAGAAGACTCAAATAATATTCATGGATAGAAACTGATCATGTACGCAAAATTCATCGGATCCCAACAAACACACCGCAAAAGTTTACATCAAATAGATCTCCAAGAGACCATTGTATTGAGAATCAAAAGAGAGAGAGGAAGCCATCTAGCTACTGCCTACGAACCCATAGGTCTATGGTGGACTACTCACGCATCATCGGAGAGGCACCTATGAAGAAGATGAACCCCTCCGTGATGGTGTTTAGATTGGATCTCGCGGTTCTAGAACTTGCGGCGGCTGGAATTGTGTTTCGTCGACTCCCCTAGGGTTTTCCGAATATTTGAGAATTTATAGGCATCAGAGGCGGTGGAGAGGGGCCCCGAGGAGGACACAACCCATCAGGGCGCGCCCCCCCCCCTGGCGCGCCCTGGTGGGTTGTGGTCTCCGCGGCCCACCTCTCCGGCACTTCTTTGGCCCACTGGGTGTCTTCTGGTCCAGAAAAAAGCTCCAAAAAGTTTCGTCGCAATTGGACTCCGTTTGGTATTGATTTTCTGCGAAGTAAAAAACAAGCAAAAACAGCAACTGGCACTTTGGCACTATGTCAATAGGTTAGTCCCAAAAAATGATATAAAGTTGTTAGAAAATGATTGTAAAACATCCAAGAATGATAATATAACAGCATGGATCAAGCAAAAAATTATAGATACGTTGGAGACGTATCAGCCAGCCACGTCCCCGGTGCCTGTCGGGGGCCGAGGCGTGCGCATCTTCAGGAAGACCCGGCAAGCCATCTCCCGGCAGGCACGAGCCGATCGGCCACCGCTCCACCGCATCGCGACGCCAGTCACTTGTCGATGTGGTATCGAGCCCTCAGGTGGCTAAGTGGCTCTCGCTAAGCATGTGGCGACACACCGGAAGACAGATTATGACCAGTTGACACCCATCCAGAAGCGTGTCAAGAAACTAAGCAACAGCGAGCTAAGCGGTGGTAAGAGCTTGCCGGGGACATATCCCCGCACGCCACCTAGACTAGCAATCATGGTATTTTGTCCTAAATGCCAGAGTTAGGTATGATAGCTCTGTTAGCTATCTAATCACTGGATAATGACTGTTTTGCCACTGTGTTGGGTGCAAGTTGTTTGTTCTTTTGTGTGCAGCCGATGAAGATGGTTGAGGATTGATATTCCTATTGGTTCGATAAACCTTGGTTTCATAACTGAGGGAAATACTTACACACTTTGTGTTGCAATAACCTGTTCCTCTTCACGGAAAACCCAACGCAGATCACAAGTATCAGAGGACAAGCCTACTACATCATCACCACCATCACCCAAGAAGGACACGTGAGTACATGGGTATGGGCACCACCGTTATCTTGCTCCAAGCTTGGGGGAGGTGCCCCGGTATTGTATCACCATCACCTTTTTACCATTACCATCTATCTTAGTTCGATTCTTAGTTATTTCGTGATTTAGAGAAATAAAATTTCAGATTTGCTTTGCTTAGAGTTTTTGCTTTGAGATCTATCTATCCTTGTAATCGAATGTGAGAGTTATATAATAAAGATTAGTTGAGTCTCTGTGCTTTACTCTCATGCACCTTGATACGTCCATTTTGCATCATGATTTCTTATTCATATTTATGTTATTCTTGTCCATTATTCCCTATTATCATACAATTCTAATGCCCTTTCTCTTTGAATATGCAAGGTACATCACAAAGAGGAAATTATCTGGAAACTGGAATTCTGGACCGGAAAACCGAGAAAAAGGCAGAAAAATCACCAGACTCCAAATGACCTGAAACTTCACAGAGAATTTTTATTGAATATATGTGCATTTATGGGCCAAAAATATACCAAAGGGGGGCCATCAGCCAGGCACAAGCCATCAGGGCGCGGCCCCCCAGGCCGCGCCCTGATGTGTGGTGGGGCCCTGGCTGGCCTCCCGAGGCCCCTCTTCTCCTATATGGTGTGTTTTACCCTAGAAAAAATCATAAGCAACCTTTCGGGACGAAGCGCCGCCGTCTCGAGGTGGAAATCTGGGCAGAGGCCCTTTTGCACTCCAGCAGTCAGATTCTGCCGGGGAAATCCCTCTCCGGGAGGGGGAGATCGAAGCCATCGTCATCACCAATGCCTCCTCCTTCGTGGGAGGACCAATATTCATCAACATCTTCACCAGCAGCATCTCATCTCCAACCCTAGTGCATCTCTTGTATTCAATATTTGTCCCAAAACCTCATATCGGTACCCGTGGGTTACTAGTTGTGTTCATTACATAGTGTAGTTGATGCTTGTTGGATTACTTGGTGGAAGAAATTATGTTCAGATCCTTAATTATTAATATTGCACCTCTGATCTTGAACATGTTGATGAGGTATGAGTAGTTACTATTGTTCCTGAGGACATGGGAGAAGTCTAGTAATAAGTAATCATGTGAAGTTGGTATTCGTTCGATATTTTGATGATATGTATGTTGTTACTTGTCTTAGTGGTGTCATGTGAACATCGACTATGTGACACTTCACCATGTTATGGGCCTAAGGGAAGTCATTGTGGAGTAACAAGTAGATGATGGGTTGCTAGAGTGACAGAAGCTTAAACCCCAGTTTATGCGTTGCTTCATAAGGGGCTGATTTGGATCCACATGTTTCATGCTATGGTTATATTTATCTTAATTCCTCTTTCGTAGTTGGGGATGCTTGCGAGAGGGGGTAATCATAAGTGGGTTGTTAGTTCAAGTAAGAACAACACCTTAGCATCGGTCCACCCACATATCAAATTATCAAAGTAGCGAACGTGAATCAACTCAACATGATGAACATGACTAGATATAATTCCCATGTGTCCTCGGGAGCGCTTGCTTAATATAAGAGTACTTTCAGGCCCATCCTTTGCTATAAAAAGGATTGGGCTACCTTGCTGAACCTTTGCTACTATTGTTACTTGTCACTTGTTACGATTTATCTTGCTACAAAACTATCTACTATCGTTACTTACAACACCTGCAGAGAATACCTTGCTGAAAACCGCTTATCATTTCCTTCTGCTCCTCGTTGTGTTTGACACTCTTACTTATCGAAAGGACTATGATTGATCCCCTATACTTGTGGGTCATCAAGACTCTTTTCTGGCGCCGCTGCCGGGGAGGGAAGCGCCTTTGGTAAGTGGAATTGGTAAGGAAACATTTTCTATACGTGCTGAAATTTACTGTTGCTTGTCTCTATGAACGGTCATCCTTTGAGTGGCTTGTTCGGGGCATCTTCGCCCCGAACTAAAGATGAGGAAATTGTTCCTCAACCTACTGAACCTACTGAAACTATTTATTATGAGATTCCTTTGGGTATTCTTTAAAAACTCTTATCATATCCATATGACGGCACGACTCATCCTGATTATCATTTGATATTTGTCGATGAAGTTTGTGGATTATTTCAGCTTGCAGGGTTGTCTGGAGACAAAGTTAAGAAGAAGGTTTTCCCTTTATATTTGGAGGGAAAGGCATTAATGTGGTACATGCTATTGGGAGGTATTGGATCATGGGACTGGAATCGCTTGAAGTTGGAATTTCATCAGAAGTTTTATCCTATGAATCTAGTTCATCGTGATCGGAACTTTATTTATAATTGTTGGCCTCGTGAAGGAGAAAGTATCGTTCAAGCTTGGGGGAGGCTTAAATCTATGATGCACACTTGCCCCAACATGAGATTTCAAGAAACACTATTATGCAAAAAAATATGCTCGGCTTTCTCATGATGATCAGTCACTACTCGATTCTTCTTCTACTGGTTCCTTCATGAATATGACTATTGAATTCAAATGGGATCTTCTAGAAATAATTAAACGCAACTCCGAAGATTGGGAACTCGACAAAGGTAAAGAGTCAGGTTTGAAGCTTAAGTTTGATTGTGTTCAATCTTTTATGGAAACTAATGCTTGTTACAAGTTGAGTAATAAATATGGCCTCGACTCTGAGATAGTAGCTTGTTTCTATGAATCATTTGCTACTCATGTTGATCTCCCTAAGGAGAAGTGGTTTAAACACCATCCACCTATTAAAGAACAATTAGAGAAACCTATTAAAGTTGAGAAGGAAAAAATAATTGTTAATCATGTTGACCCAAGTGTTCCTATTGCTTACATTGAGAAGCCACCCTTCCCTGTTAGAATTAAGGAACACGCTAAAGCTACAACTGTGGTTAATAAAAGTCATGCTAGGACTTCTATACCTCCTGAACAAATAAATGTTGAGCCTAAAGTTGCTATGGTTAAAGATCTGCTAGTTGATAACATTGATGGACAGGTTATTTACTTCTATGATGAAACTACTAGAATCGTAAAACCTGTTAGACGTAAGCAAGATGAACTAGATAAAAATAAACCAGTTGTTGGCATACCTGTGGTTTCTGTTAAAATTGGAGACCATTGGTATCACGGCTTGTGTGATATTGGTGCTAGTGTTAGCGTTATACCTTTTACCTTATATCAAGAAATTATGAATGACATAGCACCATTTGAGCTTGAGGACATTGATGTTACCATTAAACTTGCAAACAGAGACACGATTATACCACTTGGGATTGTTAGAGATGTTGAGGTTTTGTGTGGAAAGGTCAAGTACCCCACTGATTTTTAGTACTTGGTTCAGAACAAGATAATTTTTGTCCTATTATATTTGGTAGACCCTTCTTAAATACTGTTAATGCTGCAATTAATTGTGCTACTCAGAAGGTTAAAGTGAGTTTTGGCGATGTGTGTCATGAATTTAATTTCCCCAAGTTTAGTAAACAACCACATGAGAAAGAATTACCAAGCAAAGATGAGATTATTGGTCTTGCTTCTATTGTCGCACCTCCTACCGATCCGCTAGAACAATATTTGCTAGACAATGAAAATGATATGCATATGAATGAGAGAAATGAAATAGATGACATATTTCTTAAACAAACGCCTATTCTTAAACACAACTTACCGGTTGATATCTTAGGGGATCCCCCTCCACCCAAGGGAGATCCCGTGTTTGAGTTAAAGACTTTACCTGATACTTTGAAATATGCTTACCTTGATGAAAAGAAAATATATCCTGTTATTATCAGTGCTAACCTTTCAGAGCATGAAGAAAAAAGATTACTTAAAACTCTGAAGAAGCACCGGGCTGCTATTGGATATACTCTCGATGATCTAAAGGGCATTAGTCCCACTCTATGTCATCACAAGATTAATATGGAACCGGATGCTAAACCTGCCGTTGATCATCAACGCCGCTTAAACCCTAAGATGAAGGAAGTGGTAAGAACTGAAATATTAAAGCTTTTGGAGGCAAGTATAATTTATCCTATTGCTGATAGTAGATGGGTAAGTCCTGTTCACTGTGTTCCTAAAAAAGGAGGTATAACTGTTGTCCCTAATGATAAAAATGAACTTATCCCACAAAGAATAGTAACTGGTTATAGGATGGTGATTGATTTCAGGAAATTAAACAAATCTACTAGGAAAGACCATTATCCTTTGCCTTTTATTTATCAAATGCTAGAAAGATTATCCAAGCACACACACTTTTGCTTTCTTGATGGATATTCTGTTTTTTCTCAAATACCTGTGTCAAAATAGGATCAAGAGAAAACTACTTTTACTTGCCCTTTTGGAATGTATGCTTATAGACGTATGCCTTTTGGTTTATGTAATGCACCTGCTACCTTTCAAAGATGTATGATGGCTATATTCTCTGATTTTTTGTGAAAAGATTGTTGAGGTTTTCTTGGATGATTTTTTCGTTTATGGAACTTCTTTTAATGATTGCTTAAGCAACCTTGATCGAGTTTTGCAGAGATGTGAAGAAACTAATCTTGTTTTGAATTGGGAGAAGTGCCATTTTATGGTGAATGAAGGTATAGTGCTTGGGCATAAAATTTCTGAACGAGGTATTGAAGTGGACAAAGCTAAAGTTGACGCCATTGAGAAGATGCCATGCCCCAAAGATATCAAAGGTATAAGAAGTTTCCTTGGTCATGCTAGTTTTTATAGGCGTTTCATTAAATATTTTTCAAAGATTTCTAGGCCGTTAACTAATCTTCTTCAAAAAGATGTTCCTTTTGTTTTTGATGATGATTGTGTAGAGGCTTTTGAAATACTTAAGAAAGCTTTGATTTCTGCACCTATTGTTCAACCACCTGATTGGAACCTACCATTTGAGATTATGTGTGATGCTAGTGATTATGCTGTTGGTGTTGTTCTAGGGCAAAGAGTAGACAAGAAATTGAATGTTATTCATTATGCTAGTAAAACCCTAGATGCTGCTCAAAGAAATTATGCCACCGCTGAAAAGGAATTTTTAGCAGTTGTCTTTGCATGCAATAAGTTTAGACCTTATATTGTCGATTCCAAAGTAACTATTCACACAGATCATGCTGCTATTAAAAACCTTATGGAAAAGAAAGATGCTAAGCCTAGACTTATTCGGTGGGTACTTTTGCTTCACGAATTTGATTTGCATATTGTTGATAGAAAGGGAGCTGAAAACCCCGTAGCAGATAACCTGTCTAGAATGGAAAATGTTCTTGATGACCCACTGCCTATTGATGATAATTTTCCTGATGAACAACTTGCTGCTATAAATACTTCACGTAGTACTCCTTGGTATGCTGATTATGCTAACTATATTGTTGCAAAATATATCCCACCTAGTTTCACCTATCAACAAAAGAAAAAATTCTTTTACGATTTACGACATTACTTTTGGGATGACCCACATCTTTATAAAGGAGGAGTAGATGGTATTATTAGATGTTGTATACCTGAGCATGGACAGGAACAAATCTTAAGGAAGTGCCATTCTGAACCTTACGAAGGACACCATGCTGGTGACAGAACTGCACACAAGGTATTACAATCTGGTTTTCATTGGCCTACTCTTTTCAAATATGCTCATAAGTATGTCCTTTCATGCAATGAATGTCAAAGGGTTGGTAACATTGGTAAACGTCAAGAAATGCCCTATGAATTATTCACTTGCCATTGAACAATTTGACGTATGGGGTTTTGATTTCATGGGACCTTTTCCTTCCTCGAACGGGTATACTCATATTTTAGTTGTTGTTGATTACGTTACTAAGTGGGTAGAGGCTATTCCAACTAGTAGTGCTGATCATAACACTTCTATTAAAATGCTTAAGGAAATTATTTTCCCGAGGTTTGGAGTCCCTAGATACTTAATGACCGATGGTGGTTCACATTTTATTCATGGTGCTTTTTGTAGACTTCTAGCTAAATATGATGTTAACCATAGAATTGCATCACCATATCATCCTCAGTCTAGTGGTCAAGTTGAATTGAGTAATGGAGAATTAAAATTAATCTTGCAAAAGACTGTTAATAGATCTAGGAAGAATTGGTCTAAGAAATTAGATGATGCTCTATGGGCCTATAGAACTGCTTATAAGAACCCCATGGGGATGTCCCCATATAAAATGGTGTATGGAAAAGCTTGTCATTTACCTCTTGAGCTAGAAAATAAGGCTTATTTGGGCAATTAAAGAACTTAATTATGATTTTAACTTTCCGGTGAAAAGATGTTATTTGATATTAGCTCACTAGATGAATGGAGGACACAAGCCTATGAAAATGCTAAGTTGTTTAAAGAAAAAGTTAAAAGATGGCATGATAAAATGATTCAAAAAACGGGAATTCAAAGTAGGGGACATTGTGCTTTTATACAACTCTCGCTTCAGATTTTTTGCAGGAAAACTTATATCCAAATGGGAAGGCCCATATGTTGTCGAGGAGGTCTATCGCTCCGGTGCCATAAAAATCAATAACTTCGAAGGCAAAAACCCGAGGGTGGTGAATGGGCAAAGAATCAAGCATTATATTTCAGGTGTACCCTTTAATGAATAGACTAATGTCATTCAAGTGATAACACCGGAAGAACACATACGGGAGGCTTTCTGGAACACTACAGAAACCTGAAAAAGGGGTAGGTATGTGTTCTAAAAATTCCAAAAAAATAATTTCTGTTTGTTTTAGTATTTTAGAAAAATTCCAGAAATACAACGGAGTCAGGGGGACCCACGCGGGAGGCACAAGCCAACAGGGCGCGGCCCCCCCTGGGGCGCGCCCTGATGGCTTGTGCTGCCCTCGTGTGCCTTCCCGACTCCGATTTCTTCCCGAACACGTATTCTGACCTAGAAAAAATCATTATATATACTTGATGACCCACAAGGATAGGGGATCAATCATAGTCCTTTCGATAAGTAAGGGTCGAACCCAACGAGGAACAGAAGGAAATGGAAGCGGTTTTCAGCAAGGTAATCTCTGCAAGCACTGAAATTGTAGGTAACAGATAGTTTGATAGCAAGGTAATTTGTAATGAGCAAGTAACGAAAATGGTAAATAAGGTGCAGCAAGGTAGCCCAATCCTTTTGAGGCAAAGGACAGGCCAGAACAATCTCTAGTAATAGGCAAAGTGTTCTTGAAGGTACACGGGAATTTCATCTAGTCGCTTTTATCATGTTGGTTTGATTCGTGTTCGCTACTTTGATAATTTGATATGTGGGTGGACCGGTGCTTGGGTGCTGTTCTTACTTGAACAACCTCCCACTTATGATTAACCCCCTCGCAAGCATCCGCAACTACGAGAAAAGTATTAAGATAAAATCTAACCATAGCATTAAACGTTTGGATCCAAATCAGCCCCTTACGAAGTAGCGCAGGGTTTAAGCTTCTGTCACTCTAGCAACCCATCATCTAATAACTACTCCAAAATGCATCCCTTTAGGCCCATGAATGGTGAAGTGTCATGTAGTCGACGTTCACATGACACCACTAAGGGAATCACAACATACATATCATCAAAATATCGAACACATATCAAATTCACATGATTACTTTGTTGGAAATATGCCCTAGAGGCAATAATAAATTGGTTATTATTATATTTCCTTGTTCATGATAATCGTTTATTATCCATGCTATAATTGTATTGATTGGAAACTCAAATACATGTGTGGGTACATAGACAACACTGTGTCCCTAGTATGCCTCTAGTTAACTAGCTCATTGATCAAAGATGGTCAAGGTTTCCTGGCCATAGACATGAGATGTCATTTGATAACGGGATCACATCATTAGGATAATGATGTGATGGACAAGACCCAAACTATGAATGTAGCATATGATCGTGTCAGTTTATTGCTATTGTTTTCTGCATGTCAAGTATCTGTTCCAATGACCATGAGATCATGCAACTCACTGACACCGTAGGAGTACCTTGTGTGTATCAAACGTCACAACATATCTGGGTGACTATAAAGATGCTCTACATGTATCTCCGAAGGTGTCTGTTGAGCTGGCATGGATCAAGACAGGGATTTGTTACTCCGTGTGACGGAGAGGTATCTCAGGGCCCACTCGGTAATACAACATCACAACAAGCCTTGCAAGCAATGTGACTAAAGTGTTAGCCACGGGATCTTGTATTACGGAACGAGTAAAGAGACTTGCCGGTAACGAGATTGAACTAGGTATAGAGATACCGACGATCGAATCTCGGGCAAGTAACATACCGAAGAACAAAGGGAACATCATACGGGATTAACTGAATCCTTGACATAGAGGTTCAACCGATAAAGATCTTCGTAGAATATGTAGGAACCAATATGGGCATCCAGGTCCCGCTATCAGTTATTGACTGTAGAGGTGTCTCGGTCATGTCTACATAGTTCTTGAACCCGCAGGGTCTGCAGACTTAAGGTCCGGTGACGTTTCGGTATAGTAGAGTTATGTATGGTGGTGACCGAAGGTTGTTCGGAGTCCCGGATGAGATCCTGGACGTCACGAGGAGCTCTGGAATGGTCCGGAGGTAAAGATTGATATATAGGAAGTCCCGTTTTGGTCACCGGAAAAGTTTCGGGTATTTCGGTAGTGTACCGGGAGTGCCGGGAGGGGTACCGGGGACCATCGGGAGGGGTGTCTCGACCCAAAGGGCCTCATGGGCTGTGGGAGGAGTCAAGCCAGCCCTTAGTGGGCTGGCCGAACCCCCCACTAAGGCCCATGCGGCTAGGGGTGGGAAAAACCCAAAGGGGGAAAGGTGGAAAGGGTTTCCAAGTGGAGAGGAGGAATCCTACTCCTAGTAGGATTGGAGTAGGACTCCTCCACCTCCAATTTCGGCCAAACCTTGAGGGTTTGAGGCTGCCTCCTCCCCTCCCTCCCTCCTATATATACTAGAGGATTTAGAGGGGAGAGCTAACCCTAATTGCCACGTGCTGCCCTCTTCTTCCTCTAGATCGTTTTCTCCTCTAGTCTAGTTTCGGCAGTGTTTAGGCGAAGCCCTGCCGGAATAGTTCCACCACCATCGCCGCCGCGCCGTCGCACTGCCGAAGAACTCATCTATCTCTCCGCTCCCTCTTGCTGGATCAAGAAGGCGGAGATCGTCATCGAGTTGTACGTGTGCTGAACGCGGAGGTGCCGTCCGTTCGGCGCTAGATCGGAAGGACCGTGATCAGGATCGTGAGACGATTCGTGATTTGATCGCGGGACGGATCATGATGGGATCGCGGGACGGATCGTGATTGGATCGCGAGACGGATCGTGATGGGATCGCGGGACGCTCGGCAATTTGGATCGCGAAGACGTTCGACTACATCAACCGCGTTTCTTAACGCTTCCGCTTAGCGATCTACAAGGGTATGTAGATCCACTCTCCCTCTCGTAGATGCTCATCACCATGGATAGATCTTGCGTGTGCGTAGGAATTTTTTCCCCATGCAACGTTCCCCAACTGTGGCATCATGAGCTAGGTCTATGTGTAAATGAGATCTCAAGTAGAACACAAAGGAGTTTGTGGGCGTTGATATTCAGATTGCTTCCTCCCTTGGTCTTTTCTTGATTCGGCGGTATTGTGGGATGAATCGGCCCGGACCAACATTACTCGTACGCTTACGAGAGACCGGTTCCATCAACACACATGTAACTTCGTTGCATAAAGATGGCTGGCGGGTGTCTGTTTCTCCCACTTTAGTCGGATCGGATTTGACAAAGGCGGTCCTTGAGAAGGTTGAATAGCAATTTTTGTATCACCGTTGTGGTTTTTGCGTAGGTAAGAATTGTTCTTGCTAGATACCTGTAGCAGCCACGTAAAACTTGCAACAAAAATTAGAGGACGTCTAACTTGTTTTTGCAGGGTATGTTGTGATGTGATATGGCAAATTACATGATGAGATATATGTGATGTATGAGATGATCATGTATTGTATAGAATATCACGACTTGCATGTCGATGAGTACGACAACCGTCAGGAGCCATAGGGTTGTCTTTAATTATTTTCGCCATTTTTTGCTTTACTTTATCGCTATGAGTTAGCAATAGTCGTGGAAGCAACAGTCGGCGCGACAACCTCATGGCGACACATTGATGGAGATCAAGATGATGGAGATCATGGTGTTATGCCGGTGACGATGGAGATCATGCCGGTGCTTTGAAGATGGAGATCAAAAGCACAAGTTCATGGCCATATCATGTCACTTATGATTTGCATGTGATGTTAATCCTTTTATGCATCTTATTTTGCTTAGGACGACGGTAGCATTATAAGGTGATCCCTCACTTAAATTTCAAGATAAATTGTGTTCTCCCCGAGTGTGCACCGTTGCGAAAGTTCGTTGTTTCGAGACACCACGTGATGATCGGATGTGATAGACTCTACGTTCGCATACAACGGGTGCAAGCCAGTGTTGCACATGCGGAACACTCGGGTTAAACTTCACGAGCCTAGCATGTACAGACATGGCCTCGGAACACAAGAGACCGAAAGGTCGAACATGAGTCATATAGTAGATATGATCAACATGAAGATGTTCACCATTGAAACCACCTCAACTCACGTGATGATCGGACTTGTGTTGGTGGATTTGGATCATGTGACACTCGAATGACCGGAGGGATGTTGATTTGAGTGGGAGTTTTTAAGTAATATGATTAAATTAAACTCATTATCATGAACATAGTCAAAATGTCTTTGCAAATTATGTTGTAGATTGCTAGCTCGCGCTGTAGCTCCCTTGAATTTTTTATATGTTCCTAGAGAAATAGAGTTGAAAGATGATGGTAGCAATAATGCGGACTGGGTCCGTGATCTGAGGATTGTCCTCATTGCTGCACAGAAGGCTTATGTCCTTAATGCACCGCTCGGTGCGCCACCCCCTCAAGCGTCGTCTGTAGATGTTGTGAACATCTGACAGGCATGTTCTGATGACTACTTGATAGTTCAGTGCGTCATGCATTACGGCTTAGAATTGAGGCTCCAAAACGTTTTGAACGTCACGAAACATATGAGATGTTCTAAGAGCTGAAATTGGGATCTCAGGCTCGTGCCCGTGTTGAGAGGTATGAGACCTCAAACAAGATTCTTTGCCTGCAAGATGAAGGAGAATAGCTCAATCAGTGAGCAAGTACTCAGATTGTCTGGGTGCTACAATCGCTTGAATCAAGTGGGAGTTGATCTTCCAGATAAGATAGTGATTGATATAGTTCTCCAAGTCACTGCCACAAAGCTACTAGAGCTTCGTGATGAACTATAAAATGCCAGGGATGGAAATAA
Organism: Elymus sibiricus; assembly: GCA_039707655.1. Classification (NCBI taxonomy): domain Eukaryota; kingdom Viridiplantae; phylum Streptophyta; class Magnoliopsida; order Poales; family Poaceae; genus Elymus; species Elymus sibiricus. The sequence goes on from CM077671.1 coordinate 42,378,233, forward strand.
TGATCCCTGAGCTATTCGCGATGTTTTGACACCGCGAAGGTAGAAATCAAGAAGGAGCATCAAGTGTTGATGGTTAATGAAACCACTAGTTTTGAGAAGGGCAAGGGCAAGGAGGGAAACTTCATGGATGGCAAGCCAGTTGCTACTCCAGTGAAGAAACCCAAGGTTGAACCCAAACCCGAGACTAAGTGCTTCTATTATGAGGAGAACGGTCGCTGAAGCGGAACAACCCTAGATACATGGTAGATAAGAAGGCTGGCAACGTCGACAGAAGTATATTTGATATATGTGTTATTGATGTGTACCTTACTGGTGCTCCTAGTAGCACTTGGGTATTGGATACCGGTTCGGTTGCTAAATGTTAGTAACTCGAAATAAAAACTACAGAATAAACGAAGGCTAGCTAAGGGTGAGGTGACGATGAGTGTTGGAAGTGTTTCCAAGGTTGATGTGATCACCATCGCACGCTCTCTCTACCTTCGGGATTAGTGATGAACCTAAATAAATGTTATTTGGTGTTTGCGTTGAGCATGAACGTGATTATATCATGTTTATTGAAATACGGTTATTCATTTAAGTTAGAGAATAATGGTTATTCTGTTTACATGAATAATACCTTCAATGGTCATGCACCCAATGAGAATGGTTTATTGAATCTTGATCGTAGTGATACACATGTTCATAATATTGATGCCAAAAGATACAAAGTTAATAATGATAGTACCACATACTTGTGGCACTGCCGCTAAATGTCATATTGGTGTAAAGCGCATGAAGAAACTCCATGCTGATGGATCTTTGGACTCATTCGATTTCGAATCGGTTGAGACATGCGGACCATGCCTCATGGGCAAGATGACTAAGACCCCGTTTTCCGGTATGATGGAGCGGGCAAGTGACTTATTGGAAATGATACATGTTGATGTATTCGGTCCAATGAGTGTTGTAGCGTGCGGTGGATATCGTTATTTTTCTACCTGCACTGATGATTTGAGTAGATATGGGTATATTTACTTAATGAAACACAAGTCTGAAACGTTTGAAAAGTTCAAACAAATTCAGAGTGAAGTTTGAGATCATCGTGACAAGAAGATAAAATGTCTACGATATGATCGTGGAGGTGAATATTTGAGTTACGAGTTTGGTATGAAACTTAAGACAATGTGGAAGTTGTTTCACTACTCACGCCGCCTGGAACACCATAGTGTGATGGTGTATCCGAACGTCGTAGTCGTGCTCTATTGGATATGGTGCGTACTATGGTTTCTCTTATCGATTTGCCACTATCGTTTTGGGGTTATGCATTAGAGACAACTACATTCACTTTAAATAGGGCACCATCTAAGTCCGTTGAGATGACACCATATGAATTTTGGTTTGGCAGAAACCTAAGCTGTCATTTCTTAATGTTTGGGGCTGCGACGCTTATGTGAAAAAGGTTTTCAACCTGATGAGCTCGAACCCAAAGCGGACAAATGCATCTTCATAGAATACCCTAACGTAACAGTTGGGTAAACCTTCTATCTCAGATCCAAGCGCAAAGTGTTTGTTGCTAAAACGGGTCCTTTCTCGAGAAAGAGTTTCTCTCGAAAGAATTGAGTGGGAGGAAGATAGAACTTGATGAGGTTGTTGAACCTTTGTTTCAACCAGAGAGTAGCGCAGTGCAGAAAGTTGTTTCTATGGAGCCTACGTTAGTTGAAGAGGAAGTTAATGATGATGATCATGAAGCTTAGGATCAAGTTACTATCGAACCTCGTAGGTCGACAAGGACGCGTGCTGCTCCTGAGTGGTACGGCAACCCTGTCTTAGAGGTCATGTTGTTGGACAACGATGAACCTACGAGCTATGGAGAAGCGATGATGGGCCCGGATTCCGAGAAATGGTTAATGCCATGAAATCCGAGATGGGATCCATGTAAGAAAACAAAGTATGGCCTTTGGAAGTATTACCTCAAGGGCGAAAGGCCATTCAGAACAAATGGATCTTTAAAAGGAAGATGGACGCGGACGGTAATATCACCGTCTATAAAGCTCGACTTGTGGCAAAGGGTTTTTCACAAGTTCAAGGAGTTGACTACGATGAGACTTTCTCACCCGTAGCGATGCTAAAGTCTGTTGGAATTATGTTAGCAGTTGCTGCATTTTTCAATTATGAAATCTGGCAGATGGATGTCAAAACATCATTTCCTTAACGGTATCCGTGAGGAAAGGTTGTATGTGATACAACCGGAAAGTTTTGTCAGTCCTAAGGATGCTAAAATGTATGCAAGCTCCAGCGATCCTTCTATGGACTGGAGCAAGCATCTCGGAGTTGGAATATATGCTTTGATGAGGTGATCAAAGTTTTTGAGTCTATACAAAGTTTATGATAAACTTGTATTTACAATAAAGTGAGTGGGAGCACTATAGAATTTCTGATAAGTATATGTGGATGACATATTGTTGATCGGAAATAATGTAGAATTTCTGAAAAGCATAAAGGGTTGTTTGAAAAGGAGTTTTTCAAAGGAAAACCTGGAATGAAGCTACTTAAATATTGGGCATCAGGATCTATAGAGATTGATCAAGACGTCTGATAAGACTTTCAATGAGTACATACCTTGACAAGATTTTGAAAGAGTTCAAAATGGATCAGTCAAAGAAAGAATTCTTGCCTGATTTGTAAGGTGTGGAGTTGAGTGAGACTCAAAGCTCGACCACGGCAGAAGAAAGAGAAAGGACGAAGGTCGTCCCCTATGCCTTATCCATAGGCTCTGTATAGTATGCCATGCTGTGTACCGCACCTGGTGTGTGCCTTGCCATGATTCTGTCAAGGGGTACAAGAGTGATCCAGGAGTGGACCACTGGACAGCGGTCAAAATTATCCTTAGTAACTAGAGGACTAAGGAAATGTTTCTCAATTATGGAGGTGATAAAGAGTTCGTCGTAAAGGGTTACGTCGATGCAAGGTTTGACACCTATCCGGATGACTCTGAGTAGCAATCCGGATACGTATAGTGGAGCAGCCATTTGGAATAGCTCCAAGTGGAGCGTGGTAGCATCTGTAGTACGACATATAGATTTGCAAAGAACACACGGATCTGAATGTTGCAGACCGTTGACTAAAGACCTCTCTCACATGCAAAGCATGATCGAACCCCAAAACTCATTGGGTGTTAGATTCATAATAATGTAAATCACATGGTGATGTGAACTAGATTATTGACTCTAGTGCAAGTGGGAGACTGTTGGAAATATGCCCTAGAGGCTATAATAAATTGGTTATTATTATATTTCCTTGTTCATGATAATCGTTTATTATCCATGCTATAATTGTATTGATTGAAACTCAAATACATGTGTGGGTACATAGACAACACTGTGTCCCTAGTATGCCTCTAGTTAACTAGCTCGTTGATCAAAGATGGTCAAGGTTTCCTGGCCATAGACATGAGATGTCATTTGATAACGGGATCACATCATTAGGATAATGATGTGATGGACAAGACCCAAACTATGAATGTAGCATATGATCGTGTCAGTTTATTGCTATTGTTTTCTGCATGTCAAGTATCTGTTCCAATGACCATGAGATCATGCAACTCACTGACACCGGAGGAGTACCTTGTGTGTATCAAATGTCACAACATATCTGGGTGACTATAAAGATGCTCTACATGTATCTCCGAAGGTGTCTGTTGAGCTGGCATGGATCAAGACAGGGATTTGTTACTCCGTGTGACGGAGAGGTATCTCAGGGCCCACTCGGTAATACAACATCACAACAAGCCTTGCAAGCAATGTGACTAAAGTGTTAGCCACAGGATCTTGTATTACGGAACGAGTAAAGAGACTTGCCGGTAACGAGATTGAACTAGGTATAGAGATACCGACGATCGAATCTCGGGCAAGTAACATACCGAAGAACAAAGGGAACAACATACGGGATTGACTGAATCCTTGACATAGAGGTTCAACCGATAAAGATCTTCGTAGAATATGTAGGAACCAATATGGGCATCCAGGTCCCGCTATTGGTTATTGACTGTAGAGGTGTCTCGGTCATGTCTACATAGTTCTCAAACCCGCAGGGTCTGCACACTTAAGGTTCGGTGACGTTTCGGTATAGTAGAGTTATGTATGGTGGTGACCGAAGGTTGTTCGAAGTCCCGAATGAGATCCTGGACGTCACGAGGAGCTCTGGAATGGTCCTCCTCTGATTTTTTTCTAGGTCAAATGTGACTATATACCAGAAGATGGGCACCGAAGGTGGGCCGAGGAGGCCACAACCCATCAGGACGCGCCCAGGGGGGTCTGGCGCGCCCTGGTGGGTTGTGCCCACCAAGTTGGGCCCCTCTGGTACTTTTCTGCTCTAGTATTTTTTATTTAATTCAAAAATAATCTCTGTAAAATTTCAGCATCATTGGAGTTGTGCAGAATAGGTATCTCTGATGTGCTTTTCTACGGTCCAGAATTCCAGCTGCCGGTATTCTCCCTCTTTGTGTAAACCTTGCATATTATGAAAGAAAAGGCATTAGAATCACTCCCCAAAGCATTATTATTCAACAAAACATAATAAATAACAGTAGGAAATCATGATGCAAAATGGACGTATCAACTCCCACAAGCTTAGACCTCGCTTGTCCTCAAGCGAAAACCGATATTGAAAAGCATGTCCACATGATTTGGGAGAGAGAGGTGTCAATAAAAACAAAATACGGACATAGTAGCATCATGCTTATTAACATAACAGCAACAAACTTTATCATAAAACTTATTCAATACACTTTCATCATATAACTTCTCATGAATAAGTAACAATTCATCACAACACAGAAGTATGAAGCATAAACCTTACTGAAAACCGACAAACTATGTTCTCAGTCAACTTTGCAACTACAATTCATCATATTTTCTGGAAGGGTCTCATGTCGGAGCCTTTTGGCAAGTCCACATACTCAACCATCATTTAGTCTTCTATGATTGCTAACACTCACGGCATACCCATGAACAAAAAGTTTGAACCGGACACATAGGAAGATAGGGGCTTATAGTTTCGCCTCCCAACGCATTCACCTCAAGGGTGATGTCAACAATAATAACTCATGCCCACCCATATCCAACTGGATATATGTGCCTAGATCTTTCCTCACCACATGATGCTTGCATAAGAGAAAAACTAAAAAGGAATAGGGAAGAATACTTTGACTCTTTGCATAAAAGTAAATACATAAAAGTAAATGATAGTCCCTTCGCAGATGGAAGCAGAGGTTGTCATGCGCTTATTGGTTTGTATGCCCAATCCCTTAATGTAAAAGAACGTCATGCTATATTGCCCCCTATGATAGCAACCTTTATTATGCAGTCCGTCGCTTTTATTACTTTGCCATCATAAGTTCGTATAGCGCTCAATTTTCTCTTACACTAATTGATCAAAACACTTTTTTAGAAGAAATTTTTATTGCCTTATTGCACCGATGACAACTTACTTGAAGGATCTTTCTCGATCCATAGGTAGGTATGGTGGACTCTCAAAGAATGAATTTGGTTTGGGGTTTTTAGATGCACAAGTTGTATCTCTACTTAGTGCGGAATTTTTGGCTAGCAGAGATATTGGGCAAGCACCACATGTTGAAGGATCTATGACAATATAACTTCTATGTGGATATGAACAAACATAAATCATTACGTTGTCTTCCTTGTCCAACGTCAACAATTTTGACATATAATAATTAATGGGGGCTCACAATCATAAAAGATGTCCAAGATAGTGTATTTGCATGTGAATCTTCTCTTCCCTTATTAATTCTTTCATGAATTGCATCATTGACCAATGATATGTTTGTCAATCTCCAATAATCTTACTACTTATACTTTTCCTTATGTGATGTCATTACTCACTATAAGATTAGCATATGATTCTTTTCATTTATTTTTCTCTTTTTTTATTTTGATTGCAACAAGAAAGTAGAGAGACAAAAACTCAAACTAAACTTTATTATATAGCTTTCACTCGATTACATAGATAGATAGGCCACGAAACTAACACACGAAAATAGATCATGCTAAACTTTTATTCAACTAAAGCAAAGGGAAACTAAAGATCGAACTAAAATAGGTAAAGGTGAATAAAAGTGATGGTGATACGATACCGGGGCACCTCCCCAAGCTTGGCTCAAGCCAAGGGGAGTGCCCATACCCGTGTGCTCAAGTCTTCGTTGGTGGTGGTGATGAAGAAGGTGGTGGTGATGAAGCCTTCTTCTTCAACTTATATTTAAGCATACAAATTTCCTCCCTTAGATCATCGTTCTCCAATTCGAGCTTTAATATCCTTTTGCATAATGCAGCCTTGCTCTCCTGCAGAAAACGAGATGGGATAAATTGGACCTCAGGTTTGTATCTTTTGGGGAGGCTTGACTTCTTGAATTCCACATGCATGTCTCCCGGCTGAGGTAGAGGGACATCCTTTTCCTCGGGGTTGGCGTCCGGACAAGCATCCACTATCTCCTCCAAATCGGTATCTCCTTCTTCTTCAGATGCCCAAAGGTAGGGGTAAATTACTCTAAAGATCTTTGGGTCTGAAACATAATGACCCCCCTCTGAACCTTGAGATGACATATTTTCAGATCTGCCAGGAAAATAGCATGAAACAAGAACAGAGGATTTTTCTGTGATGCGGTCGTCAAAACAGTCGGGGGTATATATAGAGAATTTTTATTCTTGGAAAACAAGCATATGGAAGGAAAATGGAGTCGGGAAGCCATCCGAGGTGGGCACAACCCACCAGGGCGCGCCCAGGGGTGCCTGGCGCGCCCTGGTGTATCGTGCTCACCTCGATCACCTTCCGGTTTATTTCTTTATTTCCAAAATTTTATAATATTCCAAAACTGACGAAAAATATTTTTGCGGATTTTTCGGAGTCCGTTTACTTACCGTATCACGTACCTCCTATTTTTAAGAATTCTGGAGTGTTCCGGAAGGTTTCTTTTATGTGTTCCTCCGGTGTCATGGTTTGGATAACATTGCTTTCAATGTTAATAGGCGTACGTGAGATATAATGCTTAATTCTTTGTCCATTGACCACCTTCGGGTTAGTACCTTCGGCGTTATTAATCTTGATAGCTCCAGAACGATAAACCTCTTTGATAATATAAGGTCCTTCCCATTTGGAGAGAAGCTTACCTGCAAAAAATCTTAAACGGGAGTTGAACAAAAGAACATAGTCTCCTATTTTGAATTCCCGCTTTTGGATTCTTTTGTCATGCCATCTTTTTACTTTTTATTTAAATAGCTTGGCATTTTCATAAGCTTGGGTTCTCCATTCATCAAGTGAGCTAATATCAAATAGCCTCTTCTCACCGGCAAGTTTGAAATCATAGTTAAGTTCTTTAATTGCCCAAAATGCCTTATGTTCTAATTCTAGAGGCAAATGACAAGCTTTACCATATACCATTTTGTATGGAGACATACCCATAGGATTTTTATAAGCTGTTCTATAGGCCCAAAGTGCATCATCTAATTTCTTAGATCAATTCTTATGAGACCTATTGATAGTTTTTTGTAATATTAATTTTATTTCTCTATTGCTAAGTTCAACTTGACCACTAGATTGAGGATGATAGGGTGATGCAATTCTATGGTTAACATCATATTTAGCAAGCATCTTACGGAAAGCACCATGAATAAAGTGTGAACCACCACCAGTCATTAAATATCTAGGAACTCCAAACCTCGGGAAGATAACCTGTCGGGGAAACGACACCTATGGGATCGAAGGATCCCTTTACGGTTCGGCAAGGGAGAAAGGACAGCACAAAGACCGGAGCTAACGATCAACGCGAGGGGATTTACCCAGGTTCGGGCCGCTCGGAAGCGTAAAACCCTACTCCTGCTTGGTTGTATTACTGTGGATGTTCTTGGCCAAGTTCTGGGAGCTACAGTAGCAGCTACGCATGCAGAATGGGTCGAATGTCTCTCCTCCCTGTAGCTACGCCTTGGGCCTCCTTTTATATGTCCAAGGGGTCTCCAACAGTGGCGAAGTACAAGAGGTGTAAAGTATCTACAGTATCTCATGATTACTACTGACGCCTTAGGACAAACGTCTTAGGACAAACGCCTTAGGACCAGACGCGTTCAATGCTCTGAACAGGTGTCCCTGCCTTTCTTGGGGATGGAAAAAGGACTCGTCCCATCAGCACCGCTTAACCCCTTCTGCGGCCAGCGCCGTGACACGCAACCAGGAGGACAAGCCCTAAACGACAGGCTGGTCGCTGCGCTGGAGCGGCGGCACTGTGCTGAAGCGATGGGATCTTGCCGGGTGCTGATCTTGCCGGGGCTCGACGGGCCAGCCCGGCAAGATCTTGCCGGACGCCCAGCCTTCGGTCTTCTGATCTTCAGTTTAAATGCCTTCTTGATATCTTGCATCTGTCTCCAGCCGTCCTCCGGCAGGCCTTGCCGCAGGTATGGCTACAACTGTCCGTGCACAAGTACGGGGTACTAAAGGACCCGATCTTTAGTACACCGACAGGAGCCCCCGGGCCTAGGCCATACACGGGTGCGAGGCGTTGTTGGGCTAGGCCCAAAATAGTGCACGGGCACGCGTGGCAGGAGTTACTGTCATAATCTTCTCATTTACTGCGCCCTCCCACGACGCGCGTTGAATGCGGAACGTGGGGGACGTGCGCGGAATGACCGCAACCTCCGCTCCTTCCCCGTAAAAAGGAAATCCGCAGGGGTGCTGCTCATTTAACCCTCATCTTTTCCAATCTGGACACTGCCATCGTCCTCCTCCTTGAGCCTGAAACGCGCCTCCTCCATTCTTCCGCCACCCGCACGCCCTCGCCACCTTCGGACTCCGCTTCCACTGCCGCCATGCCACCCAAAGCAGGCAAGGGCAAAGCGGCGAAAGCCGCTGGCTCAGCCGCAGGAGCAGATGAAGGGGATCTGGTGCGGATGCAGAGAGAGCGCGCCGTCTTCGACCCGACGCTTGACGGGCACACCTTGATTACTCAGTACAGGTGCGTATGGGGGAAGAAGACAAATGGCCATCCCAAAACTCGCGCGCTTTCGGCTTCTGCCGGGGGCGGCGCGAATAGATACCCTTTCTTCGCTGCTTATTTTTACTGCGGGCTCTGTCCTCCTTTCTCCGACTTCTTCGTCGACATCATGTACACGTATGGGTTCCGCCTTTTGGATTTCACGCCGAACGCCGTAACGTGCATGTCTGTCTTTGCGCATCTTTGCAAAAACTTTGCCGGAGTGGTCCCCAACACGGCCCTCTTCCGCCACTACTTCATCCCCCGCATCGAGACATGAGACGCCCTCTCTGGATCTATCACTTGGATTCCAAGGACATGGAACAAGGATATATACCCAGGGGGTCTCTACCGCAAGAAGTGGGATGAGTGGCGATCCGAGTGGTGCTGGATCCAGGAGAAAGACCCTCAGCCATTCTGCGTGCCCCGGCAAAAGAAGGTGGCCCGTGGTGAGAATTGGAGCGACCTCGACCCTGAAGACAAGAAGCTCACAATTGCAATCACCAGGATCCACCGCCTGAAGGCTGCCGGGCTCACGATTGAAATGGTTGGCGTAGATTTCCTTCGCCGGCGCATCGCCCCTCTGCACAATAAGGGGAGGCCAGCCTGGGACTTCAAGAACGCAGCAGATATTATGAGGCTGCGCCCTGGCTTGAATCACAACTTCACGGTCTTGCAGCACATGTATCTCTGCCACAAGCGGTTCAGGCCTGACGGGAGGTTCATGTTGCCGCCTGGAGTTGTGCCTCTGTGCAACAACTCTGCCCTGAGCTCCATCATTGCTATGATGCCAGTGTGCAACGCCCACGGCCTTGACGGGACTTGGGTAGAGCCGCCTCTAGAGAAGTGTAGGAGTTCTTCGACAACTTGTCAGAGAGGGCCATCCAGGAAGATCCCAAACTTATCCGTCCCACCACTGATGAAGAAATAGCTTACATTGCTAGCAGGGCGGAAGAGGCAAACCTTGCCGCGGAGGCCGGCGACTTTGGCTTCACGGGAGGAGACACCAGTGAAGAAGAGACGGTGCCAGAGGAGACCTCTTCTGAGCAAGAGGAAATCGCCGGGGAGCAGAGCGGCATGGTTGCCGGGGGCTCTACCGTCGAGGGCGCAACCGAGGAGCAGCCGCACGAGGAGCCCCCAGCTCCAGGGAAGGAAAAGCGCGTTCTTCGGAAAGCCAGCTCTGGCGCCCCAGCAAGTCAGCCTCCCTCAAGGGTTGAGGTTCCCGGCAAGAAGGCGGCCGGCAAGGCCGCGCAGCGGCAAGAGGCCCAACAACCGCCCGTGCGACGTACGACACGCTCGACCGTGGCACAAACTGGTGCGGCGGGAGCGTCCCATACGACGGCACCAGTGGCTGGAGCAGCAGGATCGCAGCAACCTACTGCTTCCGCTGCAGCCAAGCGCGCCAGGTCTCCTTCTCCACCTCCTCGCCCAGGTGCCGAAGCGGAAGTCGTCTTCGACCTCTCTGCCTTGGAATCCGAAGAAGAAGAGTAAGGGCCTTGCCTTATAATTTCTGTATTTCTGGCTTCACTTGACTAATTCACTTTGGCTTGTCTCCACAGAGATGCAGAAACCTTGGCGCAAAGGATGGTGAAGAGGGCGAAGACCTCAACGGGCGACAAACCGCCGGCAAGCACCTCAGGTGCGCCAGAAACGATCAACATCAGCCCGGAGTCGAGCCCACAACGCAGTCCTCAACACAGCCCCCGGCGCAGCCCCCCAGCGTGAGTCCATTATTCACTTTCCGCTGGTAAGTGCCGGGGTGCGTATCTTCACTGCCGACACCTCCGGGCGTGGAGGAGCGGAGCGACAACAAGGAGTACCAATGGGAACCGTCCCTGATGTGCCGCCGCCATCGACTACACCGCCCAGAGATGAGTCTTCGGCAAGCGAGCTTCACCGCGATGAAGAAGAGCCGGCGAGCACTGGCTCCGGCAACCCTCCTCAACAGCTCGACGCAGGTAAACCGCTCGCCTCAGAGTACTTGCTATTCCTGTTTTTCTCTTCTTTTTTTTGTCTTCTTGAACTTCAATCTTGGTCTCATCTTGCTTCCCTTCCTGGGCTTCCAGATTTCCTCTTGGCGGAACCCATGGATGTCGAAACTGTCATTGAGGAGACCGCCAGGGACGCTGCCGCCGAGGCCGACAGGGTCGCAGCGGACGAGGCCGCCAAGGCCGCACATGAAGAGACCGCCAAGAAGTCTGCTGAGGGGACCGGCAAGGAGACCGACGACCGCACTGACGACATTCCTGCCGCAGGAGCGCCTGGCGCCACACCGGTCGCGGAGCCCCCAGCTACCGGTGAAGATCAACCGTCAACATCTGACGTGCCCCCGTCAAGCAGTTACCTCAAGGTCGGCAACAACCTATTCGTCAGCATGCCAGGGACGGCAAGCACTGGGGCGCCGGTGGAAGGAGAAACTCTGGATGGAGACGTCATCGCCGCCGCCAGCAGCAGTGAACCCAAGGAAGAGCAGCTACTCCAAGCCATGCACGACAACTATCAGAAGCTCCAGGCACTCTACCGCGCCCGGAAGGATAAGCTGGATTCCAGGGCAGCGGTTGTTGATGCAGCAGAGGCGGACTTCCAAAAGCGCGTCGAGGAGATGCAGGCTTGGTATGCTGAGGCTTTCCAAGAGCTGAAGACTGCTCGGGAACAGCTGAGCGAGAACTGGAACGACCTCCTCATGAAGCAATCTGATGTCGAGAAGGCACAGGAGGAGGCTGCATAGCAGGCCGCCGCAGCAGAAGCTCGCCTGATGGAGCGCCGCATCGGGCTCGATGCTCACGAAGAGGACCTTACTGCTCGCGAGGAGGCGCTTGTCGCCAAGCTCCGCAGCAAGGACGAGGAGATCGAGAAACTTGTCGCGCAGCGGACCCAGGAGCTAGAGCAGAAACACATGGAGATGCTCAGAACTCTGACTGAAGATCACGTCGGCAAACTGAAGGAAGCCATCGATGCTGCCGGAGCTGCAGAGGCCGCCAAGAGCTTGCTGGAGGGGAAGGTGAAGAAGCTAGAGGCTGATCTCGAGGATCACGGCAAGAAGGTCTCAACACTCGAAGCCGAAAGAGACAAAGCTCTTCACAGCTTGATGGAGGCCCAGGTTGCCGCATCCGAGAAGACTCAGCAGCTCACCTCCGCCAAGGAATCCATCGTTGATCTGGAGCAGAAGCTGACCACGCTGAAGGAGACCCTTGAGACCGCCAGGGGTCGGGAGAAGACCTTGATCAAAGACCTCCACAATGAACAGGAGCTGCTCAAGAGTGCTGCCGCCACACACAACGACTATGTGGCAGGCGTGCAGATCTGGACTGAGAAGCTCATCGACGTTGCAAAGAAGCTTGCCGCGCAACTGTCCATCATGGGTCTGCAAGGCTTCAGCTATTCTTCTGACGACAGGGTGTCCACAAGCGCCAGGCTGACCATGTTCTTTGACCGCATGCTCGAAGCCTTGGAGCAGCTTCACTCTAACCGAACATCCCAGCTGGCGAACGAATCCCGCAAGCTCTGCCAGGCCGTCCTCCGCGAGGTGCTGGTCAAAGTTGTGCACAAGAACCCCGGCATCAACCTCTCCAACGTCTTCAAACGCTTGCCAAAGGATGTGGACGTCAAGGTACTCGAAGAGCTTGTCGCGCCCATCGTTGACAGGGTGAGCCAAGTCAAGAGGGTTGAAGGCGATCGCCGGGATTAGCTGTTTCTCTTTATCTTGTTGCCATCGCTCCATGCCAAAGACAATTTATCTTTAGTTAGAAACGCGGCAACTATCATGTAATATAACTTGCTGTCTCTGGATTAATGTATGCTATTCCCCTCGTTTGATTTCTTTCTGTATGGTGTATGCCCTACACTTATGCTGGGAACTTGCCGGTGCGCACCCCCACGAGCGCTGGGTTCGGGACTTCAGCAGCCTGCTGGAGGCGCAGCTACCGGCAAGAAACCTTGACGTTTTCAGTGCAGCCACCTAAACTGTTGAGCGGACTCGAAACAGAGTAAGGGCGCGACCGATCATGACAAGGTTCCATCGCGTGTAGGTTTTCCATACAAAAGTCGAAATCGTTCAAGGAGGATAGCCTTACAACAAAAATCTGTTTTAAAGGGTTTCTGCAACTTAGCTTTTCGTTGCTGTTCTTCTTCCGGCAAGATGTCAACCTTGAACGTCGCCTGTCGGTATCCATACCATCCTCCCCCCGGCAAACTTGCATGCGAGGGAACCTTCTATCCTTTTGAGAAAAAGAAAGAAGAGAAAATATGGAACCTTGGCGGTTCATTAGCTCTTACCGGAAGCAAGCGCAATACAACATCTCAGATAAGCATGCATATAAAATGACATGAAATCGACAAGAATTGTAAAACACTTAGCTTAATTAAACTATGCACAGGGTCTTCGCCTGGCTTTGTACAAAGGATTACATGCTGCATCGGCAAGACTTGTACAAAAGGTGGTTACCGGGAGCGTTTCTGCGGCAAGAACCTAAGGTTCTGCGCGAAACTGCTGCTAACCAGCAACCGCGCCTTACGGGTAGAACTTACGAAGATGTTCGATATTCCAGGAGTTGCTCACTGGCACGCCATCTTCGGTCTCCAGGCGGACAGCGCCAGGCCTGGTGACTCGTACTACCCGATAAGGGCCTTCCCACTTCGGCGTCAACTTGTTGGAATTCTTGGCCGACTGAACGCGCCGAAGAACAAGGTCGCCTTCCTCAAGACTCCGGGCATGAACCTTGCAGCTATGATAGCGGCGCAAAGCTTGCTGGTAGCGTGCAGCACACACAGCAGCCCGAAGACGATCTTCCTCAAGGAGCACAGCGTCATCTTGCCGCAGCTGCTCTTGCTCGAGCTCATCATAAGCGAGCACTCGAGGTGACCCGTATATGAGTTCCGTGGGGAGAACTGCTTCAGCCCTGTAGACCAGGGCGAAAGGAGTCTGGCCAGTAGCTCGATTTGGTGTCGTTCTGATTGACCAAAGAACTGCCGGCAGCTCATCAATCCAGCGTCTTCCGCACTTGTGCAGCTTGTCGAAAGTTCTGGTCCTGAGACCGCGCAGCACTTCAGCATTTGCCCTCTCTGCTTGGCCGTTGCTTCTCGGGTGAGCAACGGAGGCAAAACAAATCTTGCCGCCAAGGTCTTGGACGTACTGCATGAAGGTGCGACTCGTGAACTGCGTACCGTTGTCGGTGATGATCCTGTTCGGCACACCAAAACGGCACACTATTCCCTTGAAGAACTTGACGGCTGACTGTACTGTCACCTTTCTCACTGCCTCCACTTCCGGCCACTTTGTGAACTTGTCGATAGCCACGTACAAGTACTCGAAGCCCCCGGCAGCGCGGGGGAAAGGACCCAGTATGTTGAGTCCCCAGACCGAGAAGGGCCAGGAAAGAGGGATTGTCTGAAGAGCTTGAGCTGGCTGATGAAGTTGCTTTGCATGGAACTGGCACGCTTCACACTTGGTTACTAGTGCAGTTGCATCCTGGAGAGCAGTGGGCCAGAAGAAACCTTGCCGGAATGCCTTGCCGACAAGAGCTCTCGAGCCTATGTGGGAGCCACATGTGCCTTCATGAATCTCTGCCAACAGCTCTAGTCCATCCTCCCGAGGAATGCACTTCAATTTCACACCGTTGGGTCTCTTTCTGTACAGGACGTCGTCGACGAACCAGTACATACTAGACTGACGGGCTACTTTCTCCGCTTCTTCCTGTTCCTCAGGGATTTCTCCTGTCTGAAGGAAATGAACTATGTGCTGTGCCCATGCCGGAGCCTGTGGCTCGACGACAAGGACTAAAGGCATCTCTTCGGCCGCGGGAGCGCTTGCTTCAGCGGCAAGAACCTGAGGTTCTGCGCAAAGCTGCTGCTCACCGGCAACCGGCATATCCTCAGCTGCGGGGGCGCGTACTTCTGTGGCAAGAACCTGAGGCTCTGCGCGAAGCCGCTGCTCACCGGCAACCGTGTCGTTCCCGGCAACTTCCTTACCGGCAGCTTCTGGAAGCTCTGCCGGGAAGTACTTGCCGGTACTTAACTTCCTTCTCTTGTCCAACCTCGTCGGTGGTGTTACGGATGGCTAAGTCAGGCGGAGCACAAAAGTTCCTGGTTCCACAGGTAACTTAAGGGCAACATGCTTCGACAGGTCGTCAGCAATGCAGTTCTCTGCTCGAGGAACATGCTCTATTTGCAAACCGTCAAAACGCTCCTCCAGCCTTCTCACTTCATCGACATAAGCTTCCATCAACGGGCTCTGGTGGAGCTGCCTTGGATTTCTTGCTCTTGCCGGCAGAGCTCTCCGGCACGTCCTCAACGGGAGCGCAGCACTCCGAGGAGGTGCGCTTGCCGGAGTGGGTGCTAGAGGTCTTGCCGGGCTTCTTCTTCTTCCCGGGAGCTTCAACGACAGGAGCAGGTGCCTTGGCGGCAGATGCTGCAACTGCCTCCCGGTAGAGTTTGTCGGTGCAGATAAGCGCATCCTTCTTATCGGAGTGGATGGTGATGACGCTCATCGGCCCAGGCATCTTCAGCACGTTATAGGCGTAGTGCGATGCCGCCATGAACTTGGCCAGCGCCGGGTGACCAAGAATCCCATTATAGGGTAATGGAATCTTGGCGACGTCGAAGACGATCTTCTCCGTCCTGAAGTTCAACTCGCTGCCAAACGTCACTGGCTGGGTGATCTTGCCCTTCGGGTGGTTCCTTCCCGGATTGACCCCTTGGAATGAGCCTGTTTCCTCGAGATCTTCGTCGGGAATTTACAATCTCTTGATCACATCGGGCGAAATCAGGTTTAGGCCGGCCCCACCCTCAACTAACATCTTTGTCACCTTGAGGTTGCGGATCGTTGGCGAAACCAACAACGGCAAGCACCCGACCGCAGTTGTGCGATCAGGGTGGTCCTCGGCGTAAAAAACGATAGGCGTGTGGGACCACTTCAGTGGCTTCCGGGCATCGAGCGAGGGCTCAGCTGCATTAATCTCGCGCGCCCACTGCTTGAGCTGGCGGTGAGAAGATTGCAACGAGGCGCCTCCGTCAATGCACATGGCCTCTGTCGCCTTCTGGAACTCGTGCTCGCTGGACTCGTCGCCCTCTGCATCATCATCATCATCCCCATGCTCCTTGTCGCGGCCTCGGGCGGGCTGCTCCTTCTGTTGCCTGGCCTTGCCGCGGCGACCTCCTCGACCGCGCTTCTTGCCGGACCCTCCAGCGCCATCCTGGGCCTTCTCCTTGTCTCGCCTTTCGTACTCGGCTCTCTGCTTCTCGATAAGCTCCTCAACTTGCCGGCAATTTTGGAGATCGTGGCCCTTGGTGCGGTGGATCTTGCAATACTGCTTGGCGGAGCCTTCCGGCTTGTCGGCAGCCGCCAAGGCCTGACATGCGGCACACCTGGCAACCTCCTTGCCGGGGTTGTCAGTCTTGGCCTTCTTGGCGGTGCCGGGGTTGCCGGATCCCTCGACGGCAAGCACGGCCATGCCCTTGCACTTCCTGGCCTTCCGTTGGCCCTTCTTTGCCGGGGCAGCAGCGTCTTCGCTTTCGGAGTCGACTCCTGCGCCAGCGTTCTCGCCGGGGAGTCTCCTTCCTTCTTCTGCCCGAGCGCATTTGTCAGCCAGAGCGTAAAGCTCGGCGACATCCCTGACCTTGTTCATCGCAAGCTCTTCCCGCATCTTGCGGTTGCGCACATTCTGATGGAAGGCGCTGATGACAGCCGCAGGATGAACGTCTGGAATGTTGTGCTGGATACGGCTGAACCTCTGGATGTACTTGTGCAAGGTTTCGCCATCCTTCTGGGGAATGATATGCAAGTCGCTTTCCTGGCCAGGAGCTTGGTGGCCGCCAGTAAAGGCGCCAACAAACTCATGACACAGATCTGCCTAGGAGGAAATGGAATTCTCCGGCAGATGCATCAACCACAACCTGACGTTGGGCTTCAGCACCAATGGGAAGTAGTTGGCGAGGATCTTGTCGTCTCGAGCCCCGGCAGCCTGCACCGCAATGGTGTAGATGCTCAGGAACTCTGACGGGTGAGTCTTGCCGTCGTACTTCTCCGGCACCTCCGGCTTGAAAGAGCGGGAGTTGGGCCACTGGACTCGCCGCAGCTCACGAGTAAACGCTGGACAGCCCACCTCGTAAGGCAGGCTACCAGGATACCCTGGCGCAGGCTCGTCGACAGTGGGTCCCGCGTGCTTGTCGGACTGACGGCGCGCTTCCCATCGCCGCTCGATGGTGGTTCGAGCGTCCTCCTTCTGCCGTTCCCGAAGAATCAGACGTTGATCGCGGCGAACCCGCGGATCGGACGACGCCGTGGAATCGTCATCACGAGCGTCGACCCGCCGAGTTAGCGACCGCTCTTGACGTGGTGGAGGGGAGCGTATCGTAGATGCACCGCCTCCGGTCTTCTCGCCATCGGCCCGCACCGGTCCAGTAGACTGCCGCCGCGAAGGCTCTGCTTGCTGCGGCCTGTCGTTGTTGGCTAGACCGATGAGGCTCTGAATGGCAGCTCTCCACTCATCTAGCTTCTCCGCAGCGGGAGGGAAGTCTAGGATCAGCTGAGCTCGCGCCAACGCTTCTGCTGGTGTAGGCGGCGGCGAAAGATGCGAAGAACGTGAGGTGCTCAAACTCCTAACTGGGTTAGAAGGAGCACCGTCACGGTCCTGCAACCGCGTGCGGCTTCCACCGGCGTGTTGACGTGGATCTTGGCCCCGCGCATCTTGAGAGTGATGCGCAGGGGTTTTCCCATGGGGATGCTTGGAACCACCAACGTCACGGTGCTGCACGTCGCGCACGTCTTGAGAAGGCCGCGGTGCATGCGCCGGCGTGGGTGTCTTGGAAGGCGCCGTCCCGTCCTTGGAGATCGCTGCACCACCCATAGGTAACGCGGCCTGGTCCTTGGACCTGGCGCTCGCCTGGCTTGGATCGCCAGAACGTCGCGGAGGCTCAAGACCTCCACCTCCTCCACCAGCGCCCGTGCCATCACCCGTCTGTGTGGGTACGAGGGGGCTGGACGTAGATGGACCAACCGCCGTGAAACCCTTCTTGTTGGGGGCCATGGCGATGAAAGATGATCAAGAACTGGCGCGCCGACCGCTAGATCGGGTTCGCGCAACCTTTTCTCCCCTACCTGGCGCGCCAAAGATGTCGGGGAAACGACACCTATGGGATCGAAGGATCCCTTTACGGTTCGGCAAGGGAGAAAGGACAGCACAAAGAGCGGAGCTAACGATCATCGCGAGGGGATTTACGCAGGTTCGGGCCGCTCGGAAGCGTAAAACCCTACTCCTGCTTGGTTGTATTACTGTGGATGTTCTTGGCCAAGTTCTGGGAGCTATAGTAGCAGCTACGCATGCAGAATGGGTCGAATGCCTCTCCTCCCTGTAGCTACGCCTTGGGTCTCCTTTTATATGTCCAAGGGGTTTCCAACAGTGGCGAAGTACAAGAGGTGTAAAGTATCTACAGTATCTCATGATTACCAGTATCTCATGATTACTACTGACGCCTTAGGACAAACGTCTTAGGACAAACGCCTTAGGACAAGACGCGTTCAATGCTCTGAACAGGTGTCCCTGCCTTTCTTGGGGATGGAAAAAGGACTTGTCCCATCAGCACCGCTTAACCCCTTCTGCGGCCAGCGCCGTGACACGCAACCAGGAGGACAAGCCCTAAACGACAGGCTGGTCGCTGCGCTGGAGCGGCGGCACTGTGCTGAAGCGGTGGGATCTTGCCGGGTGCTGATCTTGCCGGGGCTCGACGGGCCAGCCCGGCAAGATCTTGCCGGATGCCCAGCCTTCGGTCTTCTGATCTTCAGTTTAAACGCCTTCTTGATATCTTGCATCTGTCTCCAGCCGTCCTCCGGCAGGCCTTGCCGCAGGTATGGCTACAACTGTCCGTGCACAAGTACGGGGTACTAAAGGACCCGATCTTTAGTACACCGACATAACCTCTTTAAGCATTTTAATGGAGGTGTGGTGATCAGCACTACTAGTTGGAATAGCTTCTACCCACTTAGTGACATAATCAACAGCAACCAAAATATTAGTGTACCCATTATAGGAAGGAAAAGGTCCCATATAATCAAAACCCCAAACATCAAATGGTTCAACAACAAGTGAATAATTCATAGGCATTTCCTGACGCTTACCGATATTACCAATTCTTTGACATTCATCACAAGACAAAACAAACTTACGGGCATCTTTGAAGAGAGTAGGCCAATAAAAACCAGATTGCAATACCTTGTGAGCAGTTCTATCTCCCGCATGATGTCCTCCATAAGCTTCGGAATGACATTTCCGTAGGATTTGTTCCTGTTCATGCTCAGGTACACAACATCTAATAATACCATCTACTCCTTCTTTATAAAGATGTGGGTCATCCCAAAAGTAATGTCTTAAGTCATAGAAGATTTTTTTTCTTTTGTTGGTACGTGAAGCTAGGTGGTATATATTTAGCGACAATGTAATTAGCATAATCATCATACCAAGGAGTGTTTTGAGAAACATTTATTGCAGCTAACTGTTCGTCAGGGAAACTATCATCAATAGGTAGTGGGTCATCAAGAATATTTTCTAACTTAGACAAGTTATCAGCCACGGGGTTCTCAGCTCCCTTCCTATCAACAATATGCAAGTCAAATTCTTGGAGCAAGAGAACCCACCTAATAAGTCTAGGTTTAGCATCTTTCTTTTCCATAAGATACTTTATAGTAGCATGGTCGGTGTGAACAATTACTTTTGAGTCAACAATATAGGATCTAAATTTATCACAAGCAAACACGACCGCTAAAAATTCTTTTTCAGTAGTAGCATAATTTCATTGAGCACTGTCTAGAGTTTTACTAGCATAATGGATAACATTCAATTTCTTATCAACTCTTTGTCCTAGAACAACACCAACAGCATAATCACTAGCATCACACATAATTTCAAAAGGCAAGCTCCAATCAGGTGGTTGAACGATTGGTGCAGAGGTTAAGGCTTTCTTGAGTGTTTCAAAGGCCTCCACACAATCATCATAAAAAACAAAAGGAATATCCTTTTGCAAAAGATTAGTAAGAGGCCTAGAAATTTTAGAGAAGTCTTTAATGAACCTCCTATAGAAACCAGCATGACCAAGGAAACTACGAATACCTTTAATATCTTTAGGACATGGCATTTTCTCAATTGCATCAACTTTAGCTTTATCCACCTCAATACCTCGTTCGGATATTTTATGCCCCAAGACAATACCTTCATTAACCATAAAGTGGCACTTCTCCCAATTCAAGACAAGATTAGTTTGTTCACATCTCTGCAAAACTCGATCAAGGTTGCTTAAGCAATCATCAAAAGAAGTTCCGTAAACGGAAAATCATCCATGAAAACCTCCACAATCTTTTCACAAAAATCAGAGAATATAGCAGTCATACATCTTTGAAAGGTAGCAGGTGCATTGCATAAACCAAAAGGCATACGTCTATAAGCATAGGTTCCAAAAGGGCAAGTAAAGGTGGTTTTTCTCTTGATCGGATTGTGACACAAGTATTTGAGAGAAGCCAGAATATCCATCTAGGAAGCAAAAGTGTGTGTGCTTAGATTATCTTTCTAGCATTTGATCAATGAAAGGCAGAGGGTAATGATCCTTTGTGGAATGAGTTCATTCTTTTCATGAGGGACAACGGTAATACCTCCTTTCTTAGGGACACAATGAACGGGACTTACCCATCTACTATCAGCAATAGGATAGATTATACCTGCTTCCAGAAGTTTTAATATTTCAGTTCTTACCACTTCCTTCATCTTAGGATTCAATCGCCGTTGGTGATCAACAACGGGTTTAGCATCAGGTTCCATATTAATCTTGTGCTGACATAGAGTGGGACTAATGCCCTTAAGATCATCAAGAGTATATCCAATAGCAGCCTGGTGCTTCCTTAGAACTTTTAATAATCTTTCTTCTTCATGTTCTGAAAGGTTAGCACTAATAATAACAGGATATATCTTTTTCTCATCAAGATAAGCATACTTCAAAGTGCCAGGCAATTGTTTCAATTCAAACACAGGATCACCTTTAGGTGGAGGAGGACCTCCAAGAGTTTCAATAGGCAAATTGTGTTTCAGAAGAGGTTGTTGTTCAAAGAAAATTTGATCTATTTCATTTCTTTCACGCAGGTGCATATCATTTTCATGGTCAAGCAAATATTGTTCTAATGGATCAGTAGGAGGCACAACAATAGAAGCAAGACCAATTATTACATCCTTACCAGGTGACGCTTTATCGGGAGGTTGTCTACTAAACTTGGAAAAATTAAACTCATGAGACACACCACCAAAACTGACACCGACAGTTTGTTTTTCGCAATCTATCTTAGCATTGACGGTGCTCAAGAAAGGTCTACCAAAGAGAATGGGACAAAAGTCATCTTGTGGGGAGCCAAGAACTAGAAAATCAGTAGGGTATTTCACTTTCCCACACAAGACTTCAACATCTCTAACAATCCCAAGTGGTGTGATGGTGTCTCAATTAGCAAGTTTAATAGTAACATCAATGTCTTCTATTTCAGCAGGTGCTATTTCATCCATAATTTCTTGGTATAAGGTAAAAGGGATAGCACTCACACTAGCACCCAAATCACATAAACCATGATAGCAATGATCTCCTATTTTGACTGAGATAACAGGCATGCCTCCTATGGGTTTGTGTTTATCTTTTTCATCGGGTTTATCAATTCTAGCAGCTTCATCACAGAAGTAGATAACATGCCCATCAATATTTTCTACCAAGAGATCTTTAACCATAGCAACACTAGGTTCTATTTTAATTTGCGCAGGGGGCTTAGATGTTTTTAGATTACTCTTACGAACCACAGTTGATACCTTAGCATGTTCCTTTATCCTAACAGGGAAAGGTGGTTTCTCAATATAAGCGGTAGGCACAACTGGATCAACATTGTAAATGATGGTTTCTTCCTTAGCTATAACCGGTTCTTTAATTTCTTCTTTAATAGGGGGATGATATTTAAACCACTTCTCCTTAGGAAGATCAACGTGAGTAGCAAATGCTTCGCAAAAAGAGGCTACTATCTCAGAGTCAAGTCCATATTTAGTGCTAAACATGTGAAAAGTATCGGTATTCATAAAAGATTTAACACAATCAAATTCAAGCTTTATACCTGACTCATTACCTTCGTCGAGTTCCCAATCTTCAGAGTTGCGTTTGATTCTTTCTAAGAGATCCCACTTGAATTCAATAGTCTTCTTCATATAAGAACCAACACAAGAAGTATCGAGCATGGATTGATCATTATGAGAAAGCCGAGCATAAAAATTCTGAATGATAACTTCTCTCGGAATGTCATGATTGGGGCATGAATATAATATTGACTTAAGCCTCCCCCAAGCTAGAGCGATACTTTCTCCTTCACGAGGCCAAAACATATATATATATATATATATATATATAATTCCGATCACGATGAACTAGATGCATGGGATAAAACTTTTGGTGGAATTCCAATTGCAATCGATTCCAGTTCCACGATCCAAGATCATCACATATCCTATACCATGTCAATGATTTTCCCTCCAAAGATAAAGGTAAAACCTTCTTCTTAACTTCATCTCCGGGTAAACCTGCAAGCTTAAATAATCCACATATTTCGTTCACATATAATTGATGCATATCAGGATGTTCAGTTCCATCTCCTGCATAAGGTTTAGCAAGCAGTTGTTCTACCATACCCGAAGGAATTTGATAACCAATATTTTCAGTAGGTGCAGTAGGTTGAGGGGCAACTAATTATGGTTCCGGTCGAGGTGAAGATACCCCGAACAAACCCCTCAAAGGATTGTTCTCCATAGTAGCAAGTAGCAATAAATTTCAGCACGTAGTATAAGTTTTTCCGTACCGATTTCCACTTACCAAGAGCGCTTCACTCCCCGGCAACGGCGCCAGAAAAGAGTCTTGATGACCCACAAGTATAGGGGATCAATCGTAGTCCTTTCGTTAAGTAAGAGTGTCGAACCCAACGAGGAGCAGAAGGAAATGGCAAGCGGTTTTTAGCAAGGTAATCTCTGCAAGCACTGAAATTGTAGGTAACAGATAGTTTGATAGCAAGGTAATTTGTAATGAGCAAGTAACGGTAACGGTAAATAAGGTGCAGCAAGGTAGCCCAATCCTTTTGAGGCAAAGGACAGGCCAGTACAATCTCTAGTAATAGGCAAAGTGTTCTTGAGGGACACGGGAATTTCATCTAGTCACTTTTATCATGTTGGTTTGATTCGTGTTCGCTACTTTGATAATTTGATATGTGGGTGGACCGATGCTTGGGTTCTGTTCTTACTTGAACAACCTCCCACTTATGATTAACCCCCTCGCAAGCATCCACAACTACGAGAAAAGTATTAAGATAAAATCTAACCATAGCATTAAACGTTTGGATCCAAATCAGCCCCTTACGAAGTAGCGCATAAACTAGGGTTTAAGCTTCTGTCACTCTAGCAACCCATCATCTAATAACTACTCCACAATGCATCCCCTTAGGCCCATGAATGGTGAAGTGTCATGTAGTCGACGTTCACATGACACCACTAAGGGAATCACAACATACATATCATCAAAATATCGAACACATATCAAATTCACATGATTACTTGCAACATGACTTCTCCCGTGACCTCAAGAACAAAGGTAACTACTCACAAATAATAATCATGCTCAAGATCAGAGGAGTATTAAATAGCATAATGGATCTGAACATATAATCTTCCACCAAATAAACCATATAGTAATCAACTACGCAAGGTAATCAACACTACTAGTCACCCACAAGCGCCAATCTGAGGTTCCGGTACAAAGATTGAACACAAGAGATGAACTAGGGTTTGAGAGGAGATGGTGCTGTTGAAGATGTTGATGAAGATTGGCCTCCCAAAGATGAGAGGGGTGTTGGTGATGACGATAGCTTCAATTTCCTCCTCCGGGAGGGAAGTTCCCCCGGCGGAATCGCTCCGCCGGAAGGCAAAAGTGCTCCTGCCCAAGTTCCGCCTCAAGGCGGCGGCGCTTCGTCCCGAAAGTCCTCCTCCTAATTTTTAGGTTGTTTGGGAATTTATACTAGAAGATGGGCACCGGAGGTGGGCCAAGGAGGCCACAACCCATCAGGGCGCGCCCAGGGGGGTCTGGCGCGCCCTGGTGGGTTGTGCCCACCAGGTTGGCCCCCTCTGGTACTTTTTTGCTCCAGTATTTTTTATTTAATTCAAAAATAATCTCCGTAAAATTTCAGCTTCATTGGAGTTGTGCAGAATAGGTATCTCTGATGTGCTTTTCTTGGGTCTAGAATTCCAGCTGCCGGTATTCTCCCTCTTTGTGTAAACCTTGCATATTATGAGAGAAAAGGCACTAGAATCACTCCCCAAAGCATTATTATTCAACAAAACATAATAAATAACAGTAGGAAATCATGATGCAAAATGGACGTATCAATACTTCCGTATGTTTTGACCACCGCATCGTGAGTTTCTCCTCTGTTCTTGTTTCGAGCTGTTTTTCTGACAGATCTAGATCGCCATGACTTCCCCAAGTTCATCAAAAGACAAGTTCTTCGAGAAGGTCATCAACCCCTACTTGCCGGAGGTGATGAAGCACCCTCAAGCTATTGAGATGTGTGAGGGGGTGCTCCATATCCGGGATGTCCAAGGCCCCAAGACGGAGGGAAGCGACAAGGCCAGGCTTGCAGAAGTGGAGCAGGAGATCTTCAAGCCAAGGGATGGTTGAACATGGTCTGAGTGCTAATCACTCTATGATCACAGACTTCATCCGTGAGAACAAGCTTGACACAAAGAGCGTGGGAGAAGCTCTCTTCAAACTTCAAGAGCGGATCGAGCACCTCCAAGATCAAATCTATGAACTCCAAACCTAGAACTGTGAGTATGGATCCATGTTTAAAAGGATGAGCCTCGCTGCTGATTCCAGGATTCCAGAGACAAGAGTTTCTTTCCATGATGGGGAGCCTATGCCTTGGAAGATGGAGGATTTCCGCACACCACCACCATCACCGACGAACACTTGAGTACATGGGTATGGGCACAACCCCTAGCTTATTCCAAGCTTGGGGGTGGTGCCCCGGTATCGTATCATCATCACTTTTTACCATCATCTTTAATTATTAGCTTGATCTTTAGTTATTTCGTGGTTTAGAGAAATAAAGTTTCAGATTTTCTTTGCTTAGGATTTTGCTTTGAGTTCTACCTATCCTTGTAACCGAGTGTGAGAGTTATATAATAAAGATTAGTTGAGTTCGTGTGCTTTACTCTCTTGCGCCAATCATCATAGCATGACAATAAAAAGAATAGTAAAGATCATATGCTTATCCCATGGGAAGTAATGACTTCACATAAAAGGAAAGTATGAGCTACGAAAATTGTTGGGAATAGGAAACATAGCCTTAGTCATTGTTATAATCTATGCAAGATTATGATAGAGAGGAGAAGATCCACATACAAATACATTATCTTGCACCTCATCTATGATTACGAACCCTCACCAAATATTAATGATCAAGCGTTGAAGTTGGACATGGAAGACAACCTAATGGTCATGATTGCTTACATTTGCATAGAAGTTATATAAGCATGGATCCCTTAACATGTGATGCTTTCTTTAGAACTTTTTCTAGCCAAAATTTCCGCACCAAGTAGAGATACTACTTGTGCATCCATAACCTCTTGAACCCAGTTTCTTTTTGTGAGAGTCCACCTTACCTACCTAGGGATTGAATAAGATCCTTCAAGTAAGTTGTCATCGGTGCATAAGCAATAAAAATTGCCCTTAATCATGTATGATCTTTTATTGAAAAGGAAAATAAGCTTTGTACGATCTTGTGATGGCGAAGAAATAAAAGCGACGGAGTGCATAATAAAGTTCACTATCGCAAGGGGCAATATAAAGTGAAGTTCCTTTGCATTAAGAGATTGCACATCTAATCAAATAAAAAGCGCATGACAACCTCTGCTTCCCTCTGCGAATGGCCAATCTTTCACTTTCATAAAGTTTTTACTTCTATCCAAGAGTCATTAATATTTTCCCTTCTTTTAAGTTTTAAACTTTCTTAGTGGCAAGCATCACATGTTGAGGAAAGATCCAAGTATATATATCAAGTTCAATGTAAGGAATCATGATTCATTATTGTAGACATTATCCTTGAGGTAAGTGAGTTGGGTCGCAAATGAAGCCCCTATCTTCCTATGTGTCCGGCAAAAACATTAGCTCCAAAAATATGCAATGAGTGTCAACAATCATAGATGACTAAATGATAGTTGAGTATGTGGGTTTTCTACAATGAAAGCTCTTATATAGACTCTTCTCTTGAATATGATGAATTATGATTCTCACCAAGACTAAAAGCATCATTTGTTGGTTGTCAATAATGTTTATGCCTCATACTTGGATAATTGTGAAGAGATCTATACTTGCTTATGAGAAGTTATATGATGAAATACTTGCTGCTATAATGATATTGATGATGCTCCCATGTCCGTATTCTGTTTTTATCGACACCTCTCTCTTAAATTATGTGGTCATTACTCTCGAGTTCGGTTTTCGCTTGAGGACAAGCGAGGTCTAAGCTTGGGGGAGTTGATATGTCCATTTTGCATCATGATTTCTTATTCATATTTATGTTATTCTTGTCCATTATTCCCTATTATCATACAATTCTTATGCCCTTTCTCTCTGAATATGCAAGGTACATCACAAAGAGGGAATTATCTGGAAACTGGAATTCTGGACCAGAAAACCGAGAAAAAGGCAAAAAAATCACCACACTCCAAATAACCTGAAACTTCACGAGGAATTTTTATTGAATATATGTGAATTTATGGGCCAAAAATATACCAGAGCGGGGCCACCAGCCAGGCACAAGCCATCAGGGCGCCCCCCAGGCCGCGCCCTGATGTGTGGTGGGGCCCTGGCTGGCCTTCCGAGGCCCCTCTTCTCCTATATGGTGTGTTTTACCCTAGAAAAAAATCATAAGCAACCTTTCGGGATGAAGCGCCGCCATCTCGAGGCGGAAACCTGGGTAGAGGCCCTTTTGCACTCCAGCAATCAGATTCTGCCAGGGAAATCCCTCTCCGGGAGGGGGAGATCGAAGCAATCGTCATCACCAACGCCTCCTCCTTCGTGGGAGGACCAATCTTCATCAACATCTTCACCAGCACCAGCTCATCTCCAACCCTAGTTCATCTCTTGTTTTCAATCTTTGTCCCAAAACCTCAGATTGGTACCTGTGGGTTACTAGTTGTGTTGATGACATCGTGTAGTTGCAAAATGGCCCTCGCAAATGTGAGGGCAAGATCCTTACTACCTCAAAAATGTCAAATATTTATTTATCCCATGTACACATTTTTAATATCTGATTGTTCCATTGAGCATAATAAATAATTTTGTAGGTGCTGATGCATTTTTCTACTTTTGTGATGGGTGTTAATACATTTCTAAAGGTGCATCTTTGACCTTTATCTTGCATATAAATACTTTTCTTATGTGTCTAATAGTCACGCCGAAGAATATTTATTTTTTTTGTAACAAAATTCTAATATTGTTGACCTTTTTCTTCATCATCTATTTATTCAGTCAGGTGTTAAGTAGTAAGGATGACAACAAAACTAACCCTGAACCTAAGCCCGTGCTATATGAGTTGTTGTATGCTCTTTAGCGTATGTCTGCAACTGTAAACCCTTTTGACATTTTTTGCATGGCTATACAGAGTAATCTAGTTTCTCTCATATACGACCATCTTATATGGCTATTGCTTGCATATACAATTGGACAAAGAAAATGATCAACACACCCCTCGATAGTAATGTTTCAATAATTGAAGCTTATTTCTTTACTCTTGGGTTGATGCTCATGTTAGTACCTACATCATCAGCCATTTTTCTCTTATACTAACTCTCAAAAAATTTACTACCCACAGTTCGTTAATGTTTGATCATATTGGTGGATGTCAACCATGCATATAAAATTAAAGTGTGAAAAACAATTCATGTTGCAGTATACTGCAAATCTGACAAATGCAATAATACGAATCTCCTTGTTCTGTTGAACAATACACATATTTTGATTAGCCAAGTTGTGTAGGTAAGTTTTCTTAGGAAATACTTATATAATCACAATAATTAGCGAGGTTTGTTAGTAGAAAATTAATTGTATCGATTTTGTGCCACATAAACCCCATACAATTCAATCAAACCAACCTAAAAACTTAATTCAAAGAGTCAATTGCACTTTGTACTTGTGAAAATGCTTTGTATTTCACTCAAAATCGTGATTGCTCATACTGTAAGAGTCTCGCATCTCCCAATGGGGTGTGATTGCTATGGTCAAAACCATTTTTTTGAAAGTATTAGAGAAATGAATTTATTTTTTATCGATCCTGCTTCCAAGAACTCTACACTTATTGCATAAAATTTTCTCATTATTTAATTTTATCTTTGCACATATTTTATACTCTAACTTACTGCTTTCATAGAAAAAAGATGTTCATCAACAGTCCTTTTTAAGGCCTCCTTACAAAAAAATACACATAATATTTTAGACAATTTTCCATTGTTAAGGTGTAACTTTGATATTTATTCTATCTATGAATATCTGTCTATTTTGATCATAAATTAAAAATAGATTATGCAAAAATATATAGTGATACTGATTCCCTTTTTTGAAGTAATATGTTAATACAGTCCGGCATCAAGCTGCAAAAACACCAACCTATCTTCTATAGAGTAGGTATGTAGCTCTATGTCTCATTGTAGTTTTGCATATGTCTTTATTCCTATCCGGTCTCCTTGTAAGGTTCATGCTTGCATACATAACTAGAGTTTATAAAAAGTAAAAATATAACAAATAAATTGCCAGAATAGCCTAAGGTTCAATAATCATATGTGCTAAATCAAATGAAGCTTCCTGCAAAAAAAATCGAATGAAGATGTAAAACAAATACATGTCACGTGCTAGTAGCAAGCTCTTAGATATGTGCATGAGGAGGTGTACCATCGATCCTGTACTTACTATGTGAATGCACCCACCGGCATTGGAAGTCTTTATTCGATCTCATACCTAACTGCACGGGTCGAGTCCGCCGCAGCACGTGCCTGAACACATTCTCGAGGGGAGTTGTGCAACCTTGCATAGTTGCATTTCACCCATCGGATGAATCAGGCAATTTAGAAAATATATAAAAATCTAGAGATCGTATCATATATTATACAGAAATACAGCAGGCAAGATAAGGTACCTACAAGAGCTACTGTGCGAGATATGGGTTGTGTTCATGGGGCAAATGTTTGATTGATTTTGCAAAGCCTTGGGCAGGTTTGGAACTTTTTTTCTTTTTTGCGAGTAGGGCAGGTTTAGAACTTGCCGCTTCTGACTTTCATCTGCATGTATGTGGATGATGATCGACTAACCGAGAGCACTGAGGTGAATGGCGGCACCACTTGAAGAGCCTGTATGTATTTTTGTATAACAATGCATGATACCTATTTGACACCTAATCTATACTTTAACCTCATTCGGCACCAGCCATGCGCCTGGGACAGTAGTTACCATGCGTGTGTCTAGAACAACATCATACCTAATAAGTTCCACATCTGATATAATGATGCGTTGCGTCAAGGTCTAAACCTAGCGGAGCTAGCAACCCTCCCCTAGGCTACCGGACGCCAAGAAGAGTACAAACAGCTACGTGGTTACAGATATGCAAAGCTTGAGGAACTGTTCCTAAATAGAAGTCTTTTTAGGGATTTCACTATAGACTACATACAAAGCAAATTGAATGAATCTATACTTTAAAATATATCTATATACATCCGTATGTAGTTCGTAGTAGAATCCCTAAATATAAATCTTTTTAGAGATTCTACTACGGACTACATACGGATATACATAGATATATTTTAGAGTGTAGATCAATTTGCTTTGTATGTAGTCTATAGTGAAATCCCTAAAAAGACTTCTATTTAGAAACAGAGGGAGTATTATCGATCCTTCTCCCTTGCAAAGCTAGCATGGCCTGATGACTGATTCATCACCGGCCAAAAGTACAACATACGGATGTCAGAAAATATATGGATTACAAATAGGCAGCCGGGGTAATCGTATAACATGTACGTGCATGTTAATATCCCAGTTGGAGCTAGGATTGGGCATGTGTCGTTGTTGGACTCACAGCCATTAGAGATTGGAAGAGGATCCACGATAGGGCAGAGAGGAGAGGAGCGACTGTGATGATGATTTATTTGAGACGAACGGCGGCAGGGCTGCCTCTGCGGCATGCGTGACACACGGACGTGACATTGGCAGTTTCTTTTTCTTAGGACTATACCTAGTGGGGTTGTTTGTTAGTTTTTCTTGCCCAATATTATTTTTCTTGAACGTACGTTTGCACATCTATATGTCACGTAAATCCTCACTTGCCCACCATGTTATATAAGTTACGCAGATCAAACGGCTGCAATATCTTTATTTATTAAGATCTGATGGATGAAGCGCCGGTATTTTCTGATTAACGTGTGATTTTCTAACCAATATCTCTAATTTCCTCTGTATTTTGCTTTTAGTAGATAATAGACTAGGTGGAAGAAATTATGTTTAGATCCTTAATTATTAATATTGCACCTCTGATCTTGAACATGTTGATGAGGTGTGAGTAGTTACTATTGTTCCTGAGGACATGGAAGAAGTCTAGTAATAAGTAATCATGTGAAGTTGGTATTCGTTTGATATTTTGATGATATGTATTTTGTTACTTCTCTTAGTGGTGTCATGTGAACGTCAACTACGTGACACTTCACCATGTTATGGGCCTAAGGAAAGTCATTGTGGAGTAACAAGTACATGATGGGTTGCTAGAGTGACAGAAGCTTAAACCACAATTTATGCGTTGCTTCATAAGAGGCTGATTTGGATCCACATGTTTCATGCTATGGTTAGATTTATCTTAATTCTTCTTTCGTAGTTGTGGATGCTTGCGAGAGGGGGTAATCATAAGAGGGTTGTTAGTTAAAGTAAGAACATCACCTTAGCACCGGTCCACCCACATATCAAATTATCAAAGTAGCGAACGCTAATCAACTCAACATGATGAACATGACTACATATAATTCCCATGCGTCCTCGGGAGTGCTTGCTTAATATAAGAGTACTTTCAGGCCTGTCCTTTGCTATAAAAAGGATTGGGCTACCTTGTTGCACCTTTGCTACTATTGTTACTTGTCGCTTGTTACGATTTATCTTGCTACAAAACTTTCTACTATCGTTACTTACAGCACTTGCAGAGAATACCTTGCTGAAAACTGCTTATCATTTCCTTCCGCTCCTTGTTGGGTTCGACACTCTTACTTATCAAAAGGACTACGATGATCCCCTATACTTGTGGGTCATCATACCTATCATCATAGCATGGTAATGAAAGAAATAGAAAAGATCATATGCTAATCCCATGAGGAGTAATGGCTTCACACAGAAAAAGGTATAAGTGATAAAAATTGTTGAGAATAAAAAAACATAGCATTAGTAATTGATATAATATATGCAAGGTTATGATAGAGAAGAGGAGATTCACATATAAATACACTATCTTGGACACCATCTATGATTGTGAGCCCCCATCAAATATTATATAATGATCGAGTGTTGATGTTGGACATGGAAGACAACATAATGATCATGATTATTTATATTTGCATATAAGTTATATTGTCATGGATCCCTAAACATGTGGTGCTTGCTTTAGATCTTGTGCTGGCCAAAAAAATTCTGTACTAAGTAGAGATACTACTTGTGCATCAAATGATCCCTTCAACCCAGTTTCTTTCCATGAGAGTCCACCATACCTAACTATGAATTGAATAAGATCCTTCAAGTAAGTTGTCATCAGTGCACAAAGCAAAAAAAAAATTGCCCATAAACATGTACGATCTTTTATTGTAAGGGAAAATAAGCTTTGTACGATCTTGTGATGGCGAAGAAATAAAAGTGACGGAGTGCATAATAAAGTTCGCTATTACAAGGGACAATATAAAGTGGCGTTCCTTTGCATTAAGAGTTCGCACATCCAAACAAATAAAAGCGCATGATAACCTCTGCTCCCCTCTACGAAGGGCCTATCTTTTACCTTCTTAAAGCATTTACTTTCGTGCTTGAGTCAAATAATATTTATCCTTATTTTGACCTATTAACTCTTTAGCTAGCAAGCATTATGTGTTGTGGAAAGATCCAGATATATATATCCAGTTGGATGTAGGTAATCATGACCCATTATTGTTGATATTATCCTTGAGATAAATGAGCTCTAAAAATATGCAATGAGTGTCAACAATCATAGAAGGCTAAATGATAGTTGAGTATGCGAACTTGCTAGAATAAAAGCTTTTACATAGACTCTTCTCTTGAATATGATGAATTATGATTATCTCAATGACTAATAGCACCGTTTGTTGGTTGTCAATAAAGTTTATGCTTCATACTTCTTCAGTTGTGAATAGATCATTACTTTTTATGAGAAGCCATATGATGGAAAACTTGTTGTTATGCTAATATTCATGACGCTCTCATGTCCGTATTTTGTTTTTATCGACTCCTCTCTCTCAAATCATGTGGTCATTGTTTTCGAGTTCGGTTTTTGCTTGAGGACAAGCGAGGTCTAAGATTGGGGGAGTTGATACGCCCATTTTGCATCATGATTCCTTATTGATATTTATGTCATTTTTGTCCATTATTCCTTATTATCATACAATTCTTATGCCTTTTCTCTCTGAATATGCAAGGTACATCACAAAGAGGGAAATCTCTGAAAACTGGAATTCTGGTCCGGGAAACCAAGAAAAAGGCAGAAAAATCACCAGACTCCAAATGACCTGAAACTTCACGGAGAATTTTTGTGGAATATTTAAGAATTATTGGGCCAAAAATATACCTGAGGGGGCCACCTGTTGGCCACAAGCCAACAGAGCGTGCCCACCCATTGGGCACGCCCTGATGGCTTGTGGGGCCCCAGCAGGTCTCCCGACTCCTTCCTATATGGTGTGTTTTACCCTAGAAAAATCATAAGCAATCTTTCGGGATGAAATGCCACCGTCTCAAGGCGGAAACCTGGGCAAAGACCCTTTTGCACTCCGGCAGGCTGATTCTGCCGAGGAAACTTCTCTCCGGGAGGGGGAGATCGAAGCCATCGTCATCACCAATGCTTCCTCCTTCGTGGGAGGACCAATCTTCATCAACATCTTCACCAGCACCATCCTCTTCTCAAACCCTAGTTCATCTCTTGTATTCAATCTTTGTCTCAAAACCTTAGATTGGTACCTGTGGGTTGCTAGTAGCGTTGATTACATCTTGTAGTTGATGCTTGTTGGTTTACTTGGTGAAAGATATTATGTTCAGATCCTTAATCTTCATTATTATACCTTTGATCTTGAACATGTTGATGAGGTGTGAGTAGTTACTTTTGTTACCGAGGACATGGGAGAAGTCTTGTTACAAGTAATCATGTGAAGTTGGTATTCGTTCGATATTTTGATGATGTGTATGTTGTTACTTCTCTTAGTGGTGTCATGTGAACGTTGACTACACGACACTTAACCATGCTATGGGCCTAAGGGAATTCATTGTGGAGTAGCAAGTAGATGATGGGTTGCTAGAGTGACAGAAGCTTAAACCCCAGTTTATGTGTTGCTTCATGAGGGGCTGATTTGGATCCATACGTTTCATGCTATGGTTAGATTTATCTTAATTCTTCTTTCGTAGTTGCGGATGCTTGCGAGAGGGGGTAATCAGTGGGTTACTCACAACACTAGCAGAGAAATCCTTGCCGAAAACTGCTTATCATTTCCTTCTGCTCCTCGTTGGGTTCGACACTCTTACTTAACGAAAGGACTACGATTGAACCCCTATACTTGTGGGTCATCAAGACTCTTTTCTAGCGCCATTGCCGGGGAGTGAAGTGCCTTTGGTAAGTGGAAATTGGTAAGAAAACATTTTCTCTACGTGCTAAAATTTACTGTTGCTTGTTACTATGAACGGTCATTCTTTGAGTGGCTTGTTCGGGGCATCTTCGCCTCGAACAGAAGTTGAAAAGGTTGCTCCTCAACCTACTGAACCTACTGAAAATATTTATTATGAGATTCCTTCGGGTATGTTAGAGAAACTGCTAGCTAATCCTTATGATGGTACGAATCATCCTGATTACCATTTGATATTTGTCGATGGGGTTTGTGGATTATTTAAGCTTGCAGGTTTATGTGGAGACAAAGCTAAGAATATGGTTTTCCCTTTATCTTTGGAGGGAAAGGCATTAATGTGGTACTCCCTCTGTAAAGAAATATAAGAGCGTTTAGATCACTACTTTAGTGATCTAAACGCTCTTATATTTCTTTACGGAGGGAGTACATGCTATTGGATGATAGTGGATCATGGGACTGGAATCGCTTGAAGCTGGAATTTCATCAGAAGTTTTATCCTATGCATCTAGTCCACCTTGATCGGAACTTTATTTATAATTGTTGGCCTCATCAAGGAGAAAGTATCACTCAAGCTTGGGGGAGGCTTAAATCTATGATGCACACTTGCCCCAACAATGAGCTCTCAAAAGAAATGATTATACAAAAAAATTATGCTCGACTTTCTCATGATGATCAAGTATTGCTCGATTCTTCTTCTACTGGTTCCTATATAACGAGGACTATTGAATTCAAATGGGATCTACTGGAATGAATTGAGCACAACTCTGAAGATTGGGAACTCGACACAGGTAAAGAGTTAGGTATGAAGCTTAAATTTGATTGTGTTAAATCTTTTATGGAAACTAATACTTTCCATGAGTTTAGCAATAAATACGGTCTTGACTATGAGATAGTAGCTACTTTCTGTGAATCATTTGCTACTCATGTTGATCTCCCCAAGGAGAAGTGGTTTAAATATCATCCATCCATTGAAAAACCATTGATAACAGGATCATGTGGACCCTAGCCCCGAATGGTATATCCGGGTTGGACTCGTAATGGTAAATTTGGTTTTGTGGGGAAGATGAAACCATTGATCATCTGTTTTTACGATGCTTTGTTGCTAAGTTCATGTGGAGTATGTTGATATGCACCTTTATTCCGAATGACCCCCCTGATAACATGAATACTCTCTTTACTGCTTGATTGAGGAACTATGGTAAAGATAAGGAAATGTTGTAATGGAGCAAAGTAACAAACGGATCAAGTGCCCTCTTTCGTTCAACCAAGTTCTTTCTTTACCATAGGTCTTCAACCAAGTCTCTAAAACGTCTTATATTTGTTTACACAGGTTGTAGCTTAAATAGGTTGTAATGGGGTTTGCATTTTTATTTTGCTTAGGCTTTGTTGGATTGCAATGGTAGTTTGTTGGTGTGATGATCAAGGAGATTGGGTTGTGCCACAGTCCTTCTTAATGCTAGATGATTTGCTTAGTTACTTGACTGCTAGTCCCAGTTTGGTTTATGGTAAAAAAAGGCGCATTTACTGCAATGGATCTGTATGGTTTCCATTAATAGAAACTAGTCGTCAACCCGTGCATTTGCACAGGTTGGTACATTACGATTAAGATGTTATTAGTTCACTATGGTTTTGAAGTTAATTTATCCTTTAATTGTGTCAAAAATTATGTTTTATATGGGAGGCATGATATGGTTTTTCATGTACCCATTCCAAAAGAATGGTGTGCAATTGCAAAATTGGTTTCCTAAATTATTTCACAATGGGACATATTCCATATACCACTTACATCTAGAGTATGACTTCAAACATGGCTGAAATGGAGGATACAGAGAATACTAAACTTATGCATTCTGACAACAATATTTTTATCATGGGGAGATTACTTTTTCTGCTTGGGTTAAAATTAATGTCCTATATCCTTAGTCATCTTCCCTTTATATTCAGTTTTTGTATGCATCGATCTGGTCAGCTTTTTAGGTACACTTCTTGTTATGCTGGATAATGGTGAGTCATCAGCGTGGCCTGCATGGGCTAGTTAATTTGTTGAATTTTATAATGCCTTGAAGTGAGTAATATAAGGGATAAAGTTTAATTTTAGTTTTCTCTTTCTTGTAAATGATAGTTATACTTCAGCTTAATATATATTGCATACGCAACAATTAGCTTTTGTTATCATTTACATTTGTTCTTTGTAGGATGCCACAATTAAAACTTTGTAACTTTTGTTGGATTGAAGCATTTAATTGCCGTGCAAAAAAATTTTTTGCTATGAAAGATCACGTCCTATTATTAGAATTTTAGAAATATTCGGTTTTTATTGTACATATTTTCTAGGTAGCTTAAATGGGTGTCGAATTAACTCTTTTACACATAGTTTTAATATTTAAAATAAAATTTAATTTCATAATAATTTTATTTTATTTTAGTACCATGTCACATCTAAGATATGCAAATTTTAATTCGTAACTAAGGCGTACACTTCATCGAGGAGAGTCAAGTTGCGTTTATTAGAATCTTATTGAAAAGTTACATCTTTTTAGTTTCAAACTCATCATGTGAGGTTGGCAAGAGCAAGACACACCTTACACATCTATTGAAAAATGGATTTCGTGTGTATGAACATGCAAATGCTCGCCAAATCCCATGCCCTCTATCTATGATTTTTGATGAATAGGCAAACAACACTCTTTGCATTATCGCCCAATATGTTATGTTTGCATCCAGATCGTTGCACAGGAGTGGGTGGAAGATGTTATGGAAAGATAATGATAGATGAGCCATTAAGGATATTGCCGGGCGGAGGCAGCGGGCAAGTTGTGTTGTATTCTGCAGCATGCACAGTACTGTTAGCAAACAATAATTTCTCTCCCTCACAAATTGGCGGTTATTACCTTGCTATGTGTCATCGTGCCTTGAAACAATTATAATACAGTACGATGATACCTCAAATTTATTATGACTTTTACATATCATAGCAGCCGATTTACCATTAAAAATATATATGCTTAACAGATAAATTGACCTCGTCATTAAGTAGTATCATGTCCAGGCTAATAAGTTCATAATTCTTGAGGTCAATGGCATACCATAGCCTAATTACTTAACCTTTATTTTGAAGGAATCCTTCTTATTGTTAATTGTATTGATCATTTCACACGGCAATGTTTTAGACTTTAAATTGCAGGAAACAAAGAAAATATACCTTTAATATTAAAGGGACACAAATCTCTTTACGGCCGCTAAAGAAACACAAAATTTCGAATATATTTCAAAGCGCAAATTGGAAAGAAAGGAGTGCCGAACTTTAATCATCTCAAGGTTGCCATGTAATATGTTAGTATAATGACATATACTCTCTAACAATTTGATTCAACAAGTGGTATAGCAAATCGCTAGAAAAGAATTCGGCGAGAAGACCGATCGCTAACCTGCATGGTGATGGCAACTGACCAGAGAGAGTCTTCGTACCCAGCGAGAGAAGAAAAGGAACAGACCATGAAGACGACCTGAGCATCAAACCTACACTAGAAGAAAAAGAACTCCCTGAACACAACCTGAA
Organism: Elymus sibiricus; assembly: GCA_039707655.1. Classification (NCBI taxonomy): domain Eukaryota; kingdom Viridiplantae; phylum Streptophyta; class Magnoliopsida; order Poales; family Poaceae; genus Elymus; species Elymus sibiricus. The sequence continues at coordinate 42,415,764 of CM077671.1, forward strand.
CATCAACTAAACATCAAACCTACTGGAACAACAAACGCCTTGAACTCGCAGCAGCCCATTGCGCTGCCTTGGAAATAATTTGATCGATTAATCTTTGCAACACCATGTGGATGTCATCAAACAACCTGCCATGTTCGTCTTTCCTTGCTCATGGTGGCCTCCGTCTGCATGTATGCACTAAACAAATTATATTACAGAGAGATTGTTTACACGGACATGACAGTGCAATTAGTGGTAGTGTGTGATCAACCATGCACTGTATAGCACCAGCAGGAGGCCCTGCAGGTATTTGACACACTACGCATGGCCTCCTACCCACAGTTTGAGACCGGCAAGCTAGTCACCTATGAGAGAGAGAGAGAGAGAGAGTTGGGAACGCACTGCATCACGACGACGTTCGGTGGAACCCTGTGTTTGCTTGTTGGCGTATGTGGATCAGCTTGAATAGCAAGGGTGGTGCATGGTTCAGAGAAGATGAAATTGCAGCCTCGGCTGGGAAGATGGGATCATGCGCTTCGGGGCCGACGCAATGCATCACAACTATGTTCAGGGGCGGAGGTGGAGCAAATGTTACCCGATGCACCACTTTAACAAGGAGTAAAATTTTCAAGCAATGATGTATTGAATACATATGTTTTTCATAGATTCTAGCACACATTATCGGACGTAATTCCAAGGCAGCGTGTAAAAACATAACGTAGCCATCAAAATGCTTACTGTAATGATAAAATAAGGGAAAATTTTACTTGAAATAGATGCCTTGCATCTCCAAATTCCAAAATACATCATCTGACAACAAGGTTCAATAACCTACAAGATAAAAATAGAATTAAACGTTTGAGTAGAACATAATAAAATGCCCAAATAAAAGTATTTAAATGGCTAAAAGCTTGAAAATTATCTTTAGTACGTTCTATTTCAAAACAATATGCCCTCTTCTTCTCTTCGTTGTATTCAAGCCGGCTCCCAAATTCATCAAACCATTTAGGATTGAACTTTCTCTATTTACCCCCAAAATCCAAGGATTCAAAATCAATGTCTCTTGGCCGACAAGGTCCATTCAACAAATATTTTCTTCTTACCAGATCTTTCAAATTAGGATGATAATGTTCTATCAATTTTCTCTTGCTCGGATCATATTGAATCTCCCCTTCCCAATTATGTCTTCCGGAAAATCCTGTGATGGTGCTTTTCATTTGAGAAAAAACTTGACCATAGTATCTGTATTTGACAAATACAAATGAAACATTCAGACTTGTATATAGACAAATGAAATATACCCTAATTAGAAGTTATAACCTAGAAAATGCCCTGTGCTTTTGCCAAGACATAGTGATTTATTCTGTTTGCTATAAATTTATACATAATTGACTATTTGTTGTAGTTTGTAAACAAAATTAGGAAAAGCAAGACAAAGGCGCTACCACAATCGTGGCGTTCTGTAATCCATGGGCGTACGTACGAAAACGAAGATTCAAGATCGGAAAGGTCGCCAAATTACCGAGCTCCGGACCGGCCGACGGCATGCGGCGCGTCGTCACCGTCGTCGCTGCGTGGCCTGCGGCGTCCGGCGCCCGGCGCCCTGCCGCTACCGCCTTTGTACGCGACTGCCGACGGCGAGGCGTATGGTATGGGGCTGGCTCCGTACGTGTCTACAGAAACCTGATCGATCGATGGATCGATTAGTTTTTTTAGTGGAAGCTGGATCGATTAGGCTACGTGACTACGTTTTATCTTGCGAAGTGGAGCTACGTGACTACGTGACAAGGTGGATCGGTAAGCGAACTGTGTGTGGGTGCGTACGCACGCGCCCTGCTGTGTTGGGCCAGTGCGGAAGCGTCGCCGAAAAGGGCCGACCCTGATGCACTGCTCTTGGGCCACCCTGATGCACCAGGCCTTTTTATTTCATAGGTACTACTAGCAAATTATTGGAACCGTATTCCTGTGCATACGGGTTGGCCCAATGGGCTCCGCCCCTGACTATGTTGGCTTGTTGATGTGCGTGGGTGGATCGGCTTGAACAACCATGGTAGAACTGCTAGAGAGAAGTTGAGATCGCAGACTCTCCTAGGTAGGTGAGATCGTGCACCTTTCCGCCATGATTATATAGATTTCTAATTTAAATCATAACAATGTTTGTTTTTATTTTTGTAGTCGAGAGAAACAATTGTGGGCCTTTTAGATGTTTATTCTAAGGTGAGAAAAATACCATAAAGTATCGGTAGATCTACACCGTAATAATTCGGACCCACCAGATTGACGGCTCCTAATTACTGATTAACGTGGGAATTTTTAGGGAGTGCCTAATTAGTATAAGTATAGATTAGGAGGAAACCCCTTCTACTACAAAAAGTGGTAGCGAGCATGGGTTAAAGGACGACGAGGTGGAAAAAGCGGACGAAATAAGAAGAAAGATATAAAAAACGTCGACGACGAAGATGATGATGAAGGAGAAGATGTGTTAACCTCTAAAGGTATATGCTAGACACAACCGATGTTTAGTCACTACAATATGTACACTGATACGTCCATTTTGCATCATGATTTCCTACTGTTATTTCATTTGTTTGTTGAATAATAATGCTTTGGGGAGTGATTCTAATGCCCTTTCTCTCATAATATGCAAGGTTTACACAAAGAGGGAGAATACCGGCAGCTGGAATTCTGGACCCAAGAAAAGCACATCAGAGATACCTATTCTACACAACTCCAATGAAGCTGAAAATTTACGGAGATTTTTTTGTATTTAATAAAAATTACTAGAGCTGAAAACTACCGGAGGAGGGCCACCAGGTGGGCACAACCCACCAGGGCGCGCCAACCCACCAGGGCGCGCCAGGCCCCCCTCGGTGCGCCCTGGTGTATTGTGCCCAGCCTGGCCCGCTTCCGGTGCCCATCTTCTGGTATAAATTCCCAAAAAACCTAAAAAAATCAGGAGGAGGACTTTCGGGATGAAGCGCCGCCGCCTCGAGGCGGAACTTGGGCAGGAGCACTTTTGCCCTCCGACGGAGAGATTCCGCCGGGGGAACTTCCCTCCCGGAGGCGGAAATCAAAGCTATCGTCATCACCAACACCCCTCTCATCTTTGGGAGGCCAATCTTCATCAACATCTTCAACAGCACCATCTCCTCTCAAACCCTAGTTCATATCTTGTGTTCAATCTTTGTATCGGAACCTCAGATTGGTACCTGTGGGTGACTAGTAGTGTTGATTACCTTGCATAGTTGATTACTATATGGTTTATTTGGTGGAAGATTATATGTTCAGATCCATTATGCTATTCATTACTCCTCTGATCTTGAGCATGTTTATTATTTGTGAGTAGTTACCTTTGTTCTTGAGGTCACGGGAGAAGTCATGTTGCAAGTAATCATGCGAATTTGATATGTGTTCGATATTTTGATGATATGTATGTTGTGATTCCTTTAGTGATGTCATGTGAACGTCGACTACATGACACTTCACCATTCACGGGCCTAAGGGAATGCATTGTGGAGTAGTTATTAGATGATGGGTTGCTAGAGTGACAGAAGCTTAAACCCTAGTTTATGCGCTACTTCGTAAGGGGCTGATTTGGATCCACATGTTTAATGCTATGGTTAGACTTTGTCTTAATACTTTTCTCGTAGTTGCGGATGCTTGCGAGGGGGTTAATCATAAGTAGGTTGTTAGTTCAAGTAAGAACAGCACCTTAGCAATGGTCCACCCACATATCAAATTATCAAAGTAGCGAACACGAATCAAACCAACATGGTAAAAGTGACTAGACGAAATTCCCGTGTACCCTCAAGAACACTTTGCCTATTACTAGTGATTGTTCTGGCCTGTCCTTTGCCTCAAAAGGATTTGGCTATCTTTCTGCACCTTGTTTACCGTTACCGTTACTTGCTCGTTACAAATTACCTTGCTATCAAACTATCTGTTACCTACAATTTCAGTGCTTGCAGAGAATACCTTGCTGAAAACCGCTTATCATTTCCTTCTGCTCCTCGTTGGGTTCTACACTCTTACTTATCGAAAGGACTACGATTGACTCCCTATACTTGTGGGTCATCAAGACTCTTTTCTGGCGCCGTTGCCGGGGAGTGAAGCGCTCTTGGTAAGTGGAAATCGGTAAGGAGAAATTTATACTACGTGCTGAAATTTATTGCTACTTGCTACTATGGAGAAGAATCCTTTGAGGGGTTTGTTCGGGGTATCTTCACCTCGACCGGAACCAGAATTAGTTACGCCTCCACCTACAGTACCTACTGAAAATGTTACTTATGAAATTCCTTCGGGTATGCTAGAAAAACTGCTTGGTAAACCTTATGCAGGAGATGGAACTGAACATCGTGATATGCATCTTTTATATGTGAACGAAATATGTGGATTATTTAAGCTTGCAGGTTTATCCGGAGATGAAGTTAAGAAGAAGGTTTTACCTTTATCTTTGGAGGGAAAAGCTTTGACATGGTATAGGCTATGTGATGATCTTGGATCGTGGAACTGGAATCGTTTGCAATTGGAATTCCACCAAAAGTTTTATCCCATGCATCTAGTTCATCATGATTGGAATTATATATATAATTTTTGGCCTCGTGAAGGAGAAAGTATCGCTCTATCTTGGGGGAGGCTTAAGTCAATGTTATATTCATGCCCCAATCATGACATTCCGAGGGAAGTTATCATTCAGAATTTTTATGCTCGGCTTTCTCATAATGATCAATCCATGCTCGATACTTCTTGTGCTGGTTCTTATATGAAGAAGACTATTGATTTCAAGTGGGATCTCTTAGAAAGAATTAAACGCAACTCTGAAGATTGGGAACTCGACGAAGGTAATGAGTCAGGTATAAAGTTTGAATTTGATTGTGTTAAATCTTTTATGAATACCGATACTTTTCATAAGTTTAGCACTAAATACGGACTTGACTCTGAGATAGTAGCCTCTTTCTGCGAAACATTTGCTACTCACGTTGATCTCCCTAAGGAGAAGTGGTTTAAATATCATCCCCATATTAAAGAAGAAATTAAAGAACCGGTCATAGCTAAAGAAGAAACCATCTTTTACAATGTTGATCCAGTTGTGCCTACTGCTTATATTGAAAAGCCACCTTTCCCTATTAGGATAAAGGAACATGCTAAGGTATCAACCGTGGTTCGTAAGAGTAATATAAGAGCACCTAAACCCCCTGAGAAAATTAAAGTAGAACCTAGTGTTGCTATGGTTAAAGATCTCTTGGAAGAAAATATTGATGGGCATGTCATCTACCTTTGTGATGAAGCTGCTAGAATTGCTAAGCCTGATAAGAAAGATAAACATAGACCTATAGAAGGCTTGCCCGTTGTCTCAGTTAAAATAGGAGATCATTGCTACCATGGTTTATGTGATTTAGGTGCTAGTGTGAGTGCTATCCCTTCTACCTTATACCAAGAAATTATGAATGAAATAGCACCTGCTGAAATGGAAGATATTGATGTTACTATTAAACTTGCTAATAGAGACACTATCACACCACTTGGGATTGTTAGAGATGTTGAAGTCTTGTGTGGGAAAGTAAAATACCCTACTGATTTTCTAGTCCTTGGTTCCCCACAAGATGACTTTTATCCCATTATCTTTGGTAGACCTTTCTTGAGCACCGTCAACGCTAAGATAGATTGTAAAAAATAAACCTTCGGTGTCAGTTTTGGTAATGTGTCTCATGAGTTTAATTTATCCAAGTTTAGTAGACAACCCCATGATAAAGAATTATCTAATAAGGATGATATAATTGGTCTTGCTTCTATTGCTGTGCCTCCTACTGATCCATTAGAACAATATTTGCTTGACCATGAAAATGATATGCACTTGCGTGAAAGAAATGAAATAGATCAAATTTTCTTTGAACAACAGCCTCTCTTGAAACACAATTTGCCTATTGAAACCCTTGGAGGTCCTCCTCCACCTAAAGGTGATCCTGTGTTTGAATTGAAACAATTGCCTGACACTTTGAAATATGCTTATCTTGATGAGAAAAAGATATATCCTGTTATTATTAGTGCTAACCTTACAGAACATGAAGAAGAGAGATTATTGAAAGTTCTAAGGAAGCACCGGGCTGCTATTGGATATACCCTTGATGATCTTAAGGGCATTAGTCCCACCCTATGTCAGCACAAGATCAATATGGAACCTGATGCTAAACCCGTTGTTGATCACCAACGACGATTGAATCCGAAAATGAAAGAAGTGGTAAGAACTGAAATACTAAAGCTTCTGGAAGCAGGTATAACCTATCCCATAGCTGATAGTAGATGGGTAACTCCCGTTCACTTTGTTCCTAAGAAAGGAGGTATTACCGTTGTCTCTAATGATAAGAATGAACTCATTCCACAAAGAATTGTCACTGGCTATAGAATGGTAATTGATTTTAGAAAATTAAAGAAAGCTACTAGAAAAGATCATTACCCTTTGCCTTTCATTGATCAAATGCTAGAGAGATTATCTAAGCACACACACTTTTGTTTCCTAGATGGATATTCTGGTTTCTCTCAAATACCCGTGTCACAATCCGATCAAGAGAAAACCACCTTTACTTGCCCTTTTGGAACCTATGCTTATAGACGTATGCCTTTTGGTTTATGCAATGCACCTGCTACCTTTCAAAGATGTATGACTGCTATATTCTCTGATTTTTGTGAAAAGATTGTAGAGGTTTTCCTGGATGATTTTTCCGTTTACGGAACTTCTTTCGATGATTGCTTAAGCAACCTTGATCGAGTTTTGCAGAGATGTGAACAAACTAATCTTGTCTTGAACTGGGAGAAGTGCCACTTTATGGTTAATGAAGGTATTTTCTTGGGGCATAAAATATCTGAACGAGGTATTGAGGTGGATAAAGCTAAAGTTGATGCAATTGAGAAAATGCCATGTCCTAAAGATATTAAAGGTATTCGTAGTTTCCTTGGTCATGCTGGTTTCTATAGGAGGTTCATTAAAGACTTCTCTAAAATTTCTAGGCCTCTTAGTAATCTTTTGCAAAAGGATATCCCTTTTGTTTTGATGATGATTGTGTGGAAGCCTATGAAACACTCAAGAAAGCCTTAACCTTTGCACCTATCGTTCAACCACCTGATTGGAACTTGCCTTTTGAAATTATGTGTGATGCTAGTGATTATGCTGTTAGTGCTGTCCTAGGACAAAGAGTTGATAAGAAATTGAATATTATCCATTATGCTAGTAAAACTCTAGATAGTGCCCAACGAAATTATGCCACTACTGAAAAGGAATTTTTAGCGGTTGTGTTTGCTTGTGATAAATTTAGATCCTATATTGTTGACTCCAAGGTTATTGTTCACACCGATCATGCTGCTATAAAATACCTTATGGAAAAGAAAGATGCTAAACCTAGACTCATTAGGTGGCTTCTTTTACTTCAAGAATTTGACTTACATATTGTTGATAGGAAAGGAGCTGAGAACTCCGTAGCTGATAACTTGTCTAGGTTAGAAAATATTCTTGATGACCCACTACCTATTGATGATAGTTTCCCTGACGAACAGCTAGCTGCAATAAGTGTCTCACACAACACACCTTGGTATGCTGATTATGCTAATGACATTGTCGCTAAATATATACCACCTAGTTTCACATACCAACAAAAGAGAAAAAAATTCTATGACTTGAGACATTACTTTTGGGATGACCCACATCTTTATAAAGAAGGAGTAGATGGTATTATTAGGCGCTGTGTACCTGAGCATGAACAGGAACAGATCATACGGAAATGTCATTCCGAAGCTTATGGAGGACATCATGCGGGAGATAGAACTGCTCATAAGGTATTGCAATCTGGTTTTTATTGGCTTACTATCTTCAAGTATGCCCGTAGGTTTGTTTTGCAAATGCGAGGGCAAGATCCTTACTACCTCAAAAATGTCAAATATTTATTTATCCCATGTACACATTTTTAATATCTGATTGTTCCATTGAGCATAATAAATAATTTTGTAGGTGCTGATGCATTTTTCTACTTTTGTGATGGGTGTTAATACATTTCTAAAGGTGCATCTTTGACCTTTATCTTGCATATAAATACTTTTCTTATGTGTCTAATAGTCACGCCGAAGAATATTTATTTTTTTTGTAACAAAATTCTAATATTGTTGACCTTTTTCTTCATCATCTATTTATTCAGTCAGGTGTTAAGTAGTAAGGATGACAACAAAACTAACCCTAAACCTAAGCCCGTGCTATATGAGTTGTTGTACGCTCTTTAGCGTATGTCTGCAACTGTAAACCCTTTTGACATTTTTTGCATGGCTATACAGAGTAATCTAGTTTCTCTCATATACGACCATCTTATATGGCTATTGCTTGCATATACAATTGGACAAAGAAAATGATCAACACACCCCTTGATAGTAATGTTTCAATAATTGAAGCTTATTTCTTTACTCTTGGGTTGATGCTCATGTTAGTACCTACATCATCAGCCATTTTTCTCTTATACTAACTCTCAAAAAATTTACTACCCACAGTTCGTTAATGTTTGATCATATTGGTGGATGTCAACCATGCATATAAAATTAAAGTGTGAAAAACAATTCATGTTGCAGTATACTGCAAATCTGACAAATGCAATAATACGAATCTCCTTGTTCTGTTGAACAATACACATATTTTGATTAGCCAAGTTGTGTAGGTAAGTTTTCTTAGGAAATACTTATATAATCACAATAATTAGCGAGGTTTGTTAGTAGAAAATTAATTGTATCGATTTTGTGCCACATAAACCCCATACAATTCAATCAAACCAACCTAAAAACTTAATTCAAAGAGTCAATTGCACTTTGTACTTGTGAAAATGCTTTGTATTTCACTCAAAATCGTGATTGCTCATACTGTAAGAGTCTCGCATCTCCCAATGGGGTGTGATTGCTATGGTCAAAACCATTTTTTTGAAAGTATTAGAGAAATGAATTTATTTTTTATCGATCCTGCTTCCAAGAACTCTACACTCATTGCATAAAATTTTCTCATTATTTAATTTTATCTTTGCACATATTTTATACTCTAACTTACTGCTTTCATAGAAAAAAGATGTTCATCAACAGTCCTTTTTAAGGCCTCCTTACAAAAAAATACACATAATATTTTAGACAATTTTCCATTGTTAAGGTGTAACTTTGATATTTATTCTATCTATGAATATCTGTCTATTTTGATCATAAATTAAAAATAGATTATGCAAAAATATCTAGTGATACTGATTCCCTTTTTTGAAGTAATATGTTAATACAGTCCGGCATCAAGCTGCAAAAACACCAACCTATCTTCTATAGAGTAGGTATGTAGCTCTATGTCTCATTGTAGTTTTGCATATGTCTTTATTCCTATCCGGTCTCCTTGTAAGGTTCATGCTTGCATACATAACTGGAGTTTATAAAAAGTAAAAATATAACAAATAAATTGCCAGAATAGCCTAAGGTTCAATAATCAAATGTGCTAAATCAAATGAAGCTTCCTGCAAAAAAAATCGAATGAAGATGTAAAACAAATACATGTCACGTGCTAGTAGCAAGCTCTTAGATATGTGCATGAGGAGGTGTACCATCGATCCTGTACTTACTATGTGAATGCACCCACTGGCATTGGAAGTCTTTATTCGATCTCATACCTAACTGCACGGGTCGAGTCCGCCGCAGCACGTGCCTGAACACATTCTCGAGGGGAGTTGTGCAACCTTGCATAGTTGCATTTCACCCATCGGATGAATCAGGCAATTTAGAAAATATATAAAAATCTAGAGATCGTATCATATATTATACAGAAATACAGCAGGCAAGATAAGGTACCTACAAGAGCTACTGTGCGAGATATGGGTTGTGTTCATGGGGCAAATGTTTGATTGATTTTGCAAAGCCTTGGGCAGGTTTGGAACTTTTTTTCTTTTTTGCGAGTAGGGCGGGTTTAGAACTTGCCGCTTCTGACTTTCATCTGCATGTATGTGGATGATGATCGACTAACCGAGAGCACTGATGTGAATGGCGGCACCACTTGAAGAGCCTGTATCTATTTTTGTATAACAATGCATGATACCTATTTGACACCTAATCTATACTTTAACCTCATTCGGCACCAGCCATGCGCCGGGGACAGTAGTCACCATGCGTGTGTCTAGGACAACATCATACCTAATAAGTTCCACATCTGATATAATGATGCGTTGCGGCAAGGTCTAAACCTAGCGGAGCTAGCAACCCTCCCCTAGGCTACCGGACGCCAAGAAGAGTACAAACAGCTACGTGGTTACAGATATGCAAAGCTTGAGGAACTGTTTCTAAATAGAAGTCTTTTTTAGGGATTCCACTATAGACTACATACAAAGCAAATTGAATGAATCTATACTTTAAAATATATCTATATACATCCGTATGTAGTCCGTAGTAGAATCCCTAAATATAAATCTTTTTAGAGATTTTACTACGGACTACATACGGATATACATAGATATATTTTAGAGTGTAGATCAATTTGCTTTGTATGTAGTCTATAGTGAAATCCCTAAAAAGACTTCTATTTAGAAACAGAGGGAGTATTATCGATCCTTCTCCCTTGCAAAGCTAGCATGGCCTGATGACTGATTCATCACCGGCCAAAAGTACAACATACGGATGTCAGAAAATATATGGATTACAAATAGGCAGCCGGGGTAATCGTATAACATGTACGTGCATGTTTATATCCTAGTTGGAGCTAGGATTGGGCATGTGTCGTTGTTGGACTCACAGCCATTAGAGATTGGAAGAGGATCCACGATAGGGCAGAGAGGAGAAGAGCGACTGTGATGATGATTTATTTGAGACGAACGGCGGCAGGGCTGCCTCTGCGGCATGCGTGACACACGGACGTGACATTGGCAGTTTCTTTTTCTTAGGACTATACCTAGTGGGGTTGTTTGTTAGTTTTTCTTGCCCAATATTATTTTTCTTGAACGTACGTTTGCACATCTATATGTCACGTAAATCCTCACTTGCCCACCATGTTATATAAGTTACGCAGGTCAAACGGCTGCAATATCTTTATTTATTAAGATCTGATGGATGAAGCGCCGGTATTTTCTGATTAACGTGTGATTTTCTAACCAATATCTCTAATTTCCTCTATATTTTGCTTTTAGTAGATAAAAGAAGATGTCAAAGAATTGGTAATATCGGTAAGCGTCAAGAAATGCCTATGAATTATTCACTTGTTGTTGAACCATTTGACGTGTGGGATTTTGATTACATGGGGCCTTTTCCTTCCTCTAACGGGTACACTCATATTTTAGTTGCGGTTGATTATGTCACTAAGTGGGTAGAAGCTATTCCAACTAGTAGTGCTGATCACCACACCTCCATTAAAATGCTTAAAGATGTTATCTTCCCGAGGTTTGGAGTCCCTAGATATTTAATGACCGATGGTCGTTCACACTTTATTCATGGTGCTTTCCGTAAGATGCTTGCTAAATATGATGTTAACCATAGAATTGCATCACCCTATCATCCTCAATCTAGTGGTCAAGTAGAACTTAGCAATAGAGAAATAAAATTAATATTACAAAAAACTGTCAATAGGTCTCGTAAGAATTGGTCTAAGAAATTAGATGATGCACTTTGGGCCTATAGAACAGCTTATAAAAATCCTATGGGTATGTCTCCATATAAAATGGTGTATGGAAAAGCTTGTCATTTGCCTCTAGAACTAGAACACAAAGCATTTTGGGCAATTAAAGAACTCGATTATGATTTCAAACTTGCCGGTGAGAAGAGGCTGTTTGATATTAGCTCATTAGATGAATGGAGAACCCAAGCATATGAAAATGCCAAGCTATTCAAAGAAAAAGTAAAAAGATGGCATGACAAAAGAATCCAAAAACGGGAATTCAAAATAGGAGATTACGTTCTTTTATTCAACTCTCGTTTAAGATTCTTTGCAGGAAATCTTCTCTCCAAATGGGAAGGACCATATATTATTGAAGAGGTTTATCGTTCTGGAGCTATCAAGATTAATAACGTCGAAGGTACTAACCCGAAGGTGGTCAATGGCCAAAGAATAAAGCATTATATCTCAGGTACGCCTATTAACGTTGAAAGCAATGTTATCCAAACCAAGACGCCGGAGGAACACATAAAAGAAACCTTCCGGAATACTCCAGAATACTTAAAAATAGGAGGTACATGATACGGTAAGTAAACGGACTCCGAAAAATCCGCAAAAATATTTTTTGTCAGTTTTGGAATATTTCGAAATTTTAGGAATAAAAAAATAAACCGGAAGGTGATCGAGGTGAGCACGATACACCAGGGCGCGCCAGGCACCCCTGGGCGCGCCCTGGTGGGTTGTGCCCACCTCGGATGCCTTCCCGACTCCGTATTCCTTCCAAATACTTGTTTCCCAAGAATAAAAATTCTCCATATATACCCCGACTGTTTTGACGACCGCATCGCAGAAAAATCCTCTGTTCTTGTTTCTTGCTGTTTTCTCGCTAGATCTAGATCTCCATGGCTCCACCAAGCTCCTCCAAGGACAAGTTCTTTGAGAAGGTCATCAACCCTTACTTGCCGGAGGTGATGAAGCACCCTCAAGCCATTGAGATGCATGAGGGGGTGCTCCACATCCGCGATGTTCAAGGACCCAAGAAGACCGGAAGCATGGAGGCTAGGCTTGAGGCGGTGGAGCAGGAAATCTTCAAGCGCCAGAAGATGGTGGAGCGTGGACTTAGTGCCAATCACTCCATGATCACGGAATTCACCCGTGATCAGACGGTGGATGGCCGGTCCGTGAAGGACATCATCTCCACCCTCAACGAGCAAATTAATTTTCTACAGAGCCAAGTTTATGATCTCCAAAACCAAGTCTTCAAATATGAAGCAAGATTTAAAGGTATGAGCTTAGCTGCCAGTTGCAGGACTCAGGGGACTCTCGCGTCAACCTTTGATGGGGAGCCCTTATCCTGGAAGCTGGAGGACAAGCTTTCTACATCAACACCTCCACCTTCTTCATCACCACCACCAAAGGAGACTTGAGTACATGTGTATGGGCACTCCCCTTGGCTTAAGCCAAGCTTGGGGGAGGTGCCCCGGTATCGTATCATCACCACTTTATTCACCTTTACCTATTTTAGTTCGATCCTTAGTTTCCCTTTGCTTTAGTTGAATAAAAGTTTAGCATGATCTATTTTCTTGTGTTAGTTCCATGGTCTATCTATCTATGTAATCGTGTTAAAGTTATATAATAAAGTTTAGTTTGAGTTTTTGCTTCTCTACTTTCTTGTTGCAATCAAATAAAAGAAAGACAAATAAATGAAAAGAATCATATGCTAATCTTATGGTGAGTAATGACATCACATAAGGAAAAGTATAAGTAGTAAAATTTATTGGAGATTGACAAACATAGCATTGGTCAATGATGCAATTCATGAAAGAATTAATTAGGGAAGAGAAGATTCACATGCAAATACACTATCTTGGACATCTTTTATGATTGTGAGCCCCCATCAAATATTATGTGTCAAAATTGTTGACGTTGGACAAGGAAGACAACGTAATGATTTATGTTTGTTCATATCCACATAGAAGTTATATTGTCATAGATCCTTTAACATGTGGTGCTTGCCCAATATCTTTGCTAGCCAAAAAATCCACACTAAGTAGAGATACTACTTGTGCATCCAAAAACCCAAACCCAAACTCTTTCCTTGAGTGTCCACCATACCTACCTATGGATCGAGAAAAATCCTTCAAGTAAGTTGTCATCGGTGCAACAAGGCAATAAAAATTGCTTCTAAAAGTGTTTTGATCAATTAGTGTAAGAGAAAATTGAGCGTTATACGAACTTATGATGGCAAAGTAATAAAAGCGACGGACTGCATAATAAATGTTGCTATCATAGGGGGCAATATAGCGTGACATTCTTTTACATTAAGGGATTGAGCATACAAACCAATAAGCGCATGACAACCTCTGCTTCCCTCTGCGAAGGGCCTATCTTTTACTTTTATGCACTTACTTTTATGCAAGAGTCAAAGTATTCTTCTCTATTCCTTTTTACTTTTTCCTTTGCAAGCATCATGTGGTGAGGAAATATCTAGGCACATATATCCAGTTGGATATGGGTGGGCATGAGTTATTATTGTTGACATCACCCTTGAGGTGAGTGAGTTGGGAGGCAAAACTATAAGCCCCTATCTTCCTATGTGTCCGGTTGAAACTTATTGTTCATGGGTATGCCGTGAGCGTTAGCAATCATAGAAGACTAAATGATAGTTGAGTATGTGGACTTGCCAAAAGGCTCCGACATGAGACCCTTCCTGAAAATATGATGAATTGTAGTTGCAAAGTTGACTGAGAACATAGTTTGTTGGTTTCCAATAAGGTTTATGCTTCATACTTCTATGTTGTGATGAATTGTTACTTGTTCATGAGAAGCCTTATGATAAAAATATATTGAAATAAGTTCTTATGTTAGAGTTTGTTGCTGTTATGTTAATAAGCATGATGCTTCTATGTCTGTATTTTGTTTTTATCGACACCTCTCTCTCAAACCATGTGGACATGCTTTTCGATATCGGCTTTCGCTTGAGGACAAGCGAGGTCTAAGCTTGGGGGAGTTGATACGTCCATTTTGCATCATGATTTACTACTGTTATTTACTTTGTTTTGTTGAATAATAATGCTTTGGGGAGTGATTCTAATGCCTTTTCTCTCATAATATGCAAGGTTTAGACAAAGAGGGAGAATACCGGCAGCTGGAATTCTGGACCCAAGAAAAGCACGTCAGAGATACCTATTCTGCACAACTCCAATGAAGCTGAAAATGTCGGAGATTATTTTTGTATTTAATAAAAATTACTGGAGCTGAAAACTACCGGAGGAGGGCCACCAGGTGGGCACAACCCACCAAGGCGCGCCCTGGTGTATTGTGCCCAGCCTGGCCCGCTTCCGGTGCCCATCTTCTTGTATAAATTCCCAAACAACCTAAAAAAATTAGGAGGAGAACTTTCGGGACGAAGCGCCGCCGCCTCGAGGCGGAACTTGGGCAGGAGCACTTTTGCCCTCCGGCGGAGCGATTCCGCCGGGGGAACTTCCCTCCCGGAGGGGGAAATCGAAGCTATCGTCATCACCAACACCCCTCTCATCTTTGGGAGGCCAATCTTCATCAACATCTTCAACAGGACCATCTCCTCTCAAACCCTAGTTCATCTCTTGTGTTCAATCTTTGTACCGGAACCTCAGATTGGTACCTGTGGGTGACTAGTAGTGTTGATTACCTTGCGTAGTTGATTACTATATGGTTTATTTGGTGGAAGATTATATGTTCAGATCCATTATGCTATTCATTACTCCTCTGATCTTGAGCATGTTTATTATTTGTGAGTAGTTACCTTTGTTCTTGAGGTCACGGGAGAAGTCATGTTGCAAGTAATCATGTGAATTTGATATGTGTTCGATATTTTGATGATACGTATGTTGTGATTCCCTTAGTGGTGTCATGTGAACGTCGACTACATGACACTTCACCATTCATGGGCCTAAGGTAATGCATTGTGGAGTAGTTATTAGATGATGGGTTGCTAGAGTGACAGAAGCTTAAACCCTAGTTTATGCGCTACTTCGTAAGGGGCTGATTTGGATCCACATGTTTAATGCTATGGTTAGACTTTGTCTTAATACTTTTCTCGTAGTTGCGGATGCTTGCGAGGGGGTTAATCATAAGTAGGTTGTTAGTTCAAGTAAGAACAACACCTTAGCACCGGTCCACCCACATATCAAATTATCAAAGTAGCGAACACGAATCAAACCAACATGGTAAAAGTGACTAGACGAAATTCCCGTGTACCCTCAAGAACACTTTGCCTATTACTAGTGATTGTTCTGGCCTGTCCTTTGCCTCAAAAGGATTGGGCTATCTTGCTGCACCTTGTTTACCGTTACTGTTACTTGCTCATTACAAATTACCTTGCTATCAAACTATCTGTTACCTACAATTTTAGTGCTTGCAGAGAATACCTTGCTGAAAACCGCTTGTCATTTCCTTCTGCTCCTCGTTGGGTTCGACACTCTTACTTATCGAAAGGACTACGATTGATCCCCTATACTTGTGGGTCATCATACACTCATATAACGCACAAGCAAGGAGTTTGTCTAATTTGATGACTCAAATGGAACAAAGCGCGAGAACCACAAAACTACCTGAGCGATGCCATACGATCATTTGCATCTGATTTTTTTCTCAAAAAGGAGGATTACCCACGTTCTCTGCATCGAGTGATGCACACATCCATCTTTATTGCATTATTCAATAAAGTCTTACAAAAAAATACATAAATCAATCCAAAGCCACCTTCCCGGCACTCGCTCACGCACACCAAGAAGCATGGTGGCCTCACCAAGCCGCCCGCCAGCTAATCAGAATCACCAACCGGTTTAGCAGACCCTCGGTGTGCACCGCATGCACACGTTATATAATTCTTCGTCCCCATTTTTCGCAATCCCATCTTCAAGAGTCACTACAGGAAATAGCTTCTTTGCCATCAGCCATAGCGGACGGCAAATACCATTGCCGTCAACTGGCTGACGGCCCCATTTTCAGTACTGAAAGTCACGGTGTCGTTGCTAGACCCTTATGTCGTTGACGCCACCATAGCAATCAATGCATTGATCTTGCTAGACCCTTATGTCGTTGCGCCACCATGTCGCCAACAATGCCAGTCTCCTATTGATACGTCTCCAACGTATCTACATTTCCAAACACTTTTGCTCTTGTTTAGGACTCTAATTTGCATGATTTGAATGAAACTAACCCGGTCTCACGCTGTTTTCAGTAGAACTACCTTGGTGTTATTTTTTGTGTAGAAATAAAAGTTCTCAGAATTGGACAAAACTTTTTGTGAATTTTTTCTGAAATATATAATGAATTTTGGAGCAAAGAACTACCAGAGAAGGGCTGCCGTGGGGCCACGACCCAACAGGGCGCGGCCCAGGCCCTGGCCACGCCCTGTTAGCTCGTGGGTCCCACACAGCTCCCTCGACCCTAATTCCAATCCTATAAAATCGCATTTTCGGAGAAAAAAAAGAGAGAATATTTCATCATGTTTTACGAGACGGAGCCGCCGCCACCTCCTGTTCTTCCTCCGGAGGGCTGATCCGGAGTCCGTTTGGTGCTCCGGAGAGGGGGATTTGCCGCCGTCGTCATCACCAACCCTTCTCCATCGACAATTTCATGATGCTCACCGCCGTGAGTGAGTAATTCCTTTGTAGGCTTGCTGGACGGTGGTGGGATTGGATGAGATTGATCATGTAATCGAGTTTAGTTTGATAGGGCTTGATCCCTAGTATCCACTATGTTCTGAGATTGATGTTGCTATGACTTTGCTATGCTTAATGCTTGTCACTAGGGCCCGAGTGCCATGATTTCAGATCTGAACCTATTATGTGTTCATGAATATAAGAGTGTTTTGGATCCTATCTTGCAAGTTGTAGTCACCTATTACGTGTCATGATCCGCATACCCCAAGGTGTCAATAATTGGGATTCTTTCCGATGATTGCCGTAATTTGAGAAGTTCATGTATTCACCATGTGTTAATGCTTTGTTCCGGTTCTCTATTAAAAGGAGGCCTTAATATCCCTTAGTTTCCTATAGGACCCCGCTGCCACGGGAGGGTAGGACAAAAGATGTCATGCAAGTTCTTATCACAAGCACGCATGATTATATGCGGAATACATGCCTACATTACATTGATGAATTGGAGCTAGTTCTGTGTCGCCCTAGTGTGTAACTGTTACATGATTGATGTCATCCAAATCATTATCCATCACCGATCCACATGCCTACACTTTTCTCATACTAAATCTTGCTAAGTTACTACTGTCGTTGCTACTGTTACAACTGTTACAAAATTGCTGCTACCGCTTTCACTGTTACTATTGCTATTACTATTTGCCGTGCTACTAAATCTTTGCTGCAGAGAGATATCCCAGGTGTGGTTGAATTGACAACTCAACTGCTAAGGCCAATAAATACTCTTTGGCTCCCCTTGTGTCGAATCAATAAATTAGGGTGAAATACTACCCGTGAAGACTGTCACGATCCCCTATACTTGTGGGTTATCACATGCGCGCATCCATCAAACGATATCCAATGCCAATACCCGACTGTACCTAGCTACCAGAACTCGCAGTCGTCGATATTGTATATGACACACCGCTCCACCTTGGTCACCGCACAAGAAGCATGCGGAGACCTGTGCTCAGCCGCCGAAGACAAACACTTGTCCCTCCAGCCGATTTACTACCCCAAAGATGATGCCCCCATGAGGGTGACGACGCAGGAACCTCGCCAACATCCAATTCGGAAAGCCTGGATTTGGGGTTTCCCCCGGGGGCACACATGAAACGCAAATTTAAAGCGTGCAAGTTCTCAGGGTTTAGTTGTAGCCTTTTCGAAGTAAGAGTATCGATCCCACAAGCAGCACAAGAATCAGACTTTTGGCCTCTTGTAGTGAATTGTGTATCTTTATGCCTGTAGATAATTGTAGACTTAAAGCAAAGTGAGGGCGGAAATAAATTAGTATTGAGTAGTGGAACAAACTTTGAGGTAAATAACATAAAAGTAAATAAGGAACAACAATTGAACGACGGGCGGAACAACAAAGTAGTAAAGCGTTCTTAGGGAGTCTGGAATCCCCATTGATATGTTTCTAGCGCACCTATGCTGGGGCATAGTATGGTATGGATACTTGAGCCACTTTTGACGAATATGCTAGGCGGAGCCGATGCAGAACATTTTACTTTAGGTAGACTTCATGCCATGCAAGCCACCATCATAGTCTCCCCCATAGGGTTACAACTCATGATAATTAAGGGTTACCCCGTGGATGCGGCCTCTCTGAGGGTTCTTCGTAATTCCCCTATCAATTGCAAAGGTTAGGAGCAATAGTCTTTTACTGTCACCTCGAATTACCTTCACATCCTAGCCCTTTGCAACGACAGTGATATACTTTGTGGCCATAAGGTACAAATGCTGAGTGGGTCCCCTTCACAACATTCACGAAGTTATTAAACTAAGCGTTCAACAGTGGATCAACATTTCAGATCCTACACATACCAAGGTTCATCCATATCCCCGAGAACTAGGGGTCTACTTACACATGGAGGCAACAAACATCATGACAAGGGCGATGACATACGTGGATGGATGATTCAAATAACACACAAGATGATACAGCAGGGTTCCCTAAGGTTAGAATGGTGAGGATGTGGATGATGATGACGATGACAATGGTGATGATGTTGAAGCTCCCTTGAACGCGGTGAGGAAGATGGCCCTCTTCTCCTGTCCTTCCTCCGGATGAACTTTGGAGGCTAGGGTTCTGCCTTATGGGTGAGTTTCTGGTGTCTATGGGCGTATGATTCTCGATACGATTTCACGGGGCAGAAATTGTTGATTTGACGGTGGCGGCATCACTCCATACGACCGCCCATGCGAGCGGGCGCAGTCGTATGGAACACCATCTTTTGCTCCGGAAGCGCAACGACGATTTCTTGGTCAGCCTTCTTGCTTGATTCTTTTATGGTAGGTGATTATCACTTTAAATACGTGATTTCACTATCATTTCTGGGGATCTTCTCCATATTATGCTAATTGGTTCAAAAAGCTTGACCTGGGGGATTATCAACAAAAAGAGATGCGCGAACACGGTAAAATTCCATAAAGCCTACCATGTAGGCATAAAATACTCGGTAAAATCATCACATAAATTCGACTCATCACAATCGCCCCACAACGCCTCCAACGAGGTAACGACGCCCGCGGGCGCCGCCATTGATGGTTCTCGCCACAGCCGAACACATATTTTGTTGGCAAATTCGTGCTCATCCATGGCTGGACCACCAGATGCACCTCAACCGTCATCCAACACACCCCCGTGGGTGACGTCCGTGTTGCCAGGAAACCCCACGACAAGATCCGCCGTGGTGTCACCGCCGTCCTGCTTGGTTGAGCCATCGACGACGTAAGAGCCCTCACTGTTGTGCCAGACGGTAGGCAACACACACATCCAAGACATCAGCGCCGATCACCAATGCAACCTCATCCTAGAGCCACGACTGAGGACCCCCCCCCCTCGCCGCTGCCATCAACCACTGCCTGGGCTTTGCCCCGCGGCCTTCGGCGGCGACGAGGAGCGGGGTGGCGGCGGCTGAACCCTAGATCGCCTCGATGGGTCAGGAGGGGGCTCCAAAATAAATTCTTCAACTATGCGAAGTTCGTACTGCAAACAAGTCAAAGCATTGAATTTGGCTCCCTTTTCAATATGTATGGCTTGGACTTGAATCACACTACAAGAATCATACTTCACATGTCGTACACATAGTTGTTTGGAAACTAAACCGATGTTGTCTTATATCTATATACTTATTTTTTTACTATTAAAGTAAGGTGTGTTTCTTTGATTTTTTAATCCGTTCATCGTCTAAAAGAATTTTTTATCTCCAAGGTGGTACTAAATATCTGTGCGTCCGCATGCTAGAAAAGGAAAAATGATTTGTCCAGAATTTCATACGTGAGCACGTTGTGGCCCAGCGAAGTCAACCCACTTATTTTCCTGCCCACGCAGTTGGAAAAATCCTATTTTCCGCACGATGCGGCAAATAGTCGGCGCTTCGCTTAGGCGCTCAAGCCTGGACCATCCCTTTTTTTCGGTTGTTTCTATTTTTCTCTCTTGTTTATTTTTGTTTTTTTCCTTTTTCCCAAATTCATTTTTCTAAAATCAGTATTTTAGTGTTTGTTCAAATTTTCAGAAATGTTCAGAATACCAAAAAAAATTGTAGTTCTGAAAAATGTTTGGAAATTTACTTTTTTGTTATGGTTCCAAAAACAAATCCAATTTAAAAAAATGTTCCCATTTGTTTCAGAATGTTTGTGTTTTCAAAAAATATATTCATATTAAAAAAAGGTTCCAAATTCAAAAATATTATTGTTTTAGTGAAATCTTCAAAAGTTGAAAATAATGTTCGCGTTAAATAAAATCATATTTTCTAAAATTGTTTTGAATGTTCGAATCATGTTCCTTTTTTCAATAATTATTCACATATCCAAAAAATGTTCATGTTTTCAAAAAATGTTTGTTAATTTGAAAAAATGGCCCTGTCTTGAATATTGATCGTGCTTTCGCAAAAATGCATGCAATTTTGAAAAATTCGTTTCATATTTTAAAAACTGTTCATGTTTCAAATAATATTTGGCTATTCATAGTACTAATGGTTATTTTTAAAAGTAAAAATAAAATAAAAAATGGAATCTAAAGTTGTAGTATGTTCTTATAGATTCATGCTAGCCACTGGTTTGCAGGATGCGTATGTTTGAATGGTTAGCAACACTCGAACATGAAAAAGCAAAAACAATGGATCTGTTTTCCAGGATGTATTGGGCCTCAACCGCACTCCCCTATTGGGCATGCTCCCCATCCGGCACATCGATCCTTGCCGAGGGAGGCAAAATATTTTGCGGTTGGAAGCCATCAAACTTGCGATGTCTCATCCAGTTCCTCAGACAGATGCCAACTGAGCTATGTCGGCTTTGTTACATGAAAATGGTCGGTCCTTCTATTAAATATACGTAAAGATTTTGTTTTGTTCGTTCCGCACGTATTACCCTTTTTTTTTCTTTAGGACGGACGAGTAGGAAAAAGAGGGGATTGAACTATGGACCTTCCCTATTATGCCGATGGACAAAACCAACTCATCTAGCTTGCAATCATGATATTAATAGTCTCACCATGGAGCTTAATACTAAATCACACCTGTTTTTATATTTCCCTAGGTTGTCTGAAAATAAGGAAAATTTCTCAAGAATTATGAGCAGAACGAAGGACTCCATAAATTGTTGCTGGTGTTAGCTTGCACGTACCAATAAAAAGAATATGATGATTGGCTACAATTGAAAGAAATTGTGGGCACGTGAGCATAATCAAAGAGCATACGGGACATTCATGCCTGATTATGTGTTGATTATGCTAATAAAATGGAATTTATGTGCTGCAATTAGCAATCCATCTGGTTACGCCGTCGTAGAAGAGAGTGATCGAAGCAACTGTGCCCTGAAGGTCGCCGCGCAACCACCAAATGAGGATGCAACCACAACCTCGAGACGGAGGCGAACCCGAAGGCAAAAAAAAGGCACGAGTTGGGTGGCCGCCGCCACACCGATCAAACCCACCACTATCAAGATCTCACGGGCCAAACATGGTCCGAGAGAAGACCGCAGCTCCTCGCTCGCTCTATCGTTCACCGTCGCGGAGATCGTTTTTGGTGAACACAACAATTATCTTTCACGTTGCTTCTTGCCAAAAAAAAATATCGCTTCCGTTGCAACGCATATGTGCTAGTCTAAATAAAGTAATAGAGGGCTTTCAAAGCATAACCACCAAACTTAAAATAAGGGACAAGGAACAACATATCACACCTTCGTTTACAAGTAACACAATCAGAATTAATTGAAAGAACCACCCACCAAACATGGTTGGCTCCCAAGAGTCAATAATCTTGAAACGAGATTAGCACAACCTACACTACCATTCTACCTACTCAATCAGTTAGCAGCAGCAGCAATCAGTTGACAATGTCAATCAATTAACAGGAGCAATGTCTATCTATTTATCTACTCAACTTAATAGAGTACACCTACTCCCTGGTTCTCCGGCGGCCATTTAAATCCGGACGTAGGAAAAAATCAAATCAAATCAGGTAAATTTACAGGTCCGGAAAGTCGCTGAAGAACCTCATCATCATGCCCGGCGAGGGCATGGTGGGCGTGGCAAGCAGCAGGCCGCCGGGGCTCGACGCGAAGGGCGGCGCGTCGCGTGCGCCGGCGGAGGCGAGGAACGGGCTCAGGTCGTTGAGCCAGGACAGGGAGCTGGTGTCGAACGGCAGCGGCGAGAAAAGCCCCGCTGAGGCCGCCAAAGGCAGCGCCGACGGCACGGGCGAGAGGATCCCGGGCCGTCCCGGGCCGAGGACCTCCGCGAAGCCGTCCAAGTCCAGCCACGAGCCGGCGTACGGCGCGGGCCCTGGCGGGAGCGGCCGGACGGACCTCTCAATCGCGGCGTACCTCGCTGCCGGCGAGAAAGGCACCTCCTGCGGCTGGAACTGCGGCGGCACGGCAGAGGCCTCCTCGGCAGAGCACTGATGAGCCGGCGCGCCCGGGCCCGTGAGGCGCTGGACGAGCGCCAGGAACTCGCCGGGCTGGGTGTGGATGACCTTGGGCGAGGCGTCGTAGATGATGACCGGCGCCCGCGGCTGCGGCTGAGCTTGCTTGTGGCGGTTGTTGGGGGCGGCTTGCCGGGCCCCGTGCGGCAGCGGCACGACCGGCGGCTTCCTGATCTTGTGGGAGTCCTTGCTGACGGACAGCCGCGGGGGCCGCGGGCCCTGCAGCTGCAGCTGCCTGCTGCGCGGCGACTGCCGGTCCTCCTCCGACGACGCGTCCATGGAGGAGGAGGAGGAGGAGGAGGAGGACTAGGTGACAGAATGGGGAAGGAAGAAGACGAGTGTGCTTTGGTTTCTAGCTGGCTGTGGACGCGGCCAAGAAATCAACGGGAGCAGAAGGAAGCCGCGGGGCGAGGTGGTTGTTGACCTGAGCAGACAAGGAAAAGTCGTGTGTACTTCCCAAAAGTTATAGGCCGGTGATAGCCGCCGGAAGAGTACCCGTCGGTCACCTCCTACCGTAGGATTAGGATTAGGTGTTGCTGACCGTCCGATCAAGCAACTACTTCGTCTTGCACCCTTCCCGTCACGCACGCCTCGTCCCTGGATGGTCTCTAGATTTTCTTTAGAGTTTTTCTATAAAAAAAACATGTCTTCAAGAGCTAGTTCTAGATGGCCTTTTTTCCCTTTATAGTAGGTGCCACGGCCATTGGCGCGACACATACAGTGATAACCTCTCTTTCCTTCCGCAATTTATTCTCTTCCATTTCGTTCTTTCGCCCACATCGAAACAAACGTTTAAAGTGGTTTGGTGTATCTAGATTTCCAAGAGGAGGTTGTTAAATCTCAACATTTGGATTGGAAAGGATACAACCGTGTTTCTTTTCTTTGTATTTTTGCTTTCTTGTTTCCAAGAACCCTAGATCCCCAATTTGTTTTACTTATGCAGTGAGCTCCAATCACTATACTCCATAACGGTAGCCACTTATTAGCATGAACCGTCTCGAGGAGGACGATGAGCTCTATATATAGGGGAGGAAATAGCTCAACAGTCACGAGAGAAAATCAACGTTCCATATCCACACTCTTTGAATTCAATGAACGAGATATGATGGTGGATAAACGTGAACAGTGTTATTCGAGAAAGAATCAGGGTCTCTTTGTTGGAGTGGGAAAAGCTTAAATTTGGTTTTTGCCAAATTAGATTTTGCTTCCATACGCATTTCATCGCAACCAAGGATGCGAGAGTGAAACGCATTAAGATTCGAATTCTGCACCAACGAGAGAAATTCGTAGATGAATGAGAAAGGAAAGAAAGATAGGGTCCGAAGAATTTCCACTCGGAGAGAAAATCAAATCCAAAGAAAACAGCTATGCGTGAAATGCATAGAGGACTAAATCTAAATCTATGAAAGACAATTAAAACCAACAAAGAAAAACACAAGAGGGTGGTGGCATTATCCAGTGTAGGAATTATGAGACCCTGAACTTCGTATAATATGACTTAGAGTTCTGTGATGAGGTTTTCCCCCACCCGATAGGCCCACGGTGACTTGAAACCTGGCAGAGGCACATGAAGGACCATGCCCACGGCCATCGTGTACCAATATGTTGTCATGCACATCAGGGGTTTGGTCATTCGGGATATGTTACCTTTTTTTAACACAGTACAGACACAAGCGTTCATATACACTTGCATACACTCATCTCTATGAACGCACATACGCACACCCTATCCTTATGAGCACCTTCGAGAGACTGAGACGACATATCATCTTGAGATTTACGAAGTCACCGTAGGCGCCTCGTCGTCGACGGGAACGTCTCCTCTCACTGAATGTGCATCGCTGGTAATCCTGAAATAAATTCAGGAATAATGCGAGCACCAGGACTTGAACCCTGGTGGGCTAGGGATACCATTGTCCCTCTAACCATCCAACCACAGGTGGTTCACACTCGGGACATGCTACCGAAGTGGAGATTTCCATCGCTCAACTCTGATTAGGAAGGATGTGTCTTCACTTGGGCATAGTACTCCCTCCGTTTCTTTTTACTCCGCGCATAAGATTTTTATCAAGTCAAACTTTACATAGTTTGACCAGATTTTTATTAAAAAAATATCAACATCTAGAATACAAAATCTATATAATACAAAACTACATTTATAAAGAATCTAATAATTTTGATTTGGTATTATGAATATTGATACTTTTTTATATAAGTTCGGTTAAACTAGAGATATTTTGATTTAAGACAAAATTTATATGCAGACTAAAAAAAATACCTCACTTGGATGGAAGCAGTCCAACGGTGAGAAGCAATAATTGAGACGTTTCCCAGCCATCAAGCCTAACATCAATGAGCATGTAA
This sequence comes from Elymus sibiricus, assembly GCA_039707655.1. Classification (NCBI taxonomy): domain Eukaryota; kingdom Viridiplantae; phylum Streptophyta; class Magnoliopsida; order Poales; family Poaceae; genus Elymus; species Elymus sibiricus. The sequence continues at coordinate 42,441,341 of CM077671.1, forward strand.
TAACCTAACCTTAAACTCACTTGTAAAGTAGAAGCATGCCAATGGGTAGCGGACTCCATATAAGGCTGGTTCCAATGCATCGGTGCTAAGGATGCCACATAGGCAAAAAGGTGATGTGGCAAAGCAATTAAAGAGGAGAGAGAGCATTATGCTGACCCCAGAAAGAACCGGTTCTAAGCACGTGAACCTATGTAAAATGACTAGCAACCAATGCATGAAGAAGTTTAACTATTAAACAATTCCATGAGGGAAGCTTAACAACAAAAGCTAAGCACCTATGCATTGGGGAGACTAGTTGCTAAAGTTTTTAATACACTTAGCACCCCTCTAAGCACCAGTCCATTGGAACCAGCCTAAGCATCCATGCGGGCACCTAGTTACTGGTTGGGAATTTCTGTAATCCCACACACATACGGAAAAACAATCCCGCCGGAGAATATGACAAACGTTTTTACCTTCTTCGTGACATTCAATGATTCTAATCTATTTATCGGGTTAGAACCTGCGTATCTCTGGTACTCCCTCCATTCCATAATATAGTGCGTCCTCGTTTTCCATGATCTAAGCTTGACCATAAATTTAACCAACGAGATTGACTGCGGCGGGAGCAAAAATTATACCACTGAATTCGTATTTTATACGAATTCAGTAGTATAATTTTTGCTCCTGCTGCAATCGGTCTCGTTGGTTAAATATATGGTCAAACTTGAATTTCGGAAAGCGCGGACGCACTACATTGTGAAATGGTGGGAGTATCACCCTCGAGCACTTTGCTATATCAAGCCTCGTTACCTTCCTTCTCTTACTGTCAGATTTCACCACACGACAGTATGTGATTCAAATTTCTCATTAATGTATTCACTTTCATAGACAATTCTTCACTTTGTCCCACATTTCATTTTCATCGAGTGTTGCGTACCAATTTTTTTTAAAACGGAGGCAAAAGCTTTGCCTCAGCGATTAAATAAAAAGAAGAGAATTGCCCAGTTAATTAACGGAAAACCGGACGAAAACCAATACAAACATAGCACATACTAACTACTCAAATGACAAGAAACCCCACATCCGCACAAACGGCCCCCGCCAGACTCTCTGATTACACAACATCCACAAACCTTGACATCTACTACGCCATGTGACCCCTGACAAAAACATCTCGACAGAAGACATTAGACACCTTCCAACCCACAACAACAACCCAATCAAAAGGACGGGCCGAGGGACTGAAGATTATCCATCAACCAGCCAGAGACGCCTTGCCTATGGCGCTACTCTTGCCTTTGCCCACCTTCTTTTGCTTGCCTCTTATTGGTGTCCCTGCCAAGAGGCAAGCAATTGACCTGCCCAAACCAGGTCTAGCAACCTCCACACTGGCGAGCAAATCACAAAGTTCTTTCGCGAAGAGAGCATCTGGATTTGGAGTAGGTGCAACCACACTTGGCTCAGTGATCATGCCATGGCATCACCTGCTCGAAGGTCGTAGAGGAGGGAAGGGCATCAACATCTAAAACTCCGCGCTCCATGACATTGAGAGGTAGGCTGGCTGGTGCCTGACACTCAATGGACTTAGGCGAGCGAGAGATTGCAACGTCCAAATCACCACACCCCTCGGCATCAAGTATCTCGCTAGACTCCAGGGGTGATGGTGGCAGTAAAGCCACAATCGAGATCTCATGGGGGTCTACCTTCAGTTGTTTGACGGACAAAGGTAGAACCGGGCCCCCACACAACTCCTGCAATTCAGGCATGATCTGCAACACCGAAGTCACAACCACATCATTGTCCAATCCCTCAAAGGCTGAATTCGGCAAACAAGCTTTAGCACGAGGGGCGAAACGACCATGAAGCCTGGCTCCCTTCTCGACCTCAAAGTTGTCATTAGGCACAACCAGAGAGCGCAAAACGTGAGTAGTCTTCAACACAGGCAGCGCCATGGAGAGCTCGCCCAGTGCAGCCTCAACACGCTCCATGAACTTCTCCATCCGCAGCATCCAACCTTGCATGGTGTCAATGACATCACGTAGAGGCTGGACCGTCTCCTCAAGCTGGAAGGAAGCCATACCAAGGAGCTCACAGCGCAGTAGCTCGGCCTGCGGCTCCAAGGCAGGCCGCACTGGGATATCTGTCGAGGCCACAGAGCCAGCAGGAGCGGCAATGATCGATGCCCAAGAATCATGACAAAACGTCTTTGAGAGGGGCAAGGCTTCTTTCTGGACCTTGCGAGGAGCTGGAGCTTGTTGGTGCCTGATGGGGAGGCGTGGCAACGACAACACAGTAGGTGAAATGACGTGGATGTCGCCTAGAGGGGGGTGAATAGGTGCTTTAAAATAATTATGGTTTAGGCTTGAACAAATGCGGAATAAAACTACCGTTTAATTTGTCAAGCACAAAACCTAAAACAACTAGGCTCACCTATGTGCACCAAGAACTTATGCTAAGCAAGATAAACAACTAAGTGATAGCGGGATATGTAACAAGAAACAATATGGCTATCACAAAGTAAAGTGCATAAGTAAATGGCTCGGGTAAGAGATAACCGAGGCACGAGGAGACGATGATGTATCCCGAAGTTCACACCCTTGCGGATGCTAATCTCCGTTTGGAGCAGTGTGGAGGCACAATGCTCCCCAAGATGCCACTAAGGCCACCGTAATCTCCTCATGCCCTCGCACAATGCAAGATGCCGTGATTCCACTAAGGGGCCCTTGAGGGCGGTCACCGAACCCGTACAAATGGCAACCCTTGGGGGTGGTCACCGGTACCCGTATAAATTGCTCGGGACAATCTCCACAACCTAATTGGAGACCCTGACACTTGCCCGGAGCTTTACACCATAATGATTGAGCTCCGAGACACCACCAACCGTCTAGTGCACCAAAGCACCCAAGAGGAACAAGCTCTAGGGTGCTCAAACACCCAAGAGTAATAAGCTTCTCAAACTTCACTTCCACGTATCACCGTGGAGAACTCAAACCGATGCAACTAATGCAATGGCAAGAACACATGAAGTGGTCAAGTCCCTCACTCCTAAATCCCACCACAACAACAAAAGCTATGGAGGAATATGAGAGGAAGAACAAGGAGCTCACAAAGAACTCCAAGATCTAGATCCAAGGGGTTCCCCTCACATAGGGCAGAAAGTGATTGGTGGAAATGTGGATCTAGATCTCCTCTCTCTTTTCCCTCAAAAAGGAGCAAGAATCATTGGAGGGATTGAGAGTTAGCAAGCTCTAAGAAAGTCAACAATGGGGGGCAAACACGAGCTCAAAGGATGAGAACCATTGGGGAAGAAGACCCCCTTAAATAGGTCCCCACGAATCTGCCCGTTATGTGCAGAATAACATAGGGGCGGTACAACCGCTATGCGCACCGGTACAACCGGTCAAAGCAGACAAAACCTACCTGTAGGAAAAGCAATAAGCGGTACAACCGCCATTGGCACCGGTAGTACCGGTTAAACCGGAACAACCGGCCCACAACCGCCCAAGAACCGCTCCACAACAAAGACTAGTCCGGTGGTAGAGCGGTACATGGCCGGTACAACCTTCGGACCAATTCTGGAACGGTACAACCGCTCCAAACACCGGTTGTACCGGTCGACCGGTACAACCTCTCTATGTAAAACAGGTAAGACTAAAACAACCATAACTTTCGCATACGAGCTCTGTCGTGATTTTGTCACGGCAGATGTCCTAGTGCCAGGACTTAGGTGTGAGGCCATCGCTACGGCGGTTAACTCGAAGGGGTTGGTCGGGACGAAAGACACAGGTTTACCCAGGTTCGGCCCCTCTCGAAGGAGGTAATAGCCTACGTCCTGCTTTGAGTAGTATTGATTGGATATCGATTACAAGGGAGCGGATTCGCTAGACCTAGTCCTCGATCAAAGGTTTTGTGGCCTAAGCCGCCCAGGTAACCCGCCTTTAGATACACAGGTCGAGGCCCTGGGCTTACAAGAGTCCGGGTCGGGTCATACTTGATAACCGACCTCACCTCTAACTATACCTGCCTTGTCTAACAAGCCGCCACCGGCGGCTGACGCCACCGGGTTACACATCGCCTTCTGGCTCTGGGCCTCCAGGACCATCAAGCTTATTCCAAACCTTATTGCTAAGCCGCCAACCTCATGACCCGGCCCCACCTGGGCGGGTCTCTCCATGGGGTTATATCCCCAACATTAGGCCCCAGATTGATATGAACCGGTTCATGTCAATCTTCAAGTCTTCTGGTTGGCGAATCTTGCATTCTCTGATAAATCTTCATGACCCGCCAAAAATGGGCGGCGTCGTTTCTGACAAATCTTCATGACCCTCCGTGACGTCATCTCAGGAAAATTAAAAAAATTCCCCTGACGTCACAACGGATCTTTCTCCATTAATATGACCAGCCCGAGAATCGAGGCACTTTCTTAGTCAATCATCATCGTGTCTCCTCGATTCCCGCACCGGACTGTTGCTATTCCATCACATCCTCATAAATAGGCACGGGGGGCCCCATTATTTTCACTTTCCCCGCCGCTGCCTTCTTCTTCTTCCTCCAGACGCCCGCGCCGCCGAAGCTCGCCACGCCGTCCGGGCCTCGCCGTCTTCTCCAACACTGGCCGCTACATCACCCTGATTACGTCCAGAGCATTCCCGCGTTCGCCCGCATCCTCAAGGTTCCATCTTTGCCCCTTGGTTAGATATGCACTAGTTTTTTTTAAGATTTCCCCCGAGTTCATCGGGTTTTCTTCGTGTTCATCGTTTGCTCATTGGAGCGTTCTTCGTAGAAAGTAATACTTCTTTAGGCTTTATAACGTCGCCCAAATCATGCGGTCATCCGCTCAATAGGCATGCCATGCTCCTTGTAGATTGCTGGCTCACTTTAATCCGTATAGAAGCTGCCTGTTCTTCCACTGGCTTTTTAGGTTTAGGAATATTTTTCTTTTTACCTCGCCCGTAGATCTTTAAGCAATAGTTGTAGCTGTTGGAATCTGTTTGTCCACACTTAGTAATTTTTTCAATACTCACTGGCAAACTTGACCCGCCGTCGTACTGCCGGCTCACATTGTCATATTGCGGCCTGCTTCGGCGGCTCATAATTTTATACTGCCCCGCCAAATACCGTCACCATTTTTAGAGTCATCACTGCCTCAGTCATAATACGTTTTTAACCGCCATGTATTCATGCCCTTCCGCAGTATTTTAAGCCGCCGCCATGTCTAGAGTCCCAACTTCTTGCAACTGGGTAAGGTCCGGTGTGACTGAGGAATCACTCAAGGACGTTGTCACCATGGGAGTTCTGCCGGCTCAGGATGTTATCCACTGGCGGGTTCCGGGCAATGAAACCACTCCTAAGCCCGAGGATGGGGAAATTATTGTGTTCATAGACCATCTTCTCCGCGGTTTTTCTCCACCCGGGTCTAATTTTTTCCGAGACGCCTTACACTCATTCAACCTGCACCCCCAAGACATTGGCCCCAACTCTGTTACCAATCTGTGCCAGTTCCAGACCCTCTGCGAAGCTTATCTGCAAGAAGAGCCGTCTGTTGACCTCTTCAAGGAGTACTTCTACATCAACCGTCAAACAGAAATGGCGGATGGACTGAGCCTCGAGCTTGGAGGTGTCAGTCTTCAAAGACGGAGGGATGTACTCTTTCTAGCAGCAACTCTGTCGAGTCATCCCAAAGAATGGAATAAAACTTGGTTTTACTGCAAAGACACTTCACCAGAAGGGGAGAACCCACTGCCGGGTTACCATCCTTACTGGCTCAGCACTGATACGGAGCTCCCAGACCGGATATCCGCTGCAGAACGCGCTCAATATGGCCCAACCTTCTCGAAAATAAGGGCCCTGTTAGCCAACGGGTTAACAGGTGTTGATCTGACCCGCTGCTGGGTCTCTTGGAGGATTCTGCCGTTGAGCCGCCGCAGCGCCTTAATGTGCCAATACACTGGCGAGGTGTCTGATCCTCAACGCTTCAACCAGACCCCCTTGACAGATCAGGATCTCAATACCATTGTCAAGTTTTTACTGGGAGAACCTCAAGCCGCCTGTAGCAAGACGGGGTTAAACCCTTTTTACGCGCTTAACCCGGCTCCAGATGTGAGTCTTTCCATCCTAACCCTCATCCATTCTTTTAAGGCTGTACTTCATATATTTTATTAACCTTTCTGCCAATGCGTTTTATCATATGTAGGCCGGCTCTTCCTTCTGGAACAAAAAGTTACCCGCCTCCCTCAAGAAGAAGAGTAAAGTCCCCAAGGCGACCAAAACTAAGGCAACGACTCGTAAGAAGAGGCAATCAACCGAAGAACTATTCGATCTGGATGACTCAGAGGTAGAACTCGACTCCCTTGGTCTTCTCTTTATGCAACTCATTGACAATGACTACTCACAGGAGGAAGCAGAAACAAGCCATGCTGATGTTGCAGAGGTAACCATTATCTCCTCTGACTCGGAACTTTTATCAGTAAAGAGAATACGGCGGGCTGTACGGAATGTAAAATGTTCTCGCCCTTTTGCTCACTTGGATCCCAACTTTCTTTTGAAGAAGCAGCAAGATGACAACAAGCGTCAGACCCGGAGCACCGGCTCTGAAGATCTTTTAGCCGGCTTACCAAATGATCCGACTCCTCGGAAACGGCGCACTGAAGTACTTCCTTGCCCTGAATTTATTTCTTCTGTATGCTAATCTTGTGTTGCAGCCTACTCGTATTTGACAATACTAACTTTCCAGGACTCGCCTTCTTCTTCTGGCGACTCAATCGCCTCAAAGATGCCTCCTCTTATTATCAACCCGGGGTAAGTAATTTTATATCCCACTCCGTGCATTAATAGTCTATCCTTGCTCATTGACGTGTAACTTCACCTTTGCTCATAGGGCTCAAGCGAAATGGAGGAAGGTAGGCGGGTCAACCGCCACTCCTGATGTTCCAGAGTCGGCAAACCCAAAGCCTAACACCCCTGAAGCTCACATTGAGCCGCCTGAGGCTGACAAAGATGCCCATGAAAAATCTCCTCAGCATAATGAGCCGGCTGATATGGATGTTGAGGCTCCTGAGGCCCATCCAGAGACTGATCCTAAGCCGCCCAGCCCCCAGCCGACAACTGAAGACGTGGCTTCTCATGAAGAAGCTACTGTTACCGGGGCGGCTTATAAATCTCCAGCTCCCTCCAATATACTATCAAAACATACCAGTGAAGACGAGGCGACTCCTTCTAAGTAAGAAAAGACTCAATCTGATCTTCCTAACTTAGAAAAACTTACTGCCGACGAGTTGCACTCTGGCTATCTGAGCCGTCTCTCTGCAAGCCGGGACATGGAGGCCAACTTGGTTGGCATGATGAAGAAAAAATACGAGGTACTCCACTTCCCTCGCCTTTCCATACATATACTTATGTAGCCCCCAAGAGCCGGTTTACCTCTCAAAAGGTCAGCCGGGTCTTCAATCACTTGCAATCTTTAGATGAATCGCCCTGTAGCCCCCAAGGGCCGGGTCATTATGTAAGTAATGAGCCGGCACTCAATTATAGAATAAGAGCCGATTGTAGCCCCCAAGGGCCGGGTCATTATGTAAGTAATGAGCCGACACTCAATCTTAGAATAAGAGCCAATTGTAGCCCCCAAGGGCCGGATCATTATACCGATAATGACCCGGGACTTTTTATAAACCTGATCCTTAGACTTATAGAGCAACGTGTAGCCCCCAAGGGTCGGGTTATCTTCATGAAGATGATCCGAGTCTTATGTGTCTTGTAAATATAAGAAAGAACTGAGACACATTAGCCCCCAAGTGTCAAGTATATTGCTTGCAATCTGCTTGGGACTTGTAATGATTCTGCCAAACTTTTTAAAAACCGGTATGAGTCGGACAGGCGGCTTAAAACTGACAATCTCGCCTTGTAATGACTGTCTTGTGCAGGAATCTTTAAATGCCGCTGAGTCTAACGTGTCGGACCTTAAGAAGAGTCTGGCACTGCAACAAGAATGCCGAGCGGAAGCCGACGCCAAGTATCAGATCGCTTTGACTGAGCTGGATGTAATCAAGGCTGAGCTCAAAACACTCAAGAAATCTGCTGAAACGAGCCAAGCCGCCCTGACCAAGCGCGCAGAAGACGCAGAAAGCCGTCTTAAAATGGTGACTGAAGAGCTGACCGGCCTGAAGCGGCACATAAGCCGGATGACCGAAGCCGTCTTTGGTAAGTATTTGTTGACTTGTAATTACGCTTGACATGATCCTACGGAGACTCGCCCGGCGGCTTACAATCTCAATCTCTTTTGCAGGCCAACGAACTTGCCAACTTCCGGATGACAGCCTGATGAAGTTGAAGGCTTTATATGCGCTTACTGAACAGTTGTATGCCGGATCCCTTTTCACCATTAAGGCTGTTATGACTGAGAGGGGCGTTCCAAAATTTATGAAGGGTGTGCTAGAAGTCCTCTCTACCATCCCAAAGCAGATAGAAGAGCTGAAGAGATCAGCCGCCCGTAAGGGCGCAATGGCCGCCTTGAGCCGGTCACTGGCTTATGCACCCGAGCTTAACCCGGCCAAGATAATGGATGGTTTTCCTCAGCTGAAAGACGACGGCTCGCAGTTCACTCAAGAGGACTATGCCCGTTGCATGAAGGCATCCCGAATATTGGCAAGCCGGCTGGCCGCAGATGCCGACCTGTCATCATATCAGGCGGCTTACTCTAAGGATAATAAGCGAGTTCGAGGGCCCACCTTTGAAGCAAAAAGTCTGATTCCTCAACGCCGTAAGCACCTCTTTGCCCCTGATGTTGACCCATCTCCAATCATGCATGATGAAGCCGAATTTGAGGCTTTAACAAACTGCAACTGGGATGTGGACAACCTTCAGATCCGGGAGACCGAAGACCCGGCGCAGGATGATCCGGCGATGAGCTAAATGAAGAGTTGGCTTCATGTGAAGGTAACCCGGCCCTGTTAATATGCCGGGTTATATTTTGCTGCAAAAAACTTAAGTCCGCAAATTTTGGGCTCCTTGACAGCCTTGTAATAGCAGTAGAAAACATTTAATTGCCTGCTTTTGTGCCTTCGTGCACTTCCTAAGCTTCTTTCAGCCCATACACCGGTGACTTAGCATAATTGTCTTGATATATAATCGTCTGACTGCCTTGACTCGCCCGGCGGGTTGTATGCCATGAACAATGCTAAGCCGGGGTTACCCAGAAAACTTAGAATCTTATCATGAAAAATGCCTGTAAAAACAAGCAACAGAATATGCATTTGCGTATCCCCTGCCTAATGAACCGGCTTTAAAGGCACAGCAAGACAGGAGAACTTTATGAAAAAAAATTGTATGTCTTCCGAAGAAGCTAGGCATAAAAGCCTAAAACCTCGTAAGTCGGCTCTCACGTGACATAAATCCGTCGTTTAAACCTTAGCAAGTTCAGGGTCTTTAAAAGATTGACATTGCTAAGAGTACGAACAGGCCACATAGCGGAGAGACTACAGCAGACAAGGCGAGTTTATCCTAGCTCACTGTAAGCCGGCTCTCTCATGACAAAGCCGCCATTTAAACCTTGACAAGTTCAGGGTCTTTGTGCGAGATTGACTATGAAAGTTCAGGGTCTCTGAGCAAGATTGACTGTCAAGAGTTCGGCGGGTCACATGGTGGAGTAGCAAGTTGCAAACATGCAGGTTTAACTCGAACATGGCATATAAAGCCTGGCCAAGAGGGTATGAAAGCTAAACCTAGTGGGTTGGAAGCCCCTAAGTGACCTGATGAAGGATCAACTCCTTTGCATGAGACTTAGTGCAGAAAAAATGGCAGAAGCCCCTAATCATGGGGATGCCAACTTTATTTATATCATAAAAGATGGTATATACAATGACAGGAATATGTACATTGATGAGAGCCGGACTGGCAGCTTAAGTATATTATGGCCGAAGGTGAGCAATATTCCACGGCCTTGCAGTCTCTTCAGCAGAAGTACGTGACTTGTCGCTCTCCCGTATATCGATGAGATAGTAGGAACCATTGTTGAGATTTCTACTGATCACAAACGGTCCTTCCCAAGGAGGTGACAACTTATGCATATCTGACTGGTCTTGAATCAACCGGAGTACTAAGTCGCCTTCCTGGAATGTCCGGATCTTGACCCTGCGGCTATGATAGCGACACAGGTCTTGCTGGTAAATCGCAGACCGTGCTGCTGCAAGATCTCGTTCTTCGTCCAAGGCATCCAAAGCATCCTGACATGCCGCCTCATTATCAGCTTCCACGTAAGCCGACACTCTGGGCGAGTCATGACGAATATCACTGGGGAGAACAACTTCTGCACCATAAACCATGAAGAAAGGCGTATAGCCTGGGGTGGTTCTTATGCTCCAAAGAACCGAAGGTAACTCCTCCACCCAACAACCCGGCGTGCGCTCCAAAGGAACCATAAGCCGGGGTTTTATCCCTCTCAAGATTTCCTGGTTAGCACGCTCTGCTTGACCATTAGACTGTGGGTGAGCCACAGAAGATACATCAAGGCGGATATGCTCACCATCACAAAATTCCTTCATAGCCCCCTTGGACAGGTTTGTGCCATTGTCAGTAATGATACTATGAGGATAACCAAACCGAAAGATTAGCTTTTTGATGAACTGAACTGTTGTTGCTGCATCACACTTGCTGACCGGCTCAACTTCCACCCACTTAGTAAATTTGTCAACCGCCACCAATAGGTGGGTCTTCTTGTCTTTAGACCTCTTAAAAGGTCCCACCATATCAAGCCCCCAGACTGCAAACGGCCAGGTTATGGGAATCATCCGTAACTCTTGAGCCGGCACATGGGCACGTCGTCCAAATTTTTGGCACCCGTCACATTTACTGACCAAGTACTCTGCATCCTTATGAGTTGTTAACCAGTAAAAACTGTGTCGAAAAGCCTTGGCCACCAAAGATTTTGACCCGGCGTGATGACCACAATCGCAGGCATGTATCTCTTGCAGTATCTCACGGCTCTCGTCAGGAGAAACACATCGCTGGAAGACGCCAGTCACACTGCACCTGTGTAACTCGCCATTGACAATAGTCATGGATTTAGACCGCCTTATGATCTGCCGCGCTAGATTCTCATCTTGAGGTAACTCGCCGCGGGCCAGATACGCCAGATAAGGCAATGTCCAATCAGGGATTGCACGGAGAGCCGCCACCAATTGTCCTTCCGGGTCAGGTATAGCTAAATCCTCTTCCGACGGTAATTTAACCGATGGGTGATGCAATATGTCCAGGAACACATTAGGCGGCACCGGCTTACGCTGAGATCCCAGTCTTGATAACGCGTCAGCCGCCTCATTCTTCCGCCAATCAATATGATCCACCTGATAGCCCTTGAAGCAGCCAGCGATTACATCAACCGCCTGGCGATAAGCCGCCATGCGAGGGTCCTTAGAATCCCACGTGCCAGAGACTTGCTGAGCTACTAGGTCTGAGTCGCCAAGACATCTGACCCGGCTCAAATTCATCTCCTTGGCCACACGGAGCCCGTGAAGCAAAGCCTCATATTCAGCTGCATTGTTAGTACAAGGAAACATTAACCTCAAAACATAACAGAATTTGTCACCTCACGGGGAAGTTAAAACAACTCCAGCCCCCGAGCCTTCCAATTGCCTGGAGCCATCAAAATGAATTGTCCAATATGTATTGTCTGGCTTCTCCTCAGGTGCTTGACACTCTGGCCAGTCATTGATAAAATCCACCAGGGCTTGAGATTTAACAGCCGTCCGGGGCACATATTTCAGATTGAGAGGCCCAAGCTCAATTGCCCACTTAGCAATCCTGCCAGTAGCTTCTCTGTTTTGAATGATATCTCCCAAAGGAGCAGAGCTGACCACTGTGATTGGATGCCCAAGGAAATAATGTTTCAGCTTGCGATTGGCCATGAACACTCCAAACACCAGTTTTTGCCAATGCGGATATCTTTGCTTGGACTCCGTCAAGACCTCACTGACATAGTAAACTGGCCGATGTACTGGGTACTCCTTACCCGCCTCCTTGCGTTCCACCACAACCGCAGCACTGACAGCTCTGTTGTTAGCCGCCACATACAAGAGCAAAGGCTATTTCTCCACCGGGGCAGCCAAAACGGGCGGCTCAACCAACTGCTTCTTGAGTGCCTCAAACGCCTCATTAGCCGCATCACTCCAGACGAAGTCATCTGTCTTCTTCATCATCTGATATAGAGGAATAGCTTTCTCACCCAGGCGGCTTATGAACCGGCTCAGAGCGGCGATACGACCCGCCAAACGCTGAACATCATTAACACACGCCGGCTTAGACAAAGAAGTGATGTTTTTTATCTTGTCCGGGTTAGCCTCGATGCCACGCTCAGAGACCAAGAATCCCAAGAGCTTGCCTGCAGGTACACCAAACACACACTTTGCCGGGTTAAGCATCATCTTGTAAACCCACAGATTATCAAAAGTGTCCTTCAAATCAGCCAACAGAGTCTCCTTCTTCCTTGACTTGATCACAATATCCTCCACATAAGCATGAACATTGCGCCCAATTTGACCATGAAGACAGTTCTGCACACAACGTTGATAAGTCGCCTGAGCGCTCTTGAGCCCGAAAGGCATAGACACATAGCAGAAATCTCCAAAAGGCGTAATGAAAGACGTCTTCTCTTGGTCTTTGACTGCCATCTTGATCTGATGATAACCCGAATAAGCATCCAGGAAACATAAACTCTCACAACCCGCCATTGCATCAATGATCTGGTCGATACGGGGGAGAGCAAATGGATCAACCGGACACACCTTATTGAGATCGGTGTAATCCACACACATGAGCCAAGTGCCATTCTTCTTGAGCACCAACACCGGGTTAGCTAACCATTCCGGGTGAAAAACTTCGACGATAAACCCTGCTGCCAAGAGCCGGGCCACCTCTTCTCCAATAGCCTTACGCCTCTCCTCATTGAAACGATGGAGGAACTATTTGACCGGCTTAAACTTAGGATCCACATTAAGGTGGTGCTCAGCGAATTCTCTCGGTACACCCGGCATGTCAGAAGGTTTCCATGCAAAGATGTCCTGATTCTCACGGATGAATTCGATGAGCGCGCTTTCCTATTTGGGATCCATATTGGCCCCAATAGTGAACTGCTGCGATGAGTCGCCAGGAGTAAAATCTACCAGCTTGGTATCCTCTGCCACAAACTTAAGGGGCGGCTCAGATTCCGTGCTGGGCTTCTTCAACGGGGTCATATCTGCCGGGTCAACATTCTCCTTATAAAATTTGAGCTCCGCCTCAGCACAACTTGACTCTGCATACGCAGCATCGCCTTCCTCGCACTCAAGAGCAATCTTCCGATCACCATGTACTGTAATCGTCCCTTTTAACCCGGGCATCTTGAGCTGCAAGTAGATATAACAAGGCCTGGCCATGAACTTGGCATAAGCCGGCCGCCCAAACAAAGCATGTGAAAGAACATGTGCTGCCCCCATGTTTGGTTTTGGTAATTGATGACAATCTCTATGGACTAATGGTTGCCTTGAGTTATATTTGAAGGGTTTGTCCATAGGCTTTGCTTGTAGACCATTTGTTGGTCTCAAGGTGATTTGAAGAAGAATATGTGTTGACCAAGGTACTATTCAAGGATTTATCCAAAGATTGGTCATGTGAGTGTTGAGCCTATTGCAAGCATGTCTTGAAGAAGAAGTTTGTGTGAACATTCATGTTTACCTTCAAGACATCATCCTAATGAAGAGAGTTGGAAATATTCAAGGTTGATCAAGACTAAATATGAAGAGTGATTCAAGTTGATCAACACACAAAGCGTAGAAGATGTACCGAGTGGGATCAAGTGATCTCACGGTATGGTAAGCATTGTCCATTACGCTTGTGTACTAACCCATGTTCTATGCAAGAGTTCTTTGTGGGGTTAGGTTTGTTTCCATGGGCGTGCATCAAAAGGAAGATCTCATTCAACCCATGGAGGATGACATCAAGTGGTGATCGTCATCAAGATTGCGGTGTGCAAGTTCAAGTGGAGCATCACGAAGAGATCACATGCTTGAAGCTTGGCGTCCATTGTGGTGACAATGGACTTGTGAAGATGTGCCGAAGAGTGGCTCACCCATAGTGGAGTATGGGGGAGCAATCAACTAGTCTTCATCGAGCCGGCGCAATCAAGAAAGGTGATCCAACTTGAGGAGGTCAAGATCGTCATCATCTAGCTCAAGTGGACTATGCGCAAGGCAAAGGTTTGCCCTTGATAGGTTTTCTATTTTACCGGTCTCATGGTGGTAGTTGGGAGACCGGGTTTTAGGATCGATAGCCGTACTATCAAGGGGGGCTCTCAAGTGAGTAGCTTTATCGTATCATTCGTAGAGAGCTCAAACCATTGCATCCTTGCATCATCTTTCTCGGTTTGTGTTTGGTGTTTCTCTTTGTGAGTCTTTGAGCTTTTGGTCATCTTCATGACAAGCTCGAGTTCATCGAAAACGGAGTTCATATATGCATCTTGTATGATGTTTTCGATGTTGGAGTTTATGCCGGTTCTTCATTCATAGAGGTTTCTCATCTCTATATTCGCTGTTTGGATAGTACTCGTTGTCTTCTATCCAACAAGCTTGAGTTTGCTCAATTCGGAGCTCATTTGCAGAAGTTATGGCAGTTCTGGTTTTATTTGTATCCTCTGTTTTCTGTGGATTTTCAGTAGCTTGCAAGCGGTAGTACCGCTGGTGCCCACGGTAGTACCGCTTATGCGGTAGTACCGCTGGTACTTCCGTGGCACTACCGCTTGGGGTTTCCCCGAGCGTGCAACTCTCTGTTGCCAGTTTGCCATTCACGGTAGTAGAGCGGTAGTAGCACGGTAGTACCGCTCTGGCGGTACTACCGCCCTTACTACCGCCGCCACTACCGCTTGCGGGGTTTCCTTCTGTGCACGTCTCTGTTGCCGTTTTCTGTTAAACGGTAGTAGTGCGGCAGTAGTGCGGTAGTACCGCTCAGGGCGGTAGTACCGCTCTGCTGGGCGGTAGTACCGCTTGGTGCGGTACTTCCGCCCTCCACTACCGCTGCTACTACCGCTTGTTTTTCGCAGAGTGTGCAAGCTTCTGTTGCTCTTTTCTCCTTAGCGGTAGTACCGCTTGGGTGGACGGTAGTACCGCTTGGTGCGGCACTACCGCTCCAGTCCCGTGTTCTCGCCTGCTGTTTTTGAATTACTACCGCTCGCAAGAGCGGTAGTACCGCTTGTACGCGTCCAGCACGGGTAACGGTTGGATTTGGGGTGGCCCTATAAAAGGGGTCTTCTTCCCCAACGGTTATCTCATCCTTTGAGCTCATTTCTTCCCCCATTGTTGACCTTCTTGAGCTTGCCTATCTCTCAATCCCTCCAATGATTCTTGCTCCTTCTTGAGGGAAAAGAGAGAGGAGATCTAGATCCACATTTCCACCAATCACTTTCTCCTCTAAGTGAGGGGAACCCCTTGGATCTAGTTCTTGGAGTTCTTCGTGTTCTTCTTCGTTCTTCCTCTCATTTTTCTCCCTACCATTAGTTGCTTTGGTGGGATTTGAGAGAGAAGGACTTGGGCACTCCGTGTGCCCTAGCCATTGCATTAGGTGCATCGGTTTGAGTTCTCCACGGTGATACGTGGAAGTGGTTAGTTGAGAAGCTTATTACTCTTGGGTGTTTGAGCACCCTAGAGCTTGTTCCTCTTGGGTGCCTTGGCGCCCTAGACGGCTTGGTGGTGCCTCGGAGCTCAATCATTGTGGTGTAAAGCTCCGGGCAAGCGTCGGGGTCTCCAATTAGGTTGTGGAGATCGCCCCGAGCAATTTGACGGGTACCGGTGACCGCCCCCAAGGGTTGCCAAAGTGTACGGGTTCGGTGACCGCCCTCAAGGGTTGCCATTTGTACGGGTTCGGTGACCGCCCTCAAGGGTCCCTTAGTGGAATCACGGCACCTTGCATTGTGCGAGGGCGTGAGGAGAATACGGTGGCCCTAGTGGCATTGTTGGGGAGCATTGTGCCTCCACACCGCTCTAACGGAGATTAGCATCCGCAAGGGTGTGAACTTCGGGATACATCGTCGTCTCCGCGTGCCTCGGTTATCTCTTACCCGAGCCCTTTTACTTATGCACTTTACTTTGTGATAGCCATATTGTTTCTAGTTATATATCTTGCTATCACTTAGTTGTTTATCTTACTTGGCATAAGTTGTTGGTGCACATAGGTGAGCCTAGTCGATTTAGGTTTTGTGCTTGACAAATTAACCGCTAGGTTTATTCCGCATTTGTTCAAGCCTAAACCATAATTATTTTAAAGCGCCTATTCACCCCCCCCTCTAGGCGACATCCACGATCTTTCAGCATGGTACGGGCTCTTGATCTTGACCACCTCAAACCATAAGGTCTCCACCCTGTAGTTTAACTCATAGCCAAAAGCTACTTCCAGAGAAATCTTCCCAACTGGACATGCCGACTTTTCGGGCACCACACCGTGAAAAACTGTTGAAGATGGCTTGAGATCCTTGTCAAGCAAGTTCATCCGGCGGAACGTGTCATAGTACAGGATGTTGATGCTGCTGCCACCATCCATAAGAACCTTGGTGAACATGTAGCCTCCTACTGGGGGGCCACTACTAAGGCCAACTGCCCCGGGTTATCTACACGCGGCGGGTGATCCTTCCTGCTCCAGGTTATATCATGCTCAGACCACTTCAAGTACTGCGGGAGAGCCGGCATGACCACATTAACCGCCCGCTTGCGCACCTTCTGATCTCGCTAGTCAAGGCTTGTTGTAAAGACGTGGTATTGGCCTCCATTAAGCTGTTTTGGATTACTCTGATATCCGGACTGGTTATTTTGTTGCTGACCTCAGTTGCCAGACTGTTGATTATGGCCTCCATGGTTTCCCTGGCCTTGATAGCCAGAACCTAAGCCGCCTGCCCCAAAGTCGGACCCAGGAGAGCCGGATCCTGACCCGCCGGACGGTCCACTGCCGCCATGTAACAGCCCAAGTGTAATTCTTGCCTTATTTGTAATCATTCTCATGTGGACCTTCATGTTTTGCCATTGTGTTTGTTTATCAACCTTGCCTCATGGTCATTTCATGCATCATGCCATCATGCTCATCATACCAAGTGCATATTAATTATTGCCATGCTTGTGGTTGTGTTTGTTGTGATGTGAGGTGGTGTTGATGGGAGTGTATGTGATGTGGAGTGAGTGCATGTGTTTCTTTGTTTGGAGTGCTACTCCCTCCCATCTAATAAACTATCCCCTCTTCTTTCTTATTCAAAATATGCCCATGATAATAATTTACTTTCTGTTTTCACATATTAAAAATGTTGCTCATTTTCTAAATATTCAGTTGAGTTTTGTGTGTAGTCTCAAGCATGTTCTACTGGTTTTGAATTTTTTTTAACAATTGCAAACAGATTCCAATTCTAAATATATGTGATTGTTTTATTTGTTCAAAAAAATGCCAACTCCATTTTTATTAACTAGGCTACAATTTTCTGTTTCCAAAACATATTTTTCTTCCTCCCCAATTATTTTTTAAACCTGCATGGTTTTATTCTTAGTTTGCTGATTTAATTAATAGGGAAGGCCTGTGTGTTTTGTTTTCGCTGAGAGAGAGTGGCCGGCCCATCTGGGCCTCCTCCTCCTTCCTTCCTTCCCGCGGCCCAGCTAGCCCGTGCGCTGGTTCCCTCCAGCGTGGCGCGCGTCGGGCCCGCGCGCCAGCCTCTCTCTCCCTCCTTTCTTCCTCCTCCTTTCCAGCTCCCTCTCAGAGCGAGAGCGAGCAGGGCCCCGCCGTGGCCGAGGTGGCGAGGCTAGGGCGTGCCTCCAGGGCTATAAAGCCTCGGCGTCCGCGCCCCTCTAGCTAGGGTTCCCCCCTGTCTCTCCGCGCCGCCGCCACCTCCATCTCCTTCCTCCTCTCCCTTCTCCTTTTTCTTCTTCGTCAGGTAAGTTCAGAGAGGAGAGAATTCAGGATTCAGAGTCAGAGCAGAGAGCCGCCGTCGATTCCGTCGTCTCCTTCGTCGCCGGCAGCCTCTCCGTGGCGTCCGAGATGCCCGAAGGGTTGCTGATGCCGTCGTCGTTCCGTTCCCGGCGCTAGGGAGGTCCGAGCCCCTCCGTGGCGTCGGCTCCTTCCTCGCCATCGTCGGTGCGAGGGAGCTCCGCTGCGTCAGGCTTCCCCGAACCTCTTCCTCGCCTCACCGCGTCCTCGAGCAGCCCGCAGTGAGCATCGGCTCCTCCTTCCCCCTCTCTTTATCGTGCGTAGTCGCCTAGTCGTGCCCTGGTCGTCGTTTCGCCGTCG
Source organism: Elymus sibiricus (assembly GCA_039707655.1). Taxonomy (NCBI): domain Eukaryota; kingdom Viridiplantae; phylum Streptophyta; class Magnoliopsida; order Poales; family Poaceae; genus Elymus; species Elymus sibiricus. Next base: position 42,459,599 of record CM077671.1, read on the forward strand.
CCTCTTTCTCTGGTTCGGGAAGAAGGAAAAACCGCGCCCTTTGTCTGCATTTAACGAGCAAGGCCCCTCTCTGTTCAGACGCGCGCGTGTGGCGCAGTGGTCGACCGATCGCTGTATACACAGGAGGTCTCGGGTTCGATCCCCCCCGAGCCCTTTTATTTTTTCCCTGTTCTGTGCGTGTGTGTGTTTGTCTCTGTGGCCCTGCGTGTGTGGATCCGGTGTGAGTGCGTGGATCCCGTGTGGCTGTGCGTGTGTGCGCTGTGTGTGTGTGTGTGTTGTGTGAGTGTGTGTGACAGGTGGACCCTGTGGGGCCACCCTGTCAGCCACTCAAGGGGCCCTGGTGTCTATGCCAGTGGGTCCCCTCCCTTTTATTTATTTATCTTTTTGTGTTGTATTCTCTGGTTGTTTTTATCTGTTTTGGGGCTGTTGCCATTTCAGGCCACTGCCATTTTTGTCCATGTCCAAATAGGGTAGGAGATAACTTATAAGTGCATGTGTGTATTTTCGATTCAGGTTTTGGGCATTTTACAAATGCAAACATATGAGTATGATACATGGTTTTGGGGTAGAATCACCCAAGGAATCCATTGGTGTAATCAGATTTCACTTATGAGCAAGTTCATAAAACTGCTATTTTGTGTTGTGATGCCATTTTGTCATTTTAGTTATAATTAATCCAAGCATGCTATGATAATTGTGTCAACATGAAAGTGGTAGCCTTTGATGAGTAGAATGCCATGGTATTTACTTTTGTCATGTTAGTCTTGCATACAGGTGAGAATCATGCTCTAAAGTGACTACTAAAAGTTGCTGTTTTCAAACATGTCAAATATTTCTAAGTCTGAGAATCTGTTAATATTTTCATGCCATGAAGAGTGGATGCTACAAAGTGATCTGTTGTGTTATAGCTCATGCTCAGTGCTAGTGTTTTGTTGTAGAGGTTGCCCTCTACTATCCTGTTATTTTTCATGCCATGAAAGTTGCTGTAGCATATGTAAACCATGCTGTCAATATGCCATCTGGTTAACTCAGATTCCAGAAAAACTGGAATTTTCTCTAAGTCCTAAAAATCTGGTTCAACATGCCCTCTTGTGATCTTCAGTGCTATTGATCTATGCGTCCTTTCAAGTTTGTGTAGATATATTAATTGTTAAGCATGCTGTATAGTTTCTGTACATGCCTTGGTTTTGATTTAAGACCTGCTGTAGCTCTGGCTATGTGTGTGACAAGATGCCATGTTGCTGTTTTTGGACAGAATGTGTGTTTGATTGTTTTGTGACTTGTGGGAGCTATACTCCATTGTTTTGCTTGATCTTTAGCTCTATTCTTGTTAGATTTCCAATTACCATCCAGTGGCATCCTTGGAACACCAAGGTATAGCCCAGAGATTGCCTCCTGTTGTGTTTTGTCTCCGTTAACGTTCGTACCTTGTCGTGAGCATACCGAGAGCTACGTTACTCCGTTTGCAACGTTCTACATATGCATTTGCATCGTTTTTGCATGAAGCATCCATAATTGCCATGATCATGCATGTCCAAATAAGTAATATTGAGGTTCTGTCCAGAATACTAAATAACTTAATCAATGCATGTGAAACATGACTAGCATAGGATTGCCATGCTATATTCCTTAATATGACCATGCATCATCTTGTTTGTGCATTGCACCTTGCTGTTTGTTTATTTGGTGATGTTCTCTTTGGGTAGACGCGAGAGTTGAGCCTGAGTACGAGGATTCCGGAGAGTACAACTACGAGGACCCAGCTCTTTTTCCCTCTGAAGGACCAACAGGCAAGATGATCATACCCGGATCCCGACACTATTTTTGCCTTGCTAGATGTCTCGTTTTTACCATTATGTTCCGTTACCTGCCACTTAACTGTCAGCCTCCTAATTTGCCATGAAAGCCTCTAACCTTTCCACTACCTAGCAAACCTTGTTTGGCTATGTTACCGCTGCTCAGCCTTATCTTATAGCGTTGCTAGTTGCAGGTGCAAGTTTCCCATGTGTCAACATGGATTTTGTTTATCTCACTCTATTTATTGTTGTTTAAATTAATGCACATATATATCTGGCAACGGTGGAAGGCTTAGCCTTTTGCTCAGTGTTTTGTTCCGCTTTTGCCGCTCTAGTTCCGAGTTCCGGTGTTATATTCCATATTTTGCGCTCCTAACATGCTCGGGGTTGTTATGGGGACCCCCTTGATCATTCGTTTTAGATTAAAACTTGTCTGGCAAGACCCAACATTGGTACTACATTTGCTAACAACTTAATAAAATTGCATAGGGCTTAGCTACCCCGTGGATAACTTAATCAACCCCCGGGCCAGTGCTCCTCATGAGTGTTGGTCCAAACCAGAGTCGTGTGCGGGGCCAACCCGGGGCAACTCGGGAGATCTCTATCAGGCCACCGTACGCTGCGCTCATCTGATCGTGTCCTGAGAACGAGATACGCGGCTCTTATCGGGTTCGTCGACACGTCGGGCGGTCTTGCTGGACTTGTTTTACCTTTCTCGAATGTCTTGCCCGAGGAATTCCGGTTTTTCTTCGGGCTATCTCTGTTGGGGAACGTTGCATGGGAAACAAAAATTTTCCTACGCACACACAAGATCTATCCATGGTGATGAGCATCTACGAGAGGGAGAGTGAATCTACATACCCTTGTAGATCGCTAAGCGGAAGCGTTTAAGAAACGCGGTTGATGTAGTCGAACGTCTCCTCGATCCAAATCGCAAGTCGTCCCTCGATCCGATCACGAACTAGCGCCGAACGGACGGCACCTCCGTGTTCAACACACGTACGGCTTGATGACGCCTTCACCTCCTCGATCCAGCGAGCGATGGTGAAGTAGTGGTTGAGTTCCAGCAGCACGACGGTGTGGTGATGGTGGTGAGGGACAATCTCTGCAGGGCTTCGCCAAGCGCTACGGAGATTATGACGGAGGAACTAGAGGGTTAGGGTTGCCGCACACGGCTTGGGGAAATCTTGATGTATCTCGTGTGCTAGCCCTGCCCCTCTATTTATATGTTGAGCCTTGGGGTCTAAACTTGGAGTAAAAGCCTCCTCCAGGTCGGTTTTGCCCGCACAAGGTCGGTTTGGCCCGCAGGAAAAGAGTCCAACTCGGATCCCTGCCGAACCGTGCACAGCCGCGCACAAGCGGTAGTACCGCTTGGGCGGTAGTACCGCTTCACACAAGCGGTAGTACCGCTCGGGCGGTAGTACTGCTTCATACAAGCGGTAGTACCGCTTACGCGGCAGCAAAACTACTTTTGCACTTTCCAATACCTCGTGGGCTTTATCCCTTTGGCCCATATAAAGTGTTGCTGCACCCGAACACTTCGGTAAACATCCGGAACCCATTCCGGTGAACTCCGGAACTCTTCCGGAGATCAAACACTATTATCACATATATCAATCTTTACCTCCGGACTCTTCCGGAGATCCTCGTCATGTCCGGGATCTTATCCGGGACTCCGAACAACCTTCGGTCACCAACATAATAACTCAACTATACTAATCGTCACCAAACGTTAAGTGTGTAGACCCTGCGGGTTCGAGAACTATGTAGACATGACCGAGACACCTCTACGGTCAATAACCAATAGCGGGACCTGGATGCCCATATTGGCTCCTACATATTCTACGAAGATCTTTTATCGGTCGAACCTCTATGTCAAGGATTCAGTTAATCCCGTATGCTGTTCCCTTTGTTCTTCGGTATGTTACTTTCCCGAGATTCGATCGTCGGTATCACTATACCTAGTTCAATCTCGTTACCGGCAAGTCTCTTTACTCGTTCCGTAATACAAGATCCTGTGGCTAACTCTTTAGTCACTTTGCTTGCAAGGCTCAATGTGATGTTGTATTACCGAGTGGGCCCTGAGATACCTCTCCGTCACACGGAGTAACAAATCCCAGTCTTGATCCATGCCAACCCAACAGACACCCTCGGAGATACCTGTAGAGCACCTTTATAGTCACCCAGTTACGTTGCGACGTTTGATACACACAAGGTACTCCTCCGGTGTCAGTGAGTTGCATGATCTCATGGTCAAAGGAATAGATACTTGACATGCAGAAAACAATAGCAATAAACTGACACGATCAAATGCTACGTTTACAGTTTGGGTCTTGTCCATCACATCATTCTCCTAATGATGTGATCCCGTCATCAAATGACATCTCATGTCAATGGCTAGGAAACCTTAACCATCTTTGATCAACGAGCTAGTCAACTAGAGGCTTACTAGGGACACAGTGTTGTCTATGTACCCACACATGTATTTGAGTTTCCAATCAATACAATTATAGCATGGATAATAAACGATTATCATGAACAAGGAAATATAATAATAACCAATTTATTATTGCCTCTAGGGCATATTTCCAACAGTCTCCCACTTGCACTAGAGTCAATAATCTAGTTCACATCACTATGTGATTTACATTGTAATGAATCGAACACCCATGCAGTTCTGGTGTTGTTCATGTTTAGCCCTTGGAAGAGGTTTAGTCATCGGATCTGCAACATTTAGATCCGTGTGTACTTTGCAAATATTTATGTCGTCCTCCTTGATGTAATCGCGGATGGAATTGAAGCGTCGCTTTATGTGTCTGGTCCTCTTGTGAAATCTTGGTTCCTTGGCTAGAGCAATGGCACCAGTATTATCACAAAACAGAGTCATTGGGTTAAGCGCACTAGGCACTACTCCAAGATCTGTCATGAACTCCTTCATCCAGACACCTTCCTTCGCCGCCTCCGAGGCTGCGATGTACTCCGCTTCGCATGTAGAATCTGCTACCATGCTTTGCTTGGAACTGCACCAGCTAACCGCACCCCCATTAAGAATAAATACGTATCCGGTTTGAGACTTAGAGTCATCCGGATCAGTGTCAAAGCTTGCATCGACGTAACCCTTTACGACGAGCTCTTGATCACCTCCATAAACGAGAAACATGTCCTTAGTCCTTTTCAGGTACTTCAGGATATTCTTGACCGCCGTCCAATGTTCCATTCCTGGATCACTTTGAAACCTTCCGACCATACTTATGGCAAGGCTGACATCAGGTCTTGTGCACAGCATTGCATACATAATAGAGCCTATGGCTGAAGCATAGGGGATGACACTCATCTTTTCTCTATCTTCTGCAGTCACTGGGCATTGAGTCTTACTCAACTTCACACCTTGCAAAACAGGCAAGAACCCCTTCTTGGACTGATCCATTTTGAACTTCTTCAAAACTTTGTCAAGGTATGTGCTTTGTGAAAGTCCTATTAAGCGTCTCGATCTATCTCTATAGATCTTGATGCCTAATATGAAAGCAGCTTCTCCTAGGTCCTTCATTGAAAAACTCTTGTTCAAATATTCCTTCACGCTTTCCAGCATTTCTATATTGTTTCCAATCAGTAATATGTCATCCACATATAATATTAGAAACGCTATAGAGCTCCCACTCACTTTCTTGTAAATACAAGATTCTCCGTAAACTTGTATAAACTCGAACGCTTTGATCACCTCATCAAAACGAAGATTCCAACTCCGAGATGCTTGCACCAGTCCATAAATGGATCGCTGGAGTTTGCAAACTTTGTCAGCATTTTCTGGATCGACAAAACCTTCTGGTTGCATCATATACAATTCTTCCTTAAGGTAACCGTTAAGGAACGCTGTTTTGACATCCATCTGCCAAATTTCATAATCTAAAAAGGCAGCTATTGCTAACATGATTCTGACGGACTTAAGCATCGCTACGGGTGAGAAGGTCTCATCGTAGTCAACTCCTTGAACTTGTGAAAAACCCTTTGCCACAAGTCGAGCTTTATAGACGGTTACATTACCGTCCGCGTCCGTCTTCCTCTTAAAGATCCATTTGTTCTGAATGGCCTTACGCCCTTCAGGTAATACTTCCAAAGTCCATACTTTGTTTTCATACATGGATCCCATCTCGGATTTCATGGCCTCTAACCACTTCTCGGAATCCGGGCCCATCATCGCTTCTCCATAGCTCGTAGGTTCATCGTTGTCTAACAACATGACCTCTAAGACAGGGTTGCCGTACCACTCAGGAGTAGTACGCGTCCTTGTCGACCTACGAGGTTCGATAGCAACTTGATCCAAAGCTTCATGATCATCATCATTAACTTCCTCTTCAGCTAATGTAGGCTCCACAGAAACAACTTTCTGCGCTGCGCTACTCTCAGGTTGAAGTAAAGGTTCAACAACCTCATCAAGTTCTATCTTCCTCCCACTCAATTCTTCCGAGAGAAACTCTTTCTCAAGAAATGTTCCGTTTTTAGCGACAAACACTTTGCCTTCGGATCTGAGATAGAAGGTATACCCAACTGTCTCTTTTGGGTATCCTATGAAGACGCATTTCTCCGCTTTGGGTTCCAGCTTTTCAGGCTGAAGCTTTTTGACATAAGCATCACATCCCCAAACTTTAAGAAACGACAGCTTTGGCTTCTTGTCAAACCAAAGTTCATAAGGCGTCGTCTCAACGGATTTCGATGGTGCCCTATTTAAAGTGAATGCAGCTGTCTCTAATGCATAACCCCAAAACGATAGTGGCAAATCGGCAAGAGACATCATAGATCGCACCATATCTAATAAGGTTCGATTACGACGTTTGGACACACCATTACGCTGTGGTGTTCCAGGCGGTGTTAGTTGTGAAACAATTCCACATTGTCTTAAGTGACTGCCAAACTCATAACTCAGATATTCTCCTCCTCGATCAGATCGTAGGAATTTAATCTTCTTGTTACGATGATTCTCAACTTCACTCTGAAATTGTTTGAACTTTTCAAATGTTTCAGACTTGTGTTTCATTAAGTAAATATACCCATATCTACTTAAGTCATCAGTGAAGGTGAGAAAGTAACGATAACCACCGCGCGCCTCAATACTCATCGGACCGCACACATCAGTATGTATGATTTCCAATAAGTCACTTGCCCGTTCCATTGTTCCAGAGAACGGCGTTTTAGTCATCTTGCCCATGAGGCATGGCTCACATGTGTCAAGTGATTCAAAATCAAGTGACTCCAAAAGTCCATCAGCATGGAGCTTCCTCATGCGTTTTACGCCAATATGACCTAAACGGCAGTGCCACAAGAAAGTGGTATTATCATTATCAATTCTACATCTTTTGGCATCAATGTTATGAACATGTGTATCATTACTATCGAGATTCAATAAGAATAAACCCCTCACATTGGGTGCATGACCATAAAAGATATTACTCATGTAAATAGAACAACCATTATTCTCTGATTTAAATGAGTAACCGTCTCGCAATAAACAAGATCCAGATATAATGTTCATGCTTAACGCAGGCACTAAATAACACTTATTTAGGTTCATCACTAATCCCGACGGTAATCGAAGAGCGAGCGTGCCGACGGCGATCACATCAACCTTGGAACCATTTCCCACGCGCATCGTCACTTCGTCCTTTGCCAGCCTCCGTCTATTCCGCAGTTCCTGTTTTGAGTTGCAAATATGAGCAACCGCACCGGTATCAAATACCCAGGCACTACAACGAGAGTTGGTAAGGTACACATCAATAACATGTATATCATATATACCTTGTTTGTTGTTGGCCGCCTTCTTGTCAGCCAAATACTTGGGGCAATTCCGCTTCCAGTGTCCAGTTCCCTTGCAATGAAAACACACAGTTTCTGGTTTTGGTCCAGCCTTGGGTTTCTTCACGAGAGGAGCAACTGCTTTGCCACTCTTCTTGGAGTTACCCTTCTTACCCTTGCCATTTTTCTTGAAACTAGTGGTTTTATTGACCATCAACACTTGATGCTCCTTCTGAATTTCAGACTCAGCGGCTTTCAGCATCGCAAACAGCTCGGCGACTGACTTGTTCATCCCGTGCATGTTATAGTTCAACACGAAGCTCTTGTAGCTAGGTGGCAATGATTGAAGAACTCTGTCAGTGATAGCCTCTGGCGGAAGGGGCATCCCCAATTCAGCCAGACGGGTAGAGTACCCAGACATTCTGAGCACGTGATCACTGATAGACCCGTTCTCCTCCATCTTGCAAGCATAGAATTTATCGGAGATCTCATATCTCTCGATCCGGGCATTCTTCTGAAAGATAAACTTCAACTCCTGGAACATCTCATATGCTCCATGACGTTCAAAACGTCTTTGAAGTCCCGGTTCTAAGCCATACAACATTGCACATTGAACTATTGAGTAATCATCAGAACGAGCCTGCCAGGCGTTCACAACGTCTAGAGACTCAACTGGAGCGGGTGGATCACCAAGCGGTGCATCAAGGGCATAAGCCTTCTAGGAAGCCGTAAGGATAATCCTTAGATTACGGGCCCAGTCCACAAAGTTACTTCCATCATCTTTCAACTTAGCTTTCTCTAGGAACACATTAAAATTCAGGGGTGCTACTGCGCGAGCCATGATCTACAACATAAATATAGCAAAGACAACTTAGACTATTGTTCTTAGATAATGAGTTTAGTTAATCATATTACTTAAAAACTCCCACTCAAATTGACATCCCTCCGATCATTCGAGTGTAACATGATCCAAATCCACCAACTCAAGTCCGATCATCACGTGAGTCGAGGTGGTTTCAATGGTGAACATCTTCATGTTGATCATATCTACTATATGACTCATGTTCGACCTTTCGGTCTCTTGTGTTCCGAGGCCATGTCTGTACATGCTAGGCTCGTCAAGTTTAACCCGAGTGTTTCCGCACGTGCAACATGGCTTGCACCCGTTGTATGCGAACGTAGAGTCTATCAGACCCGATCATCACGGCGTGTCTCGAAACGACGAACTTTCGCAACGGTGCACACTTGGGGAGAACACAATTTATCTTGAAATTTAAGTGAGGGATCACCTTATAATGCTACCGTCGTCCTAAGCAAAATAAGATGCATAAAAGGATTAACATCACATGCAAATCATAAGTGACATGATATGGCCATGAACTTGTGCTTTTGATCTCCATCTCCAAAGCACCGGCATTATCTCCATCGTCACCGGCATGACACCATGATCTCCATCATCTTGATCTCCATCAACGTGTCGCCATAAGGTTGTCGCGCCGACTGTTGCTTCCACGACTATTGCTAACGTTTAGCGATAAAGTAAAGCATTACATAGCGCTTAATGATTGACACGCAGGTCATACAATAATTAAAGACAACTCTATGGCTCCTGCCAGTTGCCGTATTCATCGACATGCAAGTCGTGATATTCTATACAAAACATGATCATCTCATACATCACATATATCTCATCATGTAATTGGCCATATCACATCACAACATACCCTGCAAAAACAAGTTAGACGTCCTCTAATTGTTGTTGCAAATTTTACGTGGCTGCTACGGGTTTGCAAGAACCGTTCTTACCTACGCAAAACCACAACGTGGTGTAGTGATTGCTTTTTGATCTTCTAAAAGAACCCTCTTCATTGAAATCGATTCAACTAAAGTGAGAGAGACAGACACCCGCTAGCCATCTTTATGCAACGAAGTTACATGTCAGTTGAAGGAACCTGTCTCGCGTAAGTGTACGCGTAATGTCGGTCCGGGCTGCTTCATCTCACAGTACCGCCGAATCAAATATCAACTAGTAACGGCAAGCAATATGTATACACCCACGCCCACAACTCGTTTGTGTTCTACTCGAGATCTCATCTACGCATAGACCTAGCTCAGATGCCACTGTTGGGGAATGTTGCATGGGAAAAAAAAAATTCCTACGCACACACAAGATCTATCCATGGTGATGAGCATCTACGAGAGGGAGAGTGAATCTACATACCCTTGTAGATCGCTAAGCGGAAGCGTTTAAGAAACGCGGTTGATGTAGTCGAACGTCTCCTCGATCCAAATCGCAAGTCGTCCCTCGATCCGATCACGAACTAGCGCCGAACGGACGGCACCTCCGCGTTCAACACACGTACGGCTTGATGACGCCTTCACCTCCTCGATCCAGCGAGCGATGGTGAAGTAGTGGTTGAGTTCCAGCAGCACGACAGTGTGGTGATGGTGGTGAGGGACAATCTCTGCAGGGCTTCGCCAAGCGCTACGGAGATTATGACGGAGGAACTAGAGGGTTAGGGTTGCCGCACACGGCTTGGGGAAATCTTGATGTATCTCGTGTGCTAGCCCTGCCCCTCTATTTATATGTTGAGCCTTGGGGTCTAAACTTGGAGTAAAAGCCTCCTCCAGGTCGGTTTTGCCCGCACAAGGTCGGTTTGGCCCGCAGGAAAAGAGTCCAACTCGGATCCCTGCCGAACCGTGCACAGCCGTGCACAAGCGGTAGTACCGCTTCACACAAGCGGTAGTACCGCTTGGGCGGTAGTACCGCTTCACACAAGCGGTAGTACCGCTCGGGCGGTAGTACTGCTTCATACAAGCGGTAGTACCGCTTACGCGGCAGCAAAACTACTTTTGCACTTTCCAATACCTCGTGGGCTTTATCCCTTTGGCCCATATAAAGTGTTGCTGCACCCGAACACTTCGGTAAACATCCGGAACCCATTCCGGTGAACTCCGGAACTCTTCCGGAGATCAAACACTATTATCACATATATCAATCTTTACCTCCGGACTCTTCCGGAGATCCTCGTCATGTCCGGGATCTTATCCGGGACTCCGAACAACCTTCGGTCACCAACATAATAACTCAACTATACTAATCGTCACCAAACGTTAAGTGTGTAGACCCTGCGGGTTCGAGAACTATGTAGACATGACCGAGACACCTCTACGGTCAATAACCAATAGCGGGACCTGGATGCCCATATTGGCTCCTACATATTCTACGAAGATCTTTTATCGGTCGAACCTCTATGTCAAGGATTCAGTTAATCCCGTATGCTGTTCCCTTTGTTCTTCGGTATGTTACTTGCCCGAGATTCGATCGTCGGTATCACTATACCTAGTTCAATCTCGTTACCGGCAAGTCTCTTTACTCGTTCCGTAATACAAGATCCTGTGGCTAACTCTTTAGTCACTTTGCTTGCAAGGCTCAATGTGATGTTGTATTACCGAGTGGGCCCTGAGATACCTCTCCGTCACACGGAGTAACAAATCCCAGTCTTGATCCATGCCAACCCAACAGACACCCTCGGAGATACCTGTAGAGCACCTTTATAGTCACCCAGTTACGTTGCGACGTTTGATACACACAAGGTACTCCTCCGGTGTCAGTGAGTTGCATGATCTCATGGTCAAAGGAATAGATACTTGACATGCAGAAAACAATAGCAATAAACTGACACGATCAAATGCTACGTTTACAGTTTGGGTCTTGTCCATCACATCATTCTCCTAATGATGTGATCCCGTCATCAAATGACATCTCATGTCAATGGCTAGGAAACCTTAACCATCTTTGATCAACGAGCTAGTCAACTAGAGGCTTACTAGGGACACAGTGTTGTCTATGTACCCACACATGTATTTGAGTTTCCAATCAATACAATTATAGCATGGATAATAAACGATTATCATGAACAAGGAAATATAATAATAACCAATTTATTATTGCCTCTAGGGCATATTTCCAACAATCTCGAGGTTGCGGTTTTCCAGTGGAATGGCCTAGGACGATCACGAGATTCGTGGTCGAGTTTATTCTCGCGAAGTGTGGTTAGTTTGTGATGGATGAGTTGGAGCACCCCTGCAGGGTTTAATCTTTTCGGAGAGCCGTGCCCGCGGTTATGTGGCAACTTGAAGTAAACTCCAATAAAATACACCAACTGTGTGCGTAACCGTGATCGTCTCTGCTCGTGAACATATCCGAGAGAGAACACGGTGGGGTTATGACTGACTTAAGTAGGTGTTCAGGATCACTTAGTGATCATGCTAATTCACGATCGTCTTACGTATGCCACCATATTTACATTCATGTTCTCGTAAGTTAGCCACCCAAACATATGCTTAGCGCTTGCTGCAGCCTCACCACTTAATCAATTCCTTACCCAATGGCTTACATAGTTTCGGTACCCGGGTTATGAGATTGCTGAGTCCCTGTGGCTCACAGATTACAACAATACAGGTACAGGTGTTGATGAGAACGTGCCGGACGATGTGACTCAGCTCCAGTGGGAGTACGACGAGGAGAGTAGACGTATGTATGTTACGTATTCAGACGAGTAGGGAGCTTCATGGTGGTGATCCTGGGTTAGCAAGGCAGTTTTCATTGCTTCTTTTATCGTTTGTTTTTGTCCGTAGCCGGACCCTGTCTTCTGGATGATGTATTGAATTATTGTGTGGACTTGTAATTTAGCTTGTGGCGAGTGTAAGCCAACTCATATACTCATCTCTTCCTACATGTATTGCAATGTTTACTGTGCTTGCGAACGACGAGATGCGCTTCTATCCCCGTCGAGGCCACAAGCCTTAATAGGGATAGGACCGCATCTTGGGCGTGACAAGTTGGTATTCAGAGCCATACCGACCATAGGAGCCCCTTGCTTGATCGAACTTGGCCGAATCGAGTCTAGTGAAAAACTATTTTGAGTCTAGTTATATCGGAGAGTAGGATTCTTTTACTCCTCTTCTATACTCTGGTGAGGTATTCGACTTAGGAATTTTATTCTACTCCTCTTCTCGCTCAAAATTTTTTTGGGATCACGCGGGTATTTTGGAAACTATATGATGCCGATGTGACGGAGTTCTGTCTTGGTGCCTCCTGTCTGACTTGATTTCTTCCGGGGAGTTGAGCTCCAGGGGATTCTTGACACATCGTTATCATTCAGTTTCCTTAGTATCTCAGAACGGAGGATGTTCGAAATTGCTTCAATACTAGTAGTGGCGAGAGGACTCCGGCATCCCCAGTACTAGTGGAGAGAGTTCGGATGTACTGCCATACTTAGTATCGTTGTGATTACGAGTGTCTGTGGTAGACGAGTTTGCGGAGTTTTCTTGAATTATGGTGTGGAAGGTTGCGGGTGCAGTTGTAGCTGATTACCTTGGGTACGTTCCTGGGCCCGCAACCCGAATCGCATAAACAAGAAAGACTTCGGAAATTCTTAGGTGGGAATTCCAGTAGTTCTTAGGTTCATCTTCCGACAGATGTATAATTGTTGTACATTTGTTCCGAGCAACCTTAGCTCAATACTTGTTGTGTTAATTTCAAGTGGCTTCATGTTCTAATGATGTTTTCAAGATCCTGCAGAAAGCGTTCTTACTATTTGCAGTTTGAATGCAATTGATGATATTCCGTTGCAATTTCCTTCAAGTCATTGATTCAGCTTATTTCAATCATCTTTGTCAATGGTGTGCTGATATTCTGTCCATCTTCAGGATGGCGCCAGCAACTCGTGGGAACCAAGGTCGTGATGGAGAGCCGTCTGATCCTCCACCACCCCCACCTCCACCTCCACCTCCGGAGGCTTGGCAAGCAGTGATGGCCGCAACCAATGCGAACACTCAGATGTTGCTCAGGTTGCTGCAGGAAAGAGAGCAGGGACAGCAAGGTTATCAAGGGAATTTTCAGAATCAGCCTCAGTTCGCAACTCTGAACCAGTTTCTCGCAAATCAGCCCAAGTCCTTCACCTGTTGTGAGCATCCTTTCGATGCGGATGATTGGCTCCTTGACATGAACAAGCATTTTGAGTGCAGCAATGTCAGAACAGCGGACTATGTCAAGTTTGCGACTTTCCAGCTCAAGGGTCAGGCAGCAGATTGGTGGCAGCAGTACAAGGATTCCAGAGGTGATCGTGTTATCAACTGGGATGATTTCTGTCGTGACTTCAGAGCTCATCACATCCCGACGAGCTTTGTCGAGGAGATGCGTGAGAAGTTCAGGAATTTGAAGCAGGGGAGCAAGTCTGTCTATCAGTATAACATCGACTTCCAGAATCTGGCCCGCTATGCTAAGCAAGATGTTCCCAATGATAAGGCAATGATTTACCAGTTCAGAGGTGGTCTCAGGGATGATATGCAGCCGGGTCTAGTCCTGCAAGAGCCTCCCGAGTTTGATCAGTTCTACAACATGGCTCTAAAGGTCGAGGCGTCTCAGCTCAGGTTGGAGAATTCCAAGAAGCGATTCAGAGATACCAACTCTTCTTCTTCCAGCTCTCAGATTGTTCCTAAGCAGCAGAAGTATTGGGTTCCTCCTCCTCCTCCGTTTCGTCCCCCTCAGCAGCAGAGACAGCACGGTGGTCGTGGTCCTTCCCACCCACCCAACTCAGGTTTTCAGCAGAGGCCTCAGGCTCCCAAGTCAGCAAATGCTCCTCCTCCAGGCAACTTCCGTCCGCTCTCAGAGGTTACTTGTCACAAGTGTGGTCAGAAGGGCCACTACTCCAACAAGTGCATCAACCAGCGGCGTCTTCCGCCTCCTCCTCCTATCAGACCCCCAGGCAGTGCTATGGTGAAGCACAATCCCAAGCATGCAAGAGTGAACATGGTGAATGCAGCTGAAGCAGAGGATTCTTCTCAAGTGATCATGGGTAATCTCTTGGTTAATTCTATTCCTGCAAAAGTTTTGTTTGACACTGGTGCATCGCATTGTTTCATGTCAAAGCCATTTTTCGTCAAGCATGAGTTCGATTATAAAGATTTGCCTAGGTCCTTGTCTGTTGTTTCTCCTGGTAAAATGTTGAACTCCAACCGCATTGTTCCGGATGTCTCTATCAAGATGGGCAATTATTCCTTTCTGGCCTCTCCTATTGTGCTCGGCAATTCCGATATTGATCTTATTCTTGGCATGGATTTCCTGGCGATGAACAAGGCTTATGTTGATTGCAAAGCTAAAGTAGTTCAATTGACTCATCCTTCTGAAGACGTGATCATTTTCGCTGCTCGCGATGACACGATTCGTCTATTCTCTCTCAATGAGAAGGGCGAGATTTCTGCCATCTCCCAAATTCCCGTTGTCTCGGAGTATGAAGATGTCTTTCCAGAAGAGTTGCCAGGAATGCCTCCTCACAGGCCAGTGGAGTTTGTGATTGATCTCGAGCCTGGAACTGTACCGGTGTGCAAGCGTCCTTATAAGCTTGGCCCCGAAGAGCTGAAAGAGTTGAAGAAACAGCTAGATGAACAAGAGCGTCTGGGTCTGATCAGACCAAGCTCTTCTCCTTGGGGTTGTGGTGTTCTGTTTGTCAAGAAGAAGGATGGCACGGACCGACTATGTGTCGATTACCGTCCATTGAATAAGAAGACAATCAGGAACAAGTATCCACTTCCCAACATCAATGAGCTGTTTGAGCAATTGAAAGGTGCCAAGGTTTTCTCGAAGTTAGATCTCCGTATGGGCTATCATCAAATCCGCATTCGTGAAGAAGATATTCCAAAGACAGCTTTCAGGACGAGTTTTGGCTCCTATGAGTACACCGTCATGTCTTTTGGTCTAGCAAATGCGCCTCCGACCTTCTCCAGAATGATGAACTATATTTTCTCTCCTTTCAAGAATGAGTTCATCTTGGTCTATTTGGATGATATTCTCGTGTTCTCGGAGACTGAAGAAGAGCATGCAGAGCATCTCAGACTTGTGCTTGACAAGCTTAGGGAACATCGGTTTTATGCGAAGTTCTCGAAGTGTGAGTTTTGGCTCAATGAAGTGGTGTACCTCGGGCATGTCATCTCTGCCGAGGGCATTAAAGTGCACCCCGAGAAAGTTGAAGCAATTGTGAACTGGGAGCCTCCCCAGAATGTCAAGCAGCTTCGTAGCTTTCTCGGCCTTGCAAGCTATTGCAGAAGATTTGTCGAGAATTTCTCTCAAATTGCTAAGCCTCTGTCCAACCTCCTTCAGAAGAATGTTAAGTTTCTGTGGTCTCCTGAGTGTGACGTGGCGTTCAATACACTCAAACAGAAGCTGACTTCGGCTCCAGTTCTTGTTCCTCCCGAGCAATCCAAGCCTTTCCAAGTATTTTGTGATGCTTCTCTCCAAGGTCTCGGTGGCATTCTCATGCAAGATAAAAAGGTTGTGGCTTATACCTCGAGGCAGTTGAAGCCTGCTGAGAAGAACTACCCCACTCATGATCTGGAGCTGGCGGCAGTAGTGCATGCTCTGATGACGTGGAGACATCTATTGTTGGGAAGACCAGTTGAGGTGTTCACCGACCACAAAAGCTTGAAGTATATCTTCACCCAACCCAATCTCAATCTTCGGCAGTCCCGTTGGGTGGAGATGATCGAGGACTTCAATCCGAGTATTGAATATACTCCTGGGAAAGCAAATGTCATTGCACACGCGCTCAGCAGAAAAGCGTACTGCAACAGTCTTATCCTCAAGCCTCTTCAGCCCGAGCTTTGTGAAGCATTCCGCAAGCTCAATCTCCAAATGATTCCTCAAGGTTTCCTTGCCAATCTTCAAGGCTCTCCGACTCTAGAAGATCAGGTTCACCAAGCTCAGCTTCTTGATGCTATGGTGAAGAAAGTGAAGAAAGATGTGGCCAAGAGCATTCCCAAGTATAAGTGTTTCCGTGTTGATGACAAAGACACCCTGTTCTTCGAGGACCGTCTGGTGGTTCCGAAAGGTGATCTCAGGAAAGTTATCATGGATGAAGCACATAATTCCCTCCTCTCGATTCATCCAGGCAGTTCCAAAATGTATCAAGACCTCAAGCAAACCTTCTGGTGGACTCGCATGAAACGCGAGATTGCTCAGTTCGTCAACGAGTGTGATGTTTGTCGCAGAGTGAAGGCGGAACATCAACGTCCAGCAGGTCTCCTTCAGCCTTTGCCTATCCCAGAGTGGAAATTCGATCATGTTGAAATGGATTTCGTCACTGGGTTTCCTAAGTCCAAGAGAGGGAACGATGCCATCTTCGTGGTTATCGACAAGCTCACCAAAGTTGCCCACTTCCTTCCGGTCAAAGAATCTATCTCGGCAGCTCAGCTAGCAGAGTTGTATACGTCAAGGATAGTTTCTTTGCACGGTGTTCCTAAGCTCATATCCTCAGATCGTGGAAGCATCTTCACTTCCAAGTTTTGGGATTCCTTCCAGACTGCAATGGGGACCAATCTCCGTTTCAGCACAGCTTTCCATCCTCAGACTAGTGGTCAAGTTGAGAGAGTCAATCAAATCCTCGAAGATATGCTCAGAGCTTGTGTGATTTCTTTTGGCATGAAGTGGGAAGATTGCCTCCCGTTTGCTGAGTTCTCATACAACAATAGCTTCCAAGCAAGTTCCGGCAAAGCTCCTTTCGAGATTCTCTATGGCAGAAAGTGCCGCACCCCGCTCAATTGGTCTGAAACCGGTGAGCGTCAAATCCTTGGTAATGACATGATCACTGAAGCAGAAGAAATGTGTCGTGTCATTCGTGCCAATCTCAAAGCAGCTCAGTCCCGCCAGAAGAGTTATTATGATAGCAAGCATCGTGACATGACCTTCCAGATCGATGATTTTGTCTATCTCAAAGTGTCTCCCATGAAGGGCACTCAACGCTTTGGCATCAAAGGGAAGCTTGCTCCACGCTTTGTGGGTCCTTTCAAGATTGTGGGCAAGAAGGGTGACCTTGCCTACCAACTCGAGCTTCCTCCCAATTTCTCCAATGTGCATGATGTGTTTCATGTCTCTCAGCTCCGGAAGTGTTTCAAGACTCCCGAGCGCACCGTTGATCTCCAAGAAATTGATCTCCAAGAAGACCTATCCTATCATGAGCATCCAGTTGCTATCCTTGAAGAAACTGAGCGTAAGACTCGCAACAAGTCAATCAAGTTTCTAAAGGTGAAGTGGTCACATCACTCCGACAAAGAAGCCACTTGGGAACGAGAGGACCATCTCCGTTCCGAATTTCCCGAATTCTTCCGTTCCTAGATCTCGGGACAAGATCCTCATGTAGTGGGGGAGAGTTGTAACAGCCCAAGTGTAATTCTTGCCTTATTTGTAATCATTCTCATGTGGACCTTCATGTTTTGCCATTGTGTTTGTTTATCAACCTTGCCTCATGGTCATTTCATGCATCATGCCATCATGCTCATCATACCAAGTGCATATTAATTATTGCCATGCTTGTGGTTGTGTTTGTTGTGATGTGAGGTGGTGTTGATGGGAGTGTATGTGATGTGGAGTGAGTGCATGTGTTTCTTTGTTTGGAGTGCTACTCCCTCCCATCTAATAAACTATCCCCTCTTCTTTCTTATTCAAAATATGCCCATGATAATAATTTACTTTCTGTTTTCACATATTAAAAATGTTGCTCATTTTCTAAATATTCAGTTGAGTTTTGTGTGTAGTCTCAAGCATGTTCTACTGGTTTTGAATTTTTTTTAACAATTGCAAACAGATTCCAATTCTAAATATATGTGATTGTTTTATTTGTTCAAAAAAATGCCAACTCCATTTTTATTAACTAGGCTACAATTTTCTGTTTCCAAAACATATTTTTCTTCCTCCCCAATTATTTTTTTAAACCTGCATGGTTTTATTCTTAGTTTGCTGATTTAATTAATAGGGAAGGCCTGTGTGTTTTGTTTTCGCTGAGAGAGAGTGGCCGGCCCATCTGGGCCTCCTCCTCCTTCCTTCCTTCCCGCGGCCCAGCTAGCCCGTGCGCTGGTTCCCTCCAGCGTGGCGCGCGTCGGGCCCGCGCGTCAGCCTCTCTCTCCCTCCTTTCTTCCTCCTCCTTTCCAGCTCCCTCTCAGAGCGAGAGCGAGCAGGGCCCCGCCGTGGCCGAGGTGGCGAGGCTAGGGCGTGCCTCCAGGGCTATAAAGCCTCGGCGTCCGCGCCCCTCTAGCTAGGGTTCCCCCCTGTCTCTCCGCGCCGCCGCCACCTCCATCTCCTTCCTCCTCTCCCTTCTCCTTTTTCTTCTTCGTCAGGTAAGTTCAGAGAGGAGAGAATTCAGGATTCAGAGTCAGAGCAGAGAGCCGCCGTCGATTCCGTCGTCTCCTTCGTCGCCGGCAGCCTCTCCGTGGCGTCCGAGATGCCCGAAGGGTTGCTGATGCCGTCGTCGTTCCGTTCCCGGCGCTAGGGAGGTCCGAGCCCCTCCGTGGCGTCGGCTCCTTCCTCGCCATCGTCGGTGCGAGGGAGCTCCGCTGCGTCAGGCTTCCCCGACCCTCTTCCTCGCCTCGCCGCGTCCTCGAGCAGCCCGCAGTGAGCATCGGCTCCTCCTTCCCCCTCTCTTTATCGTGCGTAGTCGCCTAGTCATGCCCTGGTCGTCGTTTCGCCGTCGCCTCTTTCTCTGGTTCGGGAAGAAGGAAAAACCACGCCCTTTGTCTGCATTTAACGAGCAAGGCCCCTCTCTGTTCAGACGCGCGCATGTGGCGCAGTGGTCGACCGATCGCTGTATACACAGGAGGTCTCGGGTTCGATCCCCCCCGAGCCCTTTTATTTTTTCCCTGTTCTGTGCGTGTGTGTGTTTGTCTCTGTGGCCCTGCGTGTGTGGATCCGGTGTGAGTGCGTGGATCCCGTGTGGCTGTGCGTGTGTGCGCTGTGTGTGTGTTGTGTGAGTGTGTGTGACAGGTGGACCCTGTGGGGCCACCCTGTCAGCCACTCAAGGGGCCCTGGTGTCTATGCCAGTGGGTCCCCTCCCTTTTATTTATTTATCTTTTTGTGTTGTATTCTCTGGTTGTTTTTATCTGTTTTGGGGCTGTTGCCATTTCAGGCCACTGCCATTTTTGTCCATGTCCAAATAGGGTAGGAGATAACTTATAAGTGCATGTGTGTATTTTCGATTCAGGTTTTGGGCATTTTACAAATGCAAACATATGAGTATGATACATGGTTTTGGGGTAGAATCACCCAAGGAATCCATTGGTGTAATCAGATTTCACTTATGAGCAAGTTCATAAAACTGCTATTTTGTGTTGTGATGCCATTTTGTCATTTTAGTTATAATTAATCCAAGCATGCTATGATAATTGTGTCAACATGAAAGTGGTAGCCTTTGATGAGTAGAATGCCATGGTATTTACTTTTGTCATGTTAGTCTTGCATACAGGTGAGAATCATGCTCTAAAGTGACTACTAAAAGTTGCTGTTTTCAAACATGTCAAATATTTCTAAGTCTGAGAATCTGTTAATATTTTCATGCCATGAAGAGTGGATGCTACAAAGTGATCTGTTGTGTTATAGCTCATGCTCAGTGCTAGTGTTTTGTTGTAGAGGTTGCCCTCTACTATCCTGTTATTTTTCATGCCATGAAAGTTGCTGTAGCATATATAAACCATGCTGTCAATATGCCATCTGGTTAACTCAGATTCCAGAAAAACTGGAATTTTCTCTAAGTCCTAAAAATCTGGTTCAACATGCCCTCTTGTGATCTTCAGTGCTATTGATCTATGCGTCCTTTCAAGTTTGTGTAGATATATTAATTGTTAAGCATGCTGTATAGTTTCTGTACATGCCTTGGTTTTGATTTAAGACCTGCTGTAGCTCTGGCTATGTGTGTGACAAGATGCCATGTTGCTGTTTTTGGACAGAATGTGTGTTTGATTGTTTTGTGACTTGTGGGAGCTATACTCCATTGTTTTGCTTGATCTTTAGCTCTATTCTTGTTAGATTTCCAATTACCATCCAGTGGCATCCTTGGAACACCAAGGTATAGCCCAGAGATTGCCTCCTGTTGTGTTTTGTCTCCGTTAACGTTCGTACCTTGCCGTGAGCATACCGAGAGCTACGTTACTCCGTTTGCAACGTTCTACATATGCATTTGCATCGTTTTTGCATGAAGCATCCATAATTGCCATGATCATGCATGTACAAATAAGTAATATTGAGGTTCTGTCCAGAATACTAAATAACTTAATCAATGCATGTGAAACATGACTAGCATAGGATTGCCATGCTATATTCCTTAATATGACCATGCATCATCTTGTTTGTGCATTGCACCTTGCTGTTTGTTTATTTGGTGATGTTCTCTTTGGGTAGACGCGAGTGTTGAGCCTGAGTACGAGGATTCCGGAGAGTACAACTACGAGGACCCAACTCTTTTTCCCTCTGAAGAACCAACAGGCAAGATGATCATACCCGGATCCCGACACTATTTTTGCCTTGCTAGATGTCTCGTTTTTACCATTATGTTCCGTTACCTACCACTTAACTGTCAGCCTCCTAATTTGCCATGAAAGCCTCTAACCTTTCCACTACCTAGCAAACCTTGTTTGGCTATGTTACCGCTGCTCAGCCTTATCTT
The DNA here is from genome assembly GCA_039707655.1 of Elymus sibiricus. Taxonomy (NCBI): domain Eukaryota; kingdom Viridiplantae; phylum Streptophyta; class Magnoliopsida; order Poales; family Poaceae; genus Elymus; species Elymus sibiricus. Next base: position 42,480,672 of record CM077671.1, read on the forward strand.
ATAGCGTTGCTAGTTGCAGGTGCAAGTTTCCCATGTGTCAACATGGATTTTGTTTATCTCACTCTATTTATTGTTGTTTAAATTAATGCACATATATATCTGGCAACGGTGGAAGGCTTAGCCTTTTGCTCAGTGTTTTGTTCCGCTATTGCCGCTCTAGTTCCGAGTTCCGGTGTTATATTCCATATTTTGCGCTCCTAACATGCTCGGGGTTGTTATGGGGACCCCCTTGATCATTCGTTTTAGATTAAAACTTGTCTGGCAAGACCCAACATTGGTACTACATTTGCTAACAACTTAATAAAATTGCATAGGGCTTAGCTACCCCGTGGATAACTTAATCAACCCCCGGGCCAGTGCTCCTCATGAGTGTTGGTCCAAACCAGAGTCGTGTGCGGGGCCAACCCGGGGCAACTCGGGAGATCTCTATCAGGCCACCGTACGCTGCGCTCATCTGATCGTGTCCTGAGAACGAGATACGCGGCTCTTATCGGGTTCGTCGACACGTCGGGCGGTCTTGCTGGACTTGTTTTACCTTTCTCGAATGTCTTGCGCGAGGAATTCCGGTTTTTCTTTGGGCTATCTCGAGGTTGCGGTTTTCCAGTGGAATGGCCTAGGACGATCACGAGATTCGTGGTCGAGGTTATTCTCGCGAAGTGTGGTTAGTTTGTGATGGATGAGTTGGAGCACCCCTGCAGGGTTTAATCTTTTCGGAGAGCCGTGCCCGCGGTTATGTGGCAACTTGGAAATTTGTTTAACACCCGGTAATAGTTAACTTGAAGTAAACTCCAATAAAATACACCAACTGTGTGCGTAACCGTGATCGTCTCTGCTCGTGAACATATCCGAGAGAGAACACGGTGGGGTTATGATTGACGTAAGTAGGTGTTCAGGATCACTTAGTGATCATGCTAATTCACGATCGTCTTACGTATGCCACCATATTTACATTCATGTTCTCGTAAGTTAGCCACCCAAACATATGCTTAGCGCTTGCTGCAGCCTCACCACTTAATCAATTCCTTACCCAATGGCTTACATAGTTTCGGTACCCGGGTTATGAGATTGCTGAGTCCCTGTGGCTCACAGATTACAACAATACAGGTACAGGTGTTGATGAGAACGTGCCGGACGATGTGACTCAGCTCCAGTGGGAGTACGACGAGGAGAGTAGACGTATGTATGTTACGTATTCAGACGAGTAGGGAGCTTCATGGTGGTGATCCTGGGTTAGCAAGGCAGTTTTCATTGCTTCTTTTATCGTTTGTTTTCGTCCGTAGCCGGACCCTGTCTTCTGGATGATGTATTGAATTATTGTGTGGACTTGTAATTTAGCTTGTGGCGAGTGTAAGCCAACTCATATACTCATCTCTTCCTACATGTATTGCAATGTTTACTGTGCTTGCGAACGACGAGATGCGCTTCTATCCCCGTCGAGGCCACAAGCCTTAATAGGGATAGGACCGCATCTTGGGCGTGACAAGTTGGTATTCAGAGCCATACCGACCATAGGAGCCCCTTGCTTGATCGAACTTGGCCGAATCGAGTCTAGTGAAAAACTATTTTGAGTCTAGTTATATCGGAGAGTAGGATTCTTTTACTCCTCTTCTATACTCTGGTGAGGTATTCGACTTAGGAATTTTATTCTACTCCTCTTCTCGCTCAAAATTTTTTTGGGATCACGCGGGTATTTTGGAAACTATATGATGCCGATGTGACGGAGTTCTGTCTTGGTGCCTCCTGTCTGACTTGATTTCTTCTGGGGAGTTGAGCTCCAGGGGATTCTTGACACATCGTTATCATTCAGTTTCCTTAGTATCTCAGAACGGAGGATGTTCGAAATTGCTTCAATACTAGTAGTGGCGAGAGGACTCCGGCATCCCCAGTACTGGTGGAGAGAGTTCGGATGTACTGCCATACTTAGTATCGTTGTGATTACGAGTGTCTGTGGTAGACGAGTTTGCGGAGTTTTCTTGAATTATGGTGTGGAAGGTTGCGGGTGCAGTTGTAGCTGATTACCTTGGGTACGTTCCTGGGCCCGCAACCCGAATCGCATAAACAAGAAAGACTTCGGAAATTCTTAGGTGGGAATTCCAGTAGTTCTTATGTTCATCTTCCGACAGATGTATAATGGTTGTACATTTGTTCCGAGCAACCTTAGCTCAATACTTGTTGTGTTAATTTCAAGTGGCTTCATGTTCTAATGATGTTTTCAAGATCCTGCAGAAAGCGTTCTTACTATTTGCAGTTTGAATGCAATTGATGATATTCCGTTGCAATTTCCTTCAAGTCATTGATTCAGCTTATTTCAATCATCTTTGTCAATGGTGTGCTGATATTCTGTCCATCTTCAGGATGGCGCCAGCAACTCGTGGGAACCAAGGTCGTGATGGAGAGCCGTCTGATCCTCCACCACCCCCACCTCCACCTCCACCTCCGGAGGCTTGGCAAGCAGTGATGGCTGCAACCAATGCGAACACTCAGATGTTGCTCAGGTTGCTGCAGGAAAGAGAGCAGGGACAGCAAGGTTATCAAGGGAATTTTCAGAATCAGCCTCAGTTCGCAACTCTGAACCAGTTTCTCGCAAATCAGCCCAAGTCCTTCACCTGTTGTGAGCATCCTTTCGATGCGGATGATTGGCTCCTTGACATGAACAAGCATTTTGAGTGCAGCAATGTCAGAACAGCGGACTATGTCAAGTTTGCGACTTTCCAGCTCAAGGGTCAGGCAGCAGATTGGTGGCAGCAGTACAAGGATTCCAGAGGTCATCGTGTTATCAGCTGGGATGATTTCTGTCGTGACTTCAGAGCTCATCACATCCCGACGAGCTTTGTCGAGGAGATGCGTGAGAAGTTTAGGAATTTGAAGCAGGGGAGCAAGTCTGTCTATCAGTATAACATCGACTTCCAGAATCTGGCCCGCTATGCTAAGCAAGATGTTCCCAATGATAAGGCAATGATTTACCAGTTCAGAGGTGGTCTCAGGGATGATATGCAGCCGGGTCTAGTCCTGCAAGAGCCTCCCGAGTTTGATCAGTTCTACAACATGGCTCTAAAGGTCGAGGCGTCTCAGCTCAGGTTGGAGAATTCCAAGAAGCGATTCAGAGATACCAACTCTTCTTCTTCCAGCTCTCAGATTGTTCCTAAGCAGCAGAAGTATTGGGTTCCTCCTCCTCCTCCGTTTCGTCCCCCTCAGCAGCAGAGACAGCACGGTGGTCGTGGTCCTTCCCACCCACCCAACTCAGGTTTTCAGCAGAGGCCTCAGGCTCCCAAGTCAGCAAATGCTCCTCCTCCAGGCAACTTCCGTCCGCTCTCAGAGGTTACTTGTCACAAGTGTGGTCAGAAGGGCCACTACTCCAACAAGTGCATCAACCAGCGGCGTCTTCCGCCTCCTCCTCCTATCAGACCCCCAGGCAGTGCTATGGTGAAGCACAATCCCAAGCATGCAAGAGTGAACATGGTGAATGCAGCTGAAGCAGAGGATTCTTCTCAAGTGATCATGGGTAATCTCTTGGTTAATTCTATTCCTGCAAAAGTTTTGTTTGACACTGGTGCATCGCATTGTTTCATGTCAAAGCCATTTTTCGTCAAGCATGAGTTCGATTATAAAGATTTGCCTAGGTCCTTGTCTGTTGTTTCTCCTGGTAAAATGTTGAACTCCAACCGCATTGTTCCGGATGTCTCTATCAAGATGGGCAATTATTCCTTTCTGGCCTCTCCTATTGTGCTCGGCAATTCCGATATTGATCTTATTCTTGGCATGGATTTCCTGGCGATGAACAAGGCTTATGTTGATTGCAAAGCTAAAGTAGTTCAATTGACTCATCCTTCTGAAGACGTGATCATTTTCGCTGCTCGCGATGACACGATTCGTCTATTCTCTCTCAATGAGAAGGGCGAGATTTCTGCCATCTCCCAAATTCCCGTTGTCTCGGAGTATGAAGATGTCTTTCCAGAAGAGTTGCCAGGAATGCCTCCTCACAGGCCAGTGGAGTTTGTGATTGATCTCGAGCCTGGAACTGTACCGGTGTGCAAGCGTCCTTATAAGCTTGGCCCCGAAGAGCTGAAAGAGTTGAAGAAACAGCTAGATGAACAAGAGCGTCTGGGTCTGATCAGACCAAGCTCTTCTCCTTGGGGTTGTGGTGTTCTGTTTGTCAAGAAGAAGGATGGCACGGACCGACTATGTGTCGATTACCGTCCATTGAATAAGAAGACAATCAGGAACAAGTATCCACTTCCCAACATCAATGAGCTGTTTGAGCAATTGAAAGGTGCCAAGGTTTTCTCGAAGTTAGATCTCCGTATGGGCTATCATCAAATCCGCATTCGTGAAGAAGATATTCCAAAGACAGCTTTCAGGACGAGTTTTGGCTCCTATGAGTACACCGTCATGTCTTTTGGTCTAGCAAATGCACCTCCGACCTTCTCCAGAATGATGAACTATATATTCTCTCCTTTCAAGAATGAGTTCATCTTGGTCTATTTGGATGATATTCTCGTGTTCTCGGAGACTGAAGAAGAGCATGCAGAGCATCTCAGACTTGTGCTTGACAAGCTTAGGGAACATCGGTTTTATGCGAAGTTCTCGAAGTGTGAGTTTTGGCTCAATGAAGTGGTGTACCTCGGGCATGTCATCTCTGCCGAGGGCATTAAAGTGCACCCCGAGAAAGTTGAAGCAATTGTGAACTGGGAGCCTCCCCAGAATGTCAAGCAGCTTCGTAGCTTTCTCGGCCTTGCAAGCTATTGCAGAAGATTTGTCGAGAATTTCTCTCAAATTGCTAAGCCTCTGTCCAACCTCCTTCAGAAGAATGTTAAGTTTCTGTGGTCTCCTGAGTGTGACGTGGCGTTCAATACACTCAAACAGAAGCTGACTTCGGCTCCAGTTCTTGTTCCTCCCGAGCAATCCAAGCCTTTCCAAGTATTTTGTGATGCTTCTCTCCAAGGTCTCGGTGGCGTTCTCATGCAAGATAAAAAGGTTGTGGCTTATACCTCGAGGCAGTTGAAGCCTGCTGAGAAGAACTACCCCACTCATGATCTGGAGCTGGCGGCAGTAGTGCATGCTCTGATGACGTGGAGACATCTATTGTTGGGAAGACCAGTTGAGGTGTTCACCGACCACAAAAGCTTGAAGTATATCTTCACCCAACCCAATCTCAATCTTCGGCAGTCCCGTTGGGTGGAGATGATCGAGGACTTCAATCCGAGTATTGAATATACTCCTGGGAAAGCAAATGTCATTGCAGACGTGCTCAGCAGAAAAGCGTACTGCAACAGTCTTATCCTCAAGCCTCTTCAGCCCGAGCTTTGTGAAGCATTCCGCAAGCTCAATCTCCAAATGATTCCTCAAGGTTTCCTTGCCAATCTTCAAGGCTCTCCGACTCTAGAAGATCAGGTTCACCAAGCTCAGCTTCTTGATGCTATGGTGAAGAAAGTGAAGAAAGGTGTGGCCAAGAGCATTCCCAAGTATAAGTGTTTCCGTGTTGATGACAAAGACACCCTGTTCTTCGAGGACCGTCTGGTGGTTCCGAAAGGTGATCTCAGGAAAGTTATCATGGATGAAGCACATAATTCCCTCCTCTCGATTCATCCAGGCAGTTCCAAAATGTATCAAGACCTCAAGCAAACCTTCTGGTGGACTCGCATGAAACGCGAGATTGCTCAGTTCGTCAACGAGTGTGATGTTTGTCGCAGAGTGAAGGCGGAACATCAACGTCCAGCAGGTCTCCTTCAGCCTTTGCCTATCCCAGAGTGGAAATTCGATCATGTTGAAATGGTTTTCGTCACTGGGTTTCCTAAGTCCAAGAGAGGGAACGATGCCATCTTCGTGGTTATCGACAAGCTCACCAAAGTTGCCCACTTCCTTCCGGTCAAAGAATCTATCTCGGCAGCTCAGCTAGCAGAGTTGTATACGTCAAGGATAGTTTCTTTGCACGGTGTTCCTAAGCTCATATCCTCAGATCGTGGAAGCATCTTCACTTCCAAGTTTTGGGATTCCTTCCAGACTGCAATGGGGACCAATCTCCGTTTCAGCACAGCTTTCCATCCTCAGACTAGTGGTCAAGTTGAGAGAGTCAATCAAATCCTCGAAGATATGCTCAGAGCTTGTGTGATTTCTTTTGGCATGAAGTGGGAAGATTGCCTCCCGTTTGCTGAGTTCTCATACAACAATAGCTTCCAAGCAAGTTCCGGCAAAGCTCCTTTCGAGATTCTCTATGGCAGAAAGTGCCGCACCCCGCTCAATTGGTCTGAAACCGGTGAGCGTCAAATCCTTGGTAATGACATGATCACTGAAGCAGAAGAAATGTGTCGTGTCATTCGTGCCAATCTCAAAGCAGCTCAGTCCCGCCAGAAGAGTTATTATGATAGCAAGCATCGTGACATGACCTTCCAGATCGATGATTTTGTCTATCTCAGAGTGTCTCCCATGAAGGGCACTCAACGCTTTGGCATCAAAGGGAAGCTTGCTCCACGCTTTGTGGGTCCTTTCAAGATTGTGGGCAAGAAGGGTGACCTTGCCTACCAACTCGAGCTTCCTCCCAATTTCTCCAATGTGCATGATGTGTTTCATGTCTCTCAGCTCCGGAAGTGTTTCAAGACTCCCGAGCGCACCGTTGATCTCCAAGAAATTGATCTCCAAGAAGACCTATCCTATCATGAGCATCCAGTTGCTATCCTTGAAGAAACTGAGCGTAAGACTCGCAACAAGTCAATCAAGTTTCTAAAGGTGAAGTGGTCACATCACTCCGACAAAGAAGCCACTTGGGAACGAGAGGACCATCTCCGTTCCGAATTTCCCGAATTCTTCCGTTCCTAGATCTCGGGACGAGATCCTCATGTAGTGGGGGAGAGTTGTAACAGCCCAAGTGTAATTCTTGCCTTATTTGTAATCATTCTCATGTGGACCTTCATGTTTTGCCATTGTGTTTGTTTATCAACCTTGCCTCATGGTCATTTCATGCATCATGCCATCATGCTCATCATACCAAGTGCATATTAATTATTGCCATGCTTGTGGTTGTGTTTGTTGTGATGTGAGGTGGTGTTGATGGGAGTGTATGTGATGTGGAGTGAGTGCATGTGTTTCTTTGTTTGGAGTGCTACTCCCTCCCATCTAATAAACTATCCCCTCTTCTTTCTTATTCAAAATATGCCCATGATAATAATTTACTTTCTGTTTTCACATATTAAAAATGTTGCTCATTTTCTAAATATTCAGTTGAGTTTTGTGTGTAGTCTCAAGCATGTTCTACTGGTTTTGAATTTTTTTTAACAATTGCAAACAGATTCCAATTCTAAATATATGTGATTGTTTTATTTGTTCAAAAAAATGCCAACTCCATTTTTATTAACTAGGCTACAATTTTCTGTTTCCAAAACATATTTTTCTTCCTCCCCAATTATTTTTTTAAACCTGCATGGTTTTATTCTTAGTTTGCTGATTTAATTAATAGGGAAGGCCTGTGTGTTTTGTTTTCGCTGAGAGAGAGTGGCCGGCCCATCTGGGCCTCCTCCTCCTTCCTTCCTTCCCGCGGCCCAGCTAGCCCGTGCGCTGGTTCCCTCCAGCGTGGCGCGCGTCGGGCCCGCGCGTCAGCCTCTCTCTCCCTCCTTTCTTCCTCCTCCTTTCCAGCTCCCTCTCAGAGCGAGAGCGAGCAGGGCCCCGCCGTGGCCGAGGTGGCGAGGCTAGGGCGTGCCTCCAGGGCTATAAAGCCTCGGCGTCCGCGCCCCTCTAGCTAGGGTTCCCCCCTGTCTCTCCGCGCCGCCGCCACCTCCATCTCCTTCCTCCTCTCCCTTCTCCTTTTTCTTCTTCGTCGGGTAAGTTCAGAGAGGAGAGAATTCAGGATTCAGAGTCAGAGCAGAGAGCCGCCGTCGATTCCGTCGTCTCCTTCGTCGCCGGCACCCTCTCCGTGGCGTCCGAGATGCCCGAAGGGTTGCTGATGCCGTCGTCGTTCCGTTCCCGGCGCAAGGGAGGTCCGAGCCCCTCCGTGGCGTCGGCTCCTTCCTCGCCATCGTCGGTGCGAGGGAGCTCCGCTGCGTCAGGCTTCCCCGACCCTCTTCCTCGCCTCGCCGCGTCCTCGAGCAGCCCGCAGTGAGCATCGGCTCCTCCTTCCCCCTCTCTTTATCGTGCGTAGTCGCCTAGTCGTGCCCTGGTCGTCGTTTCGCCGTCGCCTCTTTCTCTGGTTCGGGAAGAAGGAAAAACCGCGCCCTTTGTCTGCATTTAACGAGCAAGGCCCCTCTCTGTTCAGACGCGCTCGTGTGGCGCAGTGGTCGGCCGATCGCTGTATACACAGGAGGTCTCGGGTTCGATCCCCCCCCGAGCCCTTTTATTTTTTCCCTGTTCTGTGCGTGTGTGTGTTTGTCTCTGTGGCCCTGCGTGTGTGGATCCGGTGTGAGTGCGTGGATCCCGTGTGGCTGTGCGTGTGTGCGCTGTGTGTGTGTGTGTGTTGTGTGAGTGTGTGTGACAGGTGGACCCTGTGGGGCCACCCTGTCAGCCACTCAAGGGGCCCTGGTGTCTATGCCAGTGGGTCCCCTCCCTTTTATTTATTTATCTTTTTGTGTTGTATTCTCTGGTTGTTTTTATCTGTTTTGGGGCTGTTGCCATTTCAGGCCACTGCCATTTTTGTCCATGTCCAAATAGGGTAGGAGATAACTTATAAGTGCATGTGTGTATTTTCGATTCAGGTTTTGGGCATTTTACAAATGCAAACATATGAGTATGATACATGGTTTTGGGGTAGAATCACCCAAGGAATCCATTGGTGTAATCAGATTTCACTTATGAGCAAGTTCATAAAACTGCTATTTTGTGTTGTGATGCCATTTTGTCATTTTAGTTATAATTAATCCAAGCATGCTATGATAATTGTGTCAACATGAAAGTGGTAGCCTTTGATGAGTAGAATGCCATGGTATTTACTTTTGTCATGTTAGTCTTGCATACAGGTGAGAATCATGCTCTAAAGTGACTACTAAAAGTTGCTGTTTTCAAACATGTCAAATATTTCTAAGTCTGAGAATCTGTTAATATTTTCATGCCATGAAGAGTGGATGCTACAAAGTGATCTGTTGTGTTATAGCTCATGCTCAGTGCTAGTGTTTTGTTGTAGAGGTTGCCCTCTACTATCCTGTTATTTTTCATGCCATGAAAGTTGCTGTAGCATATATAAACCATGCTGTCAATATGCCATCTGGTTAACTCAGATTCCAGAAAAACTGGAATTTTCTCTAAGTCCTAAAAATCTGGTTCAACATGCCCTCTTGTGATCTTCAGTGCTATTGATCTATGCTTCCTTTCAAGTTTGTGTAGATATATTAATTGTTAAGCATGCTGTATAGTTTCTGTACATGCCTTGGTTTTGATTTAAGACCTGCTGTAGCTCTGGCTATGTGTGTGACAAGATGCCATGTTGCTGTTTTTGGACAGAATGTGTGTTTGATTGTTTTGTGACTTGTGGGAGCTATACTCCATTGTTTTGCTTGATCTTTAGCTCTATTCTTGTTAGATTTCCAATTACCATCCATTGGCATCCTTGGAACACCAAGGTATAGCCCAGAGATTGCCTCATGTTGTGTTTTGTCTCCGTTAACGTTCGTACCTTGCCGTGAGCATACCGAGAGCTACATTACTCCGTTTGCAACGTTCTACATATGCATTTGCATCGTTTTTGCATGAAGCATCCATAATTGCCATGATCATGCATGTCCAAATAAGTAATATTGAGGTTCTGTCCAGAATACTAAATAACTTAATCAATGCATGTGAAACATGACTAGCATAGGATTGCCATGCTATATTCCTTAATATGACCATGCATCATCTTGTTTGTGCATTGCACCTTGCTGTTTGTTTATTTGGTGATGTTCTCTTTGGGTAGACGCGAGTGTTGAGCCTGAGTACGAGGATTCCGGAGAGTACAACTACGAGGACCCAGCTCTTTTTCCCTCTGAAGGACCAACAGGCAAGATGATCATACCCGGATCCCGACACTATTTTTGCCTTGCTAGATGTCTCGTTTTTACCATTATGTTCCGTTACCTACCACTTAACTGTCAGCCTCCTAATTTGCCATGAAAGCCTCTAACCTTTCCACTACCTAGCAAACCTTGTTTGGCTATGTTACCGCTGCTCAGCCTTATCTTATAGCGTTGCTAGTTGCAGGTGCAAGTTTCCCATGTGTCAACATGGATTTTGTTTCTCTCACTCTATTTATTGTTGTTTAAATTAATGCACATATATATCTGGCAACGGTGGAAGGCTTAGCCTTTTGCTCAGTGTTTTGTTCCGCTTTTGCCGCTCTAGTTCCGAGTTCCGGTGTTATATTCCATATTTTGCGCTCCTAACATGCTCGGGGTTGTTATGGGGACCCCCTTGATCATTCGTTTTAGATTAAAACTTGTCTGGCAAGACCCAACATTGGTACTACATTTGCTAACAACTTAATAAAATTGCATAGGGCTTAGCTACCCCGTGGATAACTTAATCAACCCCCGGGCCAGTGCTCCTCATGAGTGTTGGTCCAAACCAGAGTCGTGTGCGGGGCCAACCCGGGGCAACTCGGGAGATCTCTATCAGGCCACCGTACGCTGCGCTCATCTGATCGTGTCCTGAGAACGAGATACGCGGCTCTTATCGGGTTCGTCGACACGTCGGGCGGTCTTGCTGGACTTGTTTTACCTTTCTCGAATGTCTTGCGCGAGGAATTCCGGTTTTTCTTCGGGCTATCTCGAGGTTGCGGTTTTCCAGTGGAATGGCCTAGGACGATCACGAGATTCGTGGTCGAGGTTATTCTCGCGAAGTGTGGTTAGTTTGTGATGGATGAGTTGGAGCACCCCTGTAGGGTTTAATCTTTTCGGAGAGCCGTGCCCGCGGTTATGTGGCAACTTGGAAATTGTTTAACACCCGGTAATAGTTAACTTGAAGTAAACTCCAATAAAATACACCAACTGTGTGCGTAACCGTGATCGTCTCTGCTCGTGAACATATCCGAGAGAGAACACGGTGGGGTTATGATTGACGTAAGTAGGTGTTCAGGATCACTTAGTGATCATGCTAATTCACGATCGTCTTACGTATGCCACCATATTTACATTCATGTTCTCGTAAGTTAGCCACCCAAACATATGCTTAGCGCTTGCTGCAGCCTCACCACTTAATCAATTCCTTACCCAATGGCTTACATAGTTTCGGTACCCGGGTTATGAGATTGCTGAGTCCCTGTGGCTCATAGATTACAACAATACAGGTACAGGTGTTGATGAGAACGTGCCGGACGATGTGACTCAGCTCCAGTGGGAGTACGACGAGGAGAGTAGACGTATGTATGTTACGTATCCAGACGAGTCGGGAGCTTCATGGTGGTGATCCTGGGTTAGCAAGGCAGTTTTCATTGCTTCTTTTATCGTTTGTTTTCGTCCGTAGCCGGACCCTGTCTTCTGGATGATGTATTGAATTATTGTGTGGACTTGTAATTTAGCTTGTGGCGAGTGTAAGCCAACTCATATACTCATCTCTTCCTACATGTATTGCAATGTTTACTGTGCTTGCGAACGACGAGATGCGCTTCTATCCCCGTCGAGGCCACAAGCCTTAATAGGGATAGGATCGCATCTTGGGCGTGACACGCCACCCTGATGCTGGTTAATGCTGTAATTCCGGAACTCCCGCATGACCCAGCAATCCTTCCAGGCATGAGTGGATGGTTTATCGGGAACACCATGTTTTGGACAGGGGGCATTCAACATCGCTTCCATATTGAAAGGCTTAGACTTGCTGAAAGGCGGTTTACCATTGCCCTTGCCACGGTTGCTCCCAGCACTAGTGTTGGCCACCAGATCTGACCCACCGTCCGGGTGTTTCCGCTTACCGCCATTGCCGTTATTATTATTTCCTGCCCCGCTCTGCTGCTGGCCCTTGCCGTTGCCATTCTTCTTACCCTTAGCTGATTTCTCCTCATCAGACCCAGGATCCTTCGTATTGTCAGAATCTGCATATTTGGTGAGAGCCGCCATGAGCTCCCCCATATCCTGGCATGAACGCTTGAGCCGTCCAAGCTTCTGCTTGAGGGGTAAAAAGTGGCAATTCTTCTCCAGAATTAGAACCGCCTGAGCCGCCGTGATATTATCAGAGGAGTGGATAATGGTTGAGACCCTCCGGACCCAATGATGGGCCGACTCATCCTCCCGCTGCACACAATGATCCAAATCCACGATCGTCATGGGCTGCTTGCACGTTCCTTGAATTTTTTTGATGAATTTCGCCTTCAACTCGTCCCAGGAATTAATGGTATTGGGTGGCAAACCCTTCAACCACGTGCGAGCCGGCCCCTCCAACATCATGATGAAATACTTGGCGCAGACTGCATCACTAACGTCTAACATCTCCATGGCTAGTTCATAACTCTCAATCCAAGCTTCCGGAGGCAGGTCGGCAGTATAATTTGGCACCTTGCGAGGACCCTTGAAATCCTTCGGCAGGCGTTCATTTCGTAAAGCCGGCACCAAGCACGGCACTCCCACAGCCCTGGAGGTTACTCCGGCTCCTACCGAAACAGAAGGTGCTACTGTGGGTTCTTGGTAAGCCGCCGCAGCTGCCGCCGCTGCCGCCTCTCGCTGTGCTCTCGCACGGTCTACCAACGTCTGGGCATCAACAGCAGGCAGGTCATCCCGCGCCGGATTCCGACGTCGATCGCTGCTTGAAATCGCAGGCGACTCTATACGCCGGCTGTAACTACGGCTTGGGATAGGGGTCGAGTGCACGCGGCTCCGGCTATAGGTATACTTCTCCTGTTGCGCCACCGCTGTCTGCAAATATCCAATGGCGTTCCGCGCTTCTTCCGCAAAAGGCGTTCCATCCGGGATGGGGAGCGCGCCCAGTCTGAATGCCGCTGCCACCATGTTCTCCACCGGGTTAGAATAATGACCGGGTGGTGTCGGAAAGTGCTGCGGCGGGGTCTGGTTCCTGCGGGGCGGGTCTGGCTGCCGATGCTGAACCGCCGTCCTACTCCCAGGTACTTCCGTCGTCCGGGTTATGGTCAGAGGTGCATTCCGTCCTGTCCCTGGCGTGTTGAAGAGATTCCTAGGCTCGTACTGATCCGGCAGGCGGGTCTGGTGCCTCATCCGCCGGACTGCATCCGAGGTCTGTTGATCCAGGTCCAGGCGAAAAGCTTCCGCCCTGAGGCGCTCCGACTCAGCATCCATCTGAGCTTTCAGCGCATTGATTTCCTCTTGGGCACTGGCCATCTGGTCCTTCAACCTCGCGATCTCCGTGTTACGGGCTGCTTGGTTTTCGGCCGGGACCTCGGTCCCCATCAGAGTTGTAAGTTCATTCATCAGATCCAGCAAAACTTGAGCCGACGGCCTGCCTGATCCAGATCCGGTCGCACCAGCAGTCGTGCTACCAGGAGCTGGTGCCGATCCTGCCATGAAAATGGCGGCTCGGCTCGGCGGCTCATAGTATTCGTGCTCACAGTATTCCGGCTCATGGTATCCCTCGAAGTAGCCCCCAAGTCTGCCGTTGTGAAGCTGGTAGATTGATTCTGACTCCCCGCTCGAGGATCCATCCTCTGAGCAGATGAGGGTTTCCTCCCGCGACATAGAACCTTCAAGTTCCGCGCCTTGGGTGAAGCCGACGAAGACGTGCTTCCGGCCCGGGTTAACCCGGGCAGGTTGCGCGTGCCGGGCCGGCTCGACGAGGTCGGTGCAGACGTCCGGCCCGGGCTTAGATCCGGCGATCTTGCCAATGAAGACGTGAATTCCGCCGAAGGGGACCCGGTACCCGTACTCGATTGAGTCGGCCTCGGGGCCCCAGCCAGCGTCGTTGATGTAGAGCTTGCTGCGGCGACTCTTGGTCATCCTGCCGACGGCATATCCCTCGATCCCTGGGAGAGAGCCCTTCGACTATTCCAAACCACCGAGCATCGGCCCCACGGTGGGCACCAACTGTCGTGGTTTTGTCACGGCAGATGTCCTAGTGCCAGGACTTAGGTGTGAGGCCATTGCTATGGCGGTTAACTCGAAGGGGTTGGTCGGGACGAAAGACACAAGTTTACCCAGGTTCGGCCCCTCTCTAAGGAGGTAATAGCCCACGTCCTGCTTTGAGTAGTATTGATTGGATATCGATTACAAGGGAGCGGATTCGCTAGACCTAGTCCTCGATCAAAGGTTTCGTGGCCTAAGCCGCCCAGGTAACCTGCCTTTATATACACAGGTCGAGGCCCTGGGCTTACAAGAGTCCGGGTCTGGTCATACTTGATAACCGACCTCACCTCTAACTATACCTGCCTTGTCTAACAAGCCGCCACCGGCGGCTGACGCCACCGGGTTACACATCGCCTTCTGGCTCTGGGCCTCCAGGCCCATCAAGCTTATTCCAAACCTTATTGCTATGCCGCCAACCTCATGACCCGGCCCCACCTGGGCGGGTCTCTCCACGGGGTTATATCCCCAACAAGCTCCGAATTGAGCAAACTCAAGCTTGTTGGATAAATGACAATAAGGGCTATCCGACAACAACAAGTTATATTAAGAACAAGTAATGGAGAATAAATGCCACTAGGATAAGGAAGATGACCTTCCCAAGAATTATCCGGCAAAATCTCCAACACCGAAATCACAAATATGATGCATACGAAATCCGTTTTCGATGAGCTTGAGCTTATCATGAAGATGACCATAAGCTCCAAAACTCACAAAGCAAAAAGCCAAACAAGAACCAAGAAAGATGATGATGCCAAGAATGCAATGGTTTGAGCTCTGAACTAATGATACGATCAATCTACTCACTTGAGAGCCCCCCTTGATAGTACGACTATCGATCCTATAACCCGGTCTCCCAACTACCACCATGAGACCGGTAAAAATAGAAAACCCTATCAAGGTCAAACCTTTGCCTTGCGCATAGTCCACTTGAGCTAGATGATGACGATCTTGTCCTCCTCAAGATGGACCACCTTTCTTGATTACGCCGGCTCGATGAAGACTAGTAGATTGCTCCCCCATACTCCACTATGGGTGAGCCACTCTTCGGCACATCTTCACAAGTCCATTGTCACCACAATGGATGGCAAGCTTCAAGCATGATCTCTCCGTGATGCTCCACTTGAACTTGCACACCGCAATCTTGATGATGATCACCACTTGATGTAATCCTCCATGGATTGTATGAGATCTTCCTCTTGACGCAAGCCCATGGAAACATACCTAACCCCACATAGAACTCTCACGTAGACCATGGGTTAGTACACAAAGCGTAATAGACAATGCTTACCATACCATGGGATCACTTGATCCCTCTCGGTACATCTTGTGTGCTTTGTATGTTGATCAATTTAATTCACTCTTTGACTTAGTCTTGATCAACATTGTATCTTATCTTCTCTCTTCATAAAGATGATGTCTTGAAGTTAAACATGAATGCTCACACAATCTTCTTCTTCAAGACATGCTTGCAATAAGCTCAACTCTCACATGACCAATCTTTGGATAAAACCTTGAATACCACATTGGTCACCATATAAACTCCTTGAAACCAACAAATGGACTTCAAGAAGTACCTATGGACAAATCCTTCGAATATAACTCAAGGCAACCATTAGTCCATAGGGATTGTCATCAATTACCAAAACCACACATGGATAAATGTGCTCTTACAGTAGGGCTTCCCAAGGAGCTGAGGGGACGTCAGGCATTGCGGCACTCACGCGCTCGATGACCATTCTCAAGGCACCGAGAACACCTAAAAGGATCTCGACAGACGGGTGCATGGTGACCAGGAAGGAGGCATCTGCAGCATCTACCACGCAGCCAAGAAGGAATGGGATGGGGAGTCAATGCAGGGAATAGTGAGTCCTGACGTCGCACATTGCGCCACGGCAGTACCTCCTGTCAACCTCCACAAGGATCTGTATCACACGTCATGCTCGACCGAGTAGCAAGAACTGAGGATTTGGTAGCCGGCGGCGGCGTCTGCGGAGTCAGTTCATCGTCATCCTCGTCTTCTTCTTTGTCGGCAAAAGCGCTCCACGGAACAGATAGCTCATGTCCAGACCCGGCGCAGTGCCGGCAGGAATTGAGGACGGCATCGCTTCCACAGTAGTCAAGGACGATGTAGCACACGTGGACGACGCTTCAGCAATAGCAGCCAGGGGTGACGGCAGGGCTTCCGTAGGGGCCAGGAGTGACGTAGCAGCGCCGGCAGTAGTCAGGGACGGCGCGCCCACAACTGGAGTCGGGGTCGGGGTTGACGGCACGCCCACAGCCGCAGTCGGGGTTGACGGCACGATGCAGGCAGAAGCAGCGTCAACAGAGCCCGGGGACGGGAGACACCCAAGCCGTGGCGGCGGCAGGGACCCAAGCCCACAATCCATCAGGCCAGGGACACGGGGATCTGAAGCACCACGGGTTGAGTCCTAGTTGGACAACGCGGCGACGCCGGGCGGGGGAGGATGCACCGCCGAAGAAGCAGCCACAACCGGCCTCGGCGGGAGTCCAGCTCCGACGTGGGACAAACTGCCACCAGCTGCAGGGGCGGCCTTGCGTGAGGCAAGAGCAGCCATGGCCATGGTGGCGCCAGAAGTCGAGGCAGCTGATGGAGTCGGAGAAGACGACGCGGACAAGAGCAGCGCCATGGGAAGCACCTCGAAAGCCTGGAGGGGAGAGGGGGTGCAGCCGAGAGAGGGCGCGGAGAGCAGTCCGTATCTGGTCTCATTGGCTGGAGTGACGGCCGGATGAAGGAGATCAAGGCGGCGCCGCCGGCCATGGGTGCGGGCTCGCGGGAGCCATAGGAGCGTCTGTTGTGCACCAATTTCATCTCTAGTGTACAAGCATTAGCACATGTGCAAATCTCTCACTGCACATTCGAGGATTCTAATATATTTAGCTCAGACCATAGCACAAAATATTTTCTCGTCAAGCGGCTTGATGCAAACATCAGGAAGTGGATTCATATTTTTTCCGGAATTTTTTGAAACAATTATGAATGTTTTTTTTTTTTGAACTTTGAGGACTGGAAATACCCCAAGGATGGGAGTACCTGATACGTTACGTAGCCTCGGAAGAAAAAAGAAGCTGTGGAGCGTGCAGGGTGACCACTGTGCGTGTGTACACTAACGGTGGTGCGGGTTGACATTTTGTCCACGCACCGCACGCCACTCACCTGCATGCTAGCCCGAGGATTTTCAAGAGGTCAGACATTGTGGAAGAAGGTTGTCGTATCGCTTTCTGTTGATTTTTCTTCTTTTTGTGGGACCTATATTATACCCGGCCCTGAAAGATAGAACTACAGCAAACATACGGAGAGAAAAGGAGTTGTTTCTTGGAAAATGATTTCAAACACTCTGGTGAGACGATTGAAGAACGATTTAGATCTAATAAGGGGTGGCAGCTTTCGACGATTTTTGCCCTAAAATAAATAAACAATTGCCATGGCATTTTCCAAAACTGCCCCTACCCCTCCCCAAACACTAAAATTGCCACCCCCATTGTTCGCGCTTGCCACCCCCCAACGAACGTTCACCAGTGATTGGGGTCCTTGAAGAATTTTATTGCTCTCGGTCTCCACAACATTTACATGAATTTTGTAGAAATTCTGCAATTTCCACCTCCTTTTGAGTTTTCTGCGGCCCTGTTTGAATTTTGACAAGAATTTTGCAGGAATTTTGAAAGTAGAAAGAATGTTTCACCAACCAAAAATCTTCTAATGGTACTGCAGCTTGCTTTACTTGCTGTACTAGTATTATTTTTCATTTTTTTTCTCATCAGCTCAGCCATGAGCCATGAGCCATCTGATGAGCATCAGAGCATGTATGTACAGGTCAGAGTTGGCCCAAAAAAGTGATTCCAGCTAATTAACACTAGAAATAAAAACTGTGGAAGACAAGAAAGTTTGACTTTGACCTGTTATATCATGTACACACGCATGATGAACAACACGCTACATCTAATAACAATTTCACAATGGCAGCTCACCTCCTGTCATGCACTCTCATCAAAAGGAAAAAAAAACAAATATTGGTGGTGGATGAGTTCAGTTGTCCGCAGGCGTTTTTGACGGGGAGGTAGAGGCTTGAGTAGTTCTGACAAATCTTTGCACTGACGCAGACATAAAACTGCCATTATCCAAGGTTTGTACAGTAGAGAGTGGATTTTTAGCTCCCGGGTGCCTAGGCACCCTCTATGAACAGTAAAACCAAAACAAGTAGAAATAAAAATCGAAAAAATCTGAAACTTTGTAACATCAAAGATGACCAATGTTTCTAGGTGCTTGCAAGTTTTCATGCCAAAAAAAACATTCGAGGAGCTGTACACACAAAAAACATTTCAGTGCTTCAAGTTTTGAGCACTTTTAGCACTGAAATCTGAAACTTGTTTGTACACATTTCTCTACATCATATTTTGACATGAAAATTTGCAAGAACCTATAAAGTTTGACCACCTTTGATGTTGCAAAGTTTCAGATTTTTTTAAAATGTTTTCCTATTTTTTTGATTTTACTGTTCATAGAGGGTGCCTAGGCACCCGGGTGCTGTTACCCCTTTCTCTTGTACAGTATTGCAATTGCACGCACCGACACACGGAGGGGAGGCTTTGCTTGATGCCTAGCTAGCTAGTTCTCCACGGCGGCCTCGTCGTCGTCGTCGTCATCGTCGGAGACCTCCGACTCGTCCTCCGCGTAGCCCCTGGTCTCGTACTGGTCGACGAGGGCCTGGTGGTAGGCGAACATCATCTCGGTCGTCTTCTTCGATTGGTGGTACATGTCGCGGAAGGGTCAATAGCTCCTGTGCGACGTGTTTCCTGCGAATTGGCTGCAAAGCGACATCGTTCGCAAGAACAGCTCTGCTGCGACATCTCTCTGCGCACAAATAGCCCAGGCACGACATGGCCCTTAAGCACAATCTCTATCAGGATTAGGTGGAGCCGGGCGGGACCCACAGCTTATCCACGTTGGCGTGGGACCCAGATGGCGGCGACTACGGTTAAACCGTTTTCCCCTGCGCGCGCATCCACCCTCTTCTTCTTCTCCGGCGACGAAGCACGGCAATGCCGGCGAGCTCCAATTCAGACAAGCATATTTACTAGCATTCAACCGAAATCTACCGAATTCAAACAACATAGATAGATTTTAGCAAACATAGCAGATAATTTGGTTCGATTACACACGGAGTAGTACCCGTAGTTCTAATGGCGGATTTGTCGGAGCAAAAGCCACACGGAGTACTTTGATTACATAAATCTACGCGGGTATCCCGCAGCTCCTACCCCTAGTTAGATCTCCAAAATTGGGCTCACCTGAGCCCCAAGGGTGCGGCCCCGACGAGGCGGCGGCGCCGCTCAGTCGGAGTCGGAGTCGGAGGCGCCCCACCCCCTGTCGGCGCGGGATTTCTCGATGGCTTGGCAGAAGCGGAACTCGTCGAGCTCCTCTTCCATCCGCCGGCGCGCGACGAGCTGCTGCGGCTCGTCCTTGGTGCGCTCCATAATCTCGGCGATGACGCCGTCGAGGTCGCCATCGTCGACGTAGTCTCCCGGCAGAAAGCCGACGCGCCCGGGGCGCGGTGCCAAGCCCTGTTCCTCCCCCTCCCTCTTCGGAGGCGGCAGCGGTGCGCGTGCAATGGCGGAGCTCCCCGCGCCACCCGCGCCAGAGGAGCTACCAGGCAGTCGCCTCGCGCCGCCGCCGCCATCTGGCGGTCGTACTCCTCCACCTCGCGCCGAGCGAACGCACGCGGCGGCACGAGCCCCCAGTTCGTGTACTTGCGCGCGCCGCGCTTCCGACCAGCGTCGGAAGCAACCCGCGCCGCCCGTTCGGGGTCAGAGTCGGGCGCCGGCCGCTTCGCCCCATTCCGATCCTTGTCGGAGCGGTTTCCGCCGCCGGAATGGCCGCCGCGCGAGCTGGAAGATCCGGGCCACATGATCGTCGCACGGCGGCGCTTGATCTGCGGCGGCGGGGCTGGATTGCGTGGTTTTGGTGGTAGCCGGCGGCGAGAGTGGCGCAGATCTGGATGTGTAAATGGCTAGGGTGCGACACATTTGACCGGATAAGTAGAGGATTTAACTAGTGACACTGACATCCCTGGCCCACGGGTCAGATTGACCGATCAGCCCCCCACGTCAGCATGAATAAACCTTTTCTATTTACTGAATAATCCAGAAAATGCTATAAACTTGTAAATTCAATATCTTTTAAACCGAAACTCCAAATGAAATAAATTATATATGTAGAATGATCAGAAAAATTCAAGGATTCTGAATATGCAATTTGTTTTCATGACAAACCACTTTAAAGTGGAGGAACAGAGGCAAATGCATATATGGTTCATTTGAAATGAGCATAAAAAATTCAAAAAAAATCCAAAAATTGGAAAACCAGTGCACATGTTCTTACTTTGTCATATACTAACAACTCAAATTGATTTGGCTGTTTTAGACATGGTGGACAAAAAAACTTGCTTAGAAATGGGTTGTTTACCCTACCTTTGGAGGTAATTTGAAACTCATGTGTGAAGACAAGTGGTTTTGGGTGTTGAACTTGAAACTTTCAAAAACCTCACAAAAGCTTCATTTTGGAGTGACTAAGAAGGATCCAGGCTTGGTTTTTCATTTTCATGTTTGAAACTTGTTGAAATGTTGGTCAAACTTAGGTTTGACCAAGTTTGAAATGAGCATAAAAAATTCAAAAAAAATCAAAAAATTAGAAAACCAGTGCACATGTTCTTAATTTGTCATATACTAACAATTCAAATTGATTTGGCTGTTTTAGACATGGTAGACAAAAAAACTTGCTTAGAAATGGGTTGTTTACCCTACCTTTGGAGGTAATTTGAAACTCATATGTGAAGACAAGTGGTTTTGGGTGTTGAACTTGAAACTTTCAAAAACCTCACAAAAGCTTCATTTTGGAGTGACTAAGAGGATCCAGGCTTGGTTTTTCATTTTCATGTTTGAAACTTGTTGAAATGTTGTTCAAACTTAGGTTTGACCTAGTTTGAAATGAGCATAAAAAATTCAAAAAAAATGATGATTGGCACAAGTTTTCTAGGTTAGTCCAGGTTAGTCACACAGAATGATGATTGGCACAAGTTTTCTATTTTTTTGATTTTTTTGAATTAGTTATGCTCAACCCTAACCCTTGAAAACCCTACAACCTCGTTCGTGATAGCCAAGTTTGTGAAGGCTTTTTCATGAAAAACTCCATAGTCCAAGTTTCTTATTTTTCCTCGCAACTTAGTCACATAGAACAATGATTGGCACAAGTTTTATATTTTTTTGATTTTTTTTGAATTAGTTATGCTCAACCCTAACCCTTGAAAACCTCTCAAAACCCCGCACCAGTCCGGACCATTGGATCGCCGTGAATGGACGGTCTGGATCAGGCAGTAGGGCTACGTCAGCGATCCGCGGGCTGCGCTTTCATTGGCTGGTCTTTTTAGCACCTTTTTTTTGGCAGCGTTCTGAAGCAACGGTCCGCGCAGATTGAGCAGGCCTGCCACGCATTTTTGGGCTTAATTAAATCCGGCCCACCCGTGCTTGGGTTGATCTATCTATATAATATGATGTAACATAATGACTGGCCTGAAGAAGGGACAAGCAAGCAGAAGAAGAAGGGGGGGAAGAGGACCATCCCTCAGGCAGTGCGCCGCTCCGAGCGCCTGAAGATGCTCAAGATGGACTGAAGAAGGAGTTCAATGTCAGAGGGGATTAGGTATAAGTTAGCAAATCAACATATAAGTTAGAAGTATTTTGGGTTGTAATTAGGTGTTCTACTGATGCCTAAAATGTTATGAACTAGAGCTATGTCTTGTTCCTCTTTTGATGTCCTGTTTACTTGCATTGTTTGTTTCTGCATGTGGATAGATTGCATGTGCATAGATTGCACCATGCTGGACCACTTACCAAAAGTAGGAGGTAGTAGCACTGAATGTTCAATTCTGTTAACTGAATTTTCGGTGTGGACAGCTAACTGAATGCAATTTCAGTTATCTGAATGTTGAATGTTAACAGTTAACTGAATTTTTATGCATGTGGATATTGACATTCAGTTAACTATTCAGTTAACTATTGACATTCAGTCATTCAGTTAACTATTCAGTTAACCAAAGTCAGAAACAGAATTTCTACCATTCAAATCACCAAATCAACCAAGTTCACAAAGATAGAATTCAGCAAATTCAACCAATTAGGTTACAAATTCACCTAATTTAACAAGTTCACCAAATAAGATAACCATCTGATTCATTATGCCCTCCCTCTCTTTCATTGTTTTTTCCCTCTCCTGCTTCAACAGATCAAGCTCTTCCTTCATCAGCATCCCCCAAAATTGAGCTCTTGGGTCGAAGCCTCCAATTTCAACCTCTCAACGTACTCATCGAGCCACTCGAAATACCCACATTTCTTCAGAACCTGAAAAACGGGGGTAGGCGGCGCATGAACCCTAGATCCACCGCCCAAATTCAACGAAAAAAGAAATAAATCGGGAGAAATTAGACCATACGATGGTGAAAATCACAGATCTAACCTGCCCCGGCTGTGGCTTGCTCAACCATTTCACGAACTCGCGCCCACGGTTGCCATTTTCTTCCTTCACACAAGTCAAACGCTTCAGAGGCTCCATGCGCGGGCAATCGGGGCATCTTGTCAACGGCACTGGACCGTACCGTGTCCATTGGCGGGAGGCTGAAGTCGAGCTAGACATCACTCACCGGCGGCGCGCTTAGTTGCCGGAGATGAGGAAGAAGAAGGTGGGGAAAGGAAAGGGGAAGGGCAAGCAATGGGGGGATGGGCTGGCTCGGGCTCGTGGCTGGCTCGGGTCGGGGCATGCTGGGGTATGAGCACGACCATGCTTATGTGGATAAGTTGTGGGCTCCGCACGCATGCGAGTAAGTGGTGGGTCCCATGTTGATGTGGATAACTGGTGGGTCCCGCGTGTCATAACTCAAATCGGTAACCCCCTTAGTTTTGCATTTCATGGTTAAACAGAGCCATGTCGCATTGCAGCTATAGTTTGCTTCAAAGATGTCGCACGAGAGCAATTGTCTTCAACTACGTCGCACCCGTTCCATTGCATCTCAAAGATGTAGCACAGGAGCTATTGACCCGTCGCGGAAGTACTTGGGATGCTTTGCGAGCTCGTCGTCCGGGATGTCATGGACGATGTCGCTGGGCCATGCCATCATGCCCTCGATGGCCGAGTCCGGCAGCCTCGTCTTTACCACCTTCGTACGCTTCTTCTTCTTCCCGGCGACGACCGGCTTGGCCGCCTCCAAGGAGGGATTCCTGCCGCGCAACGAGGAAGCCTCCGCCGCCATCGCCTCCATCCACGCCTTCTTCGCCTCCAGGATCGCACCACCCTCTGATGCGATCGCCGGCGTCCTCTTGCGGCTACGGCGACGGCTCCCCATCACCCGCGATCGAGCCCTAACCCCTCCCTCTCGAAACAGATCTTGGCTGGACTGGAAGGATGTGGCGCTATCGGCCTGGACACTTTTTTTAAGTAGTGCTGCGTTTTGCACGGGTGCAGATTTATAGCTGCCGCCTGCCGAGCACCTCGGCGGACGGACTTTATCCTGTGCATGCATCCGCTTGGGCCTCGGTATCCGAGGCTTGCCAGAAACCCAATATTCGCTATACGGGCCGGAACCGGAATACAACCACCAAGTATAGTGGAGGGCGATTTGGAGGGTCCACCACGCACGGTACCGCGGAGGGCGATTTGGAGGGCGATCGCAAGGCGACCGGCCTCCCTCGCTAGGGTTAGGGTTTCTGTGACGGGGGTGGTGTGATTCCGGATTTCCGGTGGTGTTTAGGGCGGCGACGGCGCCTCCCTGGACACGGATCGGCGCTGGTGTACTCCTTCCCAAGGTGCGGGGCCATGGAGGAGAGGAGGAGCGGTAAAACGGCAGGGACGTCGGCGAAGAAGGCAACCCCGGCGACTCTCAAGACGCCGGGAAGAGGGGAGAGCGGGGGATCGGCTCGATCTCCAGCTATATGCACAACGCCGGACCCCCACTGCAAGTCTCTCAGCTCGGCTGGGAGGCATGGTTCTGTTGGATAAAGAGGCGGAAGGTTTCGTCTATGAGGAACCAGATCAAGACATGCCCAAGACCTCAAAGTGGACTGATGTTGGGAAGGCTTGTACTCCTAGGCCGCTCAACAAGACAGCTTTGGAACGGGTGATGCAGAGGGCATGGGGACTACACAGAGAAGCGAGGTTCCGCGACATGGGCGATAATATCTTCATAGTCCACTTTGGAAGCGAGGGCGATTGGAAGCACGCGATGAATAATGGGCCCTGGCAGTTTGATTTCAATGTGTTAATCCTGAAGGAATATGAAAATAATACTAGACCATCTGAGATGGTATTTGATAAAGTGGAGGTATGGGTGCGGGTGAAGGATCTCCCACCGGGGAGAGGTCGGAAACGTTTGGCAAGGCACTAGGAAACTGGCTGGGAGAGGTGGTGAAGGTGGACGTGGACAAGGATGGGCTGGCTAGAGGTTCACAGCTGCGGGTCAGAGCGAAAATTTCTGTGTACGAGCCCTTGGTGTGAGGCTTCTATTTGAAGAAGTCACATGAGGAAAAGATTGGTACTTGGTTTGAGTTCGTATATGAGAAAATACCGCACTTCTGCTTCGAATGTGGGCGCTGAGTGCATGTCAATGGAGTTTGTGAACCACCACTGGACTCGTCTTCGCAATGGGGTGGCTGGCTAAGGGCTTCCCCGGGGAGGAGCGTAGGCAATAAGGAGGAGTCCAATGGAGGCAAGACTAATAGCAGTTACAGCTATGAAAGCTCACAATCAGCGGACTGTGCGAGAGGGAATTCAGGGAAAGTAAGAGTCAGAGACATCCCAACAAAACGGAACCTGAATCCTGAATTCTGTCAGCCGGCGACCTCCCGCACTGGTGTGGAGAGTGGACCGACGAGGGGGGAGGTTAACAGCCCAAATAAGGACCGCTCCCACGGGGTGCGGGCTGATGAGAGGGACCTGAGGCATGACTTGGAGCGAAGGAAGGAGAGGGACCTGCGTCATCAGTTAAAGGAGCAGCAGAGATACAGAGAAGAGGAGAGGAAACGATCTGAAGAAGAAGGGGATAGGAGGGGGAAGGATGTGGAGGATAGAGAACGGGTGGAGCGCCATGAGCGGGGCATAAACATGACAAGGGAGAGGAAGAAAGGGGTATTATGTGAGGAAACCTCGGCAGGACCATGGTGTTGCTAATGCAGATAAGGGAGGAATGTCTCAGACCCCTTTCACTACAGGAAAAAGAAGGCCTAAACAAATGTGGGTACCTAAGGATGGCAACGACAAGCAGCTGGGGAATGATGCGTTCTTTCGCGATACTAGGCAGAAGACGGCTACAGTGTTTGATCGCATCTCCGAACTTGATGTTAGAGCGGCGGACCCTGCTGGGGTGCAGGGCCGCCGAGAGTAATGAATCTATTGGCCTGAAACTGTCGAGGGTTGGGGTTGGACTCGACAGTGGGCGAACTTAGAGACCTGGTACGGTCTTACAACCCAGTGGTGGTGTTCCTATCAGAGACAAAAATGAAGGCGAGAGCGATGGAAAGATTAAAATGGAGTCTAGGATTTAAGCAGGGGGTGTCGGTGGATTGTGTGGGCAGAAGTGGTGGACTAGCACTTTGGTGGAGGGATCAGGTGGATGTTACCATTCAACCATGGTGTCAGTATTACTTGGACGCTAAAGTTGTGGCTGAAGGACATACCTATAGGTTCACTGGAATCTATGGGGAACCTCGTGTTGAGATGAGACAGAAAACGTGGGAGGTGATCCGATACCTTAGAGGTCAGGACGATCTACCTTGGATTTGCATGGGGGATTTCAATGAAGCAATGGTGCAATCGGAGCAGTTAGGGGGTAATCCGAGGAGTCTTCGACAAATGGAGGATTTCAGAGATTGTTTGTCCGATTGCGAGCTCGCAGACCTGGGATTCTCGGGCTATACATATACGTGGGATAACAAACGCGAGGGGGCGGACAACATACAGGTCAGGTTGGATAGAGCGGTTTGCAATGCAGAGTTCATGCACATGTTCCCAGCAACGGAAGTCCAACACATCATGACAGAGGACTCCGATCACCAGGCGCTGCTCGTCAGGGTATTGTCGGCACAGGCCACAAGTACCACACGACCACAGAGGGCTTTTATTTTTGAGGCTGCATGGACAAAGCATGCAGAATATGACGAGATGGTAGCCAATGCATGGAACTTGGCCCATGCAGCCAATCAAGAGGAGACGGGAGTTAACGCTGCATGCAGCAAACTGGGCATGGTCTCCCGTTTCATGCATGAGTGGGGCAGGAAGGTGTTTGGGTCCATAAAGCGGCAGACAAATCACCTGAAGGCGCAGTTGGTTGATGCCAAGGAACGGGCTGCACACTCTGGTTATAGACAGGAGATCAGGGATATAGAAGACCAACTAAAAGAGCTTTATGAGAGAGAGGAAATCTATTACAAGAAGCGCTCAAGGGTAGACTGGCTGAAGGATGGGGACCAGAACACGAAATATTTTCAGAACAGAGCTTCACATCGGAAGCGGAAAAACACGGTCAAGGCACTGAAACGGGAGGATGGAACGAAGTGTACGGATGATGATGGCATGCGGGAGATGGTAGCCGCCTTTTATGCAAAGCTGTTTACTTCGGAGGGCTCTGTCGAGGGAGAAAAAATATTACAACATATCGATCCGGTGGTTTCACAGGACATGAATGATAGGCTGGGGGTTCCATTCTCGGACGAAGAGATTGAAACAGCGCTATTTCAAATGGGCCCTACAAAATCACCAGGACCGGATGGTCTACCTGCAATGTTCTATCAACGACACTGGTCGTTGTTGAAGGAGGATGTATGCCTGGCTGTTCGTGAGTTCTTGGCCGGAAGGGCAGCACCAAATGGGTTCAATGATACCATTATAGTCATGATTCCGAAAGTGAACTCCCCGGAGCTCCTCTCCCAATTTCGCCCAATAAGTCTATGTAATGTTTTGTATAAGATAGCATCTAAGACCTTGGCGAATAGGCTAAAGCTGGTGCTGCCCTTGATGATCTCAGATGAACAGAGCGCTTTTGTACCCGGCCGTCTAATCACGGACAATGTCTTAGTGGCATACGAGTGTGTGCATGCCATTAGGAAAAGGAAACGGAAGAAACCAATGTGTGCAGTAAAGTTGGACATGATGAAGGCATATGATAGAGTGGAATGGGCATTTTTGAAACAGATGATGGCAAAATTTGGCTTCTCTGATCACTGGACGGAGATGGTCATGAGGTGTGTTACGACGGCGTCCTTCTCAGTTAAGATGAATGGAGCACTCTCAACCAGTTTTGCCTCATCTAGAGGGCTGCGGCAAGGAGATCCCTTGTCCCCATACCTATTCTTGTTCTGTGTGGAGGGGTTTTCAGCGTTGCTAAAGCATGCCCAGGTGGAACGAAATATTAAGGGAGTCTCCTTTGGGAGCACTGTCCCCACGGTTACTCACCTCCTGTTTGCAGATGATAGTGTGGTGTTCCTGGAAGGATCGCAAGAAAATTTTGAATCTCTGAGGGATATCTTGCGTGACTATGAGATGGCCTCGGGACAGAGGGTAAACCTCCAAAAATCTGCAATTTTCTTCAGGAAGGGCAGTACTGAGGAGGACAAAGAAGCTCTTAAACAAACTATTGGTATTTCTTCAGAAGCTTTGAGCGAGAGGTATTTGGGGCTCCCTACGGTGGTGGGTAAATCAAAAGATGGAACATTCAAATATGTTTGGGAGAGTGCTAGGGGGAAGGTAGCAGGATGGAAGGGACAAGGACTATCCAAGACTGCGAGGGAGGTGCTAGTCAAATCGGGCCTCCAATCTACGCCGACCTTCACTATGAGCTGTTTTCAACTCACAAAGAAAATGTGCGGGAATCTGTCATCTATTTCATCGAACTTCTGGTGGGGTGCAGCAAATGGTGACAAAAAGGTTCACTGGATTGCATGGGAGAAGATGTGCACGAGGAAACGGGAAGGTGGATTGGGTTTTCGAGACCCAGAAGCCTTCAACCAAGCTTTACTTGCAAAACAAGCCTGGCGCCTATTGATGATACCTTCTTCCCTATGTGCAAGAGTATTAAAAGCTAGATACTATCCGGAGGGGGGAATGCTGAATGCAACTTGCCCAAGTGGGGGATCCTTTACTTTCAAAAGTATTATACATGGCCGAAATCTGCTGCTGGAAGGCCTTATATGGCGTGTAGGAGATGGGACGCAGATCAAAATCCACCACGACAACTGGATTCCGCGGAAGGGTAGCCTTAAGCCACTGGGCCAAGTGTATATCCCCGGGATCAACCGAGTCAGTGATCTACTGAACGGGCATGGTACAGCATGGGATACAGAGAAGGTGAGGGAGATGTCCCCACCGGATGAAGCAGCAGAAATTATACAAATTTCAGTTGGGGGTCCGACAGTGGAGGACTACCTGGCCTGGAACTTCACAAACAACGGTGTGTTTACGGTCAGATCGGCGTATCACTTGTGTATGACAAAAAAACAACTAAAAAAGGGGAGGCCTGGGTGTTCTAACTCAGTGCAACATCACAAGGCTTGGTTAAATCTCTGGGATACGGTAGCACCGGGAAGGATGAAAACTCACACCTGGCGACTTATTCGTAATGGGCTGGCGGTTGGTTCAGAGTTACATAGGAGGAAGATCAAACCTGGAGTCTTTTGCGTTGTGTGCGGGCGAGAGGAAACGAAATATCATCGGTTTTGGGCCTGTCATCACTCGCAAAAGTTCTGGAAAGTTATGTACTCAGAATTGGGGGTGCCGGTGGCAATCCCACCGGATGCTGTGAGCCCCCAGAGCGCGCTTTCGAAGTGGCTGCTGGATTGGTTTGAAGGGGCATCGGATGATGAGAGAGCAGTCATGGTCCAGGGTATCTACGGCCTATGGATGGCAAGGAATAATGCACGCGATGGAAGGAGGATTGAAGAGGCGGCTGACATAGTAGCTCAAGTTCGCAAGTTGATGGACGAATGGCAGGCAGTACATGGAAGGAAGAGCAAGATTCCAAAGCCTGTTCGAGTGGAGAAATGGCAGCCGCCAGAGGAGGGGTGGGTGAAGGCAAATGTGGACGGGGCAACTTCCAAATGGGGAGTGAATGGGGGTACGGGGGTGGTGTTTAGAAATCAAGATGGTGGGTTTCTGGCTGCCGCTTGCCACTTCTTCCCAGATTGCCACGACCCAGCGAAGCTCGAGCTATATGCCTGCCGAAGAGCGGTCCAAGTAGCGGGAGAGCTGAATGCTCAAAGGTTACACATCGAGATGGACTGCCAAGAAATAGTATGCAGGTTACAGTGCAGAGAGCCGGACTTATCTGCGCTGGGACCAACTATACAAGAGGTGAAAGGCATGCTAGGGATGTATCAAGATTGGAAAGTGTCGTGGGTAAGAAGAAGGGAGCGTAGCGCATGGGTTAGCTAAGGAAGGAGTAGTGAATAATTTGTCTAAGGTTTGGTTGCATGAACCTCCAGAATGTATTTTACAGACTATCTTGGCAGAAATTCCTGCCTACTATGAATAAATGAGGAAGATGTTGAATTTCGAAAAAAAAGAAAAGCAGACGTACATGTTTCGCCCAGCTCGTTCATACTTTTTTTTCCATCGTAATATTTCATGATGTCACGCAACAACCAATATGATAAATGGTGTCGCGTAAAAACATAAAGGTGTGATGATTTTTGAAGTGTACTCAAGGTGTTTACAACTCATTATGCAACACAAATATCTACCTAGTTGCCGGTATATGTTTACGCGTTTGCTGCCGTTTCTCGGTGATGCACAAAAAATATTATTGCATTAGGATGGAAATAGCAAAGAATATTTTAGTATTCAACGGTAGCATGTGCATAAGAGCATTGAATTTTTTTACCTCATATAAAAAGGTATTATTTAAATTTGCACCCTGAACATAATTTTAAAAATTATTAACATGCAAGATAATAGCATATTTGAAATCTACACATTTTCCTGATGCATTTTGATATATGACATTTTAGAAAAAATGTTTCACCGGCCAAAAATCTTGTGCCAATCTAAATTATGATTCCGTATTATTATTTTCTGTTCCCCCAAATCAGCTCGGCCAAGGGCCAATCTGATGAGCATTCAGGTCAGAGTTGACTCCAGAAAAGTGATGCAAGCTAGCATGAGCATGGAAATACACGGTGGCTTTGCGAGCAGGCTTACGGCCTTGCGGGCCGGTACCATGCATCTCCACGCGGGGTGGTGAGGACGATCATGGACCCCCAGGGCCTGGCTTTGCCCGTCGTACATGCAGTCGACGAGGTGTGAGGGCGAGATGTGGAAGAACTACCCCGATCCATCAGCGACCAGCTCAAAAGAGCCGAACGTGAGGCATTGGCCTGGCATGAGATCGCCGACCTTTTTTGATTCTCCGCACCGGGTTAGGTCTCCAATCGACCTGTGTCTGGCATCAACTAACGGAGCGAAATACCATCAGATCCCTCGGTAGGGTTCATGACGAGATCAGAAATACCAGAATGGCGTCTGCACGCACAATTTGTCCAGGTTCGGGCCTCCGAAGAATAATATCCTACATCCTGCTTCTTTTTGTTATTCATGTTGAGGGGATACCTTATGCAGAGGATTACAATGGTGTACGGAATTTTTACCGAGGGTTCTATCTGAGATTGGGTGATCAATGAAGCCCTAGAGCTCCCTTTATATAGACAGGAGAGGTCTATGGTTTTAAGGGGGGTGAGTCTATTGTACCGCCGGCGCTTCTAACTCCTTAGGATTTCTCCCCTGTCTTCGGCCTAGTGGGCCCCACACACCAGGCAAGGCCGGTCCTCCTTACGTCAGGTACCCCGGGTACAAGACCCCATTAGTCGCAGCCCTCCGACGACGTTCTGCCGCTGAAGGGACGACGACGGCTGTGCGGCAGGACACGACGTCCACGCGTACGACGTGGTCGTCCGACATAGGGTTTAGCTTTTTTCTAGTTTTTCGGTCGAAATATGGATATTTTATGTAACTTAGCCGAACTTGAATGAATTTCGCCGTGTTTGCATGAAGTTTATCTGGTTATTTGAAAAGTTGTTTGAAATGTATGCAGGCAACGTTGGATGGCGATCTTCGGTATCAGCGGCCATGGACTAGCCCCCCTTGTTAGCGTTAGAAACACCCTTAGGAAGGAGCAGGTATCAGCGTCCACGGACAGATGCCGGAGCAAATTTGCGGGTCAGC
Source organism: Elymus sibiricus (assembly GCA_039707655.1). NCBI lineage: Eukaryota > Viridiplantae > Streptophyta > Magnoliopsida > Poales > Poaceae > Elymus > Elymus sibiricus. The sequence continues at coordinate 42,511,914 of CM077671.1, forward strand.
GTTAGAAACACCCTTAGGAAGGAGCAGGTACATGCATCAAGGTGCAGTACGTGTGTTTTTTTATTGCACCCATAAAATAATTTAGCATCATGATATATGGGCATCTATGAAAAATTGATATGGACATTCAATCATAATGTTATGTAAAAATTGTTGCAACAATATGAACGTAGTCGTTCTGCAGAAAGAGCAAAAAAATGAAGCATCTGAATAGCACATATACATTCACTAATCACAATACACAAATTTGGTTTTCTTATTTGCCTCAAAATTTTCCACCTCGACAAAATATCAACATGATCATTGAATTTTTCTTATTCGAAAACCACAATTTATATGGTAGGCATAGAGGACGGAAAATAGAGGCTCCATGCACAACCATGTGGCAAAAACCAAGTTGCAAAAGTTTCAGCAACCAGTGCATTTGGGAGAGCTTCATATGTTCTTCTTAGCCCTTGCTGCAATAAAACTGCCCCTAGCATCTCTAGTGTTTTGGTCGAAGGCATCATCCACATCCACTTTACACCAACAGGAGGAGGGCACAAGCTATACACATTGTTAGATGCATATTTGTAAACCACAGCCTTTGCTTCTATAAAAAGGTCATTGGCTGTATCCTGAGCCCATTTACAATCGGAACAAACCTTTTTTTTGAACATAATCAACTTTATTCCTCAAATGACAGCCATATTGTTTCAGGTGATATCCCTCCTACCATTTCAAATTTGAAGTCGCTCGGCGTGTTAAATCTGCCCAACAATCTCTTAAGGGGCGTCATACCCACTGGAAGTCAAATGCAGACATTTGCAGACCAATCAATTTATGGCAACAATCCGGGGCTTTGTGGCTTCCCATTGAGCAAGGCTTGTTCCGATGAGGTAACTGAAGACCACCAAGAACTTGGAGGAGATATATGGATGTGTTACTCTATAATCCTTGGCATCGTTTTCGGTTTTTGGTCCAGGTTTGGAGCTCTGTTTTTCCTCAGCCCATGGAGGTTTTCCTTCCTCCGATTTCTTGATAAGTTAGGCAGTAAGTGAGGTTCTCATATCCTCAAGTGTAATGCTTGTTGTTCTCTGCAATGTAAACTAAATAATTTCAAACTTTTCAGTATCTGTAGCAGCTTCAGAATTTGTGGAATTACTTCCTTCCTTTGGTGAGGGAACTTGTTTCTCAGCATCAGTTTCGGAAAAATAATAATCTCAGCATCCAATGCTGGGGCTGTAGACTCTCTGTGCTTCTTCACGATTAGCAAATCTGCAGATAAAAAGGAAAATTAGCATCTACTCCACAAGCACAGAGTTTAGAGCTTCATACTGTAAATACATGACGCAGCAGAACATAAAAAGGAAACATGAGCACCATTATATGAGTGGAATAAAACAGAGTTCGGAATACAGCATGATGAACAATAACAACATAGTGCTCGAACAACAGCAAGTGGCAGCGCATTGCCCAGTTCCCCTTCCAAATGTCAATTACATTTAAAAGGGTTATTCCTATAAAACTCAACTATTCAGAGCACCACGACTAATAACAGGATTCTGCGCCGGGGGGGGGGGGGGGGGGGGGACAGTCCATAAGGACTGGGACGGAGTGGGAACCGCGGTGTCCCGGCGACGAAGAACGGGAGCGCGATGTCGGCGACGCGCGCGAGAGGCGGGAGGCAAGGTTAGGGGATTTGGGGCGAGGCGGAGCTGCGCCTGGATGCGGAGGAGGGAAACCTGGTAGGTGAGGCGGCTACCGGCGCTAGGAGATACGGCAGCGTAACTCGGCGACCGGCGGGAGCAGCAGCAGGCAGCGGCGACGCGGGCCGCCGGAGGAGCGGCGGCACCGGGCGGTGCGGGAGCGAGTTGAGGACGAAAGAGACCAAGCTCTCTCCTCTCTGCCGCTGCCTGGGCCTCGCTGGACCTGGCCGTTAACGAACCGGCACATTTCGGGCTTAGGTGCAATTGTTTCCACCGATTTTGTAACGTTCTAGAACCTTTTCCTGTATTTACCTTTAGCGGTTTTACTTTTTTTCCTGTTTTTGTTTCCATTTATTTTTTTTATCCATTTTTAAAATCCGTTACATTTCCCAAATTATATTTTATTTGTTTTATAACAAAATACTATTTTTTAAAATTTATGAACATTTCTAAAATTTACAAAACCTTTGGATTCATGAACAATTTTTCGAATTTGCAAATATTTTTTGAATTCACGATTTTTTCATATTCGTGATTTTTTTAATTCATGAATGTTTTTCAAATTTGCAAACATGTTATGAATCCATGAACATTTTTTGTATTCTTCAAGATATTTTAAAATACATGAGCATTTTTTAACTTAATGAACATTTCTTGAATTCATGAACATTTTTTCGGATTTCTGAACATATTTTGAATTTACAAACTTTAATAAATTTGAAAACATTTTTTGGATTTTTGTATTTTAGAATTCATGAATATTACTAAAAAATTCATGAACAGGTTTTCTAATTCAACATTTTTAAGTTCATGAAATTATTTTGATTTTTGGAACATTTTTTAAATTCTAAAATTCTTTTAAATTCATTAATATTAAATTCAGAATATTTTTCAAAATATACATTAAAAAATGTATTAAAATAAAACGGAACAAAATAGAAAAACCGGAAGAAAAAAGAACGAGAGAGAACCGAAAATTTGCAAATGGTGCACGGGCACAAAAAAATCATTTTCTACAACGCACACAAAAAAAAACGATTCTTTTTTTTGGTAAACACACACGTGTGCATATTATGTATTTGCAAATCATGTGAACGATCATGTGAACAAAGAAACACATGATTACCCTGTTGCTCCACATAGCACAATGAAATACGAAATGTGTAATGTATGCACTATAAAAATGTATTGAAAAGTTGCAACCCTTTGAAATTCATATCATTATCACTTAGTGATGTACATCATATTGAGGTTTCCTGATAGTTTGGACCGGCTGTTGCATTCTATCTTTATCGGTAAATTTAATGATTTTTCATCCGTTTTACCACTTCTAAAGAAAGTTGTGCCATTCCCCTTCTTAAATTTTAGTGTGTTCTATCATGTGGGTCTCAGGTGTCACATAACAAGTGATGTGCCACATCGATGGTTTTCCAATGCAGTTGGTTTCCTCCTCGCGCCCACCCGCCAAGTCTCTGGTGCAATTCCATGTGTCAGTTAGCTAGGCGCATCATAGCCCGACTCGAGGCGTACCACTCCCGCACACCCCTCACACTCACGAGCTTATAGCCATTAGATCATCATGATCATATACTAACAAATCAACAACCAATATAATTTACAATATATTCCAATTGATGGGTACTCGTAGTTGTATTGAAAAGCATAACCCAGCCATCAATTAGGTAATTAAATCCTAAAAAAAATTGACTTAAATCCTAATCATTAGTTTGGGTAAGGATGATTAATAATGGACTGTACTACCTAAGGAGGAGTCCGTGAGGGGCGTCTGTTTCATGAAGTTTCACACTTGTAGCCGAATGTGGCGATTGACTAGCATCAACTTTCTTAGGGAAGCAAAGACCAACGCTTGCCTTATGATGATATGGGCTTCCAAATAAGTATCAATTACACTAAAAAGGGCTACAGAACTCAACTATTCAGAGCGCACCTCGACTAATAACAGGATTCTGCGGGAAAAGAACAGTCCACAAGGACTGCGACGGAGTGGGGACGGCAGGAACGCGGTGTCCCGGCGACGAAGAACGGGAGCGCGATGGCGGCGAGGCGCGCGAGAGGCGGGAGGCAGGGTTAGGGGATTTGTGGGGGTTGGGGGGGAGTTGTGCCTGGATGCGGAGAAGGGAAACCTGGTAGGTGAGGTGGCTACCGGCGCTAGGAGATACGGCAGCGTAACTCGGCGACCGGCGGGAGCAGCAGCAGGCAGCGACGACGCGGGCCGCTGGAGGAGCGGCGGCACCGGGCGGCGTGGGAGCAAGTTGAGGACGAAAAGAGCACGACCAAGCTCTCTCCTCTCTGCCTCTGCTGCTGGGGCCTCGCTGGACCTGGACGACCTGGCTTTTTTTTTTGAGACACGACCGACCAGGCTAGATCAGCCCGTTAATGGACCAGCCCATTTCTGGCTTAGGTGCAATTGTTTCCACCGATTTTGTAAAGTTCTAGAATCTTTTCCTGTATTTGCTTTTAACGGTTTTATTTTTTTTCCTACTTTTTTATTTCCATTCCTTTTTTTATATTATTCTCTCCATTTTAAAATCCGTGAACTTTTTTAAATTTGTAACATCTGTTAAATTAGAAAAAAGCACAATTATATTTTTTTAACTCACAAACATTTCTCAAATTCACAAACTTTTTGGATTCATTAACATTTTTCGAATTTGAAATTTCTTGAATTCACTTTTTTTCAATTTCTGAATGTTTTTTAATTCATAAGCATTTTTCAAATTTGCAAACATATTTTTAACCTACGAACATTTTTGTATTTGTCAAGATATTTTAAAATTCATGAGAATTTTTGAACTTCGTGAACATTTGTTTGATTCATGAACATTTGTTCGGATTTCTGAAAATATTTTGAATTTACAAACCTTTTCAATTCCAAAGCAGTTTTTGAAATTTTTTATTTTAGAATTTGTGAGAATTTTCAAAAAAAAATCAATAACATTTTTTAGTTCAATATGTAACATTTTTGTAGTTCATGAACATATTTGAATTTTGGAAGATTTTTAAAATTCTACAAATATTTCAAAATCTACATTAACAAATAATTAAAAAGTGTTTAAAAATAAAACCGACCAAAATAGAATAACCGAAAGAAAAAAGAACGTGAGAGAACCAAAAATTGCACATGGTGCACGGGCATAAAAAATTAATTTCTACAACGCAAAACAAAACTTTTTTGTAAACACACACACACACACACACATGTATATTATGATCCACAAATCATGTGAACGATCATGTAAACAAAGAAACACATTTATTCGCAAAAAAAATAAGAAACACATGATTACCCTGTTCCTCCACATAGCACAATGAAAATACGAAATGCGTAATGTATGCACTATAAAAATGTATTGACAAGTTGTAACCCTTCTTGAGGTTTCCCGAGAGTTTGGACCGGCTTTCGCATTCCATTTTTATCGGTAAATTCCAATTTTTATCCGATATTATGACAATTATTTTTACAGGAATTACACCATTTAAATAATTTTTCATCCATTTTACCACTTCTAAAGAAAGTTGTGCCACATTTTACCCTTCTTAATTTCTAGTGTGTTCTATCATGTGGTCTCAGTTTTCACATAACAAGTGATGTGCCACATCGATGGTTTTCCTATGCAGGTGATTTCCTCCTCGCGCCCACCCGCCAAGTTCAGCCTCCAGTGCAATTCCACGTGTCAGTTGGCTTGGCGCATCATAGCCCGACTCGAGGCGTACCACTCCCGCACAACCCCTCGCATATATGATCATGTACTAACAAATCAACAACCAATATAATTCATGGATTTATATTCGAACATATTCTAATTGATGGGCACTCGCGGTTGTATTGAAAACCATAACCCAGCCATCGATTAGGTAAATCCTAATCATTTTCAACTTAAATCCTAACCATTAGTTTGGGTAAGAATGATCAATAATGCACTATATTACCTAAAGAAGAGTACGTGAGGAGCGTCTGTTTCCTGAAAGTTCACACTTGTAGTCGAATGTGGCGATTCACTAGCATCAACTTTTGTAGGGAAGTTTGAATAATTTTTGGTTGGATTCTTAGTATAAGATGGTCATACAAAAACAAAGACCAACACTTGCCTTAATGAGATGATATGGGCTTGACCAACAGGCTAGATTGCTCAATCTTAAGGGACTGGTCGATGGCCATGTAAACGATGATAGTTCAACTGCAATGGCCATTTACAAAATTACATGTACCTACTACCTTGTGTTAGGGTTAGATTTTTGCTGGTGGCGATGTCGCCACTTGGCTTTCAAGGAAGCGGCAGCGGCCGTTTTCACTTGAATGGAAACCCGCCGGATCGAATGGGTGGAGTGCATGGAGAAACTGGTTGCGGAGGAAAATCCATCGATATACGCTAACAACTAGGATCTGGTTGACAAGGCATGCTAGAAACAATTAAAATGGGTAAAATGTCGTACAATTATCGTTAAATGGGTAAACCGGATGAATTTTCCTTAAATGGGGGTAATTCATGTAAAAATTCCCAAATAGGAGGTAAAAATAGAATTACTCATTATTATTGTATATAAGAGACCTCTCTAAATCATATGTTCTCTCTAAGAATTTTGAAAAATAGAATATTACAACTACGGAGAAAATGCAATACTATCTTTTAAGAAGTAAAATCAATTAAATAAATTTGTAGTTTTATCAAGCGAAGAACAACACACTTCCAAATCATTTGAAGTTATAAGTTTATCCTAAGTCAAAGTTCTTTGAGTTTGATCGAGTCTATAGAAAAAATATATCAATATATACAACAATAAATGTGTTGTGTTAGATTCATACTCCCTCCGTCCGGAAATACTTGTAAGAGAAATGGATGTATCTAGATGTATCTTAGTTCTAAATACATTTATTTTTATCCATTTTTGAGACAAGCAATTCAGGACGGAGGGAGTACTATATAAACTTGGTCAAACTTATTGTGTTTATACATAGGTTATGAGACATGTATAACTTCCTTGTGGGAATGCAATGGTTTTCTTAGTATATATTTTTTTGGTAAAAAATTATATGTTACATAGCTCTCTCCAATGAGTGAAATATGGCAAATCTGGCCTTTAGCCCATATTAGGAAGTTCAGCCACAAATGTCTCCTCCCACCAAATTTAATCAGACTGACTAGTTTCCTCAACAGCTTACACTTTGGCATTCAGGTAAGACATATAAACGCCACTGTCAATGACGTTTAGCCCCTAGTCCACGGGTCCAGTCTTCGGCCCGATTGACCGACTCATGCAAATTGCAGATCCGATTACTTATAACTCCTTCGTACATAATTTGTTGGGTTTATAAGGTGCAAAATCTTTTGTGCGGTTTTAAATAAATATTCTTATTAAGTCGGACCTAATGGACATTTTTGTTTGTTTGAATGACAATTATGACCTAAACCAAATTCTTCAAAATAGCATGTGTTTTTTTGTTCAAATTTAGTGTGTCGAATATGCATATAAGGCTAAAATTATTAGATTTAAATTATACATAGGGTTAGATATTGGAGTCAAACATATGTAACCCAGACCTACCATGTAAACACATTGTGGAGTAGTCAAAAGACTAGACACTAGATCACCAAAGAGATGTTTCGGATGTCCGGGTGTCTGGCCCAGCCTTGGCACGATGGTCGAGATGTGTCTGATGACCTCGACGATCCCGTCGTCAATCTGTGCTATGTCGATTTAATATTGGGGGGGGGGGGGGGGGGGGGGGGGAGGAGCGTCCACTTATGCCCTAGTGGAGTAGCCGATGTTCGGCGTGTCTCTTTCGTAATGATTTTCCCGTGATAAAACTAAACAACAACAACCATTAAACATGTGTCCGTTTTCAATTCGTATAATATTGAAATGCTAGGACAACTAAAGGGGCCGAGACACTTTTTATATTTGCTAAAAAAAAGATAAGACCCTTGAACAAATGAAAAGAATAAAGAAATCATAACAAACGTGCTCTGGACATTCCCACGCGTATATTTCAGTTCATTTCGGTTCCAGAAGGAAAGGTAATACCAGTAAAATTCTGCACGATGGAAGCATCTTATCTTATCTTTGATTACCATTTTCCAGCGGTTTGACCAGCGTTGTGGACGTGCGTGCAGCGTGTGGTTCTCTCTTCTAGTTCTGGCTATGCTTAATTCCCGATATAAAGTAGATCATCAGCTTGCCTAGTGTTGTTCACGTCATGCGCTCACTTTTCTCTTATTTCTTCTCTCTATCTCTTATATTTTCTCTGAGAAATCTCTGCTAGATCATATATATTACTTCCTCCATTCATAAATATAAGTCTTTTTAGAGATTTCACTATGAAACTACATACAAATGTTTATAGACATACTTTACACTGTAGATTTATTCATTTTGTTTCGTACGTAGTGCGGATTGCTATATCTAAAGGCTTATATTTACCAATGGAGGGGGTACCTACTAGTGCATGCACTGCATCTTCCTCCCTCCATCTCACTTCGTCTCGATCAACAACCATTTTATTGAAATTTGCATCCATCAAATTGCTAAGTGACTCTTGATGTTTATATATGTTGCTATCATAGAGTGTATAAATCCCTTCTGTTTCTCAAAAATAAAAAAAATACATCCCTTCTATATCTCAAAAATAAAAAATACATCCCTTGTTTACTTGTGTTCGGGCCTCCTATAAAAACATTTTCCAGCATTTAAATTGGTGAAGACCTACAAGGTCAACTACGTGTTCGATGACAACAACGCCATCTATTAAAAGGTGGTGTGTTAGGATCCAACGAGAAAATAGCTCTTCCTTTTCCAGAGAGTATAGATGTTGCGTGCATACATAACAACATATATGTCATGAGGCATGTATATATAACTTGTGGGAATGCTATTCTTTTCTTAGTAGGGTTTCCCTTTCGGTAGAAAATTCTATATATGCTACATAGTTCGCCCCCATGACGAATAAAGTTTCCTACTTGATCAACAAGGTGATCAATGTTGAAAGTCCTTATCAATCGCTCCTCTTTACGTTTTCCCAACAAGTTTCTCCAATTCCATAAGAAAGTTTTTTTTTCCAACATGGGGCATTGTTATATATCTTGTCCATCAGCAATTTTTTCCTTTTCTCAATGTGGAAAAGCTTGAAGAACAACGAAAACTCTTTCGTAGCGTGCGTGATATGTAGCAGTAAGGAGTCCATTGTTTTTATTGCTTTGAGGTTCGAATGCTATGTTTCCAACTTATTGCATTCCTCTACATTAGTTTCACAATAAAACTATTTCTCTAGAATATAGGGGTTCTTGCCTTTTCTACACTCTTTATACTTTTGATGGTTTCATATGAACTGAAATGAGTGAACAAATATAGTAAAACGTGTCTATATACATTCCGTTTTAAAAATGTTAGAACATCTTGAATAGAGGAGTACTAATTAGCAAGAATGATAGTACAATGCACGCCACTTCCGTCATTATTGACCTGCCATGGCACGAATTTACGTAGGCACATAGGATAATAAACTGGCTGCCAAAAGGATATTTTTCTTTGTGTACGTGACGCATGCGCACCCATAGGAAGCTAGCTAGAGACAGATGCATGCCGCAACTACGTAGCCTCGGAAGAAAAAGGAAGCTGTGGAGCGCGCAGGGTGTACCGTCGCGCGTGTGTACGCTAGCGGTGGTGCGGGTTGACATTTTGCCCACGCACCGCCATCCCTACTGTAGTTGACATCACTACAGGACTGAATTGAGTGGGGTGCACCGCACACGCCACACACTTGCTAGCCCGAGGATTTTCAGGATGTCAAACACTGTGGAAGACGGTTGTCGTGTCGCTTTCTGTAGGTTTTTCTTTTCTTTGTGGGACCTATATATTCGGCCCTAGAAGATAGAACTACAGCGAACGGAGAGAAAAGCAGTTTTTTTTTAACACAGTGCAGATGCAAACGCCCATACATACGCGTATACACTCATCCCTATGAACGCATACACACATCTTATCCCTATATCGCGAAAATATCTTTCTTGTGGCGAAAGTAGGCCCCAACTGACTTAAGGGGGAGGCACAAGCCATCAGGGCGCGGCCACCCTGGCCGCGCCGTGTTGGCCGCGCCCTGATGGCTTGTGCCTTCCTCGGGCACCGTGTTGCGTTGATTCCGACTCTCAGAAAATCGCATATATTCCAAAATAAATCTTCGTAAATTTTTATTGCGTTTGGACTTCGTTTGATATGGATTTTCTACGAAACAAAAAATACACAAAAACATAAACTGACACTGGGCACTGGATAAGTAATTAGTCCCAAAAATAATATAAAATATTGGCAAAAGTACATGAAAGTTGTAGAATATTGACATGAAACAATCAAAAAGTATAGATACGACGGAGACGTATCACATACGAGAGGGAGTATAGTATTAGATGCTAAATGTATCGCATGCCACACTACTCGAGTATTCAAACATTAAAAAATATAAGTGAATTGTTTCATGTTTCAAACAAAGGCAACATTGAGTGTTACCTTCCAATTTTGCTTGGCCAAGTTTTCATTATTTGAAAGGACACATTAACATAAATATCAAAGAAGAAACTTTATTTAGCAAGTCTCATAATCTTTCCGCGAGGAACCTCATTTGGCATAAATACCAAAGAGTTTGGAAAAATAACACAATCTTTCATCTAATAACTTATTTTCGAGATCACATAGGTAAAATGTTTTTTTAATTTAATATCTTTTGTCCCATGTCAAATTCAAGATATTTCGTGTACATGACAATGGAAGAACTTTGTCCCCCCTCCCCCCTATGCATCATATTGCTCACAATCAAGTGAGGTTCTGGGCAGAAAGGCAATGGAAGGTTAATTCTAAGAGATCTTGTATTATTACATTATCGAATTCACATGTGTCAAGCAAAACATGTGTACATGACAAGTGCAAAACCAAACGTTGGCAAGACAATTGCATGCACGGCAACCAAACAATGATATAGGCACACTTGTAGGCCAATCTAATCTCGTCGTGTCAGCTTCCATCAGTGTCATATCAAGTGATCATTGAAGTAAAGCCCACGGCCTCATTCAGTTGATACACTGAAAGCACAACTTCTCCCTAGGTGATTTTGGTAATTAATTACAATATATAGCTCGTTGAACTAATAGGCTTATCAAGTACATTTCAGGAAATGTTCAATGAATGAATTGGCTAGTGTAAGGGCATTCTCTTACCTTTGTGTTTTGGTGTTGATGACACCTCACTTTGTTATCTAACCGTGTGTCAAGTTGTGCAGGTACTATGTGTGAGACACAAGACGGTTAGGCATTCCCTTTGGACGGAAAAGAACGAAGACGGTGTTCTCTATGCGTTTATTTTCTTTGGTCGTAGAGATCCCGTACTATTAAGAGGGAATCCTCATTGGAAGGTCTTGCGGTGAATCAATTCACACACACATCCTTAGCACCCACCTCATACCCTTCCGTTAAAGAGAGAGAGGCCCTTCTTTCCTACCATGTAGGCTGGTTGTACCGCTGGCCCTAGCGGTTGTACCGCTCGCTCGAGTCATCCTGTCGAACCACCACTCCAGGGGTGATACCCTGGGGGTGCTTCCACTGAGTGGTCCCAGCGGTTGTACCGCTGCCTCCAGGCGGTTGTACCGCCCACAGTTGGGTGACCCTGGGCGGCAGCCCTGGGCGGTTATACCAGCCCAGCACCGGGCTTCAACCGGACGAGGTTCTGTTGAGCTGCGGTTGTTGGGCGGACGTGGGACGGTTATACCTCTATATTCCAATAGCCCGGTACTATCGGTGTCCCGGGCAGTTGTACCGCTCGGGACTTTGTCTTGTCCAGCACTCGAGTCGAGCGGTTGCACCGGGGAGGAACCACCGCCTCAGGTTCTGTTTTGATGCGGTGGTTGGCCGGTTGTCGGTTTGTTGTACCGGTCCTACCGGTTCTACCGCCCGCATCACCGGTTGTACCGCTGCCATGTAAAGTGGTTGTAACGGTTGGAAAGTGGGGGCCCTATATAAAGAGGTGGTTCTTCCACTTCAATCTCATCTCTTACCTCTCTCTCTCCACCATTGATGCCATTCAAGCTTTGTTGCCCGATCTCTCTCTCTAGCCACTCAAACTTGTTGATTTGCTAGGGATTGAAGGAGGAGACCTAGATCTACACTTCCACCAAAGGAAAATTGATTCCCCCTTACTTTCTTGTGTGGATTTTGTTACTCTTGGGTGTTTGAGCACCCTAGACCGAAAAGGTCACCCCGAAGCCATATTCCATTGTGGTGAAGCTTCGTGGTTTCGTTGGGAGCCTCCAATTAAGTTGTGGAGAGGGCCCCAACCTTGTTTGTAAAGGTCCGGTTGCCGCCTTCAAGTGCACCACTAGTGGAATCACGGCATCTCGCATTGTGTGAGGGCGTGAGGAGAATACGGTGGCCCTAGTGGCTTCTTGGGGAGCATTGTGCCTCCACACCGCTCCAACGGAGACGTACTTCCCCTCAAAAGGAAGGAACTTCGGTAACACATCCTCGTCTCCAACGGTTCCACTTGTGGTTACTTCTTACCTTTACTTTGTGCAAGCTTATATCTTGTTGTTATCATAGCTAGCATCATATAGGTTGTTCACCTAGTTGCATATCTAGACAACCTATTTGTTGCTAAACCTAATTTGTTAAGAAAAGCTTAAAAATTGGTAGTTGCCTATTCACCCCCCTCTAGTCAACCATATCGATCCTTTCAATTGGTATCAGAGCCTCGTCTCTTTATTAAGGGTTTCACCACCCGAAGAGTATGGTTGACGATGGGGACCGAGCGGTTGAACTCCCCGAGGCCATGGGTGTGAACACAGTCTCTCGTGAGGATTTGAATGAGGCCATGTCCTCACTTAAATCTTCCATGACGACCGAGGTCAAATCCATGTTTAAAGAATTCCTTGAGGGTCTCAAACTTTCTACCGATCCGTTGCTAGTGGTTAACCCCACTAACTCGTCATCGGATGTCCACTCCGAAAAGGAAGGGGCTAGCACTGATAAGAACAAGCTACCTCAAGGAACTAGTGGGACGGGCACTTTTGCCTCAGTGCCCCCTCCCGTGGTCTATGGAGGACCAGTGCACCCACCACATATAGTCAATCTCGGTCCTCCACCTAAGCTTGTTAAGAATGATTTTGCTAATTGAGTTTTTCGTATCAAGTCTCATTTGAATCACAGCTCAATACAACTCTGGAGAATCATTGAGCAAGGGTACTACCCTCATGATCCAAGCAACCTCACTCCAAGAGAAGAGGCCGACAATCAACTCAATCACTCCGCCTTGTTCATCCTTCAAGCAGTTGTTCCCGTTGAAGATCTTGCTCACTTGCGTCCTTTCACTCGGGCTAAGGATTGTTGGGAACACATTGTCTCCATGTACAAGGGTAGCTCGAGCATTCAACGGTCCAACTTTGAGGTGGTCCTTGATGAGTGCGATGAATTTGTGATGCTTGATGATGAAGAACCTCGTGAGGTCTACCGGAGAGTGACAACTCTTGCTGTTGCTCTACAAGATCATGGTAGCAAGGATGTGGATGACCATTGGATCAAGCGGAAGTTTCTCAAGGCCATCATGCCATTCAACAAGGCCATGTCCTCCGTCATTCGTCAAAGGCCGGACTTTCACTCTTTGTCCTCAAGCGATGTGTTGGATGAATTTATTGCCATGAACATCTTAAACAAGACCGCAGACACCGCTCTAGCTCGTGTCCAACGGTCAAAGAATCCATCTCCCAACCTTGCTTTGAGGGCCAAAGGTATTGTGGAAGAAGAGGAAGAAGAAGAAGAGGAGCGTTGCCCCGAAGACACCAAATATGCTAAACCATGAGCACATGGCTCTTGCGTCTAGACAATTTTGGGGCAACAAGAGAAACTCAAAACCCAACTTCTCCAAGAACAACTCAAGCGAGTCAAAGGGCAAGCAACGTGTGAGGACTTGCTATAACTGTGGCAATGTGAGTCACTTTGTGGTGGATTGTCTGTATGAGAAGAGGGAAGACAATGGTGGCAAGCTTATCCGTAAAGACAAAGCCAAGTCATTCCCCAACAAAGTGCCTCAAATGGTGTTGGTGGCTCAAGAAGAGTATCCCTCCGATGATGATGTCGATAACGAACATTCAAGTGGTGAAGGGATGGCAATGGCTACAGTGGCAATTGCATCTTCAACCCCAACTAAGGTGTCTCTCTTCGACGCCCCCAACAAGAACCACATTGCTAGATGCCTTATGGCCAAAGGTATCACCAAGGTAACCTCCAACGTCAAAACCTCTAACATTACAATGTCTATTTCTACCACTCCTTATTTGTTGGATTGTGTGGATGAACATGAGGTGGCGAGGATGAAAATGAGTTTGACAAATTTTTATGTGAACTCAAAGGTGATTTCAAGAAGCACTTTGTTGCTCTCTTGGAACAACTTGGTGAGGCCAATGATGTCATTGAGTCTCAAGAGGAATCTCTCGAGGAGTTGAGGGGGCATAGTCTTGAATATGCCGATGAGATAGTGGATCTTTCCATTGCTCTTAAGGAAGAGCGAGGTCTTCGTTTGACTCTTGAGGAGTCACAAAATGTTGACCTAGTTAAATTACGTAAAGATCATGATCATGCTATTGTCCTTAATCGTGTGCTTAAATCTGAGAAGGATACTCTTGGGGTTGACCATGGTAGACTCAAGGAAGAGTTTGACACTCTTGACATTGCTCACAAGGCATTGAAGAGTGCTCTTGCCTCTCTCAAGGAGTCTCATGATCAACTCCAAGTAAAACTTACTAAGGAAATAGCTACATGTCCTCCCTTTGTGTTAACTGATAATGCCAATGCTACTAACCCTTGTTGTGAGCATGCACACCTTGTGGAGGAGAATGCTAAGTTGAAAGAGCAACTTGATAAAGGCCTTGTGACATGTATCCAAGGTGAGAAGAATCTCAATGACCTTTTGAGCAATCAAAAGGAAGTTGTAGCAAAGGAAGGAGTTGGGTTTGCACCCAGAACCAAGAAGAAGAAGAAGAAGAAGGCAAAGACCAAGCAAGTTCCCCCGCTCAAGGAAACCTTTGTCAAAGCGGGGAATGTCCCTCATGAGAATAAGAAGGGCAAGGTTGTGGATGGTAATGCCAAGAAGGGCAAGACCACCCACTCCAACAAGGCCGGCGACTTTAACCCCTCTTATGTTTTATGCCGTGCTAGTGATGGACATGTTTATGCTAAATATGTTTGTCCCTCTTATGAATACATTGAATGGTCTATTTGGGTTCCTAAGACCCTTGTTACTAACATGAAAGGACCCATTAAATAATGAGTACCTAAATTCAAGCATGGATCTATTGTAGGAGTTTGCTTCCAGAGGAGTGTCATGGTTGCTTCATAGTGGAGCAACAAATCATATGACCAGAAGCAAGGACTTGGTGGTGGACGTTCATACTAATCCATCTTTGGCCACTCAAGTCTCCTTCGGTGATGATACAAGCTCAAAGGTATTGGGTCTTGGCAAGGTGGTAATCTCTCCAGACTTGTCCATTGAGAATGTCATGCTTGTTGAGACTCTTGCATATAATTTACTTTCCGTTCGTCAACTTGCACTCATGGGTTTTTGTACCTTCTTTGGTGTTGACACAGTGGCCCTTTTGTGGAGCAAGACTCTTAAAGTAGCCTTTGTTGGGCATGTCGAAAATGATCTCTATGTGGTTAACTTCTCAGAGCGACCCACTAAGACCGCGACTTGCCTAATGGCTAAAGTTGATGTGGGTTGGCTTTGGCATCGCCGGCTAGCCCATGTCAATATGAGATCTTTTCAAAGTCTCCTCAAAGGGGATCACGTCCTTAGACTAACAAATGTGAGTTTTGCCAAAGATCATGCTTGTAGTGCTTGTATCGAAGGAAAGCTGCATGAGAAGGCTCACCGACCCACGACTATCATCTACTCAAAGAGGCCCTTGGAGCTCCTTCACATGGATCTCTTTGGTCCCCCATCTTTTGATAGTCTTGGAGGAAGAAAGTATTGTTTGGTGATTGTGGATGACTACTCAAGATACATTTGGGTATACTTCTTCGAGAGGAAAAGTGAGACTCAACAAACTATCATTGACTTTGCCAATGAAGCTCAACGTCAACTTGAGGCAAAGATATTAATGATAAGAAGTGACAACGGCACCGAGTTCAAGAACTACACCTTGAATGAGTTCCTTAGTGATGAGGGGATCAAGCACCAATACTCTGCACCATATACCCCTCAACAAAATGGTCTTGCGGAAAAGAAGAACCGAACGTTGATGGATGCGGCAAGGACCATGATGGCGGAATTCAAATCTCCGTACAACTTTTGGGCTAAAGCCATCAACACCGCATGTCATGCATCCAATCGGCTCTATCTCCGTAAAGGCTTGAACAAGACTCCCTATGAAATTCTTACCGGTAACAAGCCCAACCTCAAGTACTTCCGGGTGTTTGGGTGTAAGTGTTTCATTCTCAAAAAGGGTGTTCGTTTGTCTAAATTTGAACCTAGAGCTCAAGAGGGCATATTTGTTGGTTATGCTACAAACTCTCACGCTTACCGTGTCCTAAATAAGTCCACCAGACTCATTAAGGAGACGTGTAACGTGGAGTTTGATGAAAATAATGGCTCCCAAATGGAGCAAAGTGGTCTTTGTGATGTAGGTGATGAAATTCCTCCCCAAGCCATAAGAAGAATGGGTGTGGGACACTTCCTACCCGTTGAGGAACCCCTTGTGGCCGAAGGAGAAGGACAATGTTCCACTCATGTGGAACCGTCACCAACTCAAGACCCACACGCTTCCGAAGAACAAAGTGAAGGCCCTCAACCACGTGAACGCGATCAAGGGCAAGATCAACCTCTTGATATCGGTGATTCTCCAAGTGATGCCCAAGGTCAAGTTCACACCCCCGAGCAAGCTCAAGGTCAAGATCAAGAGCAAGCTCATGAAGGCGCTCAGGATTATCAAGAAGATGCTCCTCAGGAAGTTGTCCCTCAACTTTCCATGGAGGAGATCTTAGAAAGACGAGATGCCAAGAATGCTGCCAAGCTTGAACATAAACAAAATTTGTTGGAAAACGTCTACGGCAGCTTGAAAAGAGGGGTAACCACTCGTAGACAATTAACAAATTTTTGTGAACATCATGCGTTTGTTTCTTGCATTGAACCCCTCAAGGTACAAGATGCGCTCGAAGACATGGAATGGGTTGAAGCCATGCACAATGAACTCAACAACTTCGAGCGTAACAAAGTATGGCGGTTGGTGCCAAGACCAAAGGAGAACCACAATGTCATTGGAACCAAATGGATCTTCAAGAACAAGCAAGATGCGAACGGTGTCGTCATTCGCAACAAGGCAAGATTGGTGGCACAAGGCTACTCCCAAGTCGAGGGTATCGACTACGGTGAAACCTTTGCTCCTGTCGCTCCCCTTGAATCTATTCGCATGTTGCTTGCATATGCTTCTCATCACGATTTTAAATTATATCAAATGGATGTGAAGAGTGCATTTCTTAATGGTCCACTCAAGGAGTTGGTATATGTCAAGCAACCCCCGGGGTTCGAGGATCCCAAGTTCCCCAATCATGTATACGTTCTCGATAAGGCTCTCTATGGCCTTAAACAAGCCCCACGTGCGTGGTATGAGCACCTTACCGAGATGTTGCAAGACCGTGGGTTTGAAATTGGAAAATTCGATCCCACTCTTTTCACAAAGAGGGTTAAAGGGAACTTGTTCATATGCCAACTATATGTTGATGATATTATATTTGGTTCCCCGAACAAAGCTTTTAATGAAGAATTTGCCGCACTTATGACCAAAGAGTTTCAGATGTTCATGATGGGAGAGTTGAAGTTCTTCCTTGGATTCGAAGTCAAGCAACGAAGTCAAGGAACCTTCATCAACCAAGCTAAATATACTCAAGACATGCTCAAATGATTCAAGATGGATGAGCTCAACCCGCCCAAGGACAACACTCCTATGCCTCTCAAATGCTATCTTGACAGTGATCCCAATGGTAAAGCCGTGGATCAAAAGGTATATCGCTCCATGATTGGATCTCTGCTTTATCTTTGTGCATCTAGGCCGGATATCATGTTGAGTGTGGGTATTTGTGCAAGATTTCAAGCTGCGCCTAAGGAAAGTCACTTTGTGGCTGTCAAACGAATCTTTCGATATTTGGCTCATACCCCAAACTTTGGCTTATGGTACCCCAAAGTTGCTTCATTTGATCTCATAGGATATACTGACTCGGATTGGGCCAGAGACCGTGTGGAAAGGAAGTCCACTTCCGGAGGGTGCCAATTTCTTGGTCGCTCTTTGGTAAGTTGGTCTTCAAAGAAACAAAATTGTGTTTCTCTCTCGTCCACCGAGGCCGAGTATGTAGCCGCCGGAAGCTGCTGTGCACAGATTCTTTGGATGAGGCAAACTTTAAAGGATTATGGTGTCAACTGTGACAAAGTGCCTCTTTACCGTGACAATGAAAGCACGATCAAGATCTCCAACAACCCGGTTCAACATTGCAAGACGAAGCATATTGAGATTCGTCATCACTTCATCCCGGATCACATCAAGCGTGGATATATTGATCTTATTCATCTCTATACTAAGGAACAACTTGCAGATATTTTCACGAAGCCATTGGATGAAGCAAGATTTCGCGAGTTAAGGCATGAGCTAAATATCATCGATTCAAGCAATGTGGCTTGAATTAGTGCACACCCCTCCACACTCTTCATTATGTCTTGTTTAGGTGTAGGCATGGACGTAGGGGGAGTCTAGTTCTCTCAATGAACTATCCCTCTGTTGACACCCGATTTTGGCACGGTGCAAAATACAGTAAAGGTGGGCTCAAGCGGAGAAGTCTTCTATACGAGAAAATTCACATTGCCGGCATGAAAGGCTTGCCGGTGAAATCTTACCGCTCGAGCTGAAGGCTAGCCAGTTTGGCTTGTCGATTTTGAGTGCTTGCCAATTTCAGTGGAAGCCCAAACAGGAGTTGAAGATGACCCGGCAAGGAGACGATCCGGCAGGAGATCCGGCAAGGAAACGGCCCGGCAAGGAGACAGCCCGGCAAGGAGGTGATCCGGCAAGGAGACAGCCCGGCAAGGAGGCAGCCCGGCAAGGAGACGATTCGGCAGGAGATCCGGCAAGGAAACGGCCCGGCAAGGAGACAGCCCGGCAAGGAGGTGATCCGGCAAGGAAACAGCCCGGCAAGGAGGCAGCCCGGCAAGGAGGCGATCCGGCAAGAAGATGACCCGTCAAGGCGACCCGGCAAGATATCCTGATGGTACTCCCGGGAAGGCGACGGCCCGTCGAAGACCGAAGATCAAGATGGACGCGAGGAGACGTAAGCTAGCCCATCAAGACAGCCTCTGGAGCGGTACTACCGCCCTCCAGAGCGGTACTACCGCTAGAGCGGTACTACCGTATTTTACTACCGCGATTACTACCGCTTACGAAAATTCTTTTGGTATCCCGAGACCCTTACTCGGTAGTAGCGCGGTACTCAGCTATACTCAGAGCGGTACTACCGCTTGTAGCGGTACTACCGCTTGACCAGAGCGGTACTACCGCTTACCGTCGCGCAGATTCGGGCAGGTTTTTGAGGAGTCCGAATTTGGCTAGTATTGTTGATACTTTGTAAGGAAAGAGGAATCCATGACTTGTACAGGAAGTCCAACCCCCTCTTAAATAGAAGAGGTGATGGCCGATTGAAACAACACACAATCGAACAAACACATCTACATCTTTTACCCTAGTTTTATCTCTCCCTCGTTATTGCTTCCTCGTTCTTCGTCGTTCTTCATTTTGGAGAGCTGCGAATCCCGAGGCTCTAGGGGCGAGCGAATCGACCTAGAGCAGCCCATAGCCGCCGCACTCCCTGACGGGGTCCCTCCCGGGCGTGTGGGGTTTCGGGTTCTTAAAAGCGCCCGCCGGATTGTCTTGCGTATCGCGCTTCCGGCAGGCCTCCCTCGACGTGAGCTACGGTGCATCACCCCCGGCGTCGAGGGTACGCGTGACGCGTTCGTGTGTCAACACACTTTTTGGCGACTCCGCTGGGGACATTTGATCCATCATCATCATCCATCATGTCCAATCTTCCCAATCCCTCGGAAGTTGACGCCGATAACATCATCAAGCCCAATCTAGAGGAGTTATCGGCCGAGCATCGCCAAGCTTATGAGGAGTACAAGAAGGCGCATGAAGAGAAGGAGTTGCAGGAGTTCCTTGGAAACTTCAAGAAGGACCGCCAAGGCAATATCACTCCGGTTGGAGAAATCAAGTTCCCTCCTTTTCAAGCCGATCAGGTTAAACCTTCTGTAAGTACTACCTTTTCTCCTAAGCAATTGGCTGAAATTGAGAGCCGTATTTCTGATAGCAATAATCTGATCTATCAAGCTTTCTTAGAAAATAATAATGCTCAGAAGAATATGCCTAATATGCCTGCTAGTATGGGAAACCCTAATTCAGCTTTGCCTATCTCATCGGCGCCCCCCATGCCGATGAATTATTTTCCCACCCATACCAATCAAATTGTGGCTGCACCGCTTAATCCTTTCATGAATATGCAGAGTTCGGTGGCAACGCCGAACCAAACCTTACCGATAGGTGGAAACATTGCTAGATCATCGCCGAACTATGGTTCGGCCAACATGTCACAATTTACACCCATAGTTGCTAACCCCAATCCTCCTATGCCATTGCCACAAGCTCCATCGTCTACTATGGACGATGCTTTAGCTAATTTTAGAGAGGAGATGGCTAAAATGCTTCGAGAGAATTTTGGCGTTGAATTACCTAGGAATCGGATTTATCAAAAGCCGTATCCTGAGTACTTTGATGCAATTCCGTGCCCCCAAGGATATAAAATTCCAGATTTTGTTAAGTTCAATGGAGAGGGCATGAAAACCACATGGGAGCATGTTAGCCAATACCTAGCACAATTGGGTGAAGCAGGTTCGATAAATGAATTGAAAGTGCGTTTATTTCCTTTGTCATTAACTGGTACTGCATTTTCATGGTTTTCTTCTTTGCCGCATGGATCTATTCGTGTTTGGTCACAACTAGAGCAAAAATTTCATGATCATTTTTATAGCGGCGACAATGAACTTAAGTTGTCACATCTTACATCGGTTAAGCAGAAGCATGATGAATTGGTCTCCGATTACGTCAAGAGATTTAGAGAGACAAAAAACCGGTGCTATAGTTTAGTGATAACTGAGAGAGACTTGGCTGATCTTGTGCTCAATGGTTTGAGAACTCATATTAGAGAAAAGCTAGAAGGCTATGAATTTATAAATATCAACCAAGTGTTACAGAGAGCTTTGGCTCATGAAAGCCGAAGCAAGGACCTCAAAGAAGTGCATAGATATAAAACTGATCGTCCAAAGATGAATATGGTTGAATATGATAGTGATCATTCGGACGATGAGGGTGATATTTATGCTGCTGAATTTGTTTGGCCCTCGAAGGCCAAACCTTTTACTTGTCATGATCTAAAGCCGATTCATAAGAATCGTGATGATGAGATGAAGTTTACTTTTAACATTGCTAAATGTGATAGAATATTTGATGCTTTGCTACAAGCTAAGATTATTAGAATATCTGATACTTTACCGCCGTTTGAAGAGCTGAAACGGCGTGCTTATTGCAGGTATCATAATTCTTTTTCTCATGCTACTAATGATTGCAATGTTTTCCGACGACAGATACAATCGGCCATTAATGACGGACGATTGAACTTTTCTGAAATGCAAGTGGATAAACAGCCCTTCCCAATGAATACTCTGGATTTGGAGGGGAAAAAGTTACTCATTCGGCCGGAGATGGCCGAATCCGCTAATAAAACTAATGTTGTCATTGGTGAGCCCAGGAAAAACAGAGATGGCGACAAGATCTTGGGAAGGCAGGTGGTGCTTGACAAGCAACCCGATGGTGGAGAGATAATCAAGATCACCGTCAAGAATCCTACACTTGGGGGGCAACCACAGGAGCAACAAGACACTCGTGTTAAGTTTGTCAAGCCCAAGAGTCCGGAAGTTGCCAAGTGGAAGCTGAATGAAGCCAAAGTGCAGCGCAAGAGAGCCAAGCCAACTTTTGACATATTGCTGTCCAAGTATGCTAATCAAGCGGCCGGTTCTAGCTCTAATCAGCCATCAAATTTGAAGCGCCCAAGATCACCTCCGAGGCGAGAGTTGCAGCATCACACAAGGCCATATGGGTCATGGGCGCCAGGACCGTGGATGGCGCCACCTCCCTATGCACCATACTACATGGGAGGATTCAATGGAGGATGGGGGCAGCCCCCAATGGCCCCTTATGCTTTTCATCCAGGATGGGCAGAGCCAAGGAGGCCTACGCGTGAAAGGCTTTCTTATCCCACACGAGGCCGTTTGAACAATGGTGTCAATCGGCCAATGCAGAATAATCAAGAAGGGATCAACAAGCAAATATGGCGTGCCAAATCACCAAGCACAGCGGTCGAGTCTGGAAAGGGCAAAGGAAAAGTTGATGCCGACTCACTCATCTTGGGCACTGAGACATTCACCATACAATAGCCGACTGTGCGGAACAACCCTACTGAGCCGATACTTGCTATCGCGCCAAAGCACTCGGCTAATGATCATGAAGCTAGCACAAGCAAGGCCAAGTTCAAAGATCCAAAGTATATGCAACATAAGTGGTGTCCTCCGGGGCTGACAAAAACACAAAAGAGAAAACTACAGAGGATGAGAAGTCATGAGATGGCTGTACAGGAGGCCGAAAAGCAAAGGGATAACTGGTTCAATGACATTCGGCCCATGGTACCTACAAAACAAGTATGGGTGCCTAAGCAAATACAAAGTGCGGTAGTCTCTATATCTGTCACATCAGTGCCTGTACCACCAAAGGAGGACGATGCCACTGTTATTACATCGTCCGCGGCGCCTATTGATTCCGCTTCGCTCAAACAAATTTCAGAACCAATAGATACGCCCGAGGAGAAGGAAGATATGGTGGATTGTGAGCCTACACCGGTGCATGAAGGTATGGATATCAACATGGTGTTTTACTTACCCGCTGAGTTTCGTGCTATAGATGAAGAAGGGGAGGTGGCTCAGCTGGATTTTGGCCCTAAGAATGCAATATTTGAGAAGCCAAAAGAACCAGTGACACACTTGAAACCGTTGTACCTCAGGGGCCATATCAATGGATCACCAATTACTCGAATGCTTGTTGATGGTGGTGTTGTGGTGAATCTCATGCCCTATTCAGTCTTCAAGAAATTGGGTTTGCCCGGCGAAGGATTGATGAAGACCAATATGGTGCTCAATGGATTTGAAGGCAAAGAGAAAACCGAAGCCAAAGGTGTGATGTACGTGGAGCTTACGGTTGGAAGCAAAACTTTGGCTACTGCATTCTTTGTCGCCGAGGTGCAAGGTAACTACAACGTCATTCTAGGCCGTGATTGGGTTCATGCAAACCAATGTGTGCCATCCACTATGCACCAGTTTTTAATTCAATGGGTTGATGATGAAGTGGAGATCGTTCATGCGGATAATTCGGCTTGCGTTGCTTTAGCCGATACACCGGTGGATTGGCAACACCCCAATGCTGCTTGCTTGACGGGACAGGACTTATCAGAGTTTGACTTTCTCAGCGCCACCAAGAGTGGTTTTGTACCCGTTTCTTTAAAGCCGGTTGGTGGAAATCGGCTTCAAGGTATGACGTATTTAGATGGATCCTAACTCTGAGTGGTTACAAAAGCAGCTTGCAGAATATCGGTCCAATGGGAACGATATATACGAGTCTATAGAGGAGTTAGGTGATATGGATAAACTTGGACAAGGTTTTACATCGGCCGATCCATTAGAAGAAGTAGATATTGGAAATGGCTCAATTCCTAGGCCGACATATGTAAACAAAAATTTGAAAGCCGATTGTAAAGTCAAGTTAATCGAGCTATTGAAAGAATATATTTGTTGCTTTGCATGGGAATATCATGAGATGCCAGGTTTAAGCCGAGAGCTAGTGGAGCATCGGTTACCTATAAAAGCCGGTTTTAGACCGTATAAACAATCGGCTAGGAGGTTCAATCCAAAAATATATGACCGGATCAAGGAAGAGATCGGTCGTTTTCTTAAAGCTAATTTTATTAGACCTTGCAGGTACGCCGAGTGGATTTCTAATATTGTGCCAGTGGAAAAGAAAGGCTCCGGCAAGTTGAGGGTATGCATTGATTTCAGAGATTTGAATAGAGCTATGCCCAAAGATGAGTATCCTATGCCTATAGCCGACATGCTTATTAATGATGCTTCTGGACATAAGGTTATTAGCTTTCTTCATGGCAATGCGGGGTACAACCAAATTTTCATGGCCGAAGAGGACATGTCCAAAACGGCTTTTCGGTGCCCCGGTTTCCTTGGATTATTTGAGTGGACAGTGATGACCTTTGGATTGAAGAATGCCGGCGCCACATATCAAAGGGCTATGAATTTGATCTTTCATGATTTACTCGGTGTTATACTTGAAGTCTATATTGATGATATTGTTGTCAAATCGGATGCTTTTGAATCTCACTTAGCCGATTTGCGTTTAGCTTTTGAGAGGATGAAGAAATATGGCCTGAAGATGAATCCTTTGAAGTGTGCGTTTGGCGTGTCGGCTGGTAAGTTTTTGGGTTTCATTATTCACGAAGATGGCATAGAGATTGATCCCAAAAAGATAGAAGCTATACAAAAAGTGGAGGCTCCAACATGCAAGAGAGATATGCAAAAATTCCTTGGCAAGGTCAATTATTTGAGGAGGTTCATAGCTAATTTTTCAGGGAAGGTTGATGCATTTACTCATATCCTTCGGTTGAAGAATGATGTTGATTTTACTTGGGGAGCAAAACAGCAAGAAGCATTTGATATGATTAAGAATTATTTGTGCACTCCTCCGGTGATGAAGGCGCCCAAGCATAGAGAGCCCTTTAGACTTTACATTGCAGCCGAGGAAGGCGTTATTGGAGCCGTTTTGACTCAAGAAACCAAAGGAAAAGAGCATGCTATCACTTATTTGAGCCGACGCTTATTGGATGCCGAGACAAGGTATACATTTAATTAAAAATTATGCCTATGCTTGTACTATGCTTGCACAAAATTGAGACATTATCTAGTACCAAGTGCTTGCATAGTAGCTTGTCAAACCGATGTCATCAAATACATGTTGCATAGACCAATTCTTAGTGGTAGAATTGGTAAATGGGCTTATTCTTTAATTGAGTATGATTTGGCTTATGAGTCTCTAAAATCCATGAAAGGCCAAATTGTTGCTAATTTTATCGTTGAGCATCGGATTAATGACAATCAAGATATTGATATAAACCTTGTCTCATTAGTACCATGGAGATTATATTTTGATGGTTCAGTTTGTAGCAACGGCCAAGGTGTTGGTATTGCTTATATATCTCCTCATGGTGCTGTTTTTGAAGCCTCATGCCGCTTAGAATATTTTTGCACAAATAATCAAGCCGAATATGAAGCATTGTTATTCGGCTTAGAGATGTTGCTTGCTATAGGTGCTACACATATTGAGGCTTTTGGTGATTTGTTATTAGTAGTACAACAAGTATCCAAAGTTTTTCAATGTTTAGACGAATCACTTAATGTTTATCTAGATAAATGTCTAGATATAATTTCTACTTTGGATCATTTTAGCATTGCTCATATATCTAGACATGATAATTGGAGAGCAAACGAGTTGGCACAACAAGCATCCGGCTATCATGTCGATCATGTCATGTTTCATATCTCTCTAAAGCCGATGTCTTGTCTTGCTAACATAGGAGAGACCGAACCAGAGCCCGCTGATTCGGTCACTGACAATAAATCTAGTGCAGATGAAAATCATGACTGGAGGAAGCCCATTATTGATTACTTGTGCAATCTGAGTGGAAGGGTGGACAGGGCTGTTCGGCGCATGGCTTTCAAATATACAATGAGAGATGATGGTCTTTATCGCCGAACGGTTGAAGATGTTCTCTTGAAGTGTTTGGACGAAGACCAAGCGAGAATTGCTATGGGAGAGGTTCATGAAGGAATTTGCGGCACTCATCAGTCGGCCCCCAAGATGAAGTGGTTATTACGACGTGCTGGATTTTATTGGCCGACGATGATCAACGATTGCTTCAGGTATTATAAAGGATGTGAAGCTTGTCAAAAGTTTGGTGATATTCAGTTGGCTCCCGCTGCTATGTTACATCCTATTATCAAGCCGTGGCCTTTTAGAGGTTGGGGATTAGACTTTATTGGAGAAATTCATCCTTCCTCTTCGAAGGGGCATCGGTTCGTGTTGGTGGCAACTGGTTATTTTACTAAATGGTCTGAAGCAGTACCTCTCAAGAATATGACACATACGGAGGTAATTCGATTCATAAGTGAGCACATTATTCATAGATTCGGTATTCCGCAAACATTAACTACGGATCAAGGTTCATCTTTCATGTCACATCAAGTTAGAGAATTTGCCGAATCATATAAGATAAAGTTGCTCAATTCCTCCCCATATTATGCTCAAGCCAATGGACAAGCTGAGTCTAGCAATAAAATTTTGATCAAGCTCATCAAGAAGAAGATTGAAGATAATCCAAGGAGATGGCATGAATTATTGTCCGAGGCTTCGTGGGCGCATAGAATCTCAAGGCATGGTGCGACGAAGGTAACTCCATATGAGCTCGTATATGGTCAAGAGGCCGTTTTACCGGTGGAAGTTAATTTGAATGCTTTGAGAATAGCCAAACAAAATGATTTATCGGCAGTGGACTTTTATAACTTGATGATGGATAATATTGACGAGGTTGCCGATAAGCGTTTGGCTGCATTAAAGGCCATAGAGAGATACAAGTTGAGGGTAGCAAGAGCCTACAATAAGAAGGTCAAGTTGAAGAATTTTCAGATTGGTGATCTTGTGTGGAAGGTGATTCTACCGATTGGTTCAAAGGACAGAAAATTCGGGAAGTGGTCTCCAAGTTGGGAAGGTCCTTTCAAGATTGCAAGAATAGTTCCCGGAAATTCATATTTGGTGGAATCCATGCAAGGAACATTGCTACCTCGAGCTCTCAATGGCAAATATTTGAAGAAGTACCACCCAAGTGTGTGGCAAGAAGCCTAAATAGGCAATGGCCGATATATGATTATCGCCCTAAGCACATATTAATGGCCGATGGAGTGTTGACATCGTCCTTGGAACAAGCCTAATGCAAATTATTTTTCGGCATGCAAGCTTTGCCGAAAAACAGGGGGGCATGTGTTGACACCCGATTTTGGCACGGTGCAAAATACAGTAAAGGTGGGCTCAAGCGGAGAAGTCTTCTATACGAGAAAATTCACATTGCCGGCATGAAAGGCTTGCCGGTGAAATCTTACCGCTCGAGCTGAAGGCTTGCCGGTTTGGCTTGTCGATTTTGAGTGCTTGCCGATTTCAGTGGAAGCCCAAACAGGAGTTGAAGATGACCCGGCAAGGAGACGATCCGGCAGGAGATCCGGCAAGGAAACGGCCCGGCAAGGAGACAGCCCGGCAAGGAGGTGATCCGGCAAGGAGACAGCCCGGCAAGGAGGTGATCCGGCAAGGAGGCAGCCCGGCAAGGAGACGATCCGGCAGGAGATCCGGCAAGGAAACGGCCCGGCAAGGAGACAGCCCGGCAAGGAGGTGATCCGGCAAGGAAACAACCCGGCAAGGAGGTGATCTGGCAAGGAGGCAGCCCGGCAAGGAGGCGATCCGGCAAGAAGATGACCCGGCAAGGCGACCTGGCAAGATATCCTGATGGTACTCCCGGGAAGGCGATGGCCCGTCGAAGACCGAAGATCAAGATGGACGCGAGGAGACGTAAGCTAGCCCATCAAGACAGCCTCTGGAGCGGTACTACCGCCCTCCAGAGCGGTACTACCGCTTGAGCGGTACTACCGTATTTTACTACCGCGATTACTACCGCTTACGAAAATTCTTTTGGTATCCCGAGACCCTTACTCGGTAGTAGCGCGGTACTCAGCTATACTCAGAGCGGTACTACCGCTTGTAGCGGTACTACCGCTTACCGTCGCGCAGATTCGGGCAGGTTTTTGAGGAGTCCGAATTTGGCTAGTATTGTTGATACTTTGTAAGGAAAGATGAATCCATGACTTGTACGGGAAGTCCAACCCCCTCTTAAATAGAAGAGGTGATGGCCGATTGAAACAACACACAATCGAACAAACACATCTACATCTTTTACCCTAGTTTTATCTCTCCCTCGTTATTGCTTCCTCGTTCTTCGTCGTTCTTCATTTTGGAGAGCTGCGAATCCCGAGGCTCTAGGGGCGAGCGAATCGACCTAGAGCAGCCCATAGCCGCCGCACTCCCTGACGCGGTCCCTCCCGGGCGTGTGGGGTTTCGGGTTCTTAAAAGCGCCCGCCGGATTGTCTTGCGTATCGCGCTTCCGGCAGGCCTCCCTCGGCGTGAGCTGCGGTGCATCACCCCCAGAGTCGAGGGTATGCGTGACGCGTTCGTGTGTCAACACCCTCCTCCTATTATGCATAAAATGATCAAATCTTTCACATTCGCCATTTTTGATGGTGCTTGTGCTTCAAAGATGAGTTTTGGTCATGGACCCAAGGTTAAAATCTTCGCGGTGCCATACCAATTAACTCAAACATAGGTGGCCTCGTCCACCGCCCCCTCCTAGTGAGGCATTTGTTGTGGTTTTTGCCCAAGCAGGTGTTTTGTGGTCTTCATTTTCTCTTGAGTGTTTGTTTAGGGCCTAGTTGTGGGTATCCTCCATGGTTTGACTTTTTGCCTTTTTGTGTTTTTGCAACCATGGAGCTTACCCCACCATACTCCTGTGCCTTGTCTCTATCCTAAGCTCTCCTCATCTTGAAACCCTCTCATCCAATTGTACGCGTTGAAAACATGGTGGTGGTGGCTGTGGCAGGGCGGTACAACCGGTGGTTCGAGCGATACAACTGCTGGCCATCCTGTTGTCCCGCCCCAGTGGTACAACCGATCGTGATGAAGTGGTTCAACCGCTAATTCCCAGGTTGTGCCAGACCGGTACAACCGCTCTGCCGAGCGGTACAACCGGTCACGTCTTCACACACTTAAAAGGGAGGGCCGGGCCGAAGGGGTATTCAGTTTCCCCTTCGTGCCCGACCCCCCCCCTGTTGCCCTAGCCGCCGGCCGCCGTCACCAGCGCCCCGGAGTGCCCCCGGTGCCCCGGATCTGCGGCCTCCTCTCGGATCTGCTCCGTGGAGGCCCTCCCTTTCCCCGATCTCCTCCCATGGACGCCGGTAATGCCCCGTTTCTCCTATCTTGGATTCCTTTCTTTTGGATCCTCCATTGTTAGGGCATTGCTCGGTTCCCGCATTTTTTAGTCAAAACTGTTGGAGGGATGAGATCCTATATTTATTTCCTATTAGATGTGGTGCTTAGAACCTTCTATAGTGGTGCATTATTCAAATCCAGATGTGCCGGTTCCCACGCAGCAGTACAACCGCTTGCACTTGCGGTACAACTGGTGGAGCGGTACAATCGCCGTGGTGACCGCTTCAACCGGCTTCTCTGAATCATGTCCCATTGTTGTTGTTTCTTTACCTCACACCTAATATATTCCATTTTTGGCGTGCAATCCTCTCATCTTGTCTGGGTTTCTCTTGTGTGCTTCTCTTGTGTGTGTCTGCAGGTGGTTCTGGTTCTCGCTCTATTCCTCAGAAGAAGTCCAAGAAAAGAGCACGTAGATGTAGGCTCGTCAATGAGTCCGAGGAAGAGGAAGTTGTGATCCTCACCAAGCCCACTCGTCATGAGAAGTCGTTGGCCGCCAAGCAAAAATCTGCAAAGCCTGTGCACTCTTGGAAGCAAGCTGATTGGGAGAGGGTCCGTTTTCAAAATCCTTATGAGGTCCCCGTTGCTCCCAGGTGGTCCACCCCTCAGTTCCGTAATGAGTTACAAATGAGGATTGTGCACGAGCTGTATGACCATCACAAGAACAAGTTTCCCAAGCAATGGACTATTGACATTGAGTACCGGAGGAACAACATGGATTACTTTGCAGAGGCGTTGGCACTGTGCGAGGAGTTTGACTTGATCAAGCTCATGACTATCAACTGTCCCTTTGATGTGCAGCTCATTCACCAGTTCTATGCCACCGTCCACTTCGGCACTGATGATGCTCGTACCCGTTCTTTCATGTGCCGTGATGAATTATTCCAGGTTCCATGGCGTGCCTTATGCAATGCACTTGGTTATGATGATACTGGCCTCACCGGGAATGGCGGCATCCGTCCTCATGACCGTGCTACTCCCATGGATAAGAAGGAGTTAGCCCCCCTGTACATTCCCGGGCGTGGCATTCTTGGAGCCTCTAAGGATCTGCAGCAGGTCTATGATATTTTACACCGTGTGTTTCGGAATGTTCTTCTGCCCAAGGTTGGAAATCAAGATGAGATTCACGGATATTTTGTTGATCTACTGGTTGCCATGATGACTGAAGCTGGCTCTGGTGCTACGTTTGATGCTTCCAAATGGTTGTACGAGGAGATGTACAACACGGTCTTCTACAGGAAGGTCCCTGACATGGCTTGAGACTGTGTCGGTATTTCCCCAAAGAGGAAGGGATGATGCAACACAGTGACGGTAAGTATTTCCCTCAGTTATGAAACCAAGGTATCGAACCAGTCGGAGGATCACCACCACCCAATAAGCAGCACCGGCACACAAATAACAAATACTTGCAACCCGACGCGAAAGAGAGGTTGTCAATCTCTCTACGGTAAAAAGATAGATTAGGATATGATAGATAGATCTCTCAAGAACACAAAATAAAAAGAGCAAATAAAAAGTGCAGCAATATATTTTTGGGTTTTGGTTTAGTAGATCTGAAAACAAAGAGGCAAAAAGATAGATCGGAAAGCAATATGTTGGAAAAGTAAACCCGGGGGCTGTAGGTTTCACTAGTGGCTTCTCTCATGAGTATAGCGCACGGTGGGTGAACAAATTACTGTTGGGCAATTGATAGAAGATCAAATAATCATGACGACATCCAAGGCGATGATCATTATATAGGCATCACGTCCAAGATAAGTAGACCAACTCCTGCCTGCATCTACCACTATTACTCCACACATCGACCGCTATCCAGCATGCATCTAGTGTATTAAGTTCATGGAAAAACGGAGTAATGCAATAAGAACGATGACATGATGTAGACAAGATCTATTCATGTAGGAATAGATCCCATCTTGTTATCCTTAATGGCAACGATACATGCGTGCCTTGCTGCCCCCTCTGTCACTGGGAAAGGACACCATAAGATCGAACCCATCACAAATCACCTCTTTCCATGGCAAGAAAAATCGATCTAGTCGGCCTAACTAAACCAAAGATTCGAAGAAGAAACACGAGGCTATAAGTAATCATGCATATATGAGATCAAAGAAGACTCAAATAATATTCATGGATAGAAACTGATCATGAACTCAAAATTAATTGGATCCCAACAAACACACCACAAAAGTTTACATCAAATAGATCTCCAAGAGACCATTGTATTGAGAATCAAAAGAGAGAGAGGAAGCCATCTAGCTACTGCCTACGGACCCGTAGGTCTATGGTGGACTACTCACGCATCATCGGAGAAGCACCTATGAAGAAGATGAACCCCTCCGTGATGGTGTTAGATTGGATCTCGAGGTTCTGGAACTTGTGGCGGCTGGATGTGTTTTTCGTCGACTCCCCCAGAGTTTTCTAAATATTTGGGAATTTATAGGCGTCAGAGGCGGTGGAGGGGGGGCCCGTGGAGGGCACAACCCATCAAGGCGCGCCGGGGGCTCCCTGGCGCGCCCTGGTGGGTTGTGGCCTCCACAGCCCACCTCTCTGGCATTTCTTTGGCCCACTGGGTGTCTTCTGGTCCAAAACAAATCTCCAAAAAGTTTCGTCGCGATCGGACTCCGTTTGGTACTGATATTCTGCGAAGTAAAAAAAAGCAAAAACAGCAACTGGCACTTTGGCACTATGTCAATAGGTTAGTCCCAAAAAATGATATAAAGTTGCTATAAAATGATTGTAAAACATCCAAGAATGATAATATAACAGCATGGAACAAGCAAAAATTATAGATACATTGGAGACGTATCAGCATCCCCAAGCTTAATTCCTACTCGTCCTCGAGTAGGTAAATGATAAAAACAGAATTTTTGATGTGGAATGCTGCCTAACATGTTCATCTCATATTCTTTTCTTCTTTTGTAGTATGGACATTTGGACTTTTAGATGATTCAAAGCAATAGTCTAGTTTTAACATAATGACTTCAATACTCAAGCATGCTAACAAGCAACCTTATCTTTCAGAATATCAACACTAAAGAAAGTTATCCCTAGATCATCATGCTCAATCATTGATCCATTCATGAAACACACTCAAATATTAGCTACACCCAATGCTCAAGTATGATCATAGTGCCCCCTAGTTGGTGCTTTATAAGAGAAGATGGAGACTCAAAGTAAAAATAAAAATTGCATAAAGTAAATAGATAGGCCCTTCGTAGAGGGAAGTAGGGATTTGTAGAGGTGCCAGAGCTCAAAGTTTTAAATTGAGAGAGAAAAATATTTTGGGTGGCATGCCTTTCCTGTCAACGAAAACGACAAAGTAGTTCACAGTACTTTCCATGCTAGATATATCATAGGCGGTTCCCAAACAGAAAATAAGGTTTATTCCTTTTTCCACCATTCTTTCACATTCCATGGCGGGCCGTATCCACGGTTGCCTTCCATACCAACACTTTCCAAGGAATTTGTTATTTGACAACATAAAGTAATTTTTTTTTCTTTTTCATCTTGGGAATGGGCATCCCTATTACCGTCGCGCTCTCGTGCAATGACAAGTGAATAAACACTCATCTTGAGAATAACACATCTAGCATGGAAAAATATTGGACAGTCCCCACCATTTCATGAGCGGTACGAGCACACAAAAGAGAAGTTTATTTTGAAAATTTAGAGATGGCACATACAAATTTGCTTGGAACGGCATGGAAATACCGCATATAGGTAGGTATGGTGGACTCATAAGGCAAAACTTGGTTTAAGGATTTTGGATGCACAAGTAGTATTTCTACTTAGTACAAATGGAGGCTAGCAAATAGATTGAGAAGCAACCAAACCAAGAAACGAAAATTCACATAAGCGAGCATTGAGCATAACTAACACCGAATAATGCACCATATGTAGGATGTAACTTCATTGCATAACTATTGACTTTCGTACTTGCATAGGGAATCACAAACCTTAACACCAATATTCCTACTAAAGCATAATTACTCACTAACATGACTCACATATTACTATCATCATGTTTCAAAACTATTACAAGGAATCAAGTTTAATTTGTCCAATGATCTTCATGTTTTTTTATTATATCCTCCTTGGATATCTATCACTTTGGGACTAGTTTCATATATTGCCATTGCTTTTTGACTATCTCAAACAAATTTAAGTGAAGCACATGAGCATAAAGATTTTATCTCTCAAAATAGTATAATTGAAGCATGAGAGGATTTCTTCAAAATTTACTAACTCTCAAATTAATCTAAGTGAAGCATGAGAGTATTTCTACAAAAATTTCCAAGCACACCGTGCTCAAAAAGATATAAGTGAAGCACTAGAGCAATTCTGTAGCTCAAAAAGTTTAAGTGAAGCATATAGAGCAATTCTAACAAATCATAGCATAATTTTGGCTCTATCAAATAGGTGTGTCCAGCAAGGATACAAGTGAAAAAACTAACAAGCAAAGCAAGCAAAGACTCAAATGATACAAGACGCTCCAAGCAAAACTCATGATATGTGACGAATAAAAATATTGCTCCAAGTAAAATACCGATGGTCGTTAGAAGAAAGAGGGGATGCCACTCGGGGGCATCCCCAAGCTTAGTTGCTTGTTTCTCTTTGGATATATCTTGGGGGTGCCGTAGCATCCCCAATCTTTGGCTCTTTTCACTCCTTATTCCTTCATCCATCGTGATCTCACCCAAAACTTGAAAACTTCAATCACACAAAACTCAACAAAATCTTCGTGAGATCCGTTAGTATAATAAAGCAAATCACTACTTTAGGTGCTGTTGCAAACCCATTCATATTTTATTATTGCATTATACCTACTGTATTTTAACTTTACCATGGCTCATATCCTTCAATATAACCCATAGATTCATCAAAACAAGCACACATGCAACGAAAACAAATTCTGTCTTAAACAGAACAGTCTGTAGTAATCTCTACTCTAACCATAATTATGTAACTCTAAAAATTCTGAACAATTAGGAAAACGTAAAGATTTTTTATAGCAACACCATGTTAAAATTTCAGCTCAATATCACGTTCCAGTAAAAAACGAAAATTCGAACACTGGACGCAAAGTTTCAGTTTCAGATTCAGCATCGCTTCTACTCATCTTATGAATCATCCTAAAGGCTCTACTTGGCACAAACACTAAATAAACCATAAAAACACAATCATAACAGAGGCATAATTGTGTCAACACTCAAAAACAGAAAGGAAAAAGCAAAAATAAATTTATTCATTGGGTTGCCTCCCAACAAGCGCTATCGTTTTACGCCCCTAGCTAGGCATAACACATAGATTCAAGTATTGTCATCTTTGGTTTTGGCTCCATAGGATGCCCTCGTGATTGATTCATATGGTGGCTTAATTCTTGTTCTAGGGAAGTGTTCCATACCCTTTCTTAATGGAAATTGAAAACGAATATTGCCTTCTTTCATATCAATCACGGCACCTATAGTACATAAAAATGGTTTACCAAGTATAATGGGGCAAGACGGATTGCAATAAATATCAAGCACAATAAAATCTATGGGCACATAGTTCCTATTTGCAAGAATAAGAACATCATTAATTCTTCCCAAAGTCTTTTTAATAGTAGAATCCGCCAAGTGTAAATTAAGAGAACATTCTTCAATATTGGTGAGACCAAGCACATCACATAAAGATTTCGGAATCGTGGAAACACTAGCACCCAAATCACATAAAGCAAAGCACTCATAATTTTTAATCTTGACTTTAATAGTAGGTTCCCACTCATCATGTAATTTTCTAGGAATAGAAATCTCCAACTCCAACTTTTCTTCAAAAGATTTCATCATGGCATCAACGATATGTTTAGTAAAAGCTTTATTTTGCTCATAAGCATGGGGTGAATTCAACATGGATTGCAGCAAAGAAATACATTCAATCAAAGAGCAACTATCATAATTAAAGTCTTTGCAATCCAAAATAGTGGGCACATCACTAGTTAAAGGTTTGACCTCTTCAAACCCACTTTTATCAAAATTTTCATCAAGATTTTCACCCTCCAAATTATTGGCATGCCTTATAGCTAAAGTTGAATCTACTTCAGTCCCTTTATCATCAATCTTAATATTACTAAACAAGGAATCAATAGAAGAAACACCAATCACTTTAAGATCTTCATCATTTTTGTGAAGGCAATCACTAGAAAACGATTTTTCTAAGTTTTCTCTTTTGGCTCTAAGCATAGCGGTTCTTTTCTTACTTTCATCCATAGAGACATATAAAGCTTTAATTGATTCATCAATCTTAGGCACAAAAGCTTTCAACTTGAGATTTTTAACATCATGAGAAATTCTATCAATGCTTCTAGACATATCATCAATCTTATTCAGCTTTTCTTCTATCGTAGTATTGAAAGCCTTTTGCGTATTGATAAATTCTTTAATATTACTCTCAAGATCAGAGGTGTTCCTATTATTATTGTAAGAAGAATTACCATAATTATTAGAGGAATTTCCAGGAAAAGGCCTAGGATTAAAATTACCTCTATAAGCATTGTTATTGAAATTGTTTCGGGAGACAAAGTTCACATCTATGGAATCACTATTTTGCTCAATAAATGTAGTAAAAGGCACATCATTAAGATCAATAGGAGCATTTTTACTGGCAACCAATTTCATCAAAGCATCAACCTTATCACTCAAAGTACAAATTTCTTCAACCGAATTAACTTTTTTACTAGTAGGTGCTCTTTCGGTATGTCATTGTGAATAATTTGCCATAATATTGTCTAGCAATTTAGTGGCTTCACCCAAAGTAATTTCCATAGAAGTATCACCCGCGGCGGAATCTAAAAGATTTCTAGAGAGAAAATTCAATCCCGCATATTTTTTTTGTATGATCATCCAAAGATTTAAACCGTGAGTAGGACAATTTCTTAGCATCAACTTCATTCTTTCCCAAGATAGTGCAACATGTTCATGCTCAAGTTGCTTAAAATTCATGATTTGTGTCCTAAGGGAAATAATTTTCGCGGGCGGAAAATACTTAGTGATAAAAGCATCCTTGCACTTATTCCAAGAATCGATACTATTGCGAGGCAAAGAAGAAAACCAAATTTTTGCACGATCCCGCAAGGAAAAAGGAAATAATTTCAACTTCACTATATCATTGTCCACATCTTTTTTCTTTTGCATATCACACAATTCTACGAACGTGTTTAGATGGGACGCGACATCCTCATTAGGAGTACCGGCAAATTGATCTTTCATGACAAGATTCAACAAAGCGGCATTAATATCACAAGACTCCACACTAGTGGCGGGAGGAGCAATCGAAGTACTAATAAAATCATTGTTATTAGTATTGGAAAAATCACACAACTTGGTGTTTTCTTGAGTCATCATGACTACGCAAACAAGATTGCAAGCAAGCAAGAGATCTGACGAGAAAAAGGCAAACGAAAAAGAGGGCGAATAAAACGGCAAATTGGTGAAGTGGGGGAGAGGAAAACGAGAGGCAAATGGCAAATAATGTAATTGCAAGGAGATGAGATTTGTGATTAGGAACCAGGTAGATGATGATGGAGTCTCCTCGGCGCCTGAGATTGGCACGTAGAAGAGACCGCTTCCTCCCCGGCAACGGCACCAGAAATTCCTTTGACGTGGCTTGAGACTGTGTCGGTATTTCCCCAAAGAGGAAGGGTGATGCAGCATAGCGACGGTAAGTATTTCCCTGAGTTATGAAACCAAGGTATCGAACCAGTAGGAGGATTACCACCACCCAATAAGCAGCACCTACACACAAATAACAAATACTTGCAACCCGACGCGAAAGAGAGGTTGTCAATCTCTCTACGGTATAAAGATAGATTAGGATATGATAGATAGGAGAGATAGATCTCTCAAGAACACAAAATAAAACGAGCAAATAAAAAGTGCAGCAATATTTTTTTGGGTTTTTGGTTTAGTAGATCTGAAAACAAAGAGGCAAAAAGATAGATCGGAAAGCAATATGTTGGAAAAGTAGACCCGGGGGGCGTAGGTTTCACTAGTGGCTTCTCTCATGACTATAGCACACGGTGGGTGAACAAATTACTGTTGGGCAATTGATAGAAGATCAAATAATCATGATGATATCCAAGGCGATGATCATTATATAGGCATCACGTCCAAGATAAGTAGACCGACTCCTGCCTGCATCTACCACTATTACTCCACACATCGACCGCTATCCAGCATGCATCTAGTGTATTAAGTTCATGAAAAAATGGAGTAATGCAATAAGGATGATGACATGATGTAGACAAGATCTATTCATGTAGGAATATACCCCATTTGTTATCCTTAATGGCAACGATACATGCGTGCCTTGCTGCCCCTTCTGTTACTGGGAAAGGACACCGCAAGATCGAACCCATCACAAAGCACCTCTTCCCATGGCAAGAAAAATCGATCTAGTCGGCCTAACTAAACCAAAGATTTGAAGAAGAAATATGAGGCTATAAGTAATCATGCATATAAGAGATCAAAGAAGACTCAAATAATATTCATGGATAGAAACTGATCATAAACTCAAAATTCGTCGGATCCCAACAAACACACCGCAAAAGTTTACATCAAATAGATCTCCAAGAGACCATTCTATTGAGAATCAAAAGAGAGAGAGGAAGCCATCTAGCTACTGCCTACGGACCCGTAGGTCTATGGTGGACTACTCACGCATCATCGGAGAGGCACCTATGAAGAAGATGAACCCCTCCGTGATTGTTGGGGAACGTTGCATGGGAAACAAAAAATTTCCTACGAACACCCAAGATCTATCCATGGAGATACATAGCTACGAGAGGGGGAGTGTATCTACATACCCTTGTAGATCGCTAAGCGAAAGCGTATATAACGCGGTTGATGTAGTCGTACTCTTCACGATCCAATCGCGATCCAATCCGATCAAGCGCCGAACGGACGACACCTCCGCGTTCCGCACACGTGCGGTTCGATGACGTCTCCTCCTTATTGATCCAGCAAGCATGAGAGGATAAGTAGATGGGATCTCAACCAACACGACGGCATGGTGGAGATGGTGGTGGAGCAATCCCGGCAGGGCTTCGCCAAGCGCTACCGTAGATGCGATCTGAGGAGAAAACGATCTAGGGAGAGAGGTAGGGCTGCCACCGGGGCATGGGATTGTTGTGTCCAGTCCTCCCCCTCTCCTCTACTATATATAGGAGGCAAGGGGAAGGGTTTGGTCGCAGCCCTAGGCCCCTCCTCCAAGGAGGGCCGGCTGCTAGGGAGGAAACTTGCTTCCCAAGGCAAGTGGACTCCCTCCCACTTAGGGTTTCCCCTTCCCCTTGTGCATGGGCCTTGTGGGGCTGGTGCCCCTGGCCCAATAAGGCTAGGGCCCCCCCTACAGCCCATGCACGCCCTAGGGGCTGGAGGGATCCTTCTGGACTCCTCCGGAACCTTCCGGAAGCTTCCCGGTACAATACCGGCAAAACCCGAAACTTTTCCCGGTAGCCAAAATATGACTTCCCATATATAAATCTTTACCTCCGGACCATTCCGGAGCTCCTCGTGACATCCGGGATCTCATCCGGGACTCCGAACAACATTCGGTCACCAACGTACATATCCCAATAATACTCTAGCGTCACCGAACGTTAAGCGTGCGGACCCTACGGGTTCGAGAATCATGTGGACATGACCGAGACACCTCTCCGGTCAATAACCAATAGCGGGACCTAGATGCCCATATTGGTTCCCACATATTCCACGAAGATCTTTATCGGTCAAACCACGATGCCAAGGATTCAATCAATCTCGTATGCAGTTCCCTTTGTCCAGCGGTATGTTACTTGCCCGAGATTTGATCGTCGGTATCTCCATACCTAGTTCAATCTCGTTACTGGCAAGTCTCTTTACTCGTTTTGTAATACAAGATCCGTGACTAACTCCTTAGTCACATTGCTTGCAAGCTTCTTGTGATGTTGTATTACCGAGTGGGCCCAGAGATACCTCTCCGCCATACGGAGTGACAAATCCCAGTCTCGATCCATGCCAACCCAACAGACAACCTCGGAGATACCTGTAGAGCACCTTTATAGTCGCCCAGTTATGTTGTGACGTTTGATACACATAAGGCATTCCTCTGGTGTCCGGGAGTTGCATGATCTCATGGTCGTAGGAACAGATACTTGACATGGATAAAGCAGTAGCAATAAACTGACACGATCAACTGCTATGCTTACGGTTGGGTCTTGTCCATCACATCATTCTCCTAATTATGTGATCCCGTTATCAGATGACAACTCATGTCTATGGTCAGGAAACCTTGACCATCTCTAATCAACGAGCTAGTCTAGTGGAGTCTCACTAGGGACATGGTGTTGTCTATGTATCCACACATGTATTTGAGTTTCTGATCAATACAGTTCTAGCATGGATAATAAGCGATTATCATGAACAAGGAAATATGATAATAACCAATTTATTATTGCCTCTAGGGCTTATTTCCAACAGTGATGGTGTTAGATTGGATCTCGAGGTTCTGGAACTTGCGGTGGCTGGATGTCTTTTTCGTCGACTCCCCCAGGGTTTTCTGAATATTCGTGAATTTATAGGCGTCAGAGGAGGTGGAGGGGGGGCCCATGGATGGCACAACCCATCAGGGCGCGCCGAGGGCCCCCTGGCGCGCCCTGGTGGGTTGTGGCTTCCACAGCCCACCTCTCTGGCACTTCTTTGGCCCACTGGGTGTCTTTTGGTCCAAAAAAAATCTCCAAAAAGTTTCGTCGTGATTGGACTCCGTTTGGTACTGATATTCTGCGAAGTAAAAAAACAAGCAAAAACAACAATTGGCACTTTGGAACTATGTCAATAGGTTAGTCCCAAAAAATGATATAAAGTTGCTATAAAATGATTGTAAAACATCCAAGAATGATAATATAACAGCATGGAACAAGCAAAAATTATAGATACATTGGAGACGTATCAGTCCCCACCTATGCTCCCTTCATCATGTGTTTTCTCAACTCTGTGTGGGCAGTTCGTAGGCCTGGAGTGCCTCTCACTTCTCCGGACAACCTCGTCGAGCATGAGGTCAAGCAACTCCGGAAGAAGAAGCATGCTGAGCCTTGCTTCCCCGTCAAACCCCCTGAGGATGTCTATGCTACTTCCAGTGACAGTGATTTTGAGCTTCCTGCAGGGGGCAAGCCATCTTGGGTCACTAAACTCACCACCAAGATTAAGAAGACCTTTTGCCTCCAGACTCATGTTCAGAAGAAGCTCTATGAAGCCCATGTCAATGAGAAACATGCCAGACGTCGACAGATTCAGATTATGCGGGCTCTTCATCTTCCGGTAGAAAGTGGTTCTGAGAAGACAATCACTCCTAAGGAGAAGTGGATCTCTGAGCATAGCACTTGGACTGATGATGAGATCTCTGGTCAGCCTGCTGCTTCCTCCTCTGCTGCCGTTGTTGTTGATGACATTATGGAGAATGATGATGAGGATGATGGTGATGGGTCTGAGAGTGATGCTTCCGAGGAGACCGATGGTTCTGACGAGCTCTACTGATTTCTGGGGCGTTAGCATCATTCTCTCCCTTTTTGGTGTCTCGATGCCAAAGGGGGAGAGAGCTATATTATGACAGGATTTGCATGGGTGTGGGTGTTATGGTTATCTTTCGTCTTTGTTGCGTCTTCCCAGTTGAACTCTTATTTGCTTTTTAAGTCGGTTGTGAACCTATCTTTATGTGAATACTCCTTGCGTTTAAGTAGAGCCTGAGATTATTGATGCCCCAATTATTATGCTCTACTTTCCCGTACAAATGCTCTTTATGCTTATTCCTTCTTTGTACACATTGGTTGGTCTATAAAATCGAGGGGGAGCTCCAACGATTGCACACATTGAGGGGGAGCTCAGCTTTTATTTTATAGATCATCAATGCAAATCGTGTTGTTGTCGTCATCCACCAAAAAGGGGGAGATTGTAAGGGCATTCTCTTACCTTTGTGTTTTGGTGATGATGACAACTCACTTTGTTATCTAACCGTGTGTCAAGTTGTTCAGATACTATGTGTGAGAAACAAGATGGTTAGGCATTCCCTTTGGACGGAAAAGAACGAAGACGGTGTTCTCAACGCGTTTATTTTCTTTGGTCGTAGGGATCCCGTACTATTAAGAGGGAATCCTCATTGGAAGGTCTTGGGGTGAATCAATTCACACACACATCCTTAGCACCCACCTCATACCCTTCCATTAAAGAGAGAGAGGCCCTTCTTTCCTACCATGTAGGCCGGTTGTACCGCTGGCCCTAGCGGTTCTTCCACTCGCTCGAGTCATCCGGTCGAACCACCACTCCAGGGGTGATACCCTGGGGTGCTGCCACTGAGTGGTCCTAGCGGTTGTACCGCTGCCTCCGGGCAGTTGTACCGCCCAAAGTTGGGTGACTCTGGGTGGAAGCCCTGGGCGGTTGTACCGGCCCAGCACCGGGCTTCAACCGGACGCGGTTCTGTTGAGCTGCGGTTGTTGGGCGGACGTGGGATGGTTGTACCGCTATATTCCAATAGCCCAGTACTACCAGTGTCCCGGGCGGTTGTACCGCTCGGGACTTTGTCTTGTCCAGCACTCGAGTCGAGCGGTTGCATCGGGGAGGAACCACCGCCTCAGGTTCTGTTTTGATGCGGTGGTTGGCCGGTTGTAGGGCGGTTGTACCGGTCCTACCGGTTCTACCGCCCGCATCACCGGTTGTACCGCTGCCATGTAAAGTGGCTGTAACGGTTGGAAAATGGGGGCCCTATATAAAGAGGTGGTTCTTCCACCTCCATCTCATCTCTTACCTCTCTCTCTCCACCATTGATGCCATTCAAGCTTTCTTGCCCGATCTCTCTCTCTAGCCACTCAAACTTGTTGATTTGCTAGGGATTGAAGGAGGAGACCTAGATCTACACTTCCACCAAAGGAAAATCGATTCCCCCTTACTTTCTTGTGTAGATTTTGTTACTCTTGGGTGTTTGAGCACCCTAGACGGAAGAGGTCACCCCGAAGCCATATTCCATTGTGGTGAAGCTTCGTGGTTTCGTTGGGATCCTCCAATTAAGTTGTGGAGAGTGTCGTGGGAACGAGCCTGACTGTAGAAGATAGGGGTACGAAAGGAGAGGGCAGAGTCCTAGCTACGGCGAGGTTGTACACACATATGTACGAGTTCAGGCCCCTCTCGTGGAGGTAACAGCCCTACGTCTCGATGCTCAGGAGCTCTTGTCGTGTGGAATATGAGAGTTACAGGGGGTGCGAACCCTTGTTCCAGAGGGGAGGGGCGGCTTATATAGAGTGCGCTGCCCCTCATGAATACCGGCAACCAAGGGTCCGATCATGGTAATGAAGGCGTACGTTACTGATAACGTACGTAATAAATGCTACTAATGATGTACAGCCGAACTCCTGCCCGTTGGCCTCCCTGGAGTGGCTTTTGGTCTTCTGCGGTCGATTGACTTCTAGTTCTTCCGAGTGAAAGGTATCCGTCGAGTGAAGGAAGAAACCTCCGAGTGGATGTTGTCGAGTGACTCATACGCCATGATGATTTCAGTCGGAGACTTCCTTGTAATCCTTAAGTTCTCTAAGGTAGTGTCCTTAGGTAGGGTATGTAGGTCAAGCCTATGACCCTACCCTAGGTACATATCCCCATCATTAGCCCCCGAATGGATCCAGGTTCGAGTGAAAAAGGGATCGATGCGGGTTCTGATAAGACACAAAAATTTCGACTGCATTTTAGGGCTTCACAGAAGTCTGCGTCGATTGGAATCTTTGTCATTCACCCTGATCGATTCTGTCTTGAAATGTGTCCGAGTGAACTTGAGCACTGACTCAGATCCGAGTGATCAACGGAACCTCTCGATGCGACGGGTCGCTTCGCCAGGCCCGGATATTGCGGGATTTGAAAATTTGGGAAGTACGCGCTGCGCGATGATGACGCAACGACTGGGGCAAGTGGGAGCATGATGCCTTGATTATCGCGCCGCCTTTATCGCCACGTACCGCGCTTCCTCTGTAATCGGGATATACAGGGATCCGGCGGGCCCGCAGGTCAGTGACCCACTCGGGCAGTTATAAGACGGAGCGATGCGAGGTCCGGTACAGTGCTTCTCCTCCGTTCCCCTCTTTTCCTCCGCCTCCTCTGCTCCACGCGTGCCGCTCTGCTCTGCCTTGACCACCGCCACCGCGATGACGAAGGGGAAGACAGAGAAGCTTGAGCGCGCCAAGAAGGGATCCAAGGCGAAGAAGCCATCGGGCGCCCGGTCCGCGGTGCCGCCGGGGTGGATCCAGGGGGATTTCCTTCGGTCGACCGTCACGACGGAGGACGTCCAAAATCTCGTCGCCGACGGGCTGATAGCTGACGGGTCGTGGTGGCTGTCGGAGGGAGAGGCCGATCCGGAGCCGCGCGACGGCGAGCGAGTCCTCCTCCTCACCCACGTCGAGCGAGGTTTTTCTCTGCCTCCCCATCCATTCATTCGCGGATTCTTGAACTACTTCGGGGCACAGCTTCACCATTTCCCTCCGAATGCCATTGCGTATCTCGCTGCGTTCATAACTCTGTGCGAATGTTTCTTGGGTTGTTCTCCTCACTGGGGTTTGTTCAAGCACATATTCACCATCCGATCTCAGTGTGTCAAAAAGGCCAATCCTAGTGATAGTAAGACCCATGTCATCCAGCTATGCGGTGGCCTGGGACTCCAAAAAAGGGGTAGGAGTGCCTTTCCATCAATGACCTTTCCTGAATCTGTTCGGAGCTGGCAGTCGACATGGTTTTACTGCAAAGATGTTGCATCTCCCAATATGTCGACTGGCCTTCCTCCCTTCACATTGGATCGACCCACTACTCCCAGACCACTGAACGTGACAGAGGGAGAGAAAGTCTAGGTAGGGATTTTAGTGAATGCAGTAGTAGATCTGATCCGTGGCGGAGTGACTGGTATGGACCTCCTAGAGGCGTTTCTCAGTCGACGAATCCAGCCTCTTCAAGCCAGGGATCACACTATGTGGCATTATTCGGGCCCCGAAGACACCACTCGGACACATCCAGAGGAAGTTTCCGACGAGACTGTTGCCCAGTGGCTCAGGAGCATCACCGGAGCCTGTGATAACCCTTTGGGAGCCAAGCGAATCTTGCCCTTCTCTGCTTCGAACCCACCGACGAACCTGGTGAGTTATATCTTTGTCGAGTGCTTTCATGTTTCGTCGAGTGACTGGGCCTTCAGTCGACTGACTTTATAGTTTGTATCTTGCAGGAGTTTACGAACATGTAC
This sequence comes from Elymus sibiricus, assembly GCA_039707655.1. Lineage (NCBI taxonomy): Eukaryota > Viridiplantae > Streptophyta > Magnoliopsida > Poales > Poaceae > Elymus > Elymus sibiricus. Next base: position 42,556,206 of record CM077671.1, read on the forward strand.
TCGCCCGTGCCAAATGGAGAGCAGCCTGAAGACAGAGAAGAGAGCGCAGGCGGCAGCGCAGACGTCGACTACGCCGACGACAGTGAAGGCAGCGACGATGACCTGGAAGAGATCGAGGAAGAAGCCCAGGCTCGTCCGCGCATCGAGCGTCGTACCAAATAGCGCGGAGATCCAGAAGCTGCTCCAAGCAGAACCTTGGCATCGAGCACCAGGAATCCGAAGCGCGACCGGGTGGTGACACCTGAGTCGACTGAAAAGGTCGCGAAACAGCCCAGGTCTGACGCACCAAAACCTCGGAAGGCTCTGCCTCGCATGAAGACCGCCGTGCCTGTTGCCTCAACGTAAGTATTCAATTTCCTTTTTCTGCTGTTGTGAAACTTCATGTCTTTGCTGATCGAGTGAAATTTATTCGCCAGAGTTGCTACCTCGGTGACGTCGCCTCTGCGGGATGAGGAGGATCACATGGAAGTGGACACTGCTGACGCGGCCACCTCTCAACGAGGTATAATAAATCTTCACTGTAGACTGATTTTTTGAAGGCAGTTCATCGAATGAATAAGTCAACATTGTCGATTGACAGTTGACGATGTCATCCATGTGGAAGACGACGAGGAGCCGCAACGGGGTGCTGAGGGTGAAGTTGTGGCCTTGGACACTCCACGCGTACGCACTCGGAGAACATCATCACGACAGGCACCTCGTAGGTCGACTGCTGCGTCATCTCAAGAGCTTGGCGACTCTTCCCAAGCCAGAGCTAATCTTGTGGTTCCGCTGTCGAGTGCTCCGCCAGCAACTTCAACTCTGGTTGCTTCAGCGCCGACTGGGCAACCTCAAGCACCTCTTGCTATCTCAGCTGCAGCACCGACTCATCCGACGTCTGCATATCCTTTGTACCATGTCCCAGAGGACCAGACTGGAGCTGCCAAAGAAGCCATGATCCAGGCTAGACAAATGATGCTGCGTACGAAGGAGGCGTATGAAGCCAGCAAGTTGGCTTATGATGCCAGTTCAGCGCTTCGTGCCAATGTCCGAGTAAGTGCTATTGTAAGTTCATTTTCGATTGAATTCCTGTCCATCTTGACTCTACACCCCCTGGGTGTTTTCTTTGGACGCATACTTGCTTGCTTTCTTCTCGAATAGATCAGGTCTTAGTCGAGTGGTTTGTATCCAGTGGGGGCACGCTGAGTGCACCCACTGGGTGTAGTCCCCGAGACCGTTGTCGAATGACGAAGACATCGGCAGGGGTCTTAGATATGTTTTGATAGTCGCTTGTCACTCGACATCATGGTCGAGTGAAAGTAGGTCCAGTGGGGGCACGCTGAGTGCACCCACTGGGTGTAGTCCCCGAGACCGCCGTCGAGTGCTTGCATCGGCGGAGGTCTGATAGAGACAATATTTGCATGTTTGTTTGTTTTTTTATACTTGGACAGGTCGGACCTGGTCAAGTGGTCTCTGGTCCAGTGGGGGCACGCTGAGTGCACCCACTGGGTGTAGTCCCTGAGACTACTGTCGATCGTTTACAATGGGCAGTAGTCTTAAGAACTATCCTGCAGGTTTCATGGACATCATTTCCATCAACCATGATATGACGCTATATAGGGGTGTGGGGTGGGGCGGCGGGCCGCCGTCAGTCGACTGAACTTGTTCATTTCCACTCGGGAGTGGAGAAACATTGGTGTCGACTGAACTACTTCTTTGCTGATTTCAGAAAGCCTGTGAGCTTGGGACCAAGTACGTCGACCTGGAGAAGGAGAAAAACCAACTTCAGCTGGATCTGGAGGTGACCAAGAACGATCTAGACCATGCACAGACTGAGCTGAAGACCCTGGGAGGTAATCCTTGTTGACCAATTGCACCATCACTTTCATCTTCTATCCTTTGAACCGAGTGTCTTCACTCGAACAGACGTACGTGACGAGAACCGTCGACTCCAAGCACGACTCAACAATGTTATTACTTTAGATACCATGAAGAAGGCGCTTGAAGATAAAGACAAAGCACTCGCCGATGCTCAGAAGGTGGCGAGAGAGAAAACCGAGGCCACTGAGAAGAAGCTTGCTGCAGCCAATAAGTTGGAAGAAGAGAATGCCAAACTCAAGCAGGAACAGGCCGATTGGATCCAGAAGGTTGAACAGCTGACCAAGAGAAGGAGCGCTCTGGAGAAATACTTGGGAGACTTCGCGAAGAAGATTTTCAGCATGCTTGAAGGTAACTTTATTCCGTCGAGTGAATTTCTTTGATTTCTTCAGAACAGCAGTGTGATCACCTTTTCATTTTCTCTTCGCGCAGAATTCTGCCAAGATTTTGAAAAGGAGACTGAGGAGATCGAACCAAATCTGGATCCCACCAAATCACCCGTCGGGGACGCCGTGGCCATGGACATGTTTCGACTTGAAGCTCGTCTCAGGAGTGTCCAAGGATATATCACTCGACTGAGGGCTGCGCTGGAGAAGGTCGACAAGGAACTATGGCCAGAAGACACCCTCCAGACTAACCTCGAGTCGATGATGACCCGCCTCAATGAGATTCCTGGTCGAGTGCAAGCGTGGAAAAAATCTACTGCTCGCTGCGGAGCTGACGTGGCGCTTTCACTCGTCCGGGTCCATTGCAAGGAGGACAAACTGAAGGCTCTACGGGTGATCAACACGAAGAAACTTCAATTCGAAGATTTCATGGAGACCTTCATCGAAGCAGCCACTCGGATCACCGATGGGATTGACCTAGACACCTTCGTCGAGCCCTCGAGTCCCACTGGTGCTTGAAAAATACTTTGCTTGCAGTTGAAACTTTATTTGCCTCGGTATGCCGAGTGATGATGTAGCCATTTAAAACTTCGTTCAAGCCTTAGGCCTGAGTACTTCCCTTTGTGTGGGCAACTTTTTGCCACGCTAGAGACCCTGGTCTTACTTGCATTTTGCTTTTCGACCTTTTGCTTGGCTAAATTTGTTTGATTTCCGAGTGAGTTGAATGTTCATTACTCGGAAGAATTTTGAACTTAGGCGAAAACGGGTTCGCGGCTAAGTCCCCGAGTGAGAGGAGCGCTCGCCACTTGGGAAAGTTTTTGACTTAGACGAAGACTAGTTTCCGTCTGAGTTTCCGAGTGAATAGGATGCTATTCACTCGGCAGGGTTTTTTACTTAGGCGAAAGCTGGTTCGTAGCTAAGCCTCCGAGTGAAAGGATCGCTCGTCACTTGGAGAAGTTTTGAACTTAGACGAAGACTGATTTCCGTCTGAGTTTCCGAGTGAATAGGATGCTATTCACTCGGCAGGGTTTTTTACTTAGGCGAAAGCTGGTTCGCAGCTAAGCCTCTGAGTGAGAGGGATGCTCATCACTCGGAGCATTTTATAACTTAGACGAAGACTGATTCACAGCTAAGTTTCCGAGTGAATAGGATGCTATTCACTCGGCAGGGTTTTTTACTTAGGCGAAAGCTGGTTCGCAGTTAAGCCCCCGAGTAAGAGGATCGCTCGTCACTCGGAGTAGTTTTTTAACTTATGCGAAAACTGGTTCGTAGCTAAGCCCCCGAGTGAGAGGATCGCTCGTCACTCGGAGTAGTTTTTTAACTTAGGCGAAAACTGGTTCGCAGCTAAGCCCCCGAGTGAGAGGATCGCTCGTCACTCGGAGCAGTTTTTTAACTTAGGCGAAAACTGGTTCGCAGCTAAGCCCCCGAGTGAGAGAATCACTCGTCACTCGGAGTAGTTTTTGAATGCGAGATTGCGCGATCGGAATCGACAATAGACTGCGGGAGTCATAACTTTAACAAACGACACTGTCTGGAGTACTCTTATTACATAAAAACAACTCAGTCGTCAAGTATAAAAACGTCGAAGTAAATCCGTGTTCCAGGCACGCGGCTCGTCGATATTCTTCTTGAGGTTGAAGAGGTGGTAGGCTCCATTGTTCAGTACTTTGGTGATGACGAAACGGCCTTCCCATGCCGGGGCCAGCTTGTGAGGTCGCTGCTGATCCACTCGGAGCACAAAATCACCTTCATGGAACGACCGACTCTTGACGTGCCTCTCATGGAAGCGGCGCAGATCTTGCTGATATACACTCGACCGAATCAGAGCCATTTCACGTTCTTCTTCCAGGAGATCCACACCATCTTGTCGTGCTTGTTCAGCCTCAGCCTCGGAGTAAAGGTCTACTCGGGGAGAATTGTGAAGGACATCACTTGGCAAAACGGCTTCGGCTCCGTACACCGTGAAGAAAGGAGTGCGCCCAGTCGACCGATTAGGAGTCGTCCTCAAGCCCCACAGAATAGACGGCAATTCAGTGACCCAAGCTCCAGCTGCGTGATCAAGATCTCGCATGAGTCGAGGCTTCAGCCCTTGAAGGATAAGACCATTTGCTCGCTCGGCTTGACCGTTAGTCTGGGGGTGCGCAACAGATGCGTAATCCACTCGTGTGCCTTGAGAGGAGCAAAAGTGTCTGAACTCTTCCGAGTCAAAGTTTGAGCCGTTGTCTGTAATGATACTGTGAGGAACTCCATATCGGAATGTTATCTCTTTCATGAATTTGATAGCAGTGCGCGAGTTCAGCTTGTTTATGGGTTTAGCCTCAATCCACTTAGTGAACTTGTCGACTGCTACAAGCAAGTGAGTAAATCCACTCTGGCCTGTTCGAAGGGGTCCGACCATATCCAAACCCCATACAGCGAACGGCCAGACGAGTGGAATAGTCTTCAAGGCAGATGCAGGCTTGTGCGACAAGTTTGAATAGAACTGGCACCCTTCACAGTGATCAACAATCTCCTTAGCCATCTCGTTGGCACGCGGCCAGAAGAAACCAGCTCAGTATGCTTTGGCAACAATCATCCTAGAGGACGCATGATGACCACAAGTCCCCGAGTGAATTTCCTCCAAAATCAGTCGACCTTCTTCAGGAGAGATACACCGCTGAGTCATGCCAGTTACGCTTTCTCTGTAAAGTTGTCCATCCATAACAGTAAAGGCCTTGGATCTGCAGACGATCTGTCGAGCTTCAACCTCGTCATCTGGGAGTTCTTGCCTCAGAATGTATGCGATATAAGGCAATGTCCAGTCGGGCATGATCACCAAAATCTCCATAACCAGATCTATGACCGCTGGGACATCAACTTCAGTCGGATCAGAGGCGCTCTTTGCTTGCGGGGGCTCTTCAGTGAAGGGATCTTCCTGCACTGAAGGAGAATGTAGGTGTTCCAGAAACACATTGCTGGGGACAGGTTTCCGAGTGGATCCAATCTTTGCTAGCTCATCAGCTGCCTGATTCTTCACTCGGGGAACATGATGGAGTTCCAAACCTTCGAACTTCTTCTCAAGCTTTCTTACTGCATTGCAGTATCCAGTCATAGCAGGGTTCCTGACATCCCACTCTTTCATCACCTGATTGACCACGAAATCAGAGTCACCGTATACCATCAGGCGCCGGACGCCGAGTGAGATGGCCATACGCAACTCGTATAGGAGTGCTTCATATTCAGCTTCGTTATTGGAGGAATCAAAGTGAATCTGCATGACATAACTGAGTTTGTCGCCTTTTGGGGATACCAATACTACGCCAGCACCAGACCCATTCAGCATCTTCGAGCCGTTAAAGAACATGATCCAGTGTGCCGAGTGGATTTGGATTGGCTGCTGCTGTTCTATCCACTCGGCCAGGAAATCAGCAAGTGCTTGAGACTTGATTGCCTTTTTTGCTTCAAACTTGGTATCAAAATAAAGGAGCTCAATAGCCCATTTGGCCACTCGACCAGTCGCATCTCGATTGTTGAGGATCTCAGACAATGGAGCATCACTGACGACTGAAATTGAGTGATCTTGAAAGTAGTGTGCCACCTTCTTCGCTGACAGATATATACCATATACGAGCTTCTGGTAATGTGGGTACCTTTGCTTTGAAGGAGTCAACACTTCAGAAATGTAATAAACAGGACGTTGGATTTTGTAAGCTTTGCCTTCCTCTTCCCGCTCGATGGTGAGAACTGTACTAACGACCTGATTAGTGGCCGCGACGTACATGACCAAGGGCTCTTTGTTGTGCGGAGCAGCAAGCACCGGCTGGGTGGAAAGCAGGGCTTTGAGCTCGACAAACGCTGCTTCATCTTCTGGAGTCCACTCGAACGTATCAGACTTCTTCATCAGTCGGTATAAAGGCAATGCCTTTTCACCGAGACGAGAAATGAATCGACTCAACGCCGCCAGGCAACCTGTGAGCTTCTGGACATCGTGCACATGCTCAGGGCTTTTCATTCGGGTAATGGCACTGATCTTTTCAGGATTGACGTCGATTCCTCGTTCGGAAACGAGAAAACCGAGCAACTTGCCACCGGGAACACCGAAAGTGCACTTAGTCGGGTTTAACTTGATATCATACCTCCTCAGGTTGGCGAATGTTTCAGCCAAGTCAGTCAGCAGGTCGAAACCTTTGCGAGACTTGACGACAATATCATCCATGTATGCTTCAACATTCCTAGGGATCTGATCAAGCAAGCATTTTTGAATCATGCGCATGAAAGTAGCGCCAGCATTTTTCAAACCAAAAGGCATGGTGATATAACAGAAACACCCGATGAAGGTTGTCTTTATTTCATCCGGACCGAACAGACGGATCTGATGGTAACCGGAGTATGCATCAAGAAAAGATAAACGCTCGCACCCCGCAGTTGAATCGACAATCTGGTCGATGCGGGGGAGCGGAAAATGATCATTCGGGCAGACCCGATTGATATGTTTGAAGTCAATACACATGTGGAGTGACTTGTCTTTCTTGGGGACCATGACGAAGTTCGAGAGCCACTCGGAGTGGTAAATCTCGCGTATGAACTTAGGCGCCAAGAGACGAGCCACCTCCTCGCCGATTGCCTTCCGCTTCTCTGCCGCTGATCGACGCAAGTGCTCTTTCACAGGCTTGGCCTTCGGGTCGACTCTCAGTCGGTGCTCAGCCAGTTCCCTGGATACACCGGCATGTCAGCAGGCTTTCATGCGAAGATGTCCCAGTTCTCACGGAGGAACTGGATGAGCTCGGCTTCCTATTTGCTGTCGAGTCTCGTTGAGATGTTGGTCGGGGCAGCATTCGGATCCGTCGGGTGAATGTGCACTTGCTTCACTTCGCCTGCCGACTGGAAAGCTGACTCAGATGCGGGCTTCTTGGCACGCAGCAGGTTGGCAGGATCAGTACTCTTCTTGTACTCCTCCAACTCGACTACAGCCATCTGATGATCGGCAATTTTGGAGCCCTGCTAAAGGCACTCCTCAGCCCTCTGTCGATTGCCAGTGACTGTGATCACACCCTTGGGCCCGGGCATCTTCAGCTTGAGATACACGTAGCATGGACGGGCCATGAAACGGGCATAAGCGGGACGGCCAAGGATGGCGTGGTATGCGCTCTGGAAGTCCACAACTTCAAACATCAATTTCTCTTTGCGAAAATTCTTGTCGGTGCCGAACACCACATCCAATGCAATCTGGCCGAGTGACTTGGCCTTCTTCCCAGGGATGACTCCGTGGAACTGCATGTTGCTTTCGCTGAGTTGGGACATCGGAATGCCCATCCCTTTTAGGGTATCCGCATACAAGATGTTCAAACCGCTCCCACCATCCATCAAGACTTTGCGGAGTCGAGTGCCTCCCACAACCGGGTCCACCACCAGCGCTTGCCGACCGGGGGTAGCGATATGAGCAGGGTGGTCTGACTGGTCGAATGTGATAGTAGTCTGAGACCATTTGAGGTATGTGGGGGTGGCAGGAACAGCCATGTTGACTTCTCTGTTGATAACTTTCAGTCGACTCTTGCTTTCTACATCAGCAAAAATCAACAGAGTGGCATTGACCTCAGGAAACTCTTCTTTGTCTTCATCATCCTCCTTTTCAGGAGTTTTCTCACTCGACTGACCTTCCTTGAACTGCTGGATCAGTAAACGGCACTATCAAGTGGTATGCTTAGGCAATATCAAATTGCCTTCCTCATCCTTGTTCGTGTGGATTGCACACGGTAAATCCAAAACGTCTGTTCCTGACTGATTCTTTCCTTTCTTGGGGGTAAACTTCCCTTTGGACTTCCCCTTATTTTTTCCTTGCGCCGCCAGAGCGGCCGCCTCTGCCTGAGCAGGGCCATCAGCTTTGCGCTTCTGTTTATGACTGGAATTGCCGCCGGCATCATTGTCGACTGCTTTTCCTTTGCCGCTACGGAGGCGGTCTTCCTCTTCGCCACTGGCGTACCGAGTGGCAATCTCCATCATCTTGCTCAGGGAAATATCACCTGTCCGCCCAAACTTCAAGTAAAGCTCTCTGTACTTCACACCGGCCTTGAAGGCACAAACAGCTTGGTGTTCGGAAACATTCTCCACTGTGTGATGCAAGGTGGACCAACGCTAAATGTAATCTCTCAAGGATTCATTGGGCTTCTGAACACAGTGCTGCAAATCGACCAAACCTGCAGGACGCTTGCAAGTGCCCTCGAAAGTGCTGATGAACACTCGGGCAAGATCTTCCCAGCAATAGATGCTAGAAGGAGCCAAACGATTCAACCACGCCCGGGCCGAACCATCCAACATCAAGGATAAATGCTTCATGGCTACGTTGTCATTTCCTCCCCCAATCTGCACAGCCACTCGGTAATCATCTAACCATGTTTCCGGCTTCGACTCACCGGAGAACTTGCTTATTCCAGCCGCCAACCTGAAGTTGGGGGGGATCTCTGCAGAGCGTATGGCTCTGCTAAAACATTCGGGGCCAGAAACAACGATACCACTTCCACTCGGATAGTCTCTGTCATAACCATCCATGTGGGCTCTACCTCTGTCAATCTGCCTTTGTGCGAGGACATTCCTCGCGTCGAACCCAGGATTCCGCTCATCGCCTAACGGGCGCCTATCATCATTGTGCTGGGGCACATATGAACCACTCCGCGGAGGAGTAGGCACTCGACGGCGGTCATCACGGTGATAACGAGGACCAAAATGATCTCGCCCCTGATCTTGGTACTGATCCTCACGGTAACCTCCGCCCCTGCGATGCAGAGGTGACCCCGGACTGTGCGCCGACTGAACTGTATCTGCTCTGAGAGAGTTACTATGTAATCAGTTGCGCGACTGAGAAACAACCGAATTCTGTTGTTGCGCTGCATCATGCAACGCTCGGATCTGCTGCAAACCTTTGCTAGCCTCCAAACGGGATGGTTGAATGGAATCTGCAATCTTAGCAGCTGCTGCAACATTCAGAATTGGAGTACGGAATACCTTGACGTTGTTATGAGATCCACTCGGAAACAGCTGTCGCTGACGTCGACTGGAAAAGGGAGGATGCTAGCGGGCACGCTCGTCGAGTGCCTCCTGCATCTCTTTGAGCCGAAGGCGCGTGGCCTCCATGGCCTGGGCCTCAGCAGTCGCACCAACGATGGGAGTATGGAGAATCTCCTCATCCTGGTGCTGCTACTCACCCGACAGTCCTCCAGCCTCGCGTCTGCCGCGGCCGAAGCCAGGCGGCAGACTCTGATGCGAACCAGCCATAAGAACCTCAGCCGTAGGATCGCAGCTCTCACACTCGGAGGGAATGTCAGACTGATCCGACGCCGAGTCGAACACGCCGTGAAGAGATTCGGCGGGCTCGATAGCCGCAATCTGCGGAGATGAAGTTTGGCGAGCCGCCGCATGCCTCACCCAGCGATGGAGCCGCGAACGACCGGATCACTTGAGGCGGCGAACAACGGGGAGGGCCGACAAGTACGGAGTCGACGGCTGCCGTAGAAGAACACCGCAGGAGCTTGCACGGAAGTGCGCCGCCCCGCGGATCGGGAGCGCCTCAACATCTAGAGGCGCTTCCTGGAGCCATGCCGAGTCGTCGGCGATGAAGGTGAGCGCTCCGAAACGGATCTCGTGGCCCAGGAACAAATCACCGCCGGAAGACATGACGAAGGAGAAAAAATGCAACCTCGCCGGAAGTCGCTTAGACGCCTGCCCCACGGTGGGCGCCAACAGTCGTGGGAACGAGCCTAACAGTAGAAGATAGGGGTACGAAAGGAGAGGGCAGAGTCCTAGCTACGGCGAGGTTGTACACACAGATGTACGAGTTCAGGCCCCTCTCGTGGAGGTAACAGCCCTACGTCTCGGTGCTCAGGAGCTCTTGTCGTGTGGAATATGAGAGTTACAGGGGGTGCGAACCCTTGTGCCAAAGGGGAGGGGCGGCTTATATAGAGTGCGCTGCCCCTCATGAATACCGGCAACCAAGGGTCCGATCGTGGTAATGAAGGCGTACGTTACTGATAACGTACGTAATAAATGCTACTAATGATGTACAGCCGAACGCCTGCCCGTTGGCCTCCTTGGAGTGGCTTCTGGTCTTCTGCCGTCGATTGACTTCTAGTTCTTCCGAGTGAAAGGCATCCGTCGAGTGAAGGAAGAAACCTCCGAGTGGATGTTGTCGAGTGACTCATACGCCATGATGATTTCAGTCGGAGACTTCCTTGTAATCCTTAAGTTCTCTAAGGTAGTGTCCTTAGGTAGGGTATGTAGGTCAGGCCTATGACCCTACCCTAGGTACATATCCCCATCAGAGAGGGCCCCAACCTTGTTTGTAAAGGTCTGGTTGCCGCCTTCAAGTGCACCACTAGTGGAATCACGGCATCTCGCATTGTGTGAGGGCGTGAGGAGAATACGGTGGCCCTAGTGGCTTCTTGGGGAGCACTGTGCCTCCACACCGCTCCAACGGAGACGTACTTCCCCTCAAAAGGAAGGAACTTCGGTAACACATCCTCGTCTCCAACGGTTCCACTTGTGGTTACTTCTTACCTTTACTTTGTGCAAGCTTATATCTTGTTGTTATCATAGCTAGCATCATATAGGTTGTTCACCTGGTTGCATATCTAGACAACCTATTTATTGCTAATTAAACCTAATTTGTTAAGAAAAGCTTAAAAATTGGTAGTTGCCTATTCACCCCCTGTCGGGGGGATTACCCCCAGGTAGGCTCAAGGAGACGACTCAACATTTTAAAACATAGGGGGAGTCACTCCCGGTACGCCAAGCCCCACGAATCGACAAGACAATCGAAGAAGCGAAAACAAAGCTGTGACCCGGCCGGCTGGCTACTCCTGGCCGGCTGCAGGCTGCTGGCTACTCCTGGCTGGCTGCAGGCTGCTGGCTGCACCTGGCTGGCTGGAGGCTGGCCGGCCGGAGCCTGGCCGGCTAGAGGCTAGCCGGCTGGAGCCTGCCGGCGGGAGGCTGGAGGCTGTCGGCTGAAGACTGGCCGGCTGGAGGCTGCTGGCCGCGGTCCGACGAAGTCAGCTCCAGGCGTCCCATCGGACACGAGCAGACGACACTGTAGCTGACGGACTGTAGAGTCAGTCACCCCGCTACAGTTTGGCACTATTGGCAAATAGTGCCCCACTATGCACCCGTCATGCGTCACTTCACTGCGCTCCAATAGTGATGCACTGTAGCCTGCAGCATGGGTCACTTCACATGTCACCTCCAATAGTGTAGTCAGGCCATGTGGGCCACCCCTTGTCCCCTGGGCCTCCCTATATAAGAGGCACCAGGGGAGCTCACCCACGGGCAAGCAAGCCCCTCATGCTCACTCACACGTACACATATGAGGCAAGAAGCCTCATGGCTCTCCTCTCCCATACAGCTCCAGGAGCAACTCTGTACTGCAATACACCTCATATACATACATGCAAGAGTAGGGGTATTATCTCTCCGGAGAGCCCCGAACCTGGGTAAACCACTGCGTGCTACTACCCTATCCTGTCCTGGATCTTCCACGGCAGCCTTGCTCTCACCTCGATTAGCCACCCCCTGGTATCTGTTGTGAGAAAACGACGACAGTTGGCGCCCACCGTGGGGCTAGCTGCTGCTGGAACCGCAGTCCGGGCGGGACCCTCTTCGTCATCACCATCGAGATCGCCGCCGTCTCTCCGGCGGCGTTCGGGGGCTCGACATCAACACGCCCCCGGGGCGAGTGCGCGCGACGCCGTGTCCTCACTGTCAGTTTTCGTCATCGCCACCGCGACGCCGGCCGCCCGTCGCCGCCACCGCGTTCATTCGCGCGCGTCCGTCCTCGGTGCGCTTGCCTCGCCGACAGCTTCATAAACGTCGCGCGCGCCGCCACCGGCGGCTCGCGGCCATGATGGGCCGCCGCGGCGTACTCCTCGCGCTAACGCTACTCCCGGCCGTCGCGCTCGCGCTCGCGCCGGTGCCGGCCGCGTCTCGGTGGCTGCAGCCATCACCGCTTGACTGGCCGCCGTCCTGGTCGCGTTGGTGCTGCCGCTGACCGTCGTGCTCCTCGCGTCGGCACTGCTGCTGGCCGTAGTGCTCGCGCTAGCAGTGGCTATGTCCCATCGGTTGCGATGGCGGGCGCTCGAGCAGGCTCAAAGGCGCTGGCTCTCCACTCGCTCCATCACAGAAAAAATCCCACGCAGGAGAGCTCGCGCTCGATCTCCTTCCCCAAAGAAAAGCAGGCCCCTGAGGCTCGTTTCCCCTGTCTCCGCCATGAAAAGTCCTCTCAATCCCCATTTTTCCCTCCACCACACGTCGCGCAACAAAAGTGCTGAATTGGGGACAGCGGCGGTGGTGCTGCTCCTCTACTTCCCCGCCTTCGCCGGCGGCGGCAGGGGCGGCGCGCGGGCCGCTGGCGTGGGCGGCGACTGGGTAGGTCCCGGGGTCTGCGGCTACATCGGCGCGCTCTGCGTCTGCTCCGTCATCGGGAGAGTTCGCCGTCACCGGTGTCAACCTCAACCACGGTGCCTCGACAGTTGGCGAGTTCGGCCTCCCCTGCGACCTCGTGCTGCTCCTCCTCAACTCCAGCGTTTCCGTGGCCTCGTGCCCGACTCCTTCCGTTGGCTCGTTCTCCAACACAAGCTTCCTCCACGAGCGCCTCCTTCTCCTGAGCGCGCTGCTCGCCCTCGCCGGCTCCCGCTGCGCCCCTCGCCCACATCGGCCATCCGTGCCGCCTGGCTGCGCGCGCTCATGCCGGCTTCGCGTCATGCCTTCGCCCGTGCGCCCCCGTCCTCGCCGCTGCTTGCTGGGCGGCTGCGCGCCCACGTCAACGCGGGCCGTCTGCTGCTCCGCGCCCGCTCCCCATGTCCCTGGCCACGCCTCTTCTTCGGCTCGCCGCGGCCGGATTCACCTGGCGCATCTTGGGCCGGTTGCCCTGCGCCCCTCTTCAACTCGCCGCCCGTCGGCTCGCCATGGCCGGCTGCGCCTCACGCGTCTTCGTCCGCCTCTCCGCACCCGTACGCGCGCCCGCGGCGCTGCGGGTCACCGTGCCGCCTCGCCGCGCTGGCTTGCCTCTCCGGCTCCCATGCCCCCTCGCGCCCGACCCCGCCTCCCCGCGGCCGGCTCCGCCTCCTGACGCCTTGGCCGGCTCCCCGCAGCTCCGCCTCCTGACACCTCGGCCGGCTCCACGCAGCTCCGCCTCCTGACGCCCCGCACCGGCTCGCCCCCGCACGGCGCTGCTGGCCCCGCCTCCCCGCGCCCGGCTCCGCCTACTGACGCCCCGGCTGGCTCCCTTCGCTCCGCCTCTGGCCCTCGCCCTCGCGGGCTGGCTGCCCAGCCTAGAGGAGGAAAAGAGGAGGAGAGGCCAGCTAGAAAGAAAGACACGGGGGCCGGCTGCCCGAATAAAAAAAAGAGGGTCGGGTAAAAAAAAAGAAGAGAGAGAGAAAAGGCAAACCGAGCCCGACTCCGCTCGGTCGGCTGGCCCGCCCGTCTACGTCGCCGCCTGACCGGCTGGCCTCGACACCGGCCCGGCTGTCCGCCCGCTCTGACGGCCACACCCAGCGGGTGCGCCGGCATGCCGGCACGCTCCGCTCGCACAAAGCCGCGCCGGTCGTCATCGACAACAACCGCTTCAACAACCGCCTCGCCGGGATGGCCCGGTCCTCACCTGCCTGCGCCACCGCCTGGCCGGCTGACCCGCCCGCCTGCCTCGACTCCGGCCCGGCCGCTCCATCGCCCTATCGGTCGGGCCCGACCGGCTGGCACACCCTTCGATCGCCGAGGGCTCGACAGCAACACCCAGCGGGTGCGCCAGCACGCCGGCGCGCTCCGCTCGCGGAAAGCCATACCGGTTTTCATCGACAACAACCGCCTTGACGGCACCAAAAATCTATGAACCCCCCACCCCGCTCGCAGGCTTGGAAGCAACTCCCGACAGGGCTCCGCGCCCATCAGCCGGCGGACCCCGCGTCCACGCCCGGCAGGGCCTCGCGCTCAACAGCCGACGGACCTCGCGTCCGCCCTCGGCAGCGCCTCGCGCTCAACAGCCGGCGGACCCAGCGTCCGTCCCGACAGGGCTCCGCGTCCATCAGCCGGCGGACCCCGCGTCCGCCCCCGGCTGGGCTCCGCGCCCAACAGCCGGCGGACCCCGCGTCCGCCCTCGGCAGTGCCTCATGCTCAATAACCAGCGGACCCCGCGTCTGCCCTCGGCAGCGCCTCACGCTCAACAGCCGGTGGACCCCGCGTCCGCCCTCGGCAGCGCCTCGCGCTCAACAGCCGGCGGACCCCGCGTCCGCCCCCGGCAGCGCCTCGCGCTCAACAGCCGGCGGACCCCGCGTCCGCCCCCGGCAGCGCCTCGCGCTCAACAGCCGGCGGACCCCACGTCCGCGCATGGCAGGGCCCCTCGCCCATCGGTCGGCAGACCTCACGTCCGCACCCGGCGTCCTCAACGCCACTATCTGCTTCAGCAATAGCAAAGACCCTCCGCCCGACTCTTCGAGTCGCCCGGAGGCTCGGAGGCTACACCCAGCGGGTGCGCTGGCGCGCCCCCGCTGGAAACAGCCAGCCGGTGGACTCCGCGTCCACACCCGGCAGGGCTCCGTGCCCATCAGTCGGTGGACTCCGCGCCCACGCTCGACATCCTCGACGCCACCGTCTACTTAGGCAAGGACTCCGCGTCCGCATCTGGCAGAGGCTCGCGACCATCAGCCGACGGACTCCGTGCCCACGCCCGACATCCTCAACGCCACCGTCTGCTTAGGCAAGGACTCCGCGTCCGCATCCGGCAGGGGCTCGCGACCATCAGCCGACGGACTCCGCGTCCTCGCCCAGCAGCGCCTCGCGCCCATCAGCCGACGGACTCCAAGTCCGCGCCCGGCAGCGCCTCGCGCGCATCGGCCGGACCACGTCGGCTGCAAACCGCGCCGGCCGACATCGACAACAACCGCCTCGTCGGCACCAAAAAGCGATGTGAGATTTCCACCCGCATGTCCTCGTACCGTGCACAAAAGACGGATACCCCGAGGGACCCTCGGCGGCCATCCCCGCATTTGTTTTAGCTGCTTTATCATTCACCCCGGCGTGAGCTAGTCTCGCCCGAGGCCGGCCGATTGGCCCGATACGTTCGTTCCCGCAAGACGGCTTAGTAGCGTGTATGGTACCAAGGCCCACTCTTTGTCTCAGCTACAGATCGCACCGCGACTGTCCGGCTAGCGAGAGCACAAGCTGGAGGTCACCCCACACAAAAAATGTCCCGGGAGAAAATGGCTTGGGCAACCCGGTCATTTCATTTGTGAGTATCTACTCGGTCGAGTCTGCTCCCAGAGTCCGAGTACTGTACGCTCCACTTCGCGGCCCACTCTTCGCCTCAGCCACAGACCGGCTCCCGGCTGTCCGGTGATGACCCACAAGTATAGGGGATCTATCGTAGTCCTTTCGATAAGTAAGAGTGTCGAACCCAACGAGGAGCAGAAGGAAATGACAAGCAGTTTTCAGTAAGGTATTCTTTGCAAGCACTGAAATTATCGGTAACAGATAGTTTTGTGATAAGATAATTCGTAACGGGTAGCAAGTAACAAATGTAGCAAAGGTGCAGCAAGGTGTCCCAATCCTTTTTGTAGCAAAGGACAAGCCTGGACAAACTCTTATATAAAGCAAAGCGCTCCCGAGGACACATGGGAATTTCTATCAAGCTAGTTTTCATCATGCTCATATGATTCGCGTTCGTTACTTTGATAATTTGATATGTGGGTGGACCGGTGCTTGGGTGCTGCCCTTACTTGGACAAGCCTCCCACTTATGATTAACCTCTCTCGCAAGCATCCGCAACTACGAAAGAAGAATTAAGATAAATCTAACCATAGCATGAAACATATGGATCCAAATCAGCCCCTTACGAAGCAACGCATAAACTAGGGTTTAAGCTTCTGTCACTCTAGCAACCCATCATCTACTTATTACTTCCCAATGCCTTCCCCTAGGCCCAAATAATGGTGAAGTGTCATGTAGTCGACGTTCACATAACACCACTATAGGAGAGACAACATACATCTCAACAAAATATCGAACGAATACCAAATTCACATGATTACTTATAACAAGACTTATCCCATGTCCTCAGGAACAAACGTAACTACTCACAAAGCATATTCATGTTCATAATCAGAGGAGTATTAATTATCATTAAGGATCTGAACATATGATCTTCCACCAAGTAAACCAACTAGCATCAACTACAAGGAGTAATCAACACTACTAGCAACCCACAGGTACCAATCTGAGGTTTTGAGACAAAGATCGGATACAAGAGATGAACTAGGGTTTGGAGAGGAGATGGTGCTGGTGAAGATGTTGATGGAGATTGACCCCCTCTCGATGAGAGGATCGTTGGTGATGACGATGGCTTCGATTTCCCCCTCCGGGAGGGAAGTTTCCCCGGCAGAACAGCTCCGCAGGAGCCCTAGATTGGTTCTGCCCAAGTTCCGCCTCGAGACGGCGGCGCTTCATCCCGAAAGCTCTCTTATGATTTTTTTTTCCAGGTCAAAACCCTCCATATAGTAGAAGATGGGCACCGGAGGGCTGCCAGGGGGCCCACAAGCCACTAGGGCGCGCCCTCCAGGCTTGTGGCTGCCTGGTGGGTCCCCTCTGGTATTTTCTTCGCCCAGTATTTTTTATATATTCCAAAATAATTCTCCGTAGATTTTCAGGACTTTTGGAGTTGTACAGAATAGGTATCTCAGATTTGCTCCTTTTCCAGTCCAGAATTCCAGCTGCCGGCATTCTCCCTCTTCATGTAAACCTTGTAAAATAAGAGAGAAAAGGCATAAGTATTGTACCATAATGTGTAATAACAGCCCATAATGCAATAAATATCAATATAAAAGCATGATGCAAAATGGACGTATCAACTCCCCCAAGCTTAGACCTCGCTTGTCCTCAAGCGAAAGCCGAAATCGATAATATGTTTAGAGATAGAGGTGTCGATAAAATAAAATATGGACATGAAGGCATCATGATCATCTTTAGAACAGCAACATATATTGACATATAATTTCATATGCTAAAGTAACAATTCATTCACAAGGTAAAGTATGAATCAAGAACTCTATTGAGAACCAACAAACTATGATCTCAGTCATTGAAGCAATTGCAATTTATCATATCATCGGAAAGAGTCAATATAAGAGCTTGTAAAGCAAATCCACATACTCAATCATCTTTTAGTCTTTCATAATTGCTAACACTCACGCGGTACTTATGAGGTCAAAGCTTCAATTGGACACAGAGAAAGATAGGGGCTTATAATTTTGCCTCCCAACTATTTACCTCAAGGGTAATGTCAACAGAAATAACTCATGATCACCCACATCCGAGTGGATATATGTGTATAGACCATTCCCCAACACATGACGCTTGCTAAGAGAGAAAGGCGAAATAAAGGAAGTGGTGAGGATCACCACGACTCTTGCATAAAGGTAAGTACTAGAAAGTAAAAGTAACAGACAGGCCCTTCGCAGAGCGAAGTAGAGGTTGTCATGCGCTTTTATAGTTGGATGCGCAATCCCTTAATGCAAAAGAACGTCACTTTATATTGCCGCTTGTGATAAAGAACTTTATTATGCAGTCTGTCGCTTTTATTTCTTCCATATCACAAGTTTGTATAAAGTTTATTTTCCTCACACTAATAGATCATACATATTTAGAGAGCAATTTTTATTGCTTGCACCGATGACAACTTACTTGAAGGATCGTACTCAATCCATAGGTAGGTATGGTGGGCTCTCATGGCAAAACTGGGTTGAGGGTGTTTGGATGCACAAGTAGTATCTCTACTTGGTGCGGAAGTTTTGGCTGATATGGAGTGGAAGCAAGCGTCACATGTTAAAGGATCTATAACCATATAACTTCTATTCGGAAATAAGCAAACATAACCCATTATGTTGTCTTCCTTGTCCAACATCAACTTCTTAGCATATAATATTTTAATGAGTGCTCACAATCATAAAAGATGTCCAAGATAATATATTTATATGTGAACCTCTCTTTCTTTATTACTTCCTTTTAATTGCAACAATGACCAATCGCTATGTTTGTCAACTCACAACAAATTTCAATCGACATACTTCTTATATGTTAAGTCATCACTCCCCATAAGATCATCATATATACTCATTGCTTTTATTCTATACTTCTTTCTATTTCTTTTTCTCAAGATCATAGCAAGCAAGCAAAGCCCTCAACTCAAAACTACTTTTTATTATATAACCCTCGGACTTGCTTACATAGGGGGAACATAAAGCAAAACTCAAAACTAGATCACACTAAAAACTTTATTCTTCTAGATCAAGATATAACCAAAAGGATCGAACTAAGAAAAATGATAAAAGTAAAAGATGTGATGGTGATACGATACCGGGGCACCTCCCCCAAGCTTGGCACAAGCCAAGGGGAGTGCCCATACCCATGTGTTTAGTTGTCTTTCTCCGGAGGTGGTGATGTTGGAGAAGGATCTTTAAGCTTGTTCAGTTTCCTCTTAAGCATAAAATTTTGTTCCCTCAGATCGTCTACTTCCTGCTCGAGCTTCAATATCCTTTGACATAATTCTTGCTTGCTCTCCTGCAGAAAACGAGAAGGGATAAATAGAACCTTGGGTTTTCTCCTTGTGTTTGGGAGGCTCGATTTCCTGAACTCCGCGCGCATATCTCCTGGTTGAGGCAGGGGGATCTCTTCTTCATCCGAGCTTTCTTCCTCATACTTGCCTTCTTGTTCCTCCTCCAAGAACAATCCATAAGGATCTAAGTCCCCATAGAGTTTGGGATTGGCAAGATAATGCGCTACATAGCTCTCCCCATCGGAATCTTGGGACGACATATTGCTCTAAATCTGCTGCAGAAACAGCTCAAAACGAAAACAGGAGGTATTGTCGTGATACGAAGGTCAAGACTTTCGGGAGATTATATAATGAATTTTTAACGACCTAAAGGAGTATACCACAAGAAAACGGAGTCCGGAGGGTACACGGGGTGGCCACAAGCCACAGGGGCGCGCCCAGGGGGGTAGGGCGCGCCCCCCTGGCTTGTCGCCTCCTCGTGCACCTTTCAGACTACTTTAAATTTTCCTAATTTTTTTAATATTCCAAAACAGAGAAAAATTGCTATTGGAAAAGTTTTGTAGTCGGTTTGCTTACCGTACCACATACCTATTCCTTTTCGGAGTCTGAAACGTCCTGGTAGGTCTCCCTAATGTACTCCTCCGGAGTTATGGTATTGATAATATTGGTTTCAACATTTATGGGAGTACTTGAGATATAATGTTTGATTCTTTGCCCGTTTACCACTTTCGGATTTGTGCCTTCAGGGTTGTTGATCTTGATGGCACCGGAATGATATACTTCCTCGATAATATAAGGCCCTTCCCATTTAGAGAGAAGTTTTCCTGCAAAAAATCTTAAACGAGAATTGTATAGCAAGACATGGTCACCTACATTGAATTCACGCTTTTGTATCCTTTTATCATGCCATCTCTTAATTCAAGATTGTTTCTGCCCAAGTTCCGCCTCGAGACGGCGGCGCTTCATCCCGAAAGCTCTCTTATGATTTTTTCCAGGTCAAAACCCTCCATATAGCAGAAGATGGGCACCGGAGGGCTGCCAGGGGGTCCACAAGCCACTAGGGCGCGCCCTCCAGGCTTGTGGCTGCCTGGTGGGTCCCCTCTGGTATTTTCTTCGCCCAGTATTTTTTATATATTCCAAAATAATTCTCCGTAGATTTTCAGGACTTTTGGAGTTGTACAGAATAGGCATCTTAGATTTGCTCCTTTTCCAGTCCAGAATTCCAGCTGCCGGCATTCTCCCTCTTCATGTAAACCTTGTAAAATAAGAGAGAAAAGGCATAAGTATTGTACCATAATGTGTAATAACAGCCCATAATGCAATAAATATCAATATAGAAGCATGATGCAAAATGGACGTATCATCCGACTGGCAAGAGCAAAAGCCAAAGAGCGGAGAGCACATGAAAAAGACTAAAGGGGGCTCGGACGAAACCGAGTCAGCACCCTTTGCATAAAGCTTGCACTACCAAAACTAGATATTTGACACATCTGCATCGTCTAAACTTGTCTTCTGCACGATCATTTCCATGAGGAACCCCCTCGCTCGGAGGCTTGGAAGCCACGCCCGGCAGCGCCCCGCGCTCAACAGTCGGCGGACCCCGCGTCCTCCCCCGGCAGCGCCCCGTGCTCAACAGCCGGCGGACCCCACGTCTGCCCTCGGCAGCGCCCCGCGCTCATCAGTCGGCAGACCCCGCGTCCGCCTCCGGCAGGGCTGCGCGCCCATCAGCTGGCGGACCCCGCGTCCGCGCCCGGCAGCGTCTCGCGCGCAACCGCCGGCGGACCCCGCGTCCGCCCTCGGCAGGGCTCCGCGCCCATCAGCCGGCGGACCCCGCGTCCACGCCCGGCAGCGCCTCGCGCTAGACAGCCGGCGGACCCCGCGTCCGCCCCCGGCAGGGCCCCGCGCCCACTAGCCGGCGGACCCCGCGTCCGTGCCTGGCAGCGCCCATCGGTCGGCGGACCCCGCGTCCGCACCCGGCGTCCCCAACGCCACTATCTGCTTCAGCAACAGCAAAGACCCTCCGCCCAACTCTTCGAGTCGCCCGGAGGCTCGGAGGCTACACCCAGCGGGTGCGCTGGCGCGCCCCCGCTGGAAACAGCCAGCCGGCAGAACACACGTCCGTCCCCGGCAGCGCCTCGCGCCCATCAGCCAATGGGCTCCGCGTCCGCGCCCGGCAGCGCCTCGCACTCACCTGCCGGGGGACTCCGCTTCCGCGTCCGGCACGGCCCCTCGCCCATCAGTCGGCGGACTCCGCATCTGCGCCCGACATCCTCGACGCCACTATCTGCTTCAGCAACAGCGAAGACCCTCCGCCAGACTCTTCGAGTCGCCCCGAGGCTCGGAGGTTACACCCAGCGGGTGCGCTGGCACGCCCCCGCTGGAAATAGCCAGCCGGCGGACTCTGCCTCCGCGTCCGGCAGGGCTCCGCGCCCACCAGCCAGCGAACTCCACGTCCGCGCACGGCGGGCCCCCCACTGGAAGCAAACCGTGCGGGCTGCGGCCCGCAGCCGACCATCAACAATAACTTCCGCAACACCAGCGACAACGGCGAAAACCCTCCGCCCGACTCTCCAAGTCACCTGGAGGCTCGGAGGCTACTGTCGGGGGGATTACCCCCGGGTAGGCTCAAGGAGACGACTCAACATTTTAAAACATAGGGGGAGTCACTCCCGGTACGCTAAGCCCCACGAATCGACAAGACAATCGAAGAAGCGAAAACAAAGCTGCGACCTGGCCGGCAGGCTACTCCTGGCCGGCTGCAGGCTGCTGGCTACTTCTGGCTGGCTGCGGGCTGCTGGCTGCACCTGGCTGGCTGGAGGCTGGCCGGCTGGAGGCTGCCGGCTGGAGGCTGCCGGCTGGAGGCTGGAGGCTGCCGGCTGCCGGCTGGAGCCTGCCGGCTGTGTTGGAAATATGCCCTAGAGGCAATAATAAAATGGTTATTATTATATTTCCTTGTTCATGATAATTGTCTATTGTTCATGCTATAATTGTATTAACCGGAAACCGTAATACATGTGTGAATACATAGACCACACCATGTCCCTAGTGAGCCTCTAGTTGACTAGCTCGTTGATCAATAGATGGTCATGGTTTCCTGACCATGGACATTGGATGTCGTTGATAACGGGATCACATCATTAGGAGAATGATGTGATGGACAAGACCCAATCCTAAGCATAGCACAAGATTGTGTAGTTCATCTGCTAGAGCTTTTCTAATGTCAAGTATCATTTCCTTAGACCATGAGATTGTGCAACTCCCGGATACCGTAGGAATGCTTTGGGTGTATCAAACGTCACAACGTAACTGGGTGACTATAAAGGTGCACTACAGGTATCTCCGAAAGTGTCTGTTGGGTTGGCACGAATCGAGACTGGGATTTGTCACTCCGTGTGACGGAGAGGTATCTCTGGGCCCACTCGGTAATACATCATCATAATGAACTCAATGTGACTAAGGAGTTAGTCACGGGATCATGTGTTACAGAACGAGTAAAGAGACTTGCCGGTAACGAGATTGAACAAGGTATAGGGATACCGACGATCGAATCTCGGGCAAGTAACATACCGATGGACAAAGGGAATTGTATACGGGATTAATTGAATCCCCGACATCGTGGTTCATCCGATGAGATCATTGTGGAACATGTGGGAGCCAATATGGGTATCCAGATCCCGCTATTGGTTATTGGCCGGAGAGGTGTCTCGGTCATGTCTGCATGGTTCCCGAACCCGTAGGGTCTACACACTTAAGGTTCGGTGACGCTAGAGTTGTAATGGGAATTGTATGTGGTTACCGAAAGATGTTCGGAGTCCTGGATGAGATCCCGGACGTCACGAGGAGTTCCGGAATGGTCCGGAGGTAAAGATTTATATAAGGGAAGTCCTATTTTGGCCACCGGAAAATGTTCGGGATTTTTCGGTATTGTACTGGGAAGGTTCTAGAAGGTTCCGGAGTGGGGCCCACCTGCATGGGGGGCTCCACATGAACGTGGGTAGTGGGGGCAAGGCCCCACACCCCTGGTCAAGGTGCACCAAGATCCCCCCCTTAGAAGGAATAAGATCATATCCCGAAGGGATAAGATCAAGATCCCTAAAAAGGGGGGATAACAATCGGTGGGGAAGGGAAAGGATGGGATTTCTTTCCTCCCACCTTTGCCAACGCCCCAATGGACTTGGAGGGCAATAAACCAGCCCCCTCCACCCCTATATATAGTGGGGAGGCGCATGGGAGCTGCATCCCTTGCCCCTGGCGCAGCCCTCCCCCCTCCTACACCTCCTCCTCCTCCGTAGTGCTTAGCGAAGCTCTGCCGGAGAACCACGAGCTCCACCGCCACCACGCCGTCGTGCTGCCGGAGCTCTCCCTCAACTTCTCCTCCCCCCTTGCTGGATCAAGAAGGAGGAGACGTCCCCGGGCTGTACGTGTGTTGAACGCGGAGGCGCCGTCCGTTCGGCGTTTGGATCGGATCTTCCGCGATTTGAATCGCCGCGAGTACGACTCCATCAACCGCGTTCTTTGCAACGCTTCCACTTAGCGATCTTCAAGGGTATGAAGATGCACTCCCTCTCTCTCGTTGCTAGCATCTCCTAGATTGATCTTGGTGACACGTAGGAATTTTTTTGAATTATTACTACGTTCCCCAACAGTGGCATCATGAGCTAGGTCTATGCGTAGATTCTATGCACGAGTAGAACACAAGTAGTTGTGGGCGATGATTTGGTCAATTTGCTTGCCGTTACTAGTCCTATCTTGATTCGGCGGCATTGTGGGATGAAGCGGCCAGGGCCGACTTTACACGTACGCTTACGTGAGACTGGTTTCACCGCCTGACATGCACTTGTTGCTTAAGGTGGCTAGCGGGTGTCTGTCTCTCCCACTTTAGTCGGATCGGATTCGATGAAGAGGGTCCTTATGAAGGGTAAATAGCAATTGGCATATCACCGTTGTGGCTTTTGCGTAGGTAAGAAACGTTCTTGCTAGAAACCCATAGCAGCCACGTAAAACTTGCAACAACAATTAGAGGACGTCTAACTTGTTTTTGCAGGGTATGCTATGTGATGTGATATGGCCAAAAGGATGTGATGAAATATATGTGATGTATGATATTGATCATGTTCTTGTAATAGGAATCACGACTTGTATGTCGATAAGTATGACAACCGGCCGGAGCCATAGGAGTTGTCTTAATTTATTGTATGACCTGCGTGTCAATCAAAAATGCCATGTAATTACTTTACTTTATTGCTAACCATTAGCCATAGTAGTAGAAGTAATAGTTGGCGAGACAACTTCATGAAGACATGATGATGGAGATCATGGTGTCGTGCCGGTGACGATGGTGATCATGCCGCGCCCCGAAGATGGAGATCAAAGGCGCAAGATGATATTGGCCATATCATGTCACTTTATGATTTGCATGTGATGTTTATCATGTTTTTACATCTTATTTGCTTAGAACGACGGTAACATAAATAAGATGATCCCTCACTAAAATTTCAAGAAATGTGTTCCCCCTAAGTGTGCACCGTTGCGAAGGATCGTTGTTTCGAACCACCACGTGATGATCGGGTGTGATAGATTCTAACGTTCGCATACAACGGGTGTAAGCCAGATTTACACACGCGAAACACTTAGGTGGACTTGACGAGCCTAGCATGTACAGACATGGCCTCGGAACACGAGAGACCGAAAGGTTGAACATGAGTCGTATAGTAGATGCAATCAACATGGAGATGTTCACCATTGATGACTAGTCCGTCTCACGTGATGATCGGACACGGCCTAGTCGATATGGATCATGTATCACTTAGATGACTAGAGGGATGTTTATCTGAGTGGGAGTTCATTAAATAATTTGATTAGATGAACTTAATTATCATGAACTTAGTCTAAAATTGTCTTTACAATCTATCTTGTAGATCCAATGGCCCACGCTAATGTTGCCCTCAACTTCAACGCGTTCCTAGAGAAAACCAAACTGAAAGACGATGGAAGCAACTATACGGAATGGGTCCGTAACTTGAGGATCATCCTCATAGCTTCCAAGAAAGCATATGTCCTTGATGCACCACTAGGTGACGCACCCATTTTCCCAGCAACTCAAGACGTTATGAACGCCTGGTAGTCGCGTAGTGATGATTACTCCCTGGTTCAGTGCGGCATGCTTTACAGCTTAGAACCGGGGCTCCAAAAGCGTTTTGAGCAACACGGAGCATATGAGATGTTCCAAGAGCTGAGAATGGTTTTCCAAGCTCATGCCCGGGTCGAGAGATATGAAGTCTCCGACAAGTTCTCCAGTTGTAAGATGGAGGAAAATAGTTCTGTCAGCGAGCACATACTCAAAATGTCTGGGTTACACAACCGCTTGTCTTAGCTGGGAGTTAATCTTCCGGATGACTCGGTTATTGACAGAATCCTCCAGTCGCGTCCACCTAGCTACAAGAGCTTTGTGATGAACTTCAATATGCAAGGGATGGAGAAGTCCATTCCTGAGTTATATTCGATGCTGAAATCAGCGGAGGTGGAGATCAAAAAGGAACATCAAGTGTTGATGGTGAATAAGACCACCAGTTTCAAGAAAGGCAAGGGTAAGAAGAACTTCAAGAAGGACGGCAAAGCAGTTGCCGCGCCCGGTAAATCAGTTGCCAGGAAGAAGCCCAAGAATGGACCCAAGCCTGAGACTGAGTGCTTTTATTGCAAGGGAACCGGTCACTAGAAGCGGAACTGCCCCAAGTACTTAGCGGATAAGAAGGCCGGCAACGTCAAAGGTATATATGATATACATGTTATTGATGTGTACCTTACCAGCGCTCGTAGTAGCTCCTGGGTATTTGATACCGGTGCGGTTGCTCACATTTGTAACTCAAAACAGGAGCTGCGGAATAAGCGGAGACTGGCGAAGGACGAGGTGATGATGCGCGTCGGGAATGGTTCCAAGGTCGATGTGATCGCCGTCGGCACGCTACCTCTACATCTACCTTCGGGATTAGTTTTAAACCTCAATAATTGTTATTTAGTACCAGCTTTGAGCATGAACATTGTATCTGGATCTCGTTTGATGCGAGATGGCTACTCATTTAAATCCGAGAATAATGGTTGTTCTATTTATATGAGAGATATGTTTTATGGTCATGCCCCGCTGGTCAATGGTTTATTTTTATTGAATCTCGAACGTCATGTTACACATATTCATAGTGTGAATACCAAACGATGTAAGGTTGATAATGATAGTCCCACATACTTGTGGCACTGCCGCCTTGGTCATATTGGTGTCAAACGCATGAAGAAACTCCATGCAGATGGACTTTTGGAGTCTCTTGATTATGAATCATTTGACACGTGCGAACCATGCCTCATGGGCAAGATGACTAAGACTCCGTTCTCCGGAACAATGGAGCGAGCAACCAACTTGTTGGAAATAATACATACCGATGTATGCGGTCCAATGAGCGTTGAGGCTCGCGGTGGCTATCGTTATGTTCTCACCCTCACCGATGACTTAAGCAGATATGGGTATGTCTACTTAATGAAACACAAGTCTGAGACCTTTGAAAAGTTCAAGGAATTTCAGAGTGAGGTAGAGAATCAACGTGACAAGAAAATAAAGTTCTTACGATCTGATCGTGGAGGAGAATATTTGAGTCACGAGTTAGGCACGCACTTAAGGAAATGTGGAATTGTTTCACAACTCACGCCGCCTGGCACACCTCAGCGTAATGGTGTGTCCGAACGTCGTAATCGCACTCTATTGGATATGGTGCGATCTATGATGTCTCTTACTGATTTACCGCTATCATTTTGGGGATATACATTAGAGACTGCCGCATTCACTTTAAATAGGGCACCGTCTAAATCCGTTGAGACGACACCGTATGAATTATGGTTTGGGAAGAAACCTAAGATGTCGTTTTTGAAAGTTTGGGGATGCGATGCTTATGTCAAGAAACTTCAACCTGAAAAGCTCGAACCCAAATCGGAAAAGTGCGTCTTCATAGGATACCCTAAGGAAACTATTGGGTATACCTTCTACCTCAGATCCGAAGGCAAGATCTTTGTTGCCAAGAATGGATCCTTTCTAGAGAAAGAGTTTCTCTCGAAAGAAGTAAGTGGGAGGAAAGTAGAACTTGATGAGGTAATTGTACCCCCTCTCGAACCGGAGAGTAGCGCAGCGCAAGAAAATGTTTCTGTGGTGCCTGCACCGACTAGAGAAGAAGTTAATGATGATGATCATGAAACTTTGGATCAAGTTACTACTGAACTTCGTAGGTCCACGAGGACACGTTCTGCACCAGAGTGGTACGGCAACCCTGTCCTGGAAATCATGTTGTTAGACAACGTTGAACCTTCGAACTATGAAGAAGCCATGGCGGGCCCGGATTCCAACAAATGGCTTGAAGCCATGAAATCCGAGATAGGATCCATGTATGAGAACAAAGTATGGACTGTGGTGGACTTGCCCGATGATCGGCAAGCCATAGAAAATAAATGGATCTTTAAGAAGAAGACTGACGCGGATGGTAATGTGACCGTCTATAAGGCTCGGCTTGTCGCTAAGGGTTATCGACAAGTTCAAGGAGTTGACTACAATGAGACTTTCTCACCCGTAGCGATGCTGAAGTCCGTCCGAATCATGTTAGCAGTTGCCGCATTTTATGATTATGAGATCTGGCAAATGGACGTCAAAACGGCATTCCTTAACGGTTTCCTTAAGGAAGAATTGTATATGATGCAGCCGGAAGGTTTTGTCGATCCTAATAATGCTGACAAGGTATGCAAGCTCCAGCGCTCCATCTATGGGCTGGTGCAAGCATCTCGGAGTTGGAACATTCGCTTTGATGAGGTGATCAAAGCGTTTGGGTTTATACAGACTTATGGAGAAGCCTGTATTTACAAGAAAGTGAGTGGGAGCTCTGTAGCATTTCTCATTTTATATGTGGATGCCATATTGTTGGTGGGAAATGATATAGAACTTTTGGAAAGCATAAAGGCCTACTTGAATAAGTGTTTTTCAATGAAGGACCTTGGAGAAGCTGCTTACATATTAGGCATCAAGATCTATAGAGATAGATCGAGACGCCTCATTGGTCTTTCACAAAGCACATACCTTGACAAGATATTGAAGAAGTTCAATATGGATCAGTCCAAGAAGGGGTTCTTGCCTGTATTGCAAGGTGTGAGATTGAGCACAGCTCAATGCCCGACCTCGGCAGAAGATAGAGAAAAGATGAGTGTCATCCCCTATGCCTCAGCCATAGGCTCTATTATGTATGCCATGCTGTGTACCAGACCTGATGTGAACCTTGCCATAAGTTTGATAGGGAGGTACCAAAGTGATCCCGGAATGGAACACTGGACAGCGGTCAAGAATATCCTTAAGTACCTGAAAAGGACTAAGGATATGTTTCTCGTTTATGGAGGTGCCGAAGAGCTCATCGTAAAGGGTTACGTCGATGCTAGCTTCGACACAGATCCGGATGACTCCAAGTCACAAACCGAATACGTGTATATTTTGAATGGTGGGGCAGTCAGCTGGTGCAGTTGCAAGCAAAGCGTCGTGGCGGCATCTACATGTGAAGCGGAGTACATAGCTGCTTCGGAAGCAGCGCAGGAAGGAGTCTGGATGAAGGAGTTCATCACCGACCAAGGAGTGATTCCCAATGCGTCGGGCCCGATGACTCTCTTCTGTGACAACACTGGAGCTATTGCCATTGCCAAGGAGCCCAGGTTTCACAAGAAGACCAAGCACATCAAGCGCCGCTTCAACTCCATTCGTGGTTACATTCAGGATGGAGATATAGATATTTGTAAAGTACATACGGATCTGAATGTCGCAGATCCGTTGACTAAACCTCTTCCACGAGCGAAACATGATCAGCACCAGAACTCTATGGGTGTTCGATTCATCACAATGTAACTAGATTATTGACTCTAGTGCAAGTGGGAGACTGTTGGAAATATGCCCTAGAGGCAATAATAAAATGGTTATTATTATATTTCCTTGTTCATGATAATTGTCTATTGTTCATGCTATAATTGTATTAACCGGAAACCGTAATACATGTGTGAATACATAGACCACACCATGTCCCTAGTGAGCCTCTAGTTGACTAGCTCGTTGATCAATAGATGGTCATGGTTTCCTGACCATGGACATTGGATGTCGTTGATAACGGGATCACATCATTAGGAGAATGATGTGATGGACAAGACCCAATCCTAAGCATAGCACAAGATTGTGCAGTTCGTCTGCTAGAGCTTTTCTAATGTCAAGTATCATTTCCTTAGACCATGAGATTGTGCAACTCACGGATACCGTAGGAATGCTTTGGGTGTATCAAACGTCACAACGTAACTGGGTGACTATAAAGGTGCACTACAGGTATCTCCGAAAGTGTCTGTTGGGTTGGCACGAATCGAGACTGGGATTTGTCACTCCGTGTGACGGAGAGGTATCTCTAGGCCCACTCGGTAATACATCATCATAATGAGCTCAATGTGACTAAGGAGTTAGTCACGGGATCATGTGTTACGGAACGAGTAAAGAGACTTGCCAGTAACGAGATTGAACAAGGTATAGGGATACCGACGATCGAATCTCGGGCAAGTAACATACCGATGGACAAAGGGAATTGTATACGGGATTAATTGAATCCCTGACATCGTGGTTCATCCGATGAGCTCATCGTGGAACATGTGGGAGCCAATATGGGTATCCAGATCCCTCTATTGGTTATTGGCCGGAGAGGTGTCTCGGTCATGTCTGCATGGTTCCCGAACCCGTAGGGTCTACACACTTAAGGTTCGGTGACGCTAGAGTTGTAATGGGAATTGTATGTGGTTACCGAAAGTTGTTCGGAGTCCCGGATGAGATCCCGGACGTCACGAGGAGTTCCGGAATGGTCCGGAGGTAAAGATTTATATATGGGAAGTCCTATTTTGGCCACCGGAAAATGTTCGGGAATTTTCGGTATTGTACTGGGAAGGTTCTAGAAGGTTCCAGAGTGGGGCCCACCTGCATGGGGGGCCCCACATGAACGTGGGTAGTGGGGACAAGGCCCCACACCCCTGGTCAAGGCGCACCAAGATCCCCCCTTAGAAGGAATAAGATCATATCCCGAAGGGATAAGATCAAGATCCCTAAAAAGGGGGGATAACAATCGGTGGGGAAGGGAAAGGATGGGATTTCTTTCCTCCCACCTTTGCCAACGCCCCAATGGACTTGGAGGGCAAGAAACCAGCCCCCTCCACCCCTATATATAGTGGGGAGGCGCATGGGAGCTGCATCCCTTGCCCCTGGCGCAGCCCTCCCCCCTCCTACACCTCCTCCTCCTCCGTAGTGCTTAGCGAAGCTCTGCCGGAGAACCACGAGCTCCACCGCCACCACGCCGTCGTGCTGCCGGAGCTCTCCCTCAACTTCTCCTCCCCCCTTCCTGGATCAAGAAGGAGGAGACGTCCCCGGGCTGTACGTGTGTTGAACGCGGAGGCGCCGTCCGTTCGGCGTTTGGATCGGATCTTCCGCGATTTGAATCGCCGCGAGTACGACTCCATCAACCGCGTTCTTTGCAACGCTTCCGCTAAGCGATCTTCAAGGGTATGAAGATGCACTCCCTCTCTCTCGTTGCTAGCATCTCCTTGATTGATCTTGGTGACACGTGGGAATTTTTTTGAATTATTACTACGTTCCCCAACAGGCTGGAGGCTGGAGGCTGCCGGCTGAAGACTGGCCGACTGGAAGCTGGCCAGTTGGAGGCTACCGGCTGGAGGCTGCCGGCCACGGTCCGACGAAGTCAGCTCCAGGCGTCCCATCGGACACGAGCAGACGACACTGTAGCTGACGGACTGCAGAGTCAGCCACCCCGCTATAGTCAGGCACTATTGGCAAATAGTGCCCCACTGTGCGCCCGTCATGCGTCACTTCACTGCGCTCCAATAGTGATGCACTGTAGCCTGCATCATGGGTCACTTCACATGTCACCTCCAATAGCGTAGTCAGGCCATGTGGGCCACCCCTTGTCCCCCGGGCCTCCCTATATAATAGGCACCAGGGGAGCTCACCCACGGGCAAGCAAGCCCCTCATGCTCACTCACACGTACACATATGAGGCAAGAAGCCTCATGGCTCTCCTCTCCCATACAGCTCCAGGAGCAACTCTGTACTGCAATACACCTCATATACAGACATGCAGGAGTAGGGGTATTATCTCTCCGGAGAGCCCCGAACCTGGGTAAACCACCGCGTGCTACTACCCTATCCCGTCCCGGATCATCCACGGCAGCCTTGCTCTCACCTCGATTAGCCACCCCCTGGCATCTGTTGTGAGAAAACGACGACACCCCCCTCTAGTCAACCATATCGATCCTTTCAGCTAGGATTTGTCAGGAGGAACCCCTAAGATGCAAAGAACTCATATTGGCAAGAGCTTCAAGATTCTACATTTCGTTTTAAGTGATTTGATCACATTGAGTCCATAGGAAAGCCAATACTATTAAGAGGGGATGAGGTACTGATGATGATCTGGTTGCTCAAGTGCTTAGAGATATGCCACCAAAAGCCTCAAACATTTCCTCACAAAGAATTCTATGCAAAACCCTAAACTGCCATTTTGGTCTCACCATGTTTCCCAATTCAGTCTCATCGAGTTAGTTCCAGACAATACCGTAAGCCAAACCCTATCTTCTCGGTGTAACCGAGACTGCATTCGATGAAACTAAAAAGCAGTGACCAACCTTCTGTGGTCGAGATTTTTAGTTTCAGAACTTCCGTGATTGAATTTTCGGAGCCATCGAAGTGATGGGTCTGCCTAGGTTAAGCCGAATCGGTCTCACCGAGATGTTGCATTCGGTCTCATCGAAAAGCCAAAAGTTGGGACTTTTTGCACTAGTCAGTAGCACCGAGTTGGGCAATAATGTTGCAACGGCTAGATTTTTTGTGAAGGCTATATATACCCCTCCACCACCTATCACTCATTGAGAGAGGCATCAGAACGTACGCCATTCATTTTCTTAGAGAGAACCACCTACTCATATGTTGAGATCAAGGGATTCCACTCCAACCAATAGATCCTTGATTTCTAGCCTTTCCAAGTTGCTTTCCACCCAATCATCCTCTTCTACCAAGCAAATTTCTGTGAGAGAGTGATTGAGTGTTGAGGAGACTATCTTTTGAAGCACAAGAGCAATGTATTCATCATCAACACAACATCTATTACCTCTTGGAGAGTGGTGTCTCCTTGATTGGTTAGGCGTCGCTTGGGAGCCTCCAAATTGTGTGGAGTTGAACCAAGAAGTTTGTAATGGCAAGGAGATCGCCTACTTCGTGAAGATCTACCCTGAGTGAGGCTAGTCCTTCGTGGACGTAAGCCATGGTGAAATAGACAAGGTTGCTTCTTTGTGGACCCTTCGTGGATGGAGCCCTTCATGGACTCGCGCAGACGTTACCCTCCCTGGGTTGAAGTCTCCATCAACGTGAACGTACAATAGCACCACCTACCGGAACCACGTCAAAAATCTCCGTGTCTTCATTGCATTTGATCTTCCTATCCCCCCTTTACATTCACTTGCAATGTATTTACTTTTCATTGCACAACTCGTAGACTTGCATGTGTAGGATGCACTAGACTTGGTAAAATTGGTAAAACTTGCCAACCGATAAAATTGGGAAAAGGTTAAGTTTTAATTTGGTCAAGTAGTCTAATCACCCCCTCTCTAGACATACTTTCGATCCTACATACACACGAGAACATCACCCGTGAAATCTCATGGGATTTTATTCTCTTTCAAACAATATCATCGCGACAAAGCCAAAATGACCAAAAAGGGCAACAATCCCACATAGATGAAATATCGTAAACACTTAGGCACCCTCCATATCAAAGACCCAAAAACATGTTACATACTGGGGGGGGGGGGGTAGTATCAAACACTAAATGTATGGCACACCATGCTAATCAAGCATTCAAACATTCAAAAAATATAAATGGAACTATCTCATGTTTCAAACAAAGGCAACATTGAGTGTTAATCTCTAGTTTTGCTTGGCCAAGTTATTATCAGTTAAAATGACACATCATCATAAATAACAAGAAAAAAATTGATATCTAGTAAGATTCCACAATTTAACCGCCCATAACCTCACTTGGCATAAATATCTAAGAATACTGAAGCTTAACAGGTTCTTTCATGTACAATTTGTTTTAGAGATCACACAGATAGACAAAACCTTTTTTTTGTTATTAACTTTAATCTCTTTTGTCCCATGTCTAAGGTAAAAAAAATGGTTAGAGTCAGTGGTTTTGGTTAAAATGTAAGACGATCTCCGGTACATGAGAAGAGTTCGACCATGTGTGAATTCAAACTCTTGCAAGCTTCTTGTGCTACCATTCAAAAAAGAAAATAAATTCACTGGTAAGCCGCTCGAATCTCGCCACGACAACATTCATCGGTGCCTTATCAAGCAATCACTGAAGTAAAGCCCATGACCGCATCTAATTAATACAGGAGAACATCACCCGCAGCATGTTACATGATTTTCTTCTCTTAAAACAATATCATTACGACCAAGCCAAAAGGGGGAGCAAGCCCAACGTACATGAGATAGCATAAAGACTTAAGTACACTCCATAACAAGAAACCCAAAACCACTTGTCATACTAGGGGAGTAGTATTAAACGCTAAATGTATCGCACGCCACGGTACTCAAGCATTCAAAAAATATATGTTCAATTGTCTCATGTTTCAAACAAAAAACAAAATTGGGTGATAACCTTCTGGCACCGCTTGGCCAATTTATCATCGATTTTTCGAAGACGCGTGCGAGCTCGCGTCATCTCCGTGGTCGCACGAGCTCAGCGCCGCGTTCTCCTCCTCTGCCTGTAGGTCTGGCCTGAGATGCTTTAAAGTCCGTGCTATGCAGGCGCACAATGAATGCAAGCCAACCAAACAGCCCGAATCCTTTTCGTGCGGGCCTCGTTGGTCCATATCAGGGTGTGCAAAACCGAACTGAAAACCAAAAATCTGGCCAATAGAGAGAAGCGCAGAGTTGTGTGCTTTTGTGTGCGGCAAGGCTGCTCCCTTATATAACAAGCTAGCTGGCTACGTGCGGCCTTAACTGGCGACGTGGGACTATTCTCACGGGGAGCTCACAAACATGCAACAACAACAGTGGAGATATTTCGTGTATTGGGCTGGCCGACTGAAACTTGAGTGGGCTTGATAATTAATGGGCCAGCTCCTGGGTTTGATGAGTTCTGTGCATGTAGGCTAGCTTTAGTTCTACATGCGCGTACGTCCCCTGGTGGTAATACTAGCTTAGAACCATTATTTGGAGACAACAACAATTTTCTTTTGAGAAAAATATATATATAGTTCAAAAATTCGCGTCAACTTTGGTTATTTTGGTTATTACCGAAACCGAACCGAAACTAAATGGTTATTACCGAAACCGAACCGTATTTTGTATAAAACCGTATAAACCGAAGTATAATAACCGTATAAAACCGAAAACCGTATAAACCGAACCGAATCAAACCGAATGCACAGGCCGAGGTCCATATGCGGGCAACCAAACGACTCCCAAAGTGGCTACCAAGAAACATACGTATTTTCCTGTGTACTCCTATATGACAAAAGGAGGATGCGCAATTCACACATGCCGTGTATTTATCTAGACTAGACGTGTGCATCCATGGATAGGATAGGAAGAGACAAATGCTGCAGCCTTGGGCTTCTAGAATACGTGGATGTAGGTGTGTACACTAGCGGTGGTGCGGGTTGACATTTTGGCCACGCACACTTGATGCTGTTGACATCACCACACAGCCACATTGGGTGGGGTACACCGCACACGCCACACACACTTGCTAGCTTGGGGATACATTTCAAGATGTCAACACCATGGAAGCCGGTTGTCTAGTCGCTTTCGGTTGTTTTATTTTGGGACATCTTTCCATCATGGAAATCATGCATATATAAGAATATATATAATGTAACCAATGGAAAAATAAAACAAGGGAATAAGAACAAAATATCTTGGCTAACATCTCCTTTCAAGTGTTTAACTCGCACAATTTCGGCTGCAAAAAAAAATGAATGTCACTGTCATATGTTTATATAATATTGAATTTTTTTTGTCAAAAAGATCCAAATCTATTACAAAAGCTCATCAAGAGTACAAAGCATCTCAAACATAATAAATAGTACATCAAGGTCTCTGGACCATCGAACGACCAATAACGCCGCTAGAATGAGCCGCTGACACGTCGCCGCTCCCCTATCAAGTCGGCTTGACCTTATCGATGACAACCGGGAAGTTTTCGTGCACGTGCCACTAAGGACCAGAGACATGGGGCCGCAGACATCGTCGTTGAACCCTTGAACGTATTTGAAACAACTAACACTAAATCTTGCCTTCGCGCCCGCACGACGAGAAACTGTAACCACACCGCCACAAGGAGACGACAGGAATTTGCGTCGGAGCTTCGCCGACTACATCCAGATGGATGAACTCAAGGGGGATCGGAGTCCATAAAACAAACTTGAAGAAACGCCGCCATCCGCCCGAGCGCCGCACATGTGAGATCTAAAAAACCCTAGCCTAAACTAGTAGCCAAAGTGAAGGCATCGGGATTCCCCTCCCCGCCACCGGCTGCTGGAGCGCCAGGAAGAGGGGTGGGGAATCCACAGACTAGTCGGCGAAGTGTGGACGGAAGAGTTTTCCATAGCCACCGGGGCGAATAGGAGAAAGCTCTTGGAGAAAAAGTTAACGAGTCTTGTATGACCGACAAGTGTTTAATTTAGGTATTATGTGTATTAACAACGATGATTGAAGTCCCAACCTCGTTCTCTCCGTCCTTGCTCCCACGCCCATATCCACCATTCCTCTCTCGTCCTCAGCTTGCCAGCGACGCGTAGGGCAAAGGGGGCATCTCTCTATGTAGTCTACTCCTAGTTTGTGTTTCCCAGCCTCGTCCTTGTCCTGGTTGGGATGGCGAGATGGCGGTAACGTCCCAGAGTTAGAACAATGTCTTTGTCGCTCTAACCCCGCTCATGGTGTGCTTAGTAGCTGCGGAGGGAATATGGAGGTGTATTTCCTACGAATTTTATTGGGTTAAGTCGTAGTTGACTCTCTGTTTAGAGTCGGTCGCGTTAGTCTCCGGTGGATCCGTTTGAAATTTTGGCAAGCGCTTGTGGTCGCTGGTGTGTCTACATGAATGGTCCTTTCGATATATGTTTTCTTCAACTGCGACGAATGTTATTCCCACTGTCAACTGTAACAAGGTTTGTTTGACACTGGTGAAGGAGAGACAATGTCGGTGGCGCACCTTCAGCTTGTTCCAATGATTGCAGTTGTCGCTAAGTGGTCCATGGACTTGGTTGTAATTTTATTACCTCTAAGAGATCTTTGTATTGTTTTTACATATTATTAATAGATCGAAGGACCTTTTTAAAAAAGTGATAATTTAGAAAATAAATAAGTGATGACTTTATAGTCCCAGTAATGTAAGCTTCATTTTCATTTATACTCAAACTATGAAACTTTATTTATAGGTCCAATAGGTGAGGATTTGGATGCATATCAAAGCATGTAAAACACATTGCGGAAGACATATAGTTTTCCGTGTTTTTTTGTGAACTACTCCCTCCGTTCCTTTATATAAGGTGTATTTGTTTTTTCAAAAGTCAAACGAGTGCATGTTTGACCGAGTTTTTAGAAAAATATATCAATATCCACATTACGAAATTTATTTCATTTGATCCATCATGAAAAGTAGTTTCATATTTTATCTATTAGGTGTTGCAGATGTTGTTATTTTATTCTATAATATTGGTCAAAGATTCCAATAGTTGACTTGCACGGAAACCAATACACCTTATATTCTGGAATGGAGGGAGTATATTATATTCGATTATGGGAATATAACTGTAGAAATAAGACAGGTCAGCTAATTCTTCAAGATCGACTTAAATGATCATGTGGGGTTGTGGTATTTGCTAGATCTTGTGTGCATCCTAGTGATGCAGAGTCCAAGAGTATGTTTTAAGACAGTGAAATGATTTTGTTGTTTCTAGCCTCTAAAGTTACATGCTCACAATCAATATTATGACAACACAAAGTTCATATGTGTCATGGAAAAATGTTATGTGACTCGGACTAAATCAAACGCTAGTAAGCCTATTGCGGGCAACATATCCAAATCGGGGCACAAACACAAATGTAAATCACTTTAATCTCATGATTCCAACTTCCATCTGTGCCTCATCAAGCAATAGTTGAAGTAAATCCCATGATCCAAGCCAATTGACACACGAGAACATCACCACAACATGTCCTAGATTTTTCTTCTCTTACAAAAAATACCATCACGACATGCCAAAACTACCCATAAGGACTATGATTGTAACATGAGATGGCATAAAGACTTAGGTACAGTCCAATGTGGACATGAAAATATGTGTCATACCAGAGGCAGTATAATATTAAACGTTAAATGTATCACGTGCAATGCTACTCGAGCATTCAAACATTCAAAAAAGTGATTTGTGTCATGTTTCAAACAAAGGCAACATTGAGTGTTACCTTCCAATTTTTCTTGGCCAAGTTTTCATTAGTTTAAAGGACACATTCACATAAATGCCAAAGACGAAAATTGATATTCGGTAAGTCTCACAATCATTCTGCCTGGAACCTCACTTGGCATAAACACCACAGAGGTTAGAAGAATAACACAATCTTTCATCTAATAACTTATTTTTTAGATCACATAGGGAAAATGTTTTTTTACTTTAACCTCTTTTGTCCCATGTCAAATTCAAGATACTTCATGTACATGACAATGAAAGAACTTTGTCCCCTCCTCCCCTATGCATCATATTGCTCACAATCAAGTGAGGTCCTGGTAAGAAAGGCGATGAAAGGTTAAATCTAAGAGATCCTGTATTATTACACTATCAAGTTTTACATGCGTCAAGAAAAAATGTGTACATGACAAGTGCAAAATCAAACGCTAGCAAGCCAGTTGCATGCACGACAACCAAACAAAGATATAGGCACACCTGTAGGCCAATCCAATCTCGTGGTGCCAGCTTCCATTAGTGTCGTATAAACCGATCATTGAAGTAAAGCCCACGACTTCATTCAGTTGATACACACGAGAACATCACCCTTGAAATCTCATGGGATTTTCTTCTCTTACAAACAGCATCATTGCGACAAAGCCAAAACGACCAAAAAGGGCAACAATCCTAACATAGATGAAATATCGTAACACTTAGCCACCCCCCATATCCTAGACCCAAAAACATGTCACATACTAAGGGAGTATCAGATGCTAAATGTATTGAACACCATGCTAATCGAGCATTTCAAACATTCAAAAAATCAAAATGGAATTATTTCATGTTTCAAACAAAGGCAACATTGAGTGTTACCCTCTAGTTTTGCTTGGCTAAGTTATCATCAGTTAAAATGACACGCCATCATAAATACCAAAGAAAAAATTGATATCTAGTAAGATTCCACAATTTAACTGCCCATAACCTCACTTGGAACAAATATCTGAGAATACTAAACCTTAACAGGTTCTTTCATCCACAATTTGTTTTAGAGATCACACATATAAGCAAAACCTTTTTTTGTTATTAACTTTAATCTCTTTTGTCCCATGTCTAGGGTAAAAGAAAATATGGTTAGAGGACGGGGTTTTGGTTAACATGTAAGAGGATCTTTGGTACATGAGAAGAGTTTGATCGTGTGTGAATTCAAACTCTTGCAAGCTTCTTGTGCTACCATTCAAACCAGAAAATAAATTCACTTGTAAGCCACTCGAATCTCGCCACAACAAGATTGACTAGTGCCTTATCAAGCAATCACTGAAGTAAAACCCATGACCGTATCTAATTACTACACGAGAGCATCACCTGTATCATGTTATGTGATGATATTCTCTTAAAAACAATATCATCGTGACCTCGAAAGGGGGAACATGCCCAACATACATCAGATAGCATAAAGACTTAAGTACACTCCATAACAAGAACCCAAAACCACATGTCATACTAGGGGAGTAGTATTAAACCCTAAATGTATCGCACGCCACGCTACTCAAGCATTTGAAAAATATATGTTCAATTGTCTCATGTTTCAAACAAAAAGCAAAACTGGGTGATAACCTTCTGGCACCGCTTGGCCAATTTACCATCGATTAAAGTGACACGCCAGGACAAATACGAAAGAAAAAAAAAACTAAGTATCTTGTAAGCTTCCCCAATCTTTACACCAAAAACCTCACTTGGCATAAATAACCAAGGATCCAGAAGATCAACAAGTTCTTTCATATACTGTTTGATTGAGAGACCAGTCACATAGGCAAACCACTTTCTTTGTTTTCAACTTTAATCTCTTCTGTCCCATGTCAAAGGTCAAGATTTCCTATAAAGATAATGTACTATGGCTAGAGGCCGGGGTCCTGAGAATTGCTAGTGCGCCCCCAAAACGAAAGTCAAAAGAGCCTTCATTGCGCTTTCATGGGCAAAGCTTTCTCGTTGCTCTCATCACAAAGCACGTCACATATATGGATGGATAAGTTGATGTGTCATGGTGTTGTCTTCTCCAGAAAAAAGCAAATAAGATACTAGTATAGCCGGTGAAGTATTTCTAGGGGAAGTCCCTAGAGAAAAGGTATTTCTAGGGGAGAACTTTGGCATCTTGCAAAGAGCAAGCATTGGAACGTACCATGGCACATGTGATGCGGATGTCCCTGGCTAGCTTGGAATTGCTTGTACGCAGGCATACTATTCTCCTAGCTGTCCGGCAAAACCGATGGACGAGGAATTCTTCTGCTGCAAAATGCACATGGTGGCAGCTGGACAGCATATCCATACCTTCTTGCATGGTCCACTCCATCCTTTTTTCATGTCTCAAATTTGATTATCTTTGTTGAAAATGCATTGATTAGAAGTTTTCCTGTCACATATTTTTCTGTGCGGGAAAACAAGCTCCGGTGATAGATCACTTTATTATATTATAAAGTCAATCGCCGAAAAATGATATATATAGTGTTGAAAAAAAATCCTCAAAAGCTGATAAAAAGAAAAACATGACAAAACACATCAAAGAAGTGAAAAACGCACACACATTAGCATACGTTGCTAGAGTGTCGCCGAAGAGAAGCGTGGGAGATTCATCGCCACAACGGATAGCCACCCACACTCAACGACGACGTCCCTAAGAAGGTAACGCCGCCATGCGCTACCACTGATGTGCCTACCGGAGCGAACAAAGCTTTTCACCTAGAGTGCCAAAGGGAAAGTAGAGGACTACACACCTGCATGCATCACCACCGCCAGCGTCAAAACGCAAAGCTTTTGCTCAACCCCTTCATCCACAGCGCCGCGAGAACCGGCCACAGACCCATCCAGATGTGGCTCACCACGACAAGCTGAGAACTTCAGATCCAGATCAGGGCTAGGCTGCCACCGCCGGCGACAGCTTTGCCATGACAGCCAACTCCTTCCTCAACGCTGCTCGTCGGAGCGCCAACTGCGAGGCCCGCCTTCCAGGGCCAACGCCCCGACATTCCAGGCTTCCCTAACTTTTTGGCAAAAATGAAAAAACTTGATTATAAATTTGCCTATCACATAGTATTCCCTAATTATTGTTGTGCTTAACTAATTTCTTGCAGTGCCTATCGAATACCAAACACAAGTGATCTGTTTTTTTGTAGCAATTGTTTCCCTAGAATAGCATATACCCACCAATCCACTGATGAGAAACTAGTCCATAGACAGGTTGATGAGAAGGATGCTTCATATCGAACGCAAACAACTTTCCATGGGTGTTACTTTTGCACCTTGCTTATCTTCGAAGGATGGTAATAAGCTCGTTCCGCTGGTGATGGTGAGTGTAACATATGTACTCCAGTCGGTGAGGGCCCTGATGATGGCGATCCCGTAGGTCAATCCACGTGTCAAGAGCACGTCCTGCCAGATGGGTCAAGGAACCCAGTATATAGCTTTCCCAAGATCACGATCAAGAGTAAAACACAAGCACAAACCACACGCTTAGCTTTGAATAATGCCTCTACTTTTGGCTCCACTAGAGAGCTTTTTCAATCGGAGCCTTGACCGAGGACGCAGACTAACCTACCCATGATTAGCCGGGTTGCACGTATGTCTTGTACTACTTTAACTTAATCAGCCTTGCTTTTTTTGTCCTCTTGTAGAAATTTTGTGGAGTATAGTATGTTTCTTAGTGGTGAAGCTATATACGCACGCTATCCAGCCATATATATCTTTATTTACTGTAAATAGTTTCATACTTGTGAACTAAGCAACTTGATGTGTGTTTGCTCCATGAAGAAGCGCAGAACTTTTATGTGGAAATTCAAACACGTGCTTCCAAGTGGAAATGGTTATCCTCCTAATGTGAATTGGTAGGATTTCGAAACAAAACTCGACGTGTAAATGTCCGAGTTCTTTGTTTGCTTATTGTAAAACTCGGCGGAGATTAAGAACATGAGTTTGTGTGTCGTGTGTACAAGGATAAAAATGCTTTAAAAATTAAAATTTGACCACTGAATTTTTCCCATGGGTTTGTTTCGGAAGAAGTGCATGCACATACAAGACATAAACATATATATGTGTATTTTTTTTTGGATTTTTTATCATTTTATTTTGTATACATCTATTGTCTATATATCCTAATCTTGCCTCTCTTATCCTATCCCATGGCTATAGATAGTATTGTTCCATGCCATCTAGGAAAAAAAATCATATTCACAACATTAATATATATGGTTCTTTCTGCTTGCTGTTACCGCGACATGCAAGACGACACTGTGGCAGGATGCTATATAACGAGGTTTGGTCGAATCCTACATTCGCGGAGCATTGATTATGAACTCTCCTCCCCATAGTAATAACGCTACACGGGCGCACGGGGTGAGGCAAAATACCGTCGACTACCCCTACATGCCCGTTTGCAATTATGTCAGCGTACTATCTATTTCGCCTCTCTTAACCTATTTGTGGCTAGATAGCACATGACATATACATAATACAATAATTCCCACAGCATTAATATGTACTATTGTTTGCTTGTTGTCAGAAATAACCACGACAAGCAAGATCACACCATGGCAGGATGTTATATAACGAGGTTCGACCGAATCCTACATTCACGGAGCATTGATTGTGAGCTCTCCTTCATATTGTACCACTATGCCGCCGCCGAACGGGGTTAGCCACAAGCCATCGACTACCCATGCATGCCCGTTGCAATTATGTCGGCGTAATACCTATCTCAAGAACTATGGTGGCGCTACCTCGCATAGGATACAAATCGATTCGGCACCGACACTAGTACACTCCCGACACCTTATCCGCGACAATTACAACTCCCTGATCAAACATAACCTATACCCTACTACAAGCGTTCATTTACGATAGCTTCCCGACGTGTCTCGTTTATGACGCTCCATCTGTTTTGCGAGATATAAGGTGTATTATTTTCTCCAAAAAGCCAAACTTTGTCAAATCTAGAGAGGTCTTATAGGAAAAAAAATATATATCAAGATGATATGTAACACCAACTACATATAATTTTAACGTATATCCGCAAAAAAAAACTACGTATAATTTTAACATACATTTCCACGATGGATCTAACGGTGCCGATTTAATTAGTACTTATTGTACATTTTGACATTTTTTTTGCTGTAAGCTTGGTTAGAGAGGTTTGACTTTAGAAGGAAAAACAACACTACACCTTATTATTATGCTATAATCAAAGTACGACAGTAGTATATCTTAGGGCCGCACTCCAAAAAAAAAAGAGAATATATTTTAGAGCGGATGGGGTGATATTTCGCAGGGAATTATCCACGGTAATTAACCGTCCCCAACCGCTTGGAGCTGGCCCAAGGGCACCGAATACGCGAGCCAGTAACGCACCGTCCTCCAACCGACTCCATCGGTCAACGCGCATCCCCGCCCTCGCTCCAGCATCCGACGGCCGCCATCAGCCCAAACACGTCACATGACACAAGAAACCAACGTGATATAAAATCCTATCCACGACCAAAGATTCAACTAGTACTAGTAACCCACACCGATAACAATAATAACACGGCAGCAAAGCGAGGCTGACCGGCGGGCCCCACACGGCAACAAATCCTATTCACCATGCTTCTTTTTTCGTAAAAAACGAAAAAAAAACGTAATATAACAAATTACGAGAATGGGCCTCCGCCCCCGTCCGCGTGCGTTACTATTTCCTTCTTTCTTCCTCCCTCACTCTCCTCCCTCCGTCCGCCCGCTGCGTCTCTCTCCTCCCTCCTCCCTCCTCGTATATTCTTCTTCCTCCTCCACCGCGTCCCAATCTCCAACGAACTCCCCGAATCCCGACCCCGCCCCGACACAAATCCGCTCCCCCCCCCTCGCCAGCCCCGCCCGCCCTCGCCGCAATCCGTCCCGTCACGCCCGGTTCCACCCTCGCAATCCGCTCCCCGTGCAGCGCCGTTCTTGGACGACGGAGGAGCTCCGTGTCGATTAGGCGCCGCGGAGGCTCCTGCGCCGGGGTTAGGGGCCCAGGGGGTGCGCTGAGGCTCGTTGATGTTGGCGATGCGGTGGCCGTGGCCGCCGGCGGCGAGGAAGTTCAGCGTGCGGCTGGTGGTGCGGCGGGCGGAGGGGCTGCCCGCGACGGACGCGGATGCCGGGGCCAGGATGGCCGTCGAGCTCAAGTGGAAGGGCCCCAAGGCCAGGTGGAAGGGCCTCCGGGTCTGCCGCAACCGCACGCGCCTGGAGGCGCCCGCGCCGGCGGAGGCGGAGGCGGGGTCCTCGGCCGCGGCGGCGGCCGTGGCGTGGGACGAGGAGTTCGAGGACGTGGTCACCCTCACCGCGGCCTCGCACCGCAAGCCCGCCGCCGCGTTCCACCCCTGGGACCTCTCCTTCTCCGTCCTCAATGTGAGCACCCTCCTCTCTCTCTCTCTCTCTCCCTCTCTCCGCGTACTGCTACTTAACTTTTTTTTCCTTTCGCCTTGTTCGTGTGAAGAAAGAAAGTAATTTCGATGTATGTTCTTGACGTAATTGGATCGATGGATTTGTTATTTTGACGATTTCTCCACCCGCTCTTTGTGCCGATTCTGATTCGATTGGGTCATTGGATCAAAAGTTTCCCGTGTGGGTGTTTGAATCGTTCCTGCCTGGATCTTTTTTTAGAATTTCATCCCCGGTCATGGTGATGGTGAAAGTTTTGACTTTTTTTTGGATGAAAAAGTCAGTCGCATTGGTTTTTCGTTGAAAACGATAACTTATTTTTAATTCGTTTGGATCTTGCCTTTTATACAACAACAAAGAAACAATCTATGGCAACAAAACGAAGCTTTAACAGAATATAGAACAATTCTAAATTTTATTATAAGCTGTAACAGAATATAACAAATATGAGATTGATTATAAGTTTCTTTTTCTGGAAAATGTGCAAGGAGTGTGGTTGGTGCTGGCCTTCATTTCAGTTTTTGTGACGATAGGATAATTGATCTTAGACACTTTTCTGCCCTTTTTGGCTATTGTGATGTTCAATGATTAGGATTCTGGTAGTTAGGCCATGTAGTTGTTATTTGGAATCTCCAAATCGGTTTAGCTTTATTGCAAATTTTGAATAGCTTACTGGTAACAGTGAAGTGTTTTTTAGCCAGTATATGTTTGTCGAGGCAACTGAGTTGTTTGAATATATGAAAGCCTAGCTGTCGATTTAATGATATGTATCTATGTTGTTCATATTAGTCGCTTCAGCTTTGCTGT
The DNA here is from genome assembly GCA_039707655.1 of Elymus sibiricus. Lineage (NCBI taxonomy): Eukaryota > Viridiplantae > Streptophyta > Magnoliopsida > Poales > Poaceae > Elymus > Elymus sibiricus. The sequence goes on from CM077671.1 coordinate 42,600,807, forward strand.
CGTAAACTAGGTATGGTACAAGGAGAAAGCGATATAATGCAATATACGATTAATTATACTCTTGTCGGGCTTCGCAAACTCAGGAGAGATTGTCCGGGCATGAATTGATTAGGCTTATTGTACTTGTCCTGCCAATTGTTGCTTTGTGGGCCTTTGGACATACACCGACACAATGAAAAAATGTGATGCCGTGCCTCGTTGTCCCAGCTGTTTCCACTAGTTTGTGATTGGCGGTATTGCCGTTTTGTCGCATTGTTTGCTTGGTGATTCGCTGTTGTGCCATTTAATTGTTTTGAGTACACTGTAACTGGAAGCTGCTCTAGTGGGAGCTTGCCAGTTGCCACCCGATTATCAGGGAAAAGAAACGGATAGCTACAATTGGCGCCATATCTCTACTGTACTTCTTCACCGACACATTTAAATCCACATGAGGCAGGCTACCAGTTTTGCTGAGTTAAACTAGTGTAAATTGGAATGTGTAGAACACTTTGCATCTTCTTTTGATTAGCCTGTTCTAATTTATTCCTGCACTTTATTCTGACCTCTCAATGGTTTGTTTCTATTGTTGCAGGATTCAAATAAAGGCCCAAAAGGTGAATTAATTTTGGGAACTGCGTCACTGAACCTAGCAGATTACACATCTGCTGCTGAAGAGGAAATTGAGATTATCCTCCCATTATCGGTGCCCAATGGCACACCTGAGTCTTCCCCATCACTTCATGTATGTTGTTGATATGATGCTATAAACCAGTGATACTTTCTTGTCCAATATATATTGTTTTCTCATTGGAACACCATATATCATATAGTCATCCAGTTTGTTAATTACTGTCCTTTTTTTTTCAGCTCACTCTGAGTTTGGTGGAACTAAGACTTCCTCACCAATCACCAGATGCAGCACAGCGTTCTGTTGCTTGTGTCCCATTGTCACCATCTTCTGGTGACTCTGTTCCTTCTGGAAAAGATGAGCATTCTGTTATTAAAGCTGGGCTGAGAAAGGTGAAAATCATCACTGATCTTGTGTCGACTCGGAGGTCTAAGAAGGCTAAGAGAGAGGATGACAGCAGTGATAAGTATGTTCACAGTGATGGCGCCGAATATCTTTGTGTTATTGACTCTGATGATGATCTAGATGATAGACACAGGGATGATGACTTAGGGGGTTCAACTGTCAGGAAATCCTTCAGCTACGGTTCGCTGCAGTCTGTGAATGTAGCTGGTGGCCTCTTTTATGCACATGCAAGGATTGATGGAGAGCATGAGGACTGGATATATTACAGTCACCGTAAATCTGATGCCGGCTATCATGTAGAGAAAGAGCCATCATCCACTTCAGTGGAAAATTCCTCTGTAGTTATTCAGCGAAAAAGGAGCATACTTCCTTGGAGAAAGGTCAAACTGCCGAAGAAAGGGGAACCGTTATTGAAGAACAAAAATGCAGAAGAGGGTGGCGATGATATTGACTATGATCGTCGGCTATTAACCTCTTCTGATGAATCCGTTTCCGGGGTACATATTTCTTTCATATCTTGGGCACAATTCTTGAATTTCACTTTCTGTTTACTGCTTTTGTGCCCATTCCCTTTGTTTTTCTCGGTTTTGTGGCACCATCGTTGGAGGCTTGCTGATATAGCATATGATCTTTCTTATTTTCAGGGATCAAGTGGTTCTGTTAGTACTATGGAGTCAGTATTTGGCGATGACAATTTTGTTGTGGGGAACTGGGAGTCGAAGGAGGTACTTAGTCGTGATGGGCATTTGAAGCTTTCCACCCAGGTGTTCTTTGCATCAATAGACCAGAGGAGTGAACGGGCTGCCGGGGAGAGTGCCTGCACCGCACTGGTGGCTGTCATTGCAGACTGGTTCCAGGCAAACCAGGAGCTGATGCCAATCCGCTCACAGTTTGACAGCCTCATCCGAGAAGGGTCTCTAGAGTGGAGGAAACTTTGTGAGAATGAGACCTATAGAGAGCGCTTCCCCGACAAGCACTTTGATCTTGAGACAGTGCTTCATGCCAAGATCCGCCCACTCACAGTTGCTCCTAACAAGTCATTCGTTGGGTTTTTCCAGCCTGAAAGTGCAGAAGATGGCAGTGGGTTTGACTTCCTTGATGGTGCCATGTCATTCGATAACATCTGGGAAGAGATCAGCCAAGCAGCGGAGGCTTCTACTGACAAGCCTACTCTTTATGTTGTCAGCTGGAACGACCATTTTTTCGTCCTCAAGGTCGAGGCTGGCGCATACTACATCATTGATACACTTGGTGAGAGGCTGTATGAAGGTTGCAACCAGGCATACATCTTGAAGTTCGATGACAAGACCACAATTCACAAAGAGCCTGCTGAAAAGAAAGAAGGCAGCCCTGATTCCAGCGCGCACCAGAAGGATTCCGCGGAAAGCTCTTCCACCGAGCAGGACAGCGGAACTGACACGGAGGAGAGCGAGCTCGTGCTCAAGGGCAAGGAGGCATGCAAGGAGTACATCAAGAGCTTCCTGGCCGCCATTCCGATCCGTGAGCTGCAGGCCGACATCAAGAAGGGGCTCCTCATGGCGTCCACGCCTCTGCACCACCGCCTCCAGATCGAGTTCCACTACACCGAGGCGTGCCCCAGGGAGATCACCCTCCCAGCCCCGGCCCCCGCCATCGAAGCCCCCTTCGAGTTTTGCTGGCCCGACCCGCCGCCCGCCATGGAGTTTCCCCTGGCACCTGCAGTCGCCGTTGTATAGGGCCCGTCTGCCCGAGAGCTAATCGACTCCCCGGCGTTTAACATACAGAGAAATAGAGACTCCTTTTTCAGGGCGAACCCTGAAGTGAACCGGGTCGAAGATCTGGCTTCGTCTCGGGTTTGCGCCGTTTGCTGTCTAGTTAGTTAAGATGAAACCGAACTGACTAGTATAGGTAACCGAACCGAACCAAATTCCCGTTTTGCTGTGTGTGTTTTCCTTCACTTCCTCTTCCAGGCTATGGGAGGAGCTTTCATCTTGTACAAAGAAAGAAGAATGCTGTCTGCTCCTAGTACCTGTCGTCCTGAATTGAGTTGTGATGGGACCTGTAATCATCCTTAGATCCTCAATGTTAATGTTAATTATGCCATGTTCCTTGCTTCTGAGAGACATTTCCCTACTGCCTTGAGCATCCAGTTCAGGAGAGCTTGTAGTTTCACAGGTCTGAAAATTTGGATTCAAGTAGACATGTTTCTTTCACAAAAGAAAGAAAGAAGGAAAGAAAGGAAGTGGACATGTGAGTGCAAAATACACTAGTATACTAATTGAGTTGATGACATAATCTTTGGATGATGAGCAGTTTTATGTCTGCATCAGTGCAAAGATTTATCAAAACTAGTGAAGCCTCTCCCTGTCAATGACTGCTTTTCCGGTGCATGACAGGCAACTGATCCCATCCACCACAAGATTGGCCCAGAATAATAATAATAATAATAATAATAATAATGCAACAAGTGAAAACAATACTCTACTTGCATCATAATTTAGCTTGGTATAAGATTTTTGGTAGGTGAAACATTTTTTTCTACTGTGAAAATTCCTACCAAAGATCTACTAATTCTAACAAAAGGAGCTGCCAAAAAAAAGGAGCTCGAAAATGCAGAGGGTTTACCAACCAGGCGCAATGGCTGTGTGATCTACCAATTCATTCATGGCACCCAACAAAAGCATCATTGTGGGCAGGTCAGGTCAGGTCAGGTAGTAGTACTTGTTCTCACAGCCATTGCAGGGTTGAAAAAGGTAGATAGTGCCAAAGGCGAGTCCAGTAGCTAGGCTTAAACAGGCTCTAGCCTACCCTCGAAAAAGAGGAATTTTTTTTTTACTACTATGCTTCATCTCAGCCCAACAGCCCAACTGCACAAGCAGTGCCCAGCCGCGCCCCAGCCCATGTAGCGAGCACCGAGCAGCAGCATCTCCAGACTCCAGTCCAGGGCACCAGATCGAGACTCCACACGCTCCCGCCCCCGCGACCAGACCTAGCGGTGGCCGGCGGCGGACCAACCGAGAAGGGAGCCTGCCGGAACGCCGAACCAGTGAGCCGGCGAGTCAGGCGGTCTGCCGGAGCTCCGCGCCAGCAGCGAGTCGCGCACCCATCGCGGCTGCGCTCTGCGCCCTGCACGGCTGCGCCCTGCTCTCGGACGGTATTCGCAGGCCGGCGGCCGCCCTCCTCGGCTCCGGCAAGGTCCGCCTCGCTAACTTACCTTTCCCCTTGTGAAGTTCTGTAACTGGGGCGGGTAGGCTATATAGGTCAGTCAGTCTGAAGTCTGAACTCACTGCATATAAGAAATCGATATGCTATCAGTAAATCGATATGCTCCAGGCTCCAGTTCTGCACTTCTGCAGTTCTGCTGGTTTGCCACCGTTGCCGGTCTGGAGGAAGGAGAAGTTGAACAACTCTGCAGCCTGCTATTGCTGATTTCAGTGGGTAACTCTGCAGCCTACAATTTTGAACCAACTTTGCTTTGTAGTTTGTACATATTGTCTACATTAGTTATTTGCTTTGCAAGCTGTACATTTGTAAGCAGTGTGTTTGTAAGCTAGTTCATGTTATGTTAATTAATTTAGTGTCCTATGCAAATTATTTGCAGATTTCAGAAATGAAGAGGAAAAATATGAGCATGCGCAATTTTTTTGCAAGTACTTCAAACACTCCTCATGTTGAACCTGAACCTATCCCAATCATCCCAGTCCCAAGCAATGTGAACCCAGATCCCCTTCCCTTGACTGTAGCGAGCATAATTCCTCCTTCAACTAATGACATGACAGACCCCTCAACCCCAAGCGATGAGAGAAATGATACCACATTTGATGAGAGCACAAACCAAGGAAGCCTATATTAGAATTTCATCCAAGTCAAATTATTGTTGATTCAGGACTTAGAATACCTATAGAAGATTATGCCCCTGAAATTAGAAGTGATGTGAGAAGAGCTTATTTGTTGAACAAGAGAAACAAAGCTACTGGGCATAAATTCATGAAGACAAAGGATGGTAAAATTTGGAGATCATTTCAACCTGCGTGGTTCGACAAGTTTGATTGGTTGGAATACAGTGTGGAAAAAGAGGTTGCGTTCTGCTTCCATTGCTTTCTTTTCAAGAAACCATCCCAGGCCATTAGATTTTGTAATGATGTTTTCACAAAAGATGGCTACACTCGTTGGAAAACAGGTCTAGCTAGTTTTGAAAAGCATGTTGGTGGTCAATCTAGTTACCACAACATTGCTAGGGGAGATTGTGATGATTTCAACAATCAACGGGCAAGTGTGGCTACCAAATTCCGTGTGTACAGCAAGGAGGCTGAGTTATCTTATAAAATCCGTCTAACTGCATCATTGGATTGTGCAAGGTATCTCATAGCACAAGGTGAAGCTTTTCGTGGGCATGATGAATCATCCACTTCCATCAACAAGGACAATTTCAAAGAGTTATTGGACTGGTATAAGAACAAGAAGGAAGATGTGAAGGAGGCATTTGATAAGGGGGCTGGAAATGCACAAATGACTTGTTCTGACATCCAAAAGGACCTTGCTACAGCTTGTGCAATGGAGGTAACCAAAGTTATTAAGAATGACATTGGAGATAAGAATTTCTCAATACTTATTGATGAGGCTAGAGATTGCTCAATAAAGGAGCAAATGGCAGTGATTGTGAGGTAACGCATACTAATGTTTACTAATCTGATTTCTGGATGCATGCAAATTTCTAGATACTTTTAGTGTTTTCATATTGTACTACTAATGTTTACTAATCTGATTTCTGGATGCATGCAGATTTCTAGATGATCATGGAGTGCTCCAAGAGAGATTCCTTGCAATTAAGCACATCACAGACTGTACATCTGCTGGAATTAAAGAAGCTTTGGTTGATGTGTTGGAATATCATGGTTTGTCAATTTCTAGGCTACGTGGTCAGGGTTATGATGCCCTTTTTTGTTGCTGACCATTGTTTCTTGTGTGTGATCAAAGCTATGCCGATTAATTGGCTCAGTGAAGTTTTTAATGGGTCGACATAAGTACACATGTTGTAGCCCCCCCTTGTCAGAAACTGCATGCCTATCATTCAATCCTCCGACTCAGAAAAATTGTGTTTTTTGACCTAGGGAAAATTCAAAGATCATGTTGATGTTTTGTTGAGGTGGATTTTTTTAGGCAAATAAGAAAACCAAATTCGTACATTGTGAGTAGTGAATGTATGGTAATTAGAGACTTCAATTTTCTTCTTATTTCTGCAGAACGCATGCGTTCATTATCGTCGCAATATTTTTTGCAAAATATTATGATTAAATGTCCATATTAAATTTCTATAGATGTCCATATATCATGATGCTAAATAATTTGACGGTTCCAATAAAAAAATACACGTATTGCACCTTGACTCATGTACCTTCCTTGTGGTGGAACTAGCCCGCTAGGTTTCAAGTTCTAGGCTTGTCACTAGTGCTCGCATTCCCCAGAGTTCATTTCAGTCTTTCTGGCGAATGTTCGTTCAGTGAGAGGAGATGTTTCCGTCGACTACGGGGTGGCTATGGTGATTTTGTCAATCTCAATATGTTGTGCGGAGTCAGTATCTCGGATGTACTCATTAGGGTAGGATGTGCGTGCGTTCATAAGATGAGTGTATATGCATGTATGTGAGCAGCTGCGATTACACTGTTCACTAAATGGAAAGAAATCACTAATCTATTAGATGGGTTGGCCCAAATATTCGCAGTGAGAAGCGCAGGGGTGCGCGCGCGGTTCCTACCCAGCGACCCACGCCCCATTTTTTCTATTTTTGAGGTGATCCCACGCGCCAAATAGATCCCCGCGAAATCACCTAGTTTGCTAAACAAAGGCCCACCAGACGTCGTAATGGAGCACAGGACGAACGGGCTGGGCGAAAGATGTACGTTCGTTTTTCTGGTGGGATGTATTCCGGCCCATATCAATAAAGTCTAGATAAAGTCCGGCGAGGTGCTCGGCATCCATAAATCAATCTGCAGTTCTGCACTCGTGCAAAATACACTACTACTCCTATATAAAGGTGTCCAGGCCGACAGCGCCACACAGAGAGTCACTTGCGCGGTAACGATACCTGCCGGTACATCTTCCACCGCTGATTTTATTTTGTGATTCGTGCTCCACACACATGTATATTTTTTATATTGCTTTCTCCCTTTCTGGTATTCTTTTTAACTCTGTCAGTTTGATGGACCCCATAGTACTACTTTTTATCAGTGTAGTATAAATGGGACATCACTTCTCTCTCCTAAAGAAATCCATAGACTTTCTTTTATATTACAGAATTTAAATCACTCATATCTTATAAACTATAAACTCGTTTTTGAAACTTTTTATATATTTGAATTTCTGGCGCAAAGACCTTTAGAACAAGATCAATCTTGGATACATTTTGACTAGTTTAAAAAAAGTGAATATGTTATTAAAAAATGTCAAATTGTGAAATTGATATTTAGAAAGAGTGAAATATGTTATTTCAAAAATGTGCAATTGAAATTGATTTGACTGTTTTGAAACAAAAAGTGGAAAGTGAAATGCAATGTGAACATGTGAAAATTATTTTTGAAAATGTGTAATAGATTATTTTAAAGGAGTGAAATATGTTTTTTTAAATGTGTAATTGAAATAGATGTGATTTTTATGAAAATGGTCCAGTGAAAAGTGAAATGTAATGTCAAAATGTGAAATTGATTATTTGGTAATGTGTAACAGTTTGTATAAATGAGTGAAATATGTTATTTTAAAAATTTGTAATTAAAGTAGATGTGATTTTTGTAAAACAAATTAGTGAAAAGTAAAATGTAATGTCAACATGCGCTGATTATTGGGAAATGTATAACGGTTTATTTCAAAGGAGTGAAATGTGTTATTCTAAAACGTGCAATTGAAACAGATGTGATTTCTTGTGAAATAAGCTAGTGCAAATTGAAATGTAGCTTATGAAATTGAAAACAATATATGAAACTAAAATGTCAACTTGTGAAATATGTTTCGTGAATTTTAAACTCATTAAAAAAGTATCAAAAATTGGTCTTGTTTTGAAGGTCTTTGCGACATGAGTTCAAATATATAAAAAGTTTCAAAATCAAAATATTGGTTTAAAAGCTATGAGCAATTCAAAATGACATGAGAAAAATTAAATGTACGTCTTTGGTTGGACATGCAATGTTCTGTGCATGCAATGCGTTTGTCTCACGGTCTCACCTGACAAAAAAAACTGATGTTGTAGACCCCTCTTAGTTTTATATATTGTTGTTTATTCCCTAAGCGAAATGACTTGCTTTATATATGAAACAGTGTCGCACTCATCTCAGAATAGCAGCGGCCGTGGATCTGCCACTACGTAACGTGCAATTTTTCATTTTATAGGGACACATCCTTCCAATAGCCAGATCGGTTTGGGCAGGGACACCGCGGGCGATGGGGAATCATCGCCGTAGCCGCAAGAGGACGCGGGCGAGCGTGTGCGCGTCAGACGTTGAGAGTCAGGCGATCGCGTGGGAGGGTGGTGCGATCCTGAGGAGACCGTCGCCGGGAAAAAGACGAGTCGGAGGTCACCGACGACGACGTGGAGGAGGCCGTGGAGAACTAGCTAGCCAGGCATCAAGCAAAGCCTCCGTGTGTGCAATTGCAATACAGTACAAACCTAGTTGATCATCTTCTCAGCATGACTGACAGAAACCTTGCATAATGAGCAGTCTTACGCCTGCATCAGTGCAAAGTCAAACTTTCTTGTTTTTCGCAATTTTTATTGCTAGTGTTAATTAGCTGGAATCACTTTCTGGGGTCAACTCTGACCTGCACATACATGCTCATCAGATGGCCCATGGCTCATGGCTGAGCTGATGAGAAAAAAAAAGGAAAAATAATACTAGTACAACAAAATTCTTGACACGATTTCTGGCTCAGTCGACTGATTTTTAGCAGGGCCGAACAAGTAAAGCAAGCTGCATCACAGCTCCAGCTTTCTACTTTCAAAATCCCAGCAAAATTCTTGACAAAGTACAGGCAAGTACTGAAATATCTGATCCATGAGCTTCATTCAACCTGGGCCAGAAGAGGCATGTGTAGTTTCTCCAGTTCATCTGTGATGCAGCACAGGTAGACTGCACAAGAGCAGAAAAGTAGGAAGCCTTCCTACTTGTAGTAGAAGCTGAAAGCCTCAAGCATGATCATGGGCCAGCTTCTATCTGCCTTTGTCCAACAAACATCGCTCACAATCAAAAATAATAGGAGTACTTAATTACTATACTAGTACACCATTCCTCCACTTGGTAAGCTGCGTGCTTACTTTGTACAATAATCGACCCCCGTCATTGCTTGTGCTTTGGTACGCTAGCCACCATCCCATCTAGCCGGCGACGATGGCGACACAAGAAAAGGCACCACACGCCGTCCGCCGTCGGGTCGTCTTGTTCCCGCTGCCGTTCCAGGGCCACCTCAGCCCCATGCTTCGGCTAGCCGAGCTCCTCCGCGCCCGCGGCCTGGCCGTCACCGTCCTCCACACCGACTTCAACGCCCCCGATCCCACGCGCCACCTGGCGCTCGCCTTTGTGCCGATCCACGAGGCGCTCCCGGACGAGGCCACCTCCCCCGACGCCGACATCGTCGCGCAGCTCCTCGCCCTGAACACCGGCTGCGAGGCGCCGTTCCGGGAGGCCCTGGCGGAGCTGCTGCGCCGCGAGGACGTCGCCTGCGTGGTCGTCGACGGTCAGTGGTATGCGGCGCTGGGGGCGGCGGGCGCGCTCGGCGTCCCCGTGCTCGCGCTCCGGACGGACAGCGCCGCCACGTTCCGCAGCTTGCTTGCGTTCCCTCGGCTGCGCGACGCCGGCTACGTCCCAATCAAAGGCAAGTGCGACTGTGCGAGTAAATTGAATTCGTACTCAACCATGGAGCCCATGTATCGATGGATGCTTGAGAAATTTTTGTGCAGAGGAGCGACGGGACGAGCAGGTGCCAGGGCTGGAGCCGCTCCGCGTGCGTGACCTCATCCGCATCGACGGCAGCGACGTGGACGCGCTGTGCGGCTTCATCGCCCGCGTCGCCGACGCCGTGCGGGCCTCGGCGTCAGGCGTCGTGCTCAACTCGTTCGACGTCATCGAGGCGCCGGAGCTGGCCAGGATCCAGAGCGAGCTGTCATGTCCAGCGTTCGCGGTCGGCCCGCTGCACAGGATGAGCCCCGCGCAAGCGCTGGCGGAGCACGGCCTGCACGCGCCGGACCGCGGCTGCCTGGCGTGGCTGGACGCGCACCCGCCGCGCTCCGTGCTGTACGTGAGCCTGGGGAGCGTCGCTTGCGTCGACCGCCCCGCGTTCGAGGAGATGGCGTGGGGGCTCGCGGGCAGCGGCGTGCCGTTCCTGTGGGTCGTCCGTCCCGGCTCCGTCCGCGGCGGCGCCGACGAACTTCCCAGCGGGCTCGACGAGGAAGCGAGGAGCAGGGGGAAGGTGGTCGCATGGGCGCCGCAACTGGAGGTCCTGGCACACGAGGCCGTCGGCGCGTTCTGGACGCACTGCGGCTGGAACTCGACGCTGGAGAGCGTGTGCGCCGGCGTGCCGATGCTCACGCAGCCGTGCTTCGCGGACCAGACGGTGAACGCGAGGTACGTGACGCACCGGTGGGGCGTCGGGCTGGAGGTGGGGGACGTGATGGACATGGCCAGGATCGCGGAGAGGGTGAGGATGGTGATGGTCGGGGAAGAAGGGGATCGGGCGAGGGAGAGGGCGCGTGAGCTCAAGCTGCAAGCAGACCAGTGCGTCGCTGCTAGTTTGGCCGTTGACAAACTCGTTCAGTACATGCTGTCACTGTGAGTCGTCGGTTTCTGTACACAATTCTCTTCATGAATAAATAATCTCATCCGTGAATGCTAAAGGCATCGACCATGGCCTGTGCTTGCAGCTTGTCAACGGCCATGGCATGTCTATTTATCTATGCATACAATCATGGCATGTGCTCCACACTTTGTCCTTAAATTGGGGTATGTGATTGGTGTAGATAAAGAGAGAGAAGAAACAATAAAGAATGCACTTTAACTATACTAACAAAAAGGTCACTTGCAATGGGAGAAAAAATAATCACAAATCTTCAATGGCCATGACAATATTTTGCTGCATCACCGATAATATTTTGACAAACATTTTGTTCAATTTCATTATCATTTTTTAATACATGAACTGTTAGAAAAAACCATGAACATTTTTGATTTCCTAAACATATTTTTTCAAAATTATGAACATTTTTAAATATGTTTTTTTTAATTAGCAATATTTTTTGAATACACAAATATTTTATGATTTATTGAACGTTGTACTTAAAAATTCTCCATTTTTAATTTTCAGAACTTTTTTTGAAGAACAAAATTATTTAAAGGAAAAAAACAAAACAAAATTAAAAACAAAAACAAAAACAAAATTTAAAAACAGGCCGCCGGCACATGGGCCGGCACAAACAGGCGTGCTACGTCTTCTTTCAGCGCGCAGAGCGTAGTATAGAAGATCCCTACTGCGTGGGCCGGCCCAGGCGAACAGATTCCCCTGTGTGAAACGTTTTTTGTCACTTATAAACGTTTTTTTTTTGCCAAGCTTTGGGGCAAAGGATTAACACAAACAGGTCTTCAGTTTATTTCAGTAAGGGAACACCAGACAACATCAGACAAGAAGTGAAAGGAGTTCTTAATGTCCATACCGATACTCTTAATGAGAAGTATTTGGGCATGCCATCTGACATTGGTTCTTCCAAGATGGGTGCTTTTAAGTACCTAACCGACAGGTTATGATCTAAGGTGAAGGGTTGGATTGATAAAACTATTTAAGCACCAGGCAAAGAAATTCTTATCAAATTAGTTGCACAGGCCGTTCCGGTTTTTTCGATGTCATGCTTCAAGTTGCCAAGAGGTGTATGTGAAAAGCTGAACAAACTTATTGTTAGAACATGTGCTGCCCCCATGTTTGGTTTTGGTAATTGATGACAATCTCTATGGACTAATGGTTGCCTTGAGTTATATTTGAAGGGTTTGTCCATAGGCTTTGCTTGTAGACCATTTGTTGGTCTCAAGGTGATTTGAAGAAGAATATGTGTTGACCAAGGTTATTCATGGAGTTATCCAAAGATTGGTCATGTAAGAGATGAGCCTATTGCAAGCATGTCTTGAAGAAGGAGATTGTGTGAACATTCATGTTTACCTTCAAGACATCATCCTAATGAAGAGAGTTGGAAAGATTCAAGGTTGATCAAGACTAAATATGAAGAGTGATTCGAGTTGATCAACACACAAAGCGTAGAAGATGTACCGAGTGGGATCAAGTGATCTCACGGTATGGTAAGCATTGTCCATTACGCTTTGTGTACTAACCCATGTTCTATGCAAGAGTTCTTTGTGGGGTTAGGTTTGTTTCCATGGGCGTGCATCAAAAGGAAGATATCACACAACCCATGGAGGATGACATCAAGTGGTGATCGTCATCAAGATTGCGGTGTGCAAGTTCAAGTGGAGCATCACGAAGAGATCACATGCTTGAAGCTTGCTGTCCATTGTGGTGACAATGGACTTGTGAAGATGTGCCGAAGAGTGGCTCACCCATAGTGGAGTATGGGGGAGCAATCAGCTAGTCTTCATCGAGCCGGCGCAATCAAGAAAGGTGGTCCAACTTGAGGAGGTCAAGATCGTCATCATCTAGCTCAAGTGGACTTTGCGCAAGGCAAAGGTTTGCCCTTGATAGGTTTTCTATTTTACCGGTCTCATGGTAGTAGTTGGGAGACCGGGTTATAGGATCGATAGCCGTACTATCAAGGGGGGCTCTCAAGTGAGTAGCTTTATCATATCTTCGTAGAGAGCTCAAACCATTGCATCCTTGCATCATATTTCTTGGTTTGTGTTTGGTGTTTCTCTTTGTGAGTCTTTGAGCTTTTGGTCATCTTCATGACAAGCTCGAGGTCATCGAAAACGGAGTTCATATATGCATCTTCTATGATGTTTTCGATGTTGGAGTTTATGCCGGTTCTTCATTCATAGAGGTTTCTCATCTCTATATCATTGGTATTTTCTCTACTGCCACTTCTTAATATAACCAGTCGCTGTTGGATAGTATTTGTCGTCCTCTATCCAACAAGCTTGAGTTTGCTCAATTCGGAGCTCATTTGCAGAAGTTATGGCAGTTCAGGGTTTATTGTTTGTCTGGGCAGTTTACCTGTCACCAAAGCGGTAGTACCGCTCGGGACCACGGTAGTACCGCTTGACACGGTACTACCGCCCCTACTACCGTTGCACTACCGTGATTTCTACTGGCATTCTTTTTCGTTTAGCGGTAGTAAAGCGGTAGTGGAGCGGTAGTACCGCTTGACACGGTACTACCGCCCCTACTACCGTTGCACTACCGTGATTTCTTCTGGTATCATTTTTTCGCTAAGCGGTAGTTGAGCGGTAGTAGAGCGGTAGTACCGCTTGGTGCGGCACTACCGCCCCCTACTACCGTGCCACTGCCGTGCTTTGTTCTGTTGCCCAGTTTTCCTAAGCGGTAGTACCGCTTGGTCGGAACGGTAGTACCGCTTAGTGCGGCACTACCGCTCCAGTTCCTTGTTGATTGCCTGCTGTTTTTGAATTACTACCGCACGAGCGGTAGTACCGCTCGCAAGAGCGGTAGTACCGCTTGTGCGCGTCCTGCACGGGTAACGGTTGGATTTGGGGTGGCCCTATAAAAGGGGTCTTCTTCCCCAACGGTTTTCTTATCCATTGCAGCTCTCTCTCCTCCCATTGTTGACCTTCTAGAGCTTTGCTAACTCTCAATCCCTCCATGGTTTCTTGCTAGTTTTTGGGGGAAAAGAGAGAGGAGATCTAGATCCACATTTCCACCAATCACTTTCTCCTCTAAGTGAGGGGAACCCCTTGGATCTAGTTCTTGGAGTTCTTCGTGTTCTTCTTCGTTCTTCCTCTCATTTTCCTCCATAGCTTTTGTTGCTTTGGTGGGATTTGAGAGAGGAGGACTTGGGCACTCCGTGTGCCCTTGCCATTGCATTAGTTGCATCGGTTTGAGTTCTCCACGGTGATACGTGGAAGTTAGTAGTTGAGAAGCTTATTACTCTTGGGTGTTTGGGCACCCTAGAGCTTGTTCCTCTTGGGTGCCTTGGCACCCTAGACGGCTTGGTGTCTTGGTGGTGCTCGGAGCTCAATCATTGTGGTGTAAAGCTCCGGGCAAGCGTCGGGGTCTCCAATTAGGTTGTGGAGATCGCCCCGAGCAATTTGACGGGTACCGGTGACCGCCCCCAAGGGTTGCCAAAGTGTACGGGTTCGGTGACCGCCCTCAAGGGTCCCATTTGTACGGGTTCGGTGACCGCCCTCAAGGGTCCCTTAGTGGAATCACGGCACCTTGCATTGTGCGAGGGCGTGAGGAGAATACGGTGGCCCTAGTGGCATTGTTGGGGAGCATTGTGCCTCCACACCGCTCTAACGGAGATTAGCATCCGCAAGGGTGTGAACTTCGGGATACATCGTCGTCTCCGCGTGCCTCGGTTATCTCTTACCCGACCCCTTTACTTATGCACTTTACTTTGTGATAGCCATATTGTTTCTTGTTATATATCTTGCTATCACTTAGTTGTTTATCTTGCTTAGCATAAGTTGTTGGTGCACATAGGTGAGCCTAGTCGATTTAGGTTTTGTGCTTGTCAAATTAACCGCTAGGTTTATTCCGCATTTGTTCAAGCCTAAACCGTAATTATTTTAAAGCGCCTATTCACCCCCCCCCTCTAGGCGACATCCACGATCTTTCACTTATCCACTGGTTTTTTTGGGGCAACAAAGAAGGACAACGCAAACCACACTAGGTTTCTTGGAGTGCTATGACTCAACCGAAGAAGTGTGGCGGATTGGGTATTAGGGACATCAAATTGTTCAACATAGCTTTGTTAGCTCGGCAATCATGGCGCCTCCTTACAGTACCTGGCTCTCTTTGTGCCCGTCTTCTTAAATCTGTCTATTATCCAAACACTGATATTCTCAATGCCAAGCTGGGATCACATTCGTCTCAAGTATGGAGATCAATCTTGGAGGGAAGAGACGCGCTCTCACATGGCATCATAAGGCGCATTGGGAACGGCACAAATGCACGAGTTTGGGCTGACAATTGGATACCGAGAGACTCGTCAATGAGGCTGGTAGCCTGTCTAGCCAGCGACCCTCCAACTCTTGTCAGCGACTTGATTGACAGTACCTCGGCAGTATGGAGAGTTGATAAGTTGCAGTAGTTCTTTCTTCCCTCTGATGTCCAATCAATAAAGAACATACCACTTTGTATGACTCCGATGACAGATTTTTGGGCATGGCATTTTGAAAAGAAAGGTAAATTTTCGGTTAGGTCGGCATACCGCTTGTTATCAACTTAAGAAACACAGGGATGATTTGCTAGGTCAGAGAGGGGCTACTTCTAATGGTGCTGCAGAAGAGAGGTCTTGGACATCCCTATGGAACACCAAAGTTCCTGGTAAGACCAGGACATTTCTTTGGAGATTGGCAACACATTCGTTGCCATCGGAGGATGTGAGACATCATCGTAATATGTGCGACACATATTCTTGTCAGATGTGCGGAGCCGCTGATTCATGGAGGCACTCACTGATTGACTGTACGGCTTCGAGGTGTGTTTGGGCTCTAGGTGATGAAGACTTAACTGACAATATCATTGAGACTCACGAACCCAATGCAAGAAACTGGCTTTTTAACATGGTGGATTCATTATCGCTTGTGGACTTTGTGAAGATGGCTGTCACACTTTGGGCAATCCGGACTGCACGTAGAAAAGCCATACATGATTCAAATTTTTCAGAGCCCATTGTCAACTCATCTATTCATCGGAAAGATCATCTCTGAGTTGGATGGCTTGAACACAATGGAAAGTTTGACCAATCAGGCGAGACACACCTATGCTGTCAATATGCAAAGAGCTTGGGAACCGCCTCCGATCGGCCACGTTAAAATCCATGTAGACGGTGGATTATCTCCTGATGGGACTACTGGAGCTGCTGCTGCAGTTGACAGAGATGAACATGGTCAAGATCTCAGTTCTCTAGCTATTGTTCTACTTGGTGTATTAATCCAATTGTTCTCGAGGCCATAGCATGTCACGAGGTCTTGGCACTTGCGGTCGATCTATATTTGGACCGTTTGGTAATTGCCTGCGACTGCAAAACAATTATGGACAACGTGAAAAAGGGGTTGGGAGGCCCTCAAATTGTTATTGTGAAAGAGATAAACAGGAGAGGAGCCTGTTTTCCTAGCTGTGATTTTATGTTTGAAGGTCGAGCTTTGAATAAGGAGGCGCACAATCTTGCAAAATTTGCTGTATGGCTTCCTCAGGGTCGCCATATGTGGCTTATACCCCCCCATGACCCTCTTTGTTGGTTAGTGGATCCAAAAATAATGTCATCTACATAAATTTGGCACGCAAACAACTCCCCTTTTACCCTCTTCGTGAAGAGAGTGGAATCTATTAACCCGATATGAAACCCCTTCTAGCCTAGGAAAGTTGTAAGGTGATCATACCAAGCACGAGGTGCTTGTTTAATTCCATACAGTGCCTTATGGAGTTCATAGACGTGAGAGGGGTGATCGGGATCTTAGAAACCGGGAGGTTGTTTGACGTACACTAACTCTTTAAGAGGACCATTAAGAAAAGCATTGTTCACATCCATTTGATATAACTTGAAATTATGATGAGAGGCATATGCAAGCAAAATACGAATGGACTCAAGACGGCAATGGGGGCAAAGGTTTCACCAAAGTCCAAACCTTCAACTTGAGTGAAACCTTGTGCCACTAACCTTGCCTTATTCCTTGTGACTTGACCATGTTCATCTTGCTTGTTCTTAATGATCCACTTGTTCCCAATGACATTATGATGTTCTTGTGGTCTCTTCACTAGAGTCCACACTTTGTTGCGGGTGAAATTGTTGAGTTCTTCATGCATAGCATTTACCCAATCCGGGTCGTCAAGAGCATCTTCCACCTTAAGAGGTTCAATATAAGAGACAAACGAGTGACGTTCACAAAAGTTTGCAACATGTCTACGAGTAGGTACCCCCTTTTGGATGCTTCCATAAATGTTCTTGGTGAGATGTTGAAGATGCTTTAACTTGGCGGCCACTTTTTGCTCTTTTAGATGAAGATCTTCATCACTTGGTGTGGAGCTTGTAGAAGACGCTTGACCTTGAGCACGTTTGAGTCTTGCGGACACCCTTCTCTTCACAGCCTCAACTTCTTGAACACATGGTTGTGGAATGGTAGAATACTCTTGAGATTGATCTTGATCTTGATGTGGAGCTATGTAACACCCCTGGATCAGTGCTACAGTGATCCATGTAAATAAGCTGCAGTAATGACCATGATCAGCAACAAATCTTTTTGCTAAATAGGATATGATCAAGTTGAATTTCATATCTCATTTCAATTTCCACTTCAAAAGGCCTTGAATTTTATTGTGATAAAATAAAGTTGCAAACAACAAGAATAAATTGTTGCACAATTGTGAAAAATCACAAAACCAATGTTGTTTAGGAAAACAACATCACCTTGATGTTGGTGTGGACCCCACCATCCAAAACAGCACCAAATTGCATTTTAAAGTGCTCTAAAATTCATTTGGAAAATGCAAACAGTTTCTAAAAATCCTCAAAATTGTTGTGGCCATGCAGAATATTGCAAGTCAATTTATGGGCTAGGTCACACATTTTTGCTGAAGAGAATTATTGCAGAAAATAAATGAAATAGAAGCTGAAAAAGAAAAACAGAAAACAGAAAAGGAAAAATGAAATAAAAAGGAAAAGGGCTCCTGTGCACTTGAGCCTGTGAGCTACAGGCTGGCCCAGCCCAACAAGGGCCGGCCTTTCGTCCTCCTCGCGCCAGCGCCAGGAGAAGGCCGACGCCATGGCGACCGACGCGCGCGCTCGCTCGTCCGGCTCCTGTCGCGCGAGATCTTTTCTACCTGCTGGCGTGGATGGATAAGAGCCTCGCCCTCACCCTTCTGGCGAACCCTAGCCCCCTCTCGCTCGCTCCCTCGCTCTCCCCACTCTCTCCCGAGCGCAACCATGGCCATGCCCGGTTGAGCTCGTGGCCCTCCTCTCCGTTAGGTCCCCGAGCTCCGCCTCGTCGCCCTCGACCTCCTGGAGCTCTGGTCCGAGGCCAGTGAGCTCACCCGCCGTCGCCTACACCCTTTTTCCTCCTCGGACCCGCTGCACACCGCCGTTCAATTCGTCGCCGCTGCTGCTCCAAGCTCTGTATCGGGCCTTCCCATCAACGCCGGAGAGCTCCTCGCGCCGCTTTTTCCCCTCGGTGCGCTCCCGAGGCCTTTCATAAGCTGCTCCGCGTCCGAGCTCCGCCGCTCGCCATTACTGTCGGACACGTGCCGCGCGTGCTCTTGAGCACCCACGCGTGCAGTTGGCGTGCTCCAGAGCACCACCCACGTCGATCCCGAGCCGTAGGTATAACGCTAGCGCGCTGTTGTTGCTGTTTCGTTGCTCGCCCGAATCGGCTTCCGCCACGGTTCGACGCCGGCGAGGTTTCCTGCCTCCCCGGGATCAGCAACCACCTCCATACGACGCGGCTCGACGAGGCCGTTCGAAAGAACCCAACCGCGTGTGATTTGAGCCGCCGTAGACGAATCCCGAGCTCTGTAGGAGATATGCCCTAGAGGCAGTAATAACAGTTATTTTGTATCTCCAAGTTTGTAATGAATGTTTATGTTCCATGCTATAACTGCAATGATTCTCGAGTCTACAATAACCACGAGGCTTGGAGGGAAACTCATGTGCACGTGTGGGATAATAAACGGTAAATTGTATTCCTAGTCTTGCCTCTGAGACTGGCTCAAGTATTGCATGATGATCCTATTTTCCTGATCATGGGCATGGCTATGCCGGCAATTTTGAGGGCACAATGTTGGTAGAACACTTGTGTTGAATCAACCCGAATTGATGTTATGCTATGAGATACATTCGTCACAAGTTAATGGTTAATAACATAGAGATAGTTAATGTTTGCATAATTCCTTAGACCATGAGAGTATCGAGTTCCTTCGTGCTTGCTTCGTGAACTTTGGGGTTTGTTAAACGTCATCCGTTACTGGGTGGCTATTACGGCGGCTTACGGGTTCACGGAAAAGTATGGCAAGTAACAAGATAGCTCAAGATTGTGATTTGCTCCTCCGACAATGGAGAGATATTCTCGGGCCCTCTCGGTGTTACGGTATCCATCATCGTCTGGCCAGACACAGTGTGATTTGATCACAGGGATGCCGGAACACGAAAACGAGAATAGAGAACAAAACCGATAACGAGGTAACTTGCATAGTGGACAAGTTGTTGATCCACGGGGATGCAGAAAATCTCACCTCGGGTGTTTGTAACATATCGCGAAGCAACAGGAATAGCTCACGGCAACTGGAGGTTCACTCGAATATTCATTCGTGTGGGTATAGGGGTCAATATGGGTGTCCACGGCTCCGATGTTGATCATTGATCGGAAGGGGTTCCGGGTCATGTCTATACTTCACCGAACCTATAGGGTCACACGCTTAAGGGTCATCTATCTGCTGAATACTAGACAGGGAGTCTGAGAGAAAGTCACCGGAAAAGTTTCGGTGACAACGGAAGAGTTCCGGAGAGAGAACACCGAAAGAGTTTCAGAAAAACCGAAAAGTTGTTTCAGAATATATTATTAGGCCAAAATGGTTTCGGCACTCACCTGGAAATTCTTAGAGGATCTCAGAATTGGTCTGGGAACTTCTGGGATTTTTCCGGAGAAAAAACCCGGAAATGTTCCGGAGCCGCCAGAACCGCTGTTGTTGCTTTTCGCTGATGAAAACCACCATACCGGAAATGTTTCGGCACAAGCCCAGAATAATTTTAGAGGGTACCGGAAATGTTCTGGAACCTTCCGGAATTTTTCAGAAGAAATGATCGCGGAAAAACATCTTGTCCCAGCGCGAGGGGACAAGATCCCACGAATCGGGGGTTGCATGTTTGGTGGCTTTTTGTCTAGGGAGCACCCATGTTTCTAGGAGACATGTTGGTGGCTTGTTAGCCCCCCCCATGGGGGGGGGGGGACAAGGGTGTGGCCGGCTATGGAGGGCTCCTCCATGAGGCCCCACTTACATTACCTTTTTACCTTCCATGTGGGACATGTAGCTTGGGTATTTTTGGTATTTCCTCCACCACCCCACCCCTTGCCTTGGCCTATAAATAGGAGGTGAGTGGGCTGCCAAAGCTTATCCCTTCTCTCATACACATGCCATTTGACTTGTCTGGCTTCTCTCTCCCTCCCAACGAAATAGTTTCGTAGAGCCGAAAGGCTGTCTGGGTTCCGGCAGGAACTAGTTCTGGACGGCGAAGCCCTGCCGGATAGATGACACCGTATGTGTGAAACTCTATAGAGAGGTCGTAGTTTCGGTCTTAGTTCGAGAGTGCCTCCCGAAGGGCTGTCCGTGTGACCGTCCGAGTTTCGAAGGTCCTCCCGAAGGGCTGTCCGTGTGACCGTCCGAGTTTCGGAGGTCCTCCCGAAGGGCTGTCCGTGACATCGTCCGAGGGACTGTCCGACCGCCTCCCGAAGGGCTGTCCGACGAGGGAGTACATCCTCGCGGTTGGGAGGTTGTAAATCCTAGCTGCGGGGATCTGCACCAACGATCTCCACTGACTCTTCTTCCGCTGCGCTTCGAGTCGGTACGGATCAGATCAAACCTTGTATGCAGTCTCCATAGTGGTCCTGGGCGTGCTCGCTATACCGGAAATTTTTGTTTTCTGTCGCGTTCCCCAACAGTGGCATCAAGAGCCGTGCTATGCGTAGATGTAGGTTACGATCTAGAATACATGGAGATGTATGGGTATTGCATAATATAATTTTGGAGTAGATGAGATCTATTGCTGAAAATTATTTATGCCGGTAGCAGATGAAATCTGTTACCCGATGTTCCTGTTGCTTCCCCTGAATTTGCGTAGTCCTGATCTTGACGGCATGGTGGAATCTCACAAAGTTCTGACAATCCACGATCCTTTCATGCTGCTCCTGAGTATGCTGATTGACAGATCAACGAAGTGCTAACAGTTCTTTAGGTTCCACCATAGTTAAAGAAAGATGGATGTTTCGCAGACGAAAGGGCAATGCAGATATGATCTGCACGGGGGTCATGTGTATGACGAAGTTCAGTATGGGGCTCGAGATTTTATTATCTCGTGTTTCATACACCCCGCAATGTTAATCTAGCGACTTGAATTATCATACTTGATGACGGACGTTGGTAGCTTCGGTTTGTTTCGAAACCTTAGAAGCCACGTAAAATAAAATTTTGCATAAACCGATTAGAGGCGTCTAACTTGGTTTTGCAGGATGGTTTGCATGTGATGTGGTATAGCAATGCTCATATTCAATTTGATTATGTATGAGTTGACTATATAATGTAAAATAACATGACCTGCGTGTCATGATTCGGCATGATGGCTGGAGCCATATGATTGTCTCTTTAATGACCCGCGTGTCAACCTTATGTAATGCACTTATTTTATTAGCTATAGAGATAGCAATATTATCTGGTGCATCGACAAGGTGGTGGCAATCTTCGCAAAGGTGTACACCGACGCGAACGCCGAAGACGAAGAAATGTTTGACTTCTCCGTCAGAAGGGGCTATACCATGTCATGCTAATTATGAATTGCCTGAGATGTTTATCCCTTATGATGCACCCTTCTTGATTGTGCGGTAGTTGCTTTTTATTAGGGTGATCTCTCACTTAAAAATATCAAGTAGTTAGTGTTCTCCCAAGTGTAGCACCGTCACAGCACCTATCTTTTCGGGGTGCGCTGTGTCACACGGGTACGAACGATTAGAGAAGTGTGAGGCGGGTGAGTTGAGACCTCGCAGCAAGATCACTTGGTTGTCTTGACGTTCAGGCATGACCGTCATGAGCTCGGAACACACGCATCGAAAGATGAACAAGAGTCACATAGAGATGTGATTGGCAAGTTGGCCTACCGGTTAAGATTTTTGTCATCAGTGGTGTTACACCAATCGCAAACAATCAAGACACGGGTCTTGAATCACTTACAATCAATTTTGAGAGATATTGATTTAAGTGGGAGCGCACTTTAGAATAAAATTGTTTATTCACTAGTGCAAAAATCATTATGAACAAAGTCTAAGTGAACTTGTGTTTTCCGTTGTAGATCAAATGGCTCGCAACAGCGCGTTCAACTTAGGCCCGATGTTAGAGAAAGAGAAGTTAGCTGCGAATGGAAACAACCATGCGGACTGGGTCCGTACCCTGAGGATTGTCCTCAGGAGTGCTAAGAAAGTGTACGTGCTTGACAGACCTCTTCCACCTAAGCCGGCGGCAACCGCCCCGGCAGATGAACAAAATGTCTGGGCCACTAAGGATGATGACTTCAACTTAGTGCAGTGCCTCATGCCGTCTTGCATGAGTTCAGAGCTTCAAAAACGTTTTGAATTCCATAACTCCTTTGATATGATCAAGGAACTAGATGCTCTGTACAAGTTTAATGCACGGTCTGAACGTTTTGATATCATGAAAATGATGATGGAGACCAAGATGGCTGATGGCAGTTCAGTTGGCGAGCACGTAGTCAATATGATTGGCTACGCTGAAAGGCTTAAAACCCTGGAATTTCCACTTCCGCCAGAGCATGTTATGGACATGTTGCTCGGTTCACTCCCCCCGTCTTACGGCGGTTTTATCATGAACTACAACATGAATGGGATGGACAAAACAACAAATGAAGTGCTTGCCATGCTGAAAACTGCTGAAGGAGGACTGCGGAAAAATCACAAGCAAGTGTTGCTTGTGAATAAAACTGCCAGTTTCAAAAAGAAAGGCAAGCCAAAGAAGGGCAAGGGCATCGGTAAGAACGGCTCCCAAAGCAAATCTAAGGGCGGAGCCAAGAATGAAACTGAGTGCTTCTACTGCAAGGGCACATGACATTGGAAGAGAAACTGCAAGAAGTATCTGGAAGATAAGAAGTCCTGGAAAACCGGAAAAGGTATAACTGTTATACAAGTTAATGTCATTGACGTTTTGCTTGCTAGCAAAAATTCTAAGTCTTGGGTATTTGATACTGGATCGGTTGCTCACATTTGCAACTCGATACATGGGCTTCAGAAGGTACGCAAGCTGGAAAAGAATGAAGTCGTGATGCGTGTCGGGAACGGCGCTGGGATCACCGCTCAATCCGTCGGCATTATGCCTGTACGTCTCCCTTCAGGATTTATTTTGGAACTAAGTAACTGTTATTTTGTTCCGGTGTGATTGTGTAGAAACATTATCTCTGGATCATGTTTAGTACACGATGGGTACTCCTACAAGTCTGAGAACAATGGTTGTTCACTTTATTGTAAGGATATGTTTTATGGATTTGCACCCATTGTTGGGGGCCTTTTCATACTAAATCTTGAATGTGAAAATGATGTCTTTAATGTGAATGCTAAACGCCTTAAGAAGGCTGATACCACCACCACTTTCATGTGGCACTGTCGGCTTGGCCACATCAGAAAGAAACGCATGCAAAGACTCCATAAAGATGGAGTTTTACCGTCTTTTGATTTTGAATCATTTGACACATGTGAAGCTTGCTTGATGGGGAAAATGACCAAGACGCCGTTCACGGGTCATCCTGAACGGGCGAGTGAATTATTGGAAATAATACATAGTGATGTATGTGGTCCAATGAGCACAATCGCACGGGGTGGGTATTTCTACTTCGTGACTTTTACTGATGATTTGAGTAGGTATGGCTATATCTACTTAATGAAGCATAAGTCGGAAACCTTTGAAAAGTTCAAAGAATTTTAGAATGAGGTAGAAAATCATCGTAACAAAAAGATTAAGTTTCTGCGGTATGATCGCAGAGGCGAATATCTTAGTCATGAGTTTGGCCAACATCTGAGTGACCGTGGAATCGTTTCACAGCTTACGCCTCCCGGAACTCCACAGAGAAACGGAGTATCGGAAAGACGTAACCGAACCCTGTTGGACATGGTAAGGTCGATGATGTCTCTTTCAGATCTACCGATATCTTTTTGGGGTCACGCAGTACTTACTGCCGCTCACACACTTAACAGATCACCGTCTAAGTCTGGTGAGACGACGCCATATGAGATATGGCACGGGAAGAAACCCGACCTGTCATTTCTCAAAATTTGGGGTTGTGAGGCATACGTAAAGCGTTTACAGCCAAGCAAACTTGATCCCAGATCAGACAAATGTTACTTTGTAGGTTATCCCAAGGAGACAGTTGGGTATTCTTTCTACCACGCCTCCGAGAGCAAAGTGTTTGTTGCAAAACATGGAGTCTTTCTTGAGAAAGAGTTTCTCACTAAAGAAGTGAGTGGGAGGATAGTACAACTTAATGAGATTAGTGAATCTTCGGCAACCGTTGATATGGCTAAGGAACCGGAAGAAATTCCGTAAATTATCCCTACAACCGAGCCGGAAGTTGTCGCATGTGATGCGGAAACTTCAAACAATGTTGTAACTAAACCGCGCAGATCAGGTAGGGCTATCCAGCCACCTGAGTGGTTTCATAACGAAATCTTCATTCTTGAAGATGATGAACCTGCGCACTACAAGGAAGCGATGGCGGGGCCTAGCTCAAGGGAATGGCACAAGGCCATGAAATCCGAAATGGAATCCCTGTACGAAAAGCAAGTTTGGAACTTGGAAGAACTTCTAGATGGCGTAAAACCCATTGGTTGTAAATGGATTTTCAAAAGAAAGACGGACGCGGATGGTAACATTACTATCCACAAAGCTAGACTTGTTGCGAAAGGGTTCACGCAAGTTCTAGGGGTAGACTACGACGAGACTTTCTCGCCCGTAGCTATGCTTAGGTCTGTTCGGATATTACTAGCAATTGCTGCTTATTTCGATTATGGTTGGTGCTCTTTTGATCTTGGGCGATCGTGTAAAATGTATTCCCATTTATCTCGTACCCTTTGTAAGTCAATACAGCCGAAGATGGTCCCCTGGCCAACGAGTAAAACTCATCAGAAACAGTGTTGTCACCCATGAGACGTGTTTGCAACCAACTACCGAAAGTCCTGATGTGTTCATATGTAATCCAGTCGTCACACTGCTCCGGGTGTTTGGAGCGCAGAATATTCTTGTGTTCATCGACATACGAGGTCACCAAGGTAGAATTCTGTAGAACTGTGTAGTGTGCTTGAGACCAAGAATGCCCGTCCCTACATATTATTGAGTCCGCTGAAATATGGCAGATGGATGTCAAAACTGCTTTCCTAAATGGAAACCTCAAAGAGGATGTATACATGACACAGCCAGAAGGTTTTTTCATTCATAAGGATGCTGGAAAGGTATGCAAACTTCAGAAAGCCATTTATGGTCTGAAGCAAGCATCAAGGAGCTGGAACATTCGTTTTGATGAAGTGGTCAAAGAGTTTGGCTTCATCAGGAACGATGAAGAATCTTGTGTTTACAAAAAGTTTAGTGGGAGCGCAAAAGCATTTCTAATCTTGTATGTGGATGACATATTGTTGATTGGAAATGACGTGAATTTTCTTAGCGAGATAAAAGACTCATTGAAGAAGAGTTTTTCAATGAAAGACTTAGGCGAAGCGGCATATGTATTGGGCATCAGGATCTATAGAGATAGATCAAGACGCCTGATAGCGCTTAGCCAAAGCACGTACATTGACAAGGTGTTGAAAAGGTTCAACATGGAGAACTCCAAGAAAGGCCTACTCCCCATGTCACCTGGCACAGTGCTTTGCAAGAATCAGTGTCCTCGGACCCTCGATGAGCGAGTACAAATGAATGATATTCCATATGCTTCGGCAGTTGGTTCTATTATGTATGCCATGCTATGTACAAGACCGGATGTTTCCTATGCGCTAAGTGTTAGCAGCCGGTACCAAGGTGATCCAGGATTGGAACACTGGGCCGCAGTCAAGGGTATTCTTAAGTACCTCAGAAGGACCAAGGATTTACTCCTAGTGTACGGAGGTGCTGAAGAGCTCATTGTAAGTTGTTACACTGATGCAGGCTTCATGACTGACCCAGATGACTTCAAATCTCAATCTGGCTATGTTTTCATATTGAACGGCGACGCAGTTGATTGGAAAAGTTCCAAACAAAAGACTGTGGTAGATTCTACAACGGAGGCGGAATATGTTGCTGCTTCAGAAGCCTCCAAGCAGGCTGTCGGAATCAAGCAATTCCTTGAAGACCTTGGTGTGGTCCCAAGTGCGCTGGACCCGGTGGAGATCTATTGTGATAATAGTGGCGCCGTGGCTCAGGCAAGGGAGCCAAGTTCGCACCATAAGACAATGCATATTCAACGCAAATATAAACTCATTCGACATCATGTCGAAGAAGGTTTAGTGAAAGTACGCAAAGTTCACACGGATCTGAACGTGTCAGACCCGATGACAAAGCCTCTACCACGAGCAAAGCATGAGCAACACCGGATAGCCATTGGTGTTAGGGAAGCCATGTAACTGGATTATGACTCTAGTGCAAGTGGGAGTCTGTAGGAGATATGCCCTAGAGGTAGTAATAACAGTTATTTTGTATCTCCAAGTTTGTAATGAATGTTTATGTTCCATGCTATAACTGCAATGATTCTCGAGTCTACAATAACCACGAGGCTTGGAGGGAAACTCATGTGCACGTGTGGTATAATAAACGGTAAATTGTATTCCTAGTCTTGCCTCTGAGACTGGCTCAAGTATTGCATGATGATCCTATTTTCCTGATCATGGGCATGGCTATGCCGGCAATTTTGAGGGCACAATGTTGGTAGAACACTTGTGTTGAATCAACCCGAATTGATGTTATGCTATGAGATACATTCGTCACAAGTTAATGGTTAATAACACAGAGATAGTTAATGTTTGCATAATTCCTTAGACCATGAGAGTATCGAGTTCCTTCGTGCTTGCTTCGTGAACTTTGGGGTTTGTTAAACGTCATCCGTTACTGGGTGGCTATTACGGCGGCTTACGGGTTCACGGAAAAGTATGGCAAGTAACAAGATAGCTCAAGATTGGGATTTGCTCCTCCGACAATGGAGAGATATTCTCGGGCCCTCTCGGTGTTACGGTATCCATCATCGTCTGGCCAGACACAGTGTGATTTGATCACAGGGATGCCGGAACACGAAAACGAGAAAAGAGAACAAAACCGATAACGAGGTAACTTGCATAGTGGACAAGTTGTTGATCCACGGGGATGCAGAAAATCTCACCTCGGGTGTTTGTAACATATCGCGAAGCAACAGGAATAGCTCACGGCAACTGGAGGTTCACTCGAATATTCATTCGTGTGGGTATAGGGGTCAATATGGGTGTCCACGGCTCCGATGTTGATCATTGATCGGAAGGGGTTCCGGGTCATGTCTATACTTCACCGAACCTATAGGGTCACACGCTTAAGGGTCATCTATCTGCTGAATACTAGACAGGGAGTCTGAGAGAAAGTCACCGGAAAAGTTTCGGTGACAACGGAAGAGTTCCGGAGAGAGAACACCGAAAGAGTTTCAGAAAAACCGAAAAGTTGTTTCGGAATATATTATTAGGCCAAAATGGTTTCGGCACTCACCTGGAAATTCTTAGAGGATCTCAGAATTGGTCTGGGAACTTCTGGGATTTTTCCGGAGAAAAAACCCGGAAATGTTCCGGAGCCGCCAGAACCGCTGTTGTTGCTTTTCGCTGATGAAAACCACCATACCGGAAATGTTTCGGCACAAGCCCAGAATAATTTTAGAGGGTACCGGAAATGTTCTGGAACCTTCCGGAATTTTTTAGAAGAAATGATCGCGGAAAAACATCTTGTCCCAGCGCGAGGGGACAAGATCCCACGAATCGGGGGTTGCATGTTTGGTGGCTTTTTGTCTAGGGAGCACCCATGTTTCTAGGAGACATGTTGGTGGCTTGTTAGCCCCCCCCATGGGGGGGGGGGGGACAAGGGTGTGGCCGGCTATGGAGGGCTCCTCCATGAGGCCCCACTTACATTACCTTTTTACCTTCCATGTGGGACATGTAGCTTGGGTATTTTTGGTATTTCCTCCCCCACCCCACCCCTTGCCTTGGCCTATAAATAGGAGGTTAGTGGGCTGCCAAAGCTTATCCCTTCTCTCATACACATGCCATTTGACTTGTCTGGCTTCTCTCTCCCTCCCAGCAAAATAGTTTCGTAGAGCCGAAAGGTTGTCTGGGTTCCGGCAGGAACTAGTTCTGGACGACGAAGCCCTGCCGGATAGATGACACCGTATGTGTGCAACTCTGTAGAGAGGTCGTAGTTTCGGTCTTAGTTCGAGAGTGCCTCCCGAAGGGCTGTCCGTGTGACCGTCCTAGTTTCGAAGGTCCTCCCGAAGGGCTGTCCGTGTGACCATCCGAGTTTCGGAGGTCCTCCCGAAGGGCTGTCCGTGACATCGTCCGAGGGACTGTCCGACCGCCTCCCGAAGGGCTGTCCGACGAGGGAGTACATCCTCGCGGTTTGGAGGTTGTAAATCCTAGCTGCGGGGATCTGCACCAACGATCTCCACCGACTCTTCTTCCGCTGCGCTTCGAGTCGGTACGGATCAGATCAAACCTTGTATGCAGTCTCCATAGTGGTCCTGGGCGTGCTCGCTATACCGGAAATTTTTGTTTTCTGTCGCGTTCCCCAACAAGCTCCTCCGGCGAAGTCGTCGCCGCGGGAGGCTCGCCGGAGCCATGACCGGTGCCGTCGCTGACGTGGCGCTGCCGCTGGACCCCCCCTGGGTCACTGGCCGGTGGGCCAGGGCGGCCCCGTTGACCTGTTGACCGGGTCAACCTGCTGACTAGACCAAGTCCAGTCACTGACCGGTGGGGCCCCTTCCTCTGGGCCACTGACATGTGGGCCACCACTGTCAGCTGCTAATCTGGTAATTAGTTTAAACAAAATAATTATTTTAGACTAATGACTCACTGACAATGGACCCCACATACTAATTAATCCCTGGTTAGATTAATTTAAAACTGGATTAACCCTGAGTCTATGACAAGGGGGCCCCACATGTTAGGTCTGACCAGTCTGCTGAGACTGTTGACTGCTAATGCAGTGATGATTTCATGCTGATGTCATAAAGGATTTTTCGAATTAATAATAATCTGTTAATTTCAGAAAATGATTAAATCTTTGAAAAATAATAGAAAATAATCTGTAGCTCAGATGAAAAAGTTTTATACATTAAAGTTGATCAGAAAAATCCCACGAATCCGAATATGCCATCCATTCATCTGTCACATGCTCCTAGCATGATGAACATGGAACTTTTCCCCTCCGGATCATCTGTCCGATAAATCCAAAGACCCGGGAAATATCGTCAGATATTCTCCCGCTCCGTCTGGTACGTGTAGTAATGCGTTAGACTACCCCTAGCACTGCATATTGCCATGTCATGCATCGTGTTGCATCTGTTTGCTTGTATTTATTGTTTCTTCCCCCTCTTCTCTCCGGTAGGCTCCGAGACTGACGCTGCTGCCGAGTACGACTACGCCCCTGACGACCAGTCTTTTGCAGCAGAGCAACAAGGCAAGCAAAACCCCCTTGATCATTCCGATATCACCTATTCTTTCTCCCTCATGCTTGCATTAGATTTTGCTACTGTATTTAACAAGCACCTATTCTGATGCATAGCCTGTTTTTGAGTACTACTTTCATACCTGCTTTCATATAATGTTGTAGTTTAGGTATGGATAGTGTCCCCCTGTGGCCCCCATTTTACTATTGTCGTTGCCCCTGCTTTCATCACCGTCGTCATCGAGGACTTGAAGACAGAAGACTCAGTCAAGATGACTGACAAGCCGTTACCGACACATCACCTCACATACCCCGAGTGTGATATATCGAGAGTGATTCCTCGGATATCCACTTGGTGTACTGACACACAACCATTTTGACTTGACACTGAAATACATGTGAAGGACAGGACTGAAGGGACAGGCGGTACCACTTTGTTGAGGTGGACCTGAGTTCCCGACAGTCTTGAGACGGGTCGGCCCCAAGGGTACCCGTGTGTGTGAGATGTGGTGGGGTGCGCTGGTAAGGCACCCGAAGGGATATAGACGAGGCGTGGCCAGACAGTGATGTCCTTGCCGCAAGTTCTCGAGACGGGGCGACGGGATGGAGGGACCGATCGTCACCGCAAATTATAAAGTCACTAACGGGTTTGGTTATGTGATCTGAGAAGGCCTCTGGCCTCTTTCGCACTAACCACCACGCGGGAAAAGTTATGGGCACTCTACGGCGTACATTCTCCCGAAAGCTCTTCAGATGTCACATAGAGCGACTCACGCCCGGGTGGCCCGAGGTAACGCATGGTCCTTGTTATAAGGCATGCTAGGACTGACACCGGCCGAGGGCGTAACGTGCAGGATGGCGAGGGCGATGGCCCAAGACCCCGAGCTATTAGGATGTAGACCGGCGTGCTGGCCTCTCTGTTGAGCCTAGGTAGGACTACGTCGTGTAGATCGGCCGAGGCCGGGTATGACCCGAAAATTGTATCCGGCCAGAGTTTATCGAGCGTGTTGGGTAAGTTTGTGCACCCCTGCAGGGAAGTTAAACTAATCGATTAGCCGTGTCCACGGTAACGGACGCTCAGAGAGTATCCTGGTCTATGATAACTAGAACTGGATACTTATGATGTTACTTGAATTATTGGCTCCGGGATTGCTTTCTCGCAGGGAGTCGAGGAAGAATCTCTGGGTCTTGCTGCTTTATACCCCTGTTAATTAAAATATGCTGCTCTGAACTCTCGTCTTATGCTGCAAGACGCTGAAGATGCTAGTCTTCGATAGGACTAGGCCTTCTTCCCTCTTCTGGCATTTCTGCAGTTTAGTCCAAAGATATAGCCCCATTCCTTTGATACTGGTGCATATCTAGCATAGTTCTGATGTAAGTCTTGCGAGTACTTTGGATGAGTACTCACCGTTGCTTTGCTCCCCTTTCCCCTTGATACGATGTCGCGACCAGATGACGGAGCCCAGGAGAACCAGGATGCAGTTCACCCCGTTGACGACTACTACTACTCCGACGGAGGCCACTACTACCAGGATGGAGCCTACTACGACATAGATTTCTCTGACGTCCAGGAGTAGTTCGGAGGTTCCCAGGCAGGAGGCCTGCGCCTTTTCGATCTAGTTTGTCGTTGTTATGCTCAGCCTTCTTAAGGCAAAACTTGTGTACCTTTTATGTCTGTACTCAGATGATGTTGCTTCCGCTGACTTTGTAATCAAGCTATTATATTCGAGCCCTCGAGGCCCCTAGCTGTAATATGAAGCTTGAATTATTTTAATTTGTGTTTAGTGTTGTGTTGTGATTCCTTCCAGCGAGTCTATGGTCTTGATCGTGCATAAATGCGTGTATGGTTAGTGCACGGTTAAATCAGGGGCGTCGCAAGTTGGTATCAGAGCCGACTGCCTGTAGGTAGCCCCCTTTCCACATCCTTGGCCGAAGTTGAGTCTAGTCATTGAAAAACTTTTACTAACACTGATGCTGTGGCTTACGGGCCCACATGTCAGTCGGGTGGTATTAGGATCTTTTATTCCTTATCCTTACTCTGGGTTCTGATCTCTCTTCTCTTTCGGGTTAAAGATTTTGCTAACTCTAACCTTAGGTTCTCGTAACTACTTTCTCCCGGAGAGCCCCTCATTCCAGATGATCGCCTGCTTCATCAGAAGATTCCGAAGATACTCTCTGATGTTCTTCCGAGAACTCGTGCTCATCGCTTTGCGATTCCTTCCACCGTCAACCCCTATGGATAACTGCATGCAGTCCTCAGTTGAGCCTTATAAATTATCTTTTCGGCTCAGACCTCTTTCCAAAACATGAGCTGGTTCTAGGTAAATCAAACCTTGATTGGTTATTCCTTTGTATTCAAGACTCGACTCATTCAGATAATTCAATGATTTTATGCCTTTGCATTCTTTCTTCTTTTGGTTGAGTATCGTTACTCACATCGGATCAATTGTAGTCCGCTAGATCTATTGGTGGATTATTATCCGACAGTGGCATACATATTCAAAATTCTTGTGAATTCTTCCCCTGATACATAATGTCTTTGGTAGAGAGTATCCTCTGCTTTTTTCAACCATGCTCTACTTTCGAGCTTGTGTTATTCACCCTTGAAGTTTGTGGTGTATGTTCCTAAGATGCCCCTATGGGTTGAACCTATGCTTTCCCTAATCTGTGAGAACCCGAGAGTTTTCACGAGTCATATTCTCTGTTGTCTAGCCCGATAAAATTTCAACACTGCAACTTCATCGAAAGCGAGAAGTGAATGAGAGGTTATGCCTTGAAGAAGTGGGAGTCGACCTTGAACTTTGTGTTCATGCCCATGGACCCGGTGTATGACTTATCATGGAGCTTCTTGTAACAATAATATTTCTCTTTGTATGGATTGATCTTGTATCTATGTTTTGGTACTTTGCAACCATGGTTTCGACCATGATTGTTCTTCTTTGATCCCATTTCTTGGACAAGTTCAAGCACTTGTCTTCGGCAGATCAATGCACCTGCCCAACCTCTATTTTTGATCTACCTTCGAGTATTACCCCCTGGTATCTCGAGGATATCGTGTCTTTGCACTACATCTTAGGAATTTAAGATGAAGTAATACCTTACCCTGTCATAGTCACTCCACGGGTTCTGGGTTTTCATCAACCGAGAACATCGAATAGTGAATCGAGTCCGCACTGCAATTCAACAACTCGTAGTAAACTTCTTTGTTTATGAGTTTGTACTCGATCATGTCATTCCCAGCTGATTGGCTGCCTCATCATCGTCATGCTGAAGCTTGACCATGTCTTTGCTATCTCGAAGCATGTCTGTGGTACACCGATCATCAAAACAAGAACATTGGAGGCATAATGCTAAATGTTTCTTGATCAATTATCCAAACATCGTTGTATGGGTAAACATCATAAATTCCTTGCCCCTTAGTCTTAATGGTTACCTACCTGGAGCCTTGTCATGATTGTCTTGCTCTGCTTGCTCTTGGAAAGGATATACACCTAATGCAAATGTATACACATTCTCCTTTCCATTGGTCTGTTTAATGTGATAATCACATTTTCCTTTCCATTGGTTTGTTTAACCTTTCTTGAGATTTATTTGATCTGAGCAGTGATAATTCCCTGCTTAGATAAATACCTCAGTGTACTACTCTGTCAGTAAGACCCTGTTACTATTGTTGTTAACATTTCGGTAACCGCCGGTGGACGAGAACTTTGCCTATTGGTCCGCCTCGTTTCGACGAGCAGGAAGATGGTTCTCTTCATCCCCCGCCCTTGGTACCGATGTTGTTGCCGACATAGTTGACAGACTATCCTCTGACATGTCTTTCTAGCATGACCGTGCAAGATGTCACCGCTCTTCCTACTCTTAATCCACATGATGGGCTCATAACCCATAGTTCCACAGGATCGAAACCTGACTCTCCTGTACCACTTTGATTCCAAGGTATCTTTTGCACTTGGCTTCGTATGTAATTCCCGAGCCACCGCCTAAGGGATGATCTATTCTTGTGTCAGACGCAATATTTATTTCGTTGCTCTGAACCCCTTTTCACCTTCTGATCAGGCATCGAATGATTGCCTACCCGTTTGAAACTTTTGAACCATCGCATATTGCTCTCAATGAATTCCCTGAGTAACAACTCGAGAAATAATTCATGTCTTCTTCCTTGAGTTCACTGTCAGGTTCCCAACTTGGTGGAGATACGTTCTACCAGAGTTTCTCCCTCTAATCGCATTCGTAAGACGATGAAGATCCCGAAGAAAGGATGACGACTTCATCAGGATGACCTGGAACAAAGAATTGAAGACTTCAACATAACGGGATCAACCTCTTCGATGAGAGCAACAAGAACAAGTAGACTCGTTAGAATTTCGTGACCAAACTTTCTCCCCCTTACTCTATCTCTAAATTCTCGGGACGAGAATTCTTGTTAGACGAGGAGAGTTGTAACACCCCTGGATCAGTGCTACAGTGATCCATGTAAATAAGCTGCAGTAATGACCATGATCAGCAACAAATCTTTTTGCTAAATAGGATATGATCAAGTTGAATTTCATATCTCATTTCCATTTCCACTTCAAAAGGCTTTGAATTTTATTGTGATAAAATAATGTTGCAAACAACAAGAATAAATTGTTGCACAATTGTGAATAATCACAAAACCAATGTTGTTTAGGAAAACAACATCACCTTGATGTTGGTGTGGACCCCACCATCCGAAACATCACCAAATTGCATTTTAAAGTGCTCTAAAATTCATTTGGAAAATGCAAACAATTTCTAAAAATCCTCAAAATTGTTGTGGCCATGCAGAATATTGCAAGTCAATTTATGGGCTAGGTCACACATTTTTGCTGAAGAGAATTATTGCAGAAAATAAATGAAATAGAAGCTGAAAAAGAAAAATAGAAAACAGAAAAGGAAAAATGAAATAAAAAGGAAAAGGGCTCCTGTGCACTTGAGCCTGTGAGCTACAGGCTGGCCCAGCCCAACAAGGGCCGGCCTTTCGTCCTCCTCGCGCCAGCGCCAAGAGAAGGCCGACGCCATGGCGACCGACGCGCGCGCTCGCTCGTCCGGCTCCTGTCGCGCGAGATCTTTTCTACCTGCTGGTGTGGATGGATAAGAGCCTCGCCCCTCACCCCTCTGGCGAACCCTAGCCCCCTCTCGCTCGCTCCCTCGCTCTCCCCACTCTCTCTCGAGCGCAGCCATGGCCATGCCCGGTTGAGCTCGTGGCCACACCTCACCTCCCTCCTCTCCGTTAGGTCCCCGAGCTCCGCCTCATCGCTCTCGACCTCCTGGAGCTCTGGTCCGAGGCCAGTGAGCTCACCCGCCGTCGCCTACACCCTTCTTCCTCCTCGGACCCGCTGCACGCCGCCGTTCGATTCGTCGCCGCTGCTGCTCCAAGCTCTGCACCGGGCCTTCCCATCAACGCCGGTGAGCTCCTCGCACCGCTTTTTCCCCTCGGTGTGCTCCCGAGGCCTTTCCTAGCTAGCTGCTCCGCGTCCGAGCTCCGCCGCCCGCCATTAGTGTCGGACACGAGCCGCGCATGCTCTTGAGAACCCACACGTGCAGTTGGCGCGCTCCAGAGCACCACCCACGTCGATCCCGAGCCGTAGGTATAACGCTAGCGCGCTGCTGTTGCTGTTTCGTTGCTCGCCCGAATCGGCTTCCGCCACGGTTCGACGCCGGCGAGGTTTCCGGCCTCCCCGGGATCAGAAACCACCTCCATACGACGCGGCTCGACGAGGCCGTTCGAAAGAACCCAACCACGTGCGATTTGAGCCGCCGTACACGAATCCCGAGCTCCTCCGGTGAAGTCGTCACCGCGGGAGGTTCGCCGGAGCCATGACAGGCGTCGTCGCTGACGTGGCGCTGCCGCTGGACCCCCCTGGGTCACTGGCCGGTGGGCCAGGGCAGCCCCGTTGACCTTTTGACCGGGTCAACCTGCTGACTGGACCAAGTCCAGTCACTGACCGGTGGGGCCCCTCCCTCTGGGCCACTGACATGTGGGCCACCACTGTCAGCTGCTAATCTGGTAATTAGTTTAAACAAAATAATTATTTTAGACTAATGACTCACTGACAATGGACCCCACATACTAATTAATCCCTGGTTAGATTAATTTAAAACTGGATTAACCCTGAGTCTATGACAAGGGGGCCCCACATGTCAGGTTTGACCAGTCTGCTGAGACTGTTGACTGTTGATGCAGTGATGATGTCATAAAGGATTTTTCGAATTAATAATAATCTGTTAATTTCAGAAAATGATTAAATCTTTGAAAAATAATAGAAAATAATCCATAGCTCAGATGAAAACGTTTTATACATGAAAGTTGATCAGAAAAATCCCACGAATCCGAATATGCCATCCATTCATCTGTCACATGCTCCTAGAATGATGAACATGGAACTTTTCCCCTCCGGATCATTTGTCCGATAAATCCAAAGACCCGGGAAATATCGTCAGATATTCTCCAGCTCCGTCTGGTACGTGTAGTAATGCGTTAGACTACCCCTAGCACTGCGTATTGCCATGTCATGCATCGTGTTGCATCTGTTTGCTTGTATTTATTGTTTCTTCCCCTCTTCTCTCCGGTAGCCTCCGAGACTGACGCTGCTGCCGAGTACGACTACGCCCCTGACGACCAGTCTTTTGCAGCAGAGCAACAAGGCAAGCAAAACCCCCTTGATCATTCCGATATCACCTATTCTTTCTCCCTCATGCTTGCATTAGATTTTGCTACTGTATTTAACAAGCACCTATTCTGATGCATAGCCTGTTTTTGAGTACTACTTTCATACCTGCTTTCATATAATGTTGTAGTTTAGGTATGGATAGTGTCCCCCTGTGGCCCCCATTTTACTATTGTCGTTGCCCTTGCTTTCATCACCGTCGTCATCGAGGACTTGAAGACAGAAGACTCAGTCAACATGACTGACAAGCCGTTACCGACACATCACCTCACATACCCCGAGTGTCATATATCGAGAGTGATTCCTCGGATATCCACTTGGTGTACTGACACACAACCATTTTGACTTGACACTGAAATACATGTGAAGGACAGGACTGAAGGCACAGGCGGTACCACTCTGTTGAGGTGGACCTGAGTTCCCGACAGTCTTGAGACGGGTCGGCCCCAAGGGTACCCGTGTGTGTGAGATGTGGTGGGGTGCGCCGGTAAGGCACCCGAAGGGATATAGACGAGGCGTGGCCGGACAGTGATGTCATTGCCGCAAGTTCTCGAGACGGGGCGACGGGATGGAGGGACCGATCGTCACCGCAAACTATAAAGTCACTAACGGGTTTGGATATGTGATCTGAGAAGGCCTCTGGCCTCTTTCGCACTAACCACCACGCGGGAAAAGTTATGGGCACTCTACGGCGTACATTCTCCCGAAAGCTCTTCAGATGTCACATAGAGCGACTCACGCCCGGGTGGCCCGAGTTAACGCATGGTCCTTGTTATAAGGCATGCTAGGACTGACACCGGCCGAGGGCGTAACGTGCAGGATGGCGAGGGCGATGGCCCAAGACCCCGAGCTATTAGGATGTAGACCGGCGTGCTGGCCTCTCTGTTGAGCCTAGGTAGGACTACGTCGTGTCGATCGGCCGAGGTCGGGTATGACCCGAAAATTGTATCCGGCCAGAGTTTATCGAGCGTGTTGGGTAAGTTTGTGCACCCCTGTAGGGAAGTTAAACTAATCGATTAGTCGTGTCCACGGTAACGGACGCTCAGAGAGTATCCTGGTCTATGATAACTAGAACTGGATACTTATGATGTTACTTGAATTATTGGCTCCGGGATTGCTTTCTCGTAAGGAGTCGAGGAAGAATCTCTGGGTCTTGCTGCTTTATACCCCTGTTAATTAAAATATGCTGCTCTGAACTCTCGTCTTATGCTGCAAGACGCTGAAGATGCTAGTCTTCGATAGGACTAGGCCTTCTTCCCTCTTCTGGCATTTCTGCAGTTTAGTCCAAAGATATAGCCCCATTCCTTTGATACTGGTGCATATCTAGCATAGTTCTGATGTAAGTCTTGCGAGTACTTTGGATGAGTACTCACCATTGCTTTGCTCCCCTTTCCCCTTGATACGATGTCGCGACCAGATGACGGAGCCCAGGAGAACCAGGATGCAGTTCACCCCGTTGACGACTACTACTACCCCGACGGAGGCCACTACTACCAGGATGGAGCCTACTACGACGTAGACTTCTCTGACGTCCAGGAGTAGTTCGGAGGTTCCCAGGTAGGAGGCCTGCGCCTTTTCGATCTAGTTTGTCATTGTTATGCTCAGCCTTCTTAAGGCAAAACTTGTGTACCTTTTATGTCTGTACTCAGATGATGTTGCTTCCGCTGACTTTGTACTCAAGCTATTATATTCGAGCCCTCGAGGCCCATGGCTGTAATATGAAGCTTGAATTATTTTAATTTGTGTTTAGTGTTGTGTTGTGATTCCTTCCAGCGAGTCTCTGGTCTTGATCGTGCATAAATGCGTGTATGGTTAGTGCACGGTTACACCGGGGGCGTCGCAAGCTACATCTTGGACCTCTATGTTTGAGTCATCACAACTTGGTTGAACTTGTCCAAGATCTTGCTCGAGAATATGAATGAGTTGATCTTGTTCTTGGACAGGTTCTTGATCTCCCGAGACATCTTGCACTTGTGGTGGCGGTGATGACTTCCCTTGTGGGGATTCCACAAGAGGGGCTCTTACCACTACTGCAGGATGGTCCAAAGATAACACATCAATCAGAGACCCTTCGACGAAACTATGTGCGATGCACGAATCACAAACGATATAGTTATAGCTCCGTCGCCAATAACGAAAAATGTGTGCGATGGCGGATCCATCAAATACGATTCAGAAAAAGTTGCGTATGCGATCTGTGGCAAACAGTTCACCAAGATAAACTGTTTGTGATGGGACAAAATAATGCAAACGGTTCACAAAATACAAGTGTGTGCGATGTACGGCATACAGTTAACCCTAATAAAATGTTTGCGTTGATCTTGCAGAAGACAAACGATTGGCCAGATGATTAGGTGTGCGATAGACAACATACAAGTCAGCCAGATAAACTATTTGTGATGACATAAAATAACACAAACGATTACCCAGATCAAGACGTGTGAGATAGACGGCAAACACGTTACCCGTATGAACTGTTTGCGATGAGACAAAATAACACAAACGGTTGCTCAGATCAAGATGTGTGTGATGTATAGCGTACAAGTCACTCTCGAATGTGTTGTGAGCAAATGATTGCTGGTAAAGAACTGTCAGCGATTGATGAAATCATCACCGACGTATTCGGTAGAGTTTAATCCATATGCGGTGTGATTTGCTCAGTTTGCGCACAAACATCTATGCTCTGTGTAGAAGAACATGATTGCATAACCAAATTAAACATCCAAATACATAAGTGACTACACACATAACATTGACACACCTCAATAAACAATTACACACATAATAACATGATTGCATAACCTAATTAAGCATCCAAATACATAAGTGACTACACACATAACACCGGCACACACCTCAATAAACTATTACATGCATAATAAACTTAGCTTACTAAAACTATAAATATTTCGGCACAGAGTGAGTATGGGAAACGACCATAATAAACTTACCATGATAGTTGCATCTATTAAGCTTAGATGAAAACTTGTCTCAAATTGTACAATTTATTTACCACGACCTATTTGTTCTATATTATGAAATCATGTCAATGTTTCATTAATTATAGCTTAGCTGGTCATTTGCTGGAATTTGAAAACCAAGACTCTCAATGCTTGCGGCCGAGCCACGATGCCGAGATGGTTGAAATTTATTGACTTTCCTTGAATGGGGACTACACATGCACCCAAGACGTAATTTTTGATTTTTTTAATCCATTCTAGCACACAATCGCATGTGCTTATAGTTCAAATTTTAAATTTATAAATTAAATCTCTTAGGAATCAATTTAATGTATAAACATATATTAATGTTCTCTAAAAAAATCAAATTTTACCATGGCACTCTTATTGTCACATGTTCACTACAGAAAAAGTTGGACATGCATGCCTCGAAGTGGCGGTGGTGTGGTGGGACAGGTTGGGGTGGGGGGGTCTGGCACACTATGCATCGTGAGCCACCGTGTGGGGTTGTCTGGTTTGTGAGGCACGTGTCAAATCAAAAGTCGTACATTGGGTACTTAAAGAATCTCATGCCCTTTTTCATGCATATGCTTGGTGAACATGCGGTGGTGGTCCTCGTACACTCCCTTGATACGTCTCCAACGTATCTATAATTTTTGATTGTTCCATGCTATTATATTATCATTCTAGGATACTTTTTGAGTGATAATTTACCAATTGATATTATTGTTGAGCACTAACCTATTGACCCAGTGCCCAGTCCTAGTTGTTGTTTTCTGCGTATTTTTTACTTTTCAGGTTTACAGTACCAAGCGAAGTCCAATTGCCCCGAAACTTTTTTTATGATTTTTTCTAGACCATAAGAAGACCTGGAAGCTTCGGGAGAAGACCGAAGGCCGCACGAGGGAGGACAA
The DNA here is from genome assembly GCA_039707655.1 of Elymus sibiricus. Lineage (NCBI taxonomy): Eukaryota > Viridiplantae > Streptophyta > Magnoliopsida > Poales > Poaceae > Elymus > Elymus sibiricus. Next base: position 42,640,918 of record CM077671.1, read on the forward strand.
GCTAACAGGGCGCGCCCAGGGGGGTCGGCGTGCCCTGATGGCTTGTCCATCCCTGGTGGACCTCCTACCCCCGTTCTCTGGCCTGTAAATTCACATATATTCCAAAAACCCTAGAGGGCATCCTGAAACTCTTTTTCCGCTGCCACAAGCCTCTGTTCCGCCTCAATCCCATCTGGAGCTCCGTTCCGACACCCTGCCGGAGGGGGGATCGATCACGGAGGGCCTCTTCATCAACCTTGATGCCCTCATGATGATGTGTGAGTAGTTCACCACAGACCTATGGGTCCGTATTTAGTACCTAGATGGCTATATCTCTCTCTTTTGATCTTCAATACAATGATCATCGCATCTTCGCTTTGATCTATACGATGTAATTCTTTTATACGGTGTGTTTGTTGGGATCCGATGAATTGTGGGTTTATGTTTCAGATTATTCATGAAAAGTATTCGAGTCACCTCTGAATATTATGATTCTTATTTGCATGATCATTATAGCTTCGCAATTCACTCTGATCTATTGAAATAGTTTGGCCAACTAGATTGATATTTCTTCAGTGAGTGGGGTGCGTTGTAGTGGGTTCAATCTGGTGGTGCTCTATATCCCAGTGACAGAAAGGGACAAGACACGTCTTTGTATTGTTGCCACTAAGGATAAAACAATGGGGTTAGTTCATATTAATTGAATTCTCCTTGTCTACATCATGTCAATGTTCTCCAAGCATTACTCTCTTTTACTTAATACTCTAGATGCATGCTGGATAGCGGTCGATGGGTGGAGTAATAGTAATAGGTGCAGGAAGAATTCGACCTACTTGCTTATGGACGTGATGCCTATATATACATGATCATTGCCATGAATATCACATAACTATGTGCTTTTTATCAATTGCCCAACAGTAATTTTTTTACCCACCGTATGTTGCGTACATGAGAGATGCCGCTAGGGAAAACTATGGCCCTGGGTCTATTCACTTATATATTTACAAAATCTATCATTACCTTGCTACCATTATTTACTTTTTATTTTATTTTGCAATTTACTATTATCTACTATATCTACACACTTCACTTGTTTTCAAATAACGAGATCAAGGGGATTGACAACCCTCTTGCCGCGTTGGGTGCAAGTGTTTGCTCTTTTGTGTGCAGCCGCTAAAGATGGTTGTGGATTGATATTCCTATTGGTTTGATAAACTTTGGTTCTTAAGTGAGGGAAATACTTATCCGTATTGTGCTGCAATTACCCGTTCCTCTTCATGGAAAACCCAACGCAGATCACAAGTATTAGGAAGGATTTTTGGCGCCGTTCCCGGGAATATCATCACCAACTATCAAGTAACTTCACGCAAATTATCATTCACTTGTTCTTCTTTTTATTTTCTGTTATATTTAGTTTGTTTCATAAAAATAAAAAATAAAAAAATATTTATCTTTGCTTGTTACTAGTTTACTTCTTTGCTTGCTAGTTTACTTGTCCTGCTTGTTACTTTGCTTGCTCGGTCACCATGTCTCAAGATAGATTCCACAATATCTGTTACTACCAAAGAATGTCAAAAATAGAAAGTTCTATGAAAACTTCCATGACTTCACAATATGAGCATAATAAATTCTTTGCTTCTGAAATTAAAGAACATTCAAATTTGTTAGACGCTATTAGTAAGCAACTTGATGAGGTCAATAAGGAAGTGTCTAATCTCCAATCACAATTTGCTAAAACTGAAGAGTTGTTAGGAAAGATCTCTGATAAGCAACCACTCTAGTGAATAGGATGGCCGCTAAACCGGAATCTTTACCTATTAGGAATCATGATGAAGATCTTAAAATGATTGGTACTTCTCGTATTGAATCTTTATTTACTAATCTGAAAGTAAATGATAAAGGACCGAGGATGCATCAACTCTAGCTAGAGAGCGTCCCGTTTGCTTGGAGGGCGATGATTCTAATGCTAAAACTGAAAAACTGGGTTTGGAGAGGTTAAAACTTAACTAGTGATGTGCCTACTATCTTGGATTACGAGGACTTTAATTATGAAAGTTGCTCTTTAGTAGACTGTATTTCCTTGTTTCAAACCATTATTAGCTCACCCAATGCTTATAAACAAAACAAGGCTTTCACTAATCATATAGTGGAAGCGATGATAAAAGCTTATGATGAGAAACTTGAGCTTGAAGTTTCTATTCCTAGAAAGTTGCATGATGAGTGGGAACCTACTATTAAAATAAGGATAAATAAATATGAATGCAATGCTTTGTGTGACCTTGGTTCTAGTGTTTCAATTATAACTAAAACTCTTTGTGATGTGCTTGGTCTCACTAATATTCAAGATTGTTCCCTAAACTTGCATCTTGCGGATTCTACCATTAAAAAACCTTTAGGTAGAATAAATGATGTTCTAATTGTTGCAAATAAGAATTATTTGCATGTAGATTTCATTGTGCTTGATATTGATTGCAATCATACTTGTCCAATAATACTTGGAAGACCTTTCTTACGAACTATAGGTGCAATTATTGATATGAAAGAGGGAAACATAAGGTTCCAATTCCCATTAAAGAAAAGGGATGGAACAGTTCCCTAGGAAGATAATTAAAGCACCTTATGAATCAATCATGAGAGCTACTTATGGGTTGAGTGTCAAAGATGACAACACTTGAAAGTATGCATTATTGCTTGTTGGGAGGCAACCCAATAGTTATTTTTATTTTTTACTTTCTGTTTGTGTGTGATAACATGATTATTTCCTTCTTAATTATTGTGTTTTTATATTTTAATTAGTGTTTGTGCCAAGTAAAGCCTTTGGGATGACTCACAAGATGAGTAGAATTGATACGGTGCAAAAACAGAAACTTTAGCGTCTAGTGCAGAATTTGTCTGATTTTATTGGGATGTATTTATGATCTGAATTTTTTACAAAGTATTTCTATATAAATTATTAAGGTTTTCCTAATTTTTTAGAATTTTTATAGTTACAGAAGTATAGGTTCTTTACAGATCTTTACAAACTGTTATTTTTTAGACAGATTCTGTTTTTTGCTTGCATAGTTTGCTTGTTTTGATGATGCTATGGATTATATCGGGGGGTATAAGCCATGGAGAAGTTATAATACAGTACCTATTATGCTCTAATGAAATATGAATAAATTTATAACAGTACCTAAAGTATTTGATATGTTTCTTATACTAACAGATCTCACGAAGTTTTGTTGAGTTTTGTGTGATTGAAGTTTTCAAATTTTGGGTGTTATCACGATGGACAAAAGAATAAGGAGTGGCAAGAGCCTAAGATTGGGGATGCCCAAGGCAACCCAAGGTAATATTCTAGGAAGACTCAAGCGTCTAAGCTTGGGGATGCCCCGGAACACATCCCCTCTTTTGTTTCAATCCATCGGTATGTCACTTGGAGCTATATTTTTATTCGTCACATGATATGAGTTTTGCTTGGAGCATCGTTTGCTTTTATTTTTAGTTTGCCACAATCATCGTTTGCTGGAAACACCTATTTGAGAGAGACACACCTTCATCATAATTTATTTGAATACTCTATGTGCTTCACTTATATCTTTTGAGCTTAGCAGTTGCTATAGTACTTCACTTATATCTTTTTGAGCACGATGGCGTATAGATTTTGTTGAAATAATTACACTCTAGTTCTTCACTTATATTTGTTTGAGAGTTAATAAATAATGATGGTAATTTGCATAGGTCATAAGACTAGTCCAAAAATAATAGGTATTTAATGAGTGGTAATCGAAACCATCATGTAGCACATAAAAGAGAAATTATGGGTTAATGATATTGATGTGGTAATGTGAAAAGGTTGTGAGTGTATGATTGTTGATTCGTAGAAGTATCGGTATTAAGAGGTGTTATTTTCCCATTTTTAAAATATTAAAAAGGCATGGTGGGGATGTGTGAGCATTTCTATTACTCATTGGAATCCTAGTGTTGTTTCGGGTCGGAGGCGCGCGATGGTTAACTCCTCCCAACCTCTTCCCTCGGGGCAGGAGAGTAGTACTTTGATTTGTGATAAAACTAATAAAACTTTGCAATAACTATATGAGTTCTTTATGACTAATGTGAATCCATGGACATACGCAATTTCACCACCTCATATATTGCTAGCCTCTTCGGTACCGTGCATTGCCCATGCTCACCTCGAGGATCGGTGTGAACTTCGCCGGTGCATCCAAACCCGTGACATGATACACTCTGTCACACATAAGCCTCCTTATATCTTCCTAAAAATAGCCACCATACCTACCTATTATGGCATTTCCATAGCCTATCCGAGATATATTGCCATGCAGATTCCACAGTTACATCATATGACTAGTTCATTCATCATCATATTGCTTTGCATGATCATATAGAGCTGACATAGTATTCTTCAGATCGAGTTGTAAGTAAATAAAAGTGTGATGATCATCATTATTAGAGCATTGTCCCAGTGAGGAAATAAAAATGGGGGACGAAAAATGAGCCAACTATAAATAAAAAAATGGAAAAATGAAAAAATATGAAAAAGAAAGAAGGGACTTTGCTACTATCCTTTACCACACTTGTGCCTCAAAGTGGCACCTTGTTCTTCATATAGAGAGTCTCATGTTATGTCATTTTCATATGCTAGTGGGAATTATTTTTTATTAGAAACTTGGCTTGTATATTCTGATGACGGGCTTCCTCAAATGCCCGAGGTCTTCATGAGCAAGCAAGTTGGATGCACACCCCACTTAGCTTCAGTTGAGCTTTCATACACTTATAGCTCGTGTGCATCATTTGCATGGCAATCCCTACTCCTTGCACTGACATCTATTGATGGGCATCTCCATAGCCCGTTGATACGCTTAGTTGATGTGAGACTTTCTTCTCCACTTTTTACCCCTTTGATATCTACCGCCATATTCTATTCCACCTTTATGCTATGTCCATGGTTCATGCTCATGTATTGTGTGAAGAATAAAAAGTTGATGCACACTGAAAAAGTACGATCCAATTGCCTGACTTGGACACCGTGGTGCTTGACATTTGTATCAATGTGGTGAAGACGGAGCCAAGCCTTGCTAATATGATAAAATGAATGGGGGTAAACATTCTTTTAGGATCGTATACTGTGAAAGATTGATGATTTTGTTGCTTGTGCCAACGGGGCGCGCCCAGGGGGGTTGGCGCGCCCTAATGGCTTGTCCCTCCCTGGTGGACCTCCTACCCCCGTTCTCTGGCCTAAAAATTCACATATATTTCAAAAACCATAGAGGGCATCCCAAATCTCTTTTTCCGCTGCTGCAAGCCTCTGTTCCACCGCGATCCCATCTGGAGCTCCGTTTCGGCACCTTGCTGAAGGGGGATAGATCACAGAGGGCCTCTTCATCAACCTTGCTACCCTCATGATGATGTGTGAGTAGTTCACCACAGACCTACGGGTCCGTAGTTCGTACCTAGATGGCTCTCTCTCTCTCTCTCTCTCTCTCTCTCTCTCTCTTTTGCTCTTCAATACAATGATCATTGCATCTTCGCTTTGATCTATCCGATGTAATTCTTTTGTACGGTGTGTTTGTTGGGATCCGATGAATTGTCATTTTATGTTTCAGATTATTCCTGAAAAGTATTTGAGTCACCTCTGAATATTATGATTCTTATTTGCATGATCATTATAGCTTCGTAAATCTCTCCGATCTATTGAAATAGTTTGGCCAACTAGATTGATATTTCTTCAGTGAGTGGGGTGCGTTGTAGTGGGTTCAATCTGGCGGTGCTCTATATCCCAGTGACAGAAAGGGACAAGACACATCTTTGTATTGTTGCCACTAAGGATAAAACGATGGGGTTAGTTCATATTAATTGAATTCTTTTTGTCTACATCATGTCAATATTCTCCAAGCATTACTCTGTTTTACTTAATACTCTAGATGCATGCTAGATAGCGGTCGATGGGTGGAGTAATAGTAATAGGTGCAGGCAGGAGTCAGCCTATTTGCTTATGGACATGATGCCTATATATACATGATCATTGCCGTGAATATCACATAACTATGCGCTTTTCTATCAACTAGCAAAGTGGCCCGCTCGATGTGCGGGCTAGACATTTATAAATAAAGTTAAATAATGAGAATATATTATTTGATTTGTGTAAAGAAAAATTGGAACCATATGTCATAACATTTACAAATATACGCCTTTTTCTAACATAGTTTTGTATTAGGTGTTTTTTTGTTATTTATTCATATATAATTGTATATGTTATCATCCATTTATCATTTACCATGTATAGTACTTTTTATGATCAGTGGCTATGCAAAATATATTTGTATCTATTTATTTTTTTGCATTTTTATCATGTTGCATTGTAAAGAGAAAAAAAATTTAATACAATTTAATAGTTTTTATTGTTTTCGTGTAGGCCTAGTTAAATGTGCATGCAATATTGTTAATTCTCTGTGTAAGTAAGGTAAAAACTGTAAATTGTTAGAAAGTGTGTCTCGCCAAAGTATTAGTATATATGGACAACAATAGATTTTAGAACACACCTTTTTGTGTATATTTTTCACTTTGGAGTTGGAAATAAATATTCAATCCATACATACATACAGTGGCGGATCCAAGAATTCAATTTTGGGCGTTCAATTTATTTTTTCACCCTAACATCGATATTTTTTTCCCGTTTCATCGTACGTTAGCCTTAAAATTTACATTTGTTATTCTTTTACTAATGCAATCAATCACTTCAGGACAGTGCTATGTATAAAGCTACATCTCTCTATATCTAAACAGAAGCTACACATGTAGTCAACGAATGCAATATCAGATTGGAACTTTGGAGGGGATTGGTGAACTCTCGGCCTGGTGAGCTCTCCATTGGCGCAGCCGCACAAAGCGCCGGGCCGCCATGCTCGTCACTGCTCCTGGGCTGCTCCCTAGTGGGCTATTAGAATGTTGGCCACTGCTCCTGGGCTGCTCCCTAGTGGGCTATTAGAATGTTGGCCACGGGTGTACGCGGTACTGGGCGGCTGCCTAGCTTATCTGGACTGAAGCTGAGTAGTAATCTCATGCTGCGTACTCTCGAACTCAAGCATGTCCAGATGTACGCAGTATTTTTTTGTCATATACCTATGTCAATGAATTTTTGCAGAAAATTTTGGGTGTACATCTGTACACCCATGACCTGTGCTGGATCCGCCCTGCATACATACATACATACATTACATACATACATACATACATACACATGTTACTGACATGTGAAAGAAGCAAATAGTTCATATTTGATCTAGTAATATTTCTCCAGTTTTCCTTACCACCATCTATCTCATGCTACTCCACTGGATTGCATATCCTCCACTTCTTGCAAAGCTGTATGATGCCATGCCATTGAGTGGAAATGATGGACGTGAAGGTAACAACGATATAAAATGTGCACTTTGGTTGTTGCAACTGGCTTCACTATAGCTTTTCACTATGAAATATGAGGAACAGGGAAGACATCCAGACCAATTACTGACATCTTTGGTAATGAACAGTAGAAATAGAAATGTTAGTGTTGCTACCTAATGGTTGAAGCATGGAGTTCAAACACTATTGGGTTGGAATACTCCGAGTATGCAGCTTTGAAAATGGATTAGAGTTACAAACACATTAAAGCTTGTAAGGACATGTTAGTACGAACTTTTAAGAATATAAAGTATACCATGAAAATAGGTGGCATTTACCTAACCTACCCGAAAGTTTCTTTGTTTGTAAATATAAGGTATATTTCTTTACACAAATAGAAATTATTTCCCACCTTCTTACAAAATTAGGGTCTTGTTCCTTGTATGCCCCTATTAAATATCCAAAAATTCGCTACAACATACAGACATACGTACTACAGTTAGGTGCAATATGCAGTCAGAATGAGGGGGACATTGTTTCCATATTTAGTTGCCAATGGTTTATGGGCGAATTATAACACATGATAATATTGAGCTCATTAAGTTACCATGTAGACCCTCTGCCTATTTTCTCATTGTTTTAATTGATAGAAAAACATAACTCATTTACCATATTTATTAAATTATTAGTAGCGACGAAGTGATAACTTTGAGTAGTTAAAAACTGTCGGTTGGTGCATGACTCCAACTCTGCAGTTAGACATTTGGAAAAGTAAACACATACGTCAAGAGAGGAATTCATGTATCTTTCTCATAAAGAGGAATGCCCTGCAGAATATAAAAAATGGTGAACATGTTATACGTACATGCTTGCTAGGAACTGAGCCAAATGTAATAGAGATGTAGTATATATGTCATATCAATGACATGAATAATTCTAACTTTAGTAATGCAGAACTTCTGAGTTTCAAGTAATCTGAATGTCAAATACAGAAAGGTTTACCTATGTCATTGCATCAACATATTTTGAGGGTTTTGAAACATTTGACGAAATTAATTGATGACATATACATGGTAAACATGTTGGCAGAACTATGGTTGTTGATTATTTTTCCTACGCATGGCTTGTAGCAGAGCTATAATCTAGCATATCCTAAACTAAGAGACCAGTCATGGACTATTATCTTCCCATTGTACCACCATGCTAATGCTGAAAACAACGTATAGTACAATAAAACATGTGTCTTGCTTTAATATAACAGAACTACTACCCTGCAACTTTATTCTATACTAAAAAATAGATGTAATAGTTGTAATCTTATTGCAACTCTTGTCAGGTACAATGCCTATACAAAAGAAAGGGTAAACAGTTTGCAGGTCATTGATCATGCTCTTGATTCTTAAGTATGTGTTGAGTTTCTCACATTATAATGAACGGTATGCAAATAAATGATCTATTTCTGGTACATTTTCCAAAACAGCAGGATTAAGTGCTAGTTAGAGTCACTAATTATCACCACTGCTAGGATTTAGATGGTCCTGAGCAGAGCGCCTCCCGACCTGGACTATCAATATTCTCGGTGTACCGATCAAGTTCAGCATCCCCCAGTGCTATATCACGACAGCATGGATGCCAAGGCAATTTTCAACCTGGCCTGATGCATGCAAGTGTTTGCTGCTTTTGGGTCCTCTATGATGATCAAGACTCAGTGATCCCCGTCAGGCAGAACGACTTTGGTGCACTGCTCTCACGAAAAGCCGAGGTTGCAGAAAAGTGTGCATGACGTGCCATAACTGGGTCTGGTTTGCCAGGAAGCATGTTGTCATTTGACCATTATTATTGTCGTCACCTACCCAAACTTGAACTAATCTAACATATTACACCATTTATGGGTCACTGTTTTCATGAGCTCAACTCCTATCACCTTGCCAAAACTGAAGCCTTGATTCTCTCGTGGATGTGTACGTTCGTGGATGGATGTATGTGTTGAACGAAGCACAAAGGCAGAAGGCCACCAGCCTAATCTTCATCCTTGTTTCTTAAAAAATATGGATAGGAACATCTCCATAACGCATCACCATGCTCACGGACAATTGACAGGAATCGAAAGCACGCTTTAGCCTCATCAATTTTTTTATGTCTGCCAATTGATACAAAGAGTTTGTATGGATAACTGAACAGGAAAGCCTTTTACCTGAGCCTGACATGTGAACAAAGCAAGGGATTGAGGATTACCTGGCATAGCATTATGTCTATATCCCTGCCAACATCTAGTGTGCTAATGAAAACTGGTATCCTCAACCAAATTAAGGGCCATATATTTTTTTCTAGTAGCTCGGCATTGCTAAACATGCTCCACACTCGTGTAGTGGATGGAACACAATATCAAGAGATGCATGAATTGTTGGGCAAGCACCTGACGGTAAGTTCTTTACATCTAAGTGTAATTATGAAACTATAGTACCAAAATGTATGGAGTTGGATCAATGACGTCAGATTTAATCGTCAATCTCGAAATAGACCTAATAAAGGCTAACGAAAACTTAACTGAAATTCCCGCGTAAAGAATCGATCGGATCCATCTAGAGCAAGCAAAAGCACGCAGAAGCACGTACGGTGAGTTTACAGCTAGCTGAAGACATACCGATCAAGCTATATTCTCTCAATCTAGCTATGCACACATATGTGTGTGTGTTTTTCTGCTAGCTGAAATGATCGGTCAGAAAGCCGATGGCACCGAGCGGAACGCGATGGCTAATATAACATGAATGTACGTACCTATATATGTCAGAGAGAAAAATCAGCGCAGAAGGGGAAAGTCAGTCACATTATAAATTGTTAATAAAAAGATAAAAGCTCGTGTTTGCGATTGTGAGATTATATTTTGCATCAATTTAGTAAAAAGAACAGAGCACCTGCAACCGCTAACTATTCAGGGAAACACAATGTATATCAGTTTGTAAGATTAGTTCCAAAATATTGGATTCAAATCCATTGTTAGTCCAAGATATTACCAATAAGAAGAGACTTGGATCATTCTATGCAATCAAATTGTTTCCTAACTCGATTGTTGCAACGTACTATTCGTAACCATAAAGCAGATGTCATTTTGATTTAATATAGAATTATCTGAAGCTTTAGAACTGCGCTACTCAGATCAGGCTTTGCGATGAAATCAAGGTAATTTCACTGTAACTTACAGTCTTCAGTCACTTCATCATTAAATTTACTCCACACGTAGACATGTAGAACTACCCGCTTACCTAAAACTGAAACTAATTACCATGTTCTTTGTTCTCTGGTTGAAACTGAAACTTCAACAACTCCTCCTACGAAGCTGCCCTGAACATTTCAAATATTTCTAATACATAGACAACACGTGCATATATATAGTAAGATTCTATGTGAGGGCACACTGTTATTTATCACTATATTTTATCGGGTATACACCAAGTAATTGAGCAGGTATATGTGGAAATCAAATCACTTCTCAACATATTGAATCACATGCACCTGCAAGCGTGAAGTGAGTTAGCGCTGCTCTACTGCTTCAGTAGCTCAAGTTTAGTTTAGTCAGTGCATGCATCTGCATCTGACCGTAAGCACCATCAGGCTATTAGGTAATTATAATGAGTTCGTGTTGTGTGAACAAACCTGGAGTCTTTTTCTTCTTTTTGACAGTAAAATAAACAAACCTGAAGCTTGTCGTGGAGCCTGAAAACGATGCCCGTCCCTCCCTCAACCTTGTTGCTTCTTTCTTCGCAGTAGAAGTCGCCTTCGATTGCAGATTGATCTTTATTCTTTGCTGGCGCCTACCTCATCCTTCCTGCTTTGAGTCGCTAAGGTGAGATCTCTGGCGGCCAAGGAGGACTACGGAGAGGTCGGTGGCTCAATGATCCACGTACATAAAGCTAGGTTTGCTGAGCTACGTGTGCGGCAGCGGTATAGACCAAGCTAGCTCCAACATGTCAATGTACGTGGTGTTTCCGGCTAGCCGTGCATGTACAAATCAAGCCACTCAACAAAGCTAGCTTTGCCAAGCTACGCGCGCGGTGCTTATTTACAATCAATCTGAAATTTATCTTGAGAATCTGAATGATTTTCTATGAAACCGAGTTCCTCAATCAATCTTGGCACATCTTGTTAAAGCAGTGGGGCTAGTGAATATCAATCAATCTACACCCTAGGGTTTGGGGAGGGGCGGCATACCTTAAGGGAATAATTGGAAGAATTGAGTCGGTGGAGTACCAGGTCATCTTCTTCGGTCTCCGGTGATAGCCGACGTCGCTGGCGCTCGAGGCATCGGTGACAGTCATGGCTGCAGCCGCCAGTTCGCCTCCCTCTTTTTTCTTTTGCAGCATGCCTGTCTCTTTTACACGTGTATATGAGAGAAAGAGAGGAGATGGAACAGATCGAGGGAAAACCTATGGGCTTTTCTTTTGACGTGCGTGAGCGAAGGACTTCGTGTTTTTTTTTACGTAGGCTAGATAACCTATTAAGGGCATTGGTGGGTAATTTTTAATCTTTTCAATCCATTGGTTGTGCTCGCCTAATCGGTTTCAACTGATGGCCAGATGTTTCTAATTATTATGGGATTTTCTAGTCTAATTCTCTTTTTTCTGGTTACCCCGTAAAGCACTTTTTATATATAAATAGATTGCCCAACAATAATTTGTTTACCCACCGTATGTTGCCTACATGAGAGATTCCGTTAGGGAAAACTATGCCCCCCAGGTCTATTCACTTATATATTTACAAAAACTATCATTACCTTGTTGCCATTATTTACTTTTTATTTTATTTTGTAATTTACAATTATCTACTATTATCTACACACTTCACTTGCTTGCAAATAATGAGATCAAGGGAATTGACAACCCTCTTGTCGTGTTGGGTGCAAGTGTTTGCTCTTTTGTGTGCAACCGCTGAAGACGGTTGTGGATTGGTATTCCTATTGGTTCGATTAACCTTGGTTCTTAACTGAGGGAAATACTTAATCGTATTGTGCTGCAATTACCCATTGCTCTTCACGGAAAACCCAACGCAGATCACAAGTATCATCCCTCGTGCGGTTAGTAGTGACACACCCATTCGCAGCTCCGGTGTGGTCAATCACTTGGAATGGCGCGACGAGGGGGGTTTGATCAAAGGTAGATTCGTCTTGATGTGTGTTTCAGTGTAGATCATGGTGAGATTCCACACGAAAGTTTGAGCGCATGTGTACACGTGCCCCGCCGTCTACAAGTGTACACGACGTGCACCTCCGTGGGGGGGGGGGGAGGTCTGGTTTGCGAAGGTGCCACATCAAAGGTGTGCATTGGGTATTCAAAACATCACACATCACCTCCCTACATATGTTAGCACAGCATGGAGGCGGTGGTTGTCTGATACGTCTCCAACGTATCTATAATTTTTGCTTGTTCCATGCTGTTATATTATCATTCTTGGATGTTCTACAATCATTTTATAGCAACTTTATATCATTTTTTGGGACTAACCTATTTACATAGTGCCAAGTGCCAGTTGCTATTTTTTGCTTGTTTTTTACTTCGCAGAATATCAGTACCAAACAGATTCCAATCGCGGCGAAACTTTTTGGAGAATTGTTTTGGACCAGAAGAAAGCCAGAGAGCCAAAGAAGTGCCCGAGAGGGGGCCCAGGCAGCCCACAAGACACCCGGCGCGCCCTGGTGGGTTGTGGCCGCCTCGGGAGTCCCCTCCACCACCTCTGAGCTCTGTAAATACCCAAATATTCCAGAAACCCTAGGGAAGTCGACGAAAAATACATCCAGCCGCCGCAAGTTCCAGAACTGCGAGATCCAATCTAACACCATCACGGAGGGGTTCATCATCCTCATTGGTGCCTCTCCGATGATGCGTGAGTAGTCCACCATAGACCTACGGGTCCGTAGGCAGTAGCTAAATGGCTTTCTCTTTCTCTTTTGATTCTCAATACAATGGTCTCTTGGAGATCTATTTGATGTAATGACTTTTTGCGGTGTGTTTGTTGGGATCCGATAAATTTTGAGTTCATGATCAGTTTTTATCCATGAATATTATTTGAGTCTTCTTTGATTTCTTATATGCATGATTACTTATAGCCTCGTATTTCTTCTTCGAATCTTTGGTTTAGTTAAGCCAACTAGATCGATTTTTCTTGCCATGGGAAGAGGTGATTTGTGATGGGTTCGATCTTGCGGTGTCCTCTCCTAGTGACAGAAGGGGCAGCAAGGTACGCATGTATCGTTGCTATTAAGGATAACAAGATGGGGTCTATTCCTACATGAATAGATCTTGTCTACATCATGTCACCGTTCTTATTGCATTACTCCGCTTTTCCATGAACTTAATACACTAGATGCATGCTGGATAGCGGTCGATGTGTGGAGTAATAGTAGTAGATGCAGAATCATTTCGGTCTACTAATCTTGGACGTGATGCCTATATAATGATCATCGCCTTGGATATCGTCATGATTATTCGATTTTCTATCAATTGCCCAACAGTAATTTGTTCACCCACCGTGTGCTATACTCATGAGAGAAGCCACTAGTGAATCGTACGGCCCCGTGTCTACTTTTCCAACATATTGCTTTCCGATCTATCTTTTTGCCGCTTTTGTTTTCACATATATTATTCCAAAAACTCAAAAATACCTTGCTGCACTTTTTATTTGCCTCTTTTATTTTGTGTTCTTGCGAGATCTATCTATCCAATCTATCACAACCTAATCTATCTTTTTCCCGTGGAGAGATTGACAACCTCGCTTTCGTGCCCGGTTGCAAGTATTTGTTCTTTGTGTGCAGGTGTTGTTTACATAGTGTTGCGTGGTCCTCCAACTGGTTTGATACCTTGGTTTCATAACTGAGGGAAATACTTACCGTCGCTGTGCTGCATCATCCCTTCCTCTTTGGGGAAATACCGACGCAGTCTCAAGCCACGTCAAAGGAATTTCTGGCGCCGTTGTCGGGGAGGAAGCTGTCTCTTCAACGTGCCAATCTCTGGTGCCGAGGAGACACCATCACCATCTATTAGGTTCCTAATCACAAGTCTCATCTCCTTGCAATTACATTATTTGCCATTTGCCTCTCGTTTCCCTCTCCCCCACTTCACCAAATTTGTCGTTTTATTCGCCCTCTTTTTCGTTTGCCTTTTTCTCGTCAGATCTCTTGCTTGATTGCAATCTTGTTTGCGTAGTCACGATGACTCAAGAAAATACCAAATTGTGTGATTTTTCCAATACTAATAATAATGATTTTATTAGTACTACGATTGCTCCTCCCGCCACAGGTGTTGTTTACATAGTGTTGCTTGGTCCTCCTACTGGTTCGATACCTTGGTTTCATAACTGAAGGAAATACTTACCGTCGCTGTGATGCATCGTCCCTTCCTCTTTGGGGAAATACCGATGCAGTCTCAAGCCACGTCAAAGGAATTTCTGGCGCCGTTGCCGGGGAGGAAGCAGTCTCTTCAACGTGCCAATCTCTGGTGCCGAGGAGACACCATCAACATCTATTAGGTTCCTAATCACAAATCTCATCTCCTTACAATTACATTATTTGCCATTTGCCTCTCGTTTTCCTCTCCCCCACTTCACCAAATTTGCCGTTTTATTTGCCCTCTTTTTCGTTTGGCTTTTTCTCGTCAGATCTCTTGCTTGATTGCAATCTTGTTTGCGTAGTCACGATGATTCAAGAAAATACCAAATTGTGTGATTTTTCCAATACTAATAATAATGATTTTATTAGTACTCCGATTGCTCCTCCCGCCACTAGTGCGGAGTCTTGTGATATTAATGCTGCTTTGTTGAATCTTGTCATGAAAGATCAATTTCCCGGTACTCCTAATGAGGATGTCGCGTCCCATCTAAACACATTCGTAGAATTGTGTGATATGCAAAAGAAAAAAAAGATGTGGATAATGATATAGTGAAGTTGAAATTATTTCCTTTCTCCTTGCGGGATCGTGCAAAAATTTGGTTTTCTTCTTTGCTTCGCAATAGTATCAATTCTTGGAATAAGTGCAAGTATGCTTTTATTACTAAGTATTTTTCCGCCCGCGAAAATTATTCCCTTAGGACTCAAATAATGAATTTTAAGCAACTTGAGCATGAACATGTTGCACAATCTTGGGAAAGAATGAAATTGATGCTAAGAAATTGTCCTACTCATGGTTTAAATCCTTGGATGATCATACAAAAAATTTATGCTGGATTGAATTTTGTCTCTAGAAATCTTTTAGATTCTGCCGCGGGGGTGGTACTTTTATGGAAATTACTTTGGGTGAAGCTACTAAATTGCTAGATAATATTATGGAAAATTATTCACAATGGCATACTGAAAGAGCACCTACTAGCAAAAAGGTTAATTCGGTTGAAGAAATTAGTACTTTGAGTGAAAAAGTTGATGCTTTAATGAAGTTGGTTGCTAGTAAAAATGCTCCTATTGATCTTAATGATGTGCCTTTGTCTACTTTGATTGAGCAAAATAGTGATTTCGTAGATGTGAACTTCGTCTCGCGAAACAATTTTAATAACAATGCTTATAGACGTAATTTTAATCCTAGGCTTTTCCTGGAAATTCCTCTATTAATTATGGCAATTCCTATGGTAATTCTTCTTACAATAATAATAGGAACCCCTCTGATCTTGAGAGTAGTATTAAAGAATTTATCAATGCTCAAAAAGTTTTCAACACTGCGATAGAGGAAAATTTGAATAAGATTGATGATATGTCTAGAAGCATTGATAGAATTTCTCACGATGTAGAAAATCTCAAGTTGAAACCTTTTGCCCCTAAGATTGATGAATCAATTAAAGCTTTATATGTTTCTATGGATGAAAGTAAGAAAAGAACCACTATGCTTAGAGCTAAAAGAGAATTTTTAGAAAAAGCTTCTTCTAGTGATTGCTTTTAGAATTCCTTGTTCAGTAATATTAAAATTGATGATAAAGGGGCTGAAGTAGAGTCAACTTTATCTAGAACGCGTCCCAATAATTTGGAGGGTGAAAATAATGAAAAAATTGATGAAAGTGGGTCTAAAGAGGTAAAAACTTTAACTAGTGATGTACCCACTATTTTGGATTGCAAAGACTTTAGTTATGATAGTTTCTCTTTGATTGATTGTATTTCTTTGCTACAATCCATGTTAAATTCACCCCATGCTTATGAACAAAATAAAGCTTTTACTAAACATATCATTGATGCCATGATGAAATCTTTTGAAGAAAAGTTGGAGTTAGAGATTTCTATTCCTAGAAAATTACATGATGAGTGGGAACCTACCATTAAGGTCAAGATTAAAAAATTATGAGTGCTTTGCTTTATGTGATTTCGGTGCTATTGTTTCCACGATTCCGAAATCTCTATGTGATGTTCTTGGTCTTACCAATATTGAAGAATGTTCTCTTAATTTGCACTTGGCGGATTCTACTATTAAAAAGACTTTGGGAAGAATTAATGATGTTCTTATTCTTTCAAGTAGGAACTATGTGCCCATAGATTTTATTGTTCTTGATATTGATTGCAATCCATCTTGTCACATCATACTTGGTAGACCATTTTTACGCACTATAGGTGCCGTGATTGATATGAAAGAAGGCAATATTAAATTTCAGTTTCTACTAAGAAAGGGTATGGAACACTTACCTAGAACAAGAATTAAGCCACCATATGAATCAATCATGAGAGCATCCTATGGAGCAAAAACTAAAGATGACAATACTTGAATCTATGCCTTATGCCTAGCTAGGGGCGTAAAACTATAGCGCTTGTTGGGAGGCAACCCAATGAATAAATTTGTTTTCATCTTTTTCTTTCTATTTTTGAGTGTTGACACAATTATGCCTCTGTTATGATTGTGTTTTTATGTTTTATTTAGTGTTTGTGCCAAGTAAAGCCTTTAGGATGATTCATAAGATGAGTAGAAACAATGCTGAATCTGAAACAGAAACTTTGCCTCCAGTGCGCAGATTTTTATTTTTTACTGGAGCGTGATAATGAGCTGAAATTTTAACACAATATTTCTATAGAAATTATTTACGTTATCCTAACGTTTCAGATTTTTTAGAGTTACAGAAGTATGGTTAGAGTACATATTACTGCAGACTGTTCTGTTTAAGACATATTCTGTTTTCGTTGCATTGTGTGCTTGTTTTGATGAATCTATGGTTTGTATTGAAGGGTATAAGCCATGGTAAAGTTAAAATACAGTAGGTATAATGTAATAATAAAATTTGAATGAGTTTGCAATAGTACTTAAAGTGGTGATTTGCTTTATTATACTAACGGATCTCACGAAGATTTTGTTGAGTTTTGTGTGATTGAAGTTTTCAAGTTTTGGGTGAGATCATGATGGATGAAGGAATAACGAGTGAAAAGAGCCTAAGCTTGGGGATGCTATAGCACCCCCAAGATATTATCCAAAGATAAACAAGCAACTAAGCTTGGGGATGCCCCGAGTGGCATCCCCTCTTTCTTCTAACGACCATCGGTATTTTACTTGGAGCTATATTTTTATTCGTCACATATCATGAGTTTTGCTTGGAGCATCTTGTATTATTTGAGTCTTTGCTTGCTTTGCTTTTTAGTTTATCACTAGTATCCTTGCTGGACACACCTATTTGAGAGAGCCAGAATTATGCTATGATTTTTTAGAATTGCTCTATATGCTTGACTTAAATTTTTTGAACAATGGAATTGCTCTAGTGCTTGACTTATATCTTTTTGAGCACGGTGTGCTTTGAAATTTTGAAGAAATACTCTCATGCTTCACTTAGATTAATTTAAGAGTTAGTAAATTTTGAAGAAATCCTCTCATGCTTCACTTATACTATTTTGAGAGATGAAACTTTTATGCTCATGTTCTTCACTATTTGTTTGAGCTTGTCAAAAGCATTGGCAATATATAAAACTAGTCCCAAAGTGATAGATATTCAAGAGGGATATAATAAAAACTTTCATGAAGATCATTGGACAAATTAAACTTGATTCCTGTAATAGTTTTGTGACATGATGATAGTGATATGTGAGTCATGTTGGTGAGTAATTATGCTTTAGTGAGAATATTGGTGTTAAGGTTTGTGATTCCCTATGCAAGCACGAAAGTCAATAGTTATGCAATGAAATTACATCCTACTTATGGTGCATTATTCGGTGTTAATTAGGCTCATGCCTGTTTATGTGAATTTTCATTTCTTGGTTGGTTGCGTCTCAATCTATTTGCTAGCCTCCACTTGTACTAAGTAGAAATACTACTTGTGCATCCAAAATGATTAAACCCAGTTTTGCCTTATGAGTCCACCATACCTACCTATATGCGGTATTTCCATGCTGTTCTAAGCAAATTTGTATGTGCCATCTCTAATTTTCAAAATAAATTTCCTTTTTGTGTGGTTGTACCGCTCATGAAACGGTAGGGGGTATCCAATATTTTTCCATGCTAGATGTGTTATTCTGAAGATGAGTGTTTATTCACTTGTCATTTCACGAGAGTACGGCGGTAATAAGGATGCCCAGTCCCAAAATGAAAAAGAAATTTACTTTATGTTGTCAAATAATAAATTCCTTGGAAAGTGTTGGTATGGAAGGCAACCGTGGATACGGCTAGCCATGGATTGTGAAAGAATGGTGGAAAAAGGAATAAACTTTACTTTATGTTTGGGAACCACCTATGATGTATCTAGCATGGAAAGTATTGCAAACTACTTAGTCATTTTCGTTGACAGGAAAGGCGTGCCACCCAAAATATTTTTCTCTCTCTCAATTTAAACCTTGACCTCTGGCACCTCTACAAATCCCTACTTCCCTCTGCGAAGGGCCTGTCTATTTACTTTATGCAATTTTTATTTTTAATTTGAGTCTCCATCTCTCTTATAAAGCACTAACTAGGGGGCACTATGATCATACTTCTACATTGGGTGTAGTTAATATTTGAGTGTGTTTCATGAATGGATCAATGATTGAGCACGATGGGCTAGGGATAACTTTCTTTAGTGTTGATATTTTGAAAGACATGGTTTCTTGTTGGCATGCTTGAGTATTAAAGTCTTTATGTCAAAACTAGATTATTGCTTTGAACCATCTAAAAGTCCAAATGTCCATGCCACAAAAGAAAAGAATATGTGATGAACATGTTAGGCAGCAATCCACATCAAAAATTCTGTTTTTATCATTTACCTACTCGAGGACGAGTAGGAATTAAGCTTGGGGATGCTGATATGTCTCCAATGTATCTATAATTTTGCTTGTTCCATGCTATTATATTATCATTCTTGGATGTTCTACAATCATTTTATAGCAACTTTATATCATTTTTTGGGACTAACCTATTGACATAGTGCCAAGTGCCAGTTGCTGTTTTTTGCTTGTTTTTTACTTCACTGAATATCAGTACCAAATGGAGTCCAATCGTGACGAAACTTTTTGGAGAATTTTTTGGACCAGAAGAAAGCCAGAGAGCCAAAGAAGAGCCCGAGAGGGGGCGCATGCAGCCCACAAGACACAAGGGCCCGCCAAAGGCCCCTGGTGCGCCCTGGTGGATTGTGGCCGCCTCGGGAGTCCCCTCCATCGCCTCTGAGCTCTATAAATACCCAAATATTCCAGAAACCCTAGGGGAGTCGACGAAAAATACATTCAGCCGCCGCAAGTTCTAGAACTGCGAGATCCAATCTAACACCATCACGGAGGGGTTCATCATCCTCATTGGTACCTCTCCGATGATGCGTGAGTAGTCCACTATAGACCTACGGGTCCGTAGGCAGTAGCTAGATGGCTTTCTCTCTCTCTTTTGATTCTCAATACAATGGTCTCTTGGAGATCTATTTGATGTAATGACTTTTTGCGGTGTGTTTGTTGGGATCCGATGAATTTTGAGTTCATGATCAGTTTCTATCCATGAATATTATTTGAGTCTTCTTTGATCTCTTATATGCATGATTACTTATAGCCTCGTATTTCTTGTTCGAATCTTTGGTTTAGTTAGGCCAACTAGATCGATTTTTCTTGCCATGGGAAGAGGTGCTTTGTGATGGGTTTGATCTTGCGGTGTCCTCTCCCAGTGAAAGAAGGGGCAGCGAGGCATGCATGCATCATTGCTATTAAAGATAACAAGATGGGGTCTATTCCTACATGAATAGATCTTATCTACATCATGTCACCGTTCTTATTGCATTACTCCATTTTTCCATTTACTTAATACACTAGATGCATGCTGGATAGCAGTCGATGTGTGGAGTAATAGTAGTAGATGCAGAATCGTTTCGGCCTACTAATCTTGGACGTGATGCCTATATAATGATCATTGCCTTGGATATCGTCATGATTATTCGATTTTCTATTAATTGCCCAACAGTAATTTGTTCACCCACCGTGTGCTATACTCATGAGAGAAGCCACTAGTGAATCCTACGGCCCCCGGGTCTACTTTTCCAACATATTGCTTTCCGATCTATCTTTTTGCCGCTTTTGTTTTTAGATCTGTTATTCCAAAAACCCAAAAATACCTTGCTGCACTTTTTATTTGCCTCTTTTATTTTGTGTTCTTGGGAGATCTATCTATCCAATCTATCACAACCTAATCTATCTTTTTACCATGGAGAGATTGACAACCTATCTTTTGCATCGGGTTGCAAGTATTTGCTCTTTGTGTGCAGGTGCTGTTTACATAGTGTTGCGTGATCCTCCTACTGGTTCGATACCTTGGTTTCATAACAGAGGGAAATACTTACCGTCGCCGTGCTGCATCATCCCTTCCTCTTTGGGGAAATACCGACGCAGTCTCAAGCCACGTCATTGTCCTCGGACATTGGGCCCCTCACGCAGTTATCATCGTCGCTCCCATTGGTGGCCTCGTGTATGGTCCATCACTTTGACCGCAATGAGAGAGATTAATTACCGTGGATTATTTTTTGGTTTGTGTTTGTGGTAGGTCATGGTGTGAGATCATTACATGGTATAATTTGAGCGCATGTGTACGCATGAGTGCCTCCCGTCGGCTCGAATTGGTGGGGGGGGGGCATATATATACTACGTGTCGTGAACCTCGCTCTGCGTGGGGACTTTACAATTAGCGAGGGTGCCACATCAAAGTTTGTGTGTTGGGTATTTAAACATCACACAACATTTCCATACATATGTTGATCAACGCTTAGATGATGGGTTGTCGACGGGAAGCCCTTTCATGGGCCCGCGTGGATGTCCATCACATTGACTGACAACGAGAGAGTGGTTACCACGGTGGATTCTTCTTGGTTTGTGTTATGGTATATATTAGGTCGATGAGTTTCCTAATTACCAAAGTCTGAGCGTGATGACCCACAAGTGTAGGGGATCAATCGTAGTCATTTCGATATGTAAGAGTGTCGAACCCAACGAGGAGCAGAGGAAATGACAAGCGGTTTTCAGCAAGGTAATTTCTGCAAGCACTGAAATTGTAGGTAACAAATAGTTTGATAGCAAGATTATTGGTAACGAGAAAGTAACGGTAACGGTAAATAAAGTGTAGCAAGGTAGCCCAATCCTTTTGTGGCAAAGGACAGGCCAGAACAGTCTCTAGTAATAGGTAAAGTGTTCTTGAGGGTACACGGGAATTTTGTCTAGTCACTTTTATCATGTTGGTTTGATTCGTGTTCGCTACTTAGATAATTTGATATGTGGGTGGACCGGTGCTTGGGTGCTGTTCTTACTTGAACAACCTCCGACTTATGATTAACCCCCTCGCAAGCATCCGCAACTACGAGAAAAGTATTAATATAAAATCTAACCATAGCATTAAACGTTTGTATCCAAATTAGCCCCTTACGAAGTAGCACATAAACTAGGGTTTAAGCTTCTGTCACTCTAGCAACCCATCATCTAATAACTACTCCACAATGCATTCCCTTAGGCCCAAGGATGGTGAAGTGTCATGTACTCGACGTTCACATGAAACCACTAAGGGAATCACAACATACATATCATCAAAATATCGAACACATATCAAATTCACATGATTACTTGCATCATGACTTCTCCCGTGACCTCAAGAATAAAGGTAACTACTCACAAATAATATTCATGCTCAAGATCAGAGGGGTATTGAATAGCATAATGGATCTGAACATATAATCTTCCACCAAATAAACCATATAGCAATCAACTACAAGATGTAATCAACACTACTATGTGGCGCCCCGCCTGATTACCACTGTAGCCAGACGGTCGCCACGCATACCATCTCAGGAAATCACTCTGGCATGAGCGTTTACAACAAGTATCATGAACACATGAATTTCTATTAATGGATATATAAGTCTTACATGATCTATTACAAGAGTGATGGCAGCGGAAAAGCTCTATCTAAGGCATCATGGTCTTGGTGCGGCTCCAATCCACAGGGATCTGACTGTGTTACTCTCCTAGCCCGCGAACACTCCGGCTCCTCGACGACGGACGATGGATCCTTATGTGAACCTGGCCATGTTAAAGGCCGCTGAGTACTTTTGAATGTACTCGCAAGCAAACCAACTAACATATACACCAAGCAATGCAATCCATGGCATTCAAACATGCATTTATTATTAGAGCAACATTAATTCACATGGCATAGCATCACTAGCTAGCAATATCAATTATCAAGTCATAACAGGTTTATGTAGCAAGATAGCCAATAAAGTAAAATGCAGTAAAGTAAAGCATATCAGGTAATTAATCCATACTCTGAATAATCTCAGGATCCAATCTAAACCTTAACCAGATCCAACTTACTCTCTTACGGGTTGTCCCACAACCCTCGGAATACTCACGAGTCATCGAGTACTTATGATCATAGGACAAGTTCTTCCATCATTATTATAATTGTCATGGTTGACCGCCTAGTGAGGCCTGGATGGACTGTCCAATACCATGGACGCGGCTATTCGAATAAATTCTACACTCTGCATAGGTTGCGCACTTTACCCACACCATGGAGCACCTGGCCTCGTGATCCCATTCGGGTGGACCAGCGTTGCTCCAACGAAACCCGCTTGACCCGTGACTCTCCCATCGTACCACCGGCATTCATCCTGCTCTGGAGTCCTGCCCTGGGTGGCCCCTGTGTCACCTCGTGACACCTGGCACCGTCGTGGCCCAACTAAACTGTCCCAAACGGGGACTCCCGGGTTAAACAATCAACTGGGCTCACAAGGTCATCGCCGCCTACCAGCCAGGGTAGCGCGCGCATAACCTTCCCTGTCTGGAGGTACCGGTGAAAGAGCACGCGATCAGACCAAGTCAAGGCCGTCCCATACCGGCAAATGTGGCTGCACGAATAAGCCCGGACATGTGACTCTAGATCAACCGACTAGGTTTAGCCTTAGCAAGTATTTAACAATCATGGTTGTTTATCACAATAACTTGAGATGGCAGTAGATAAGCATGATAAAAACATAACCGCCTATCTCCATATAATATCACGACAAGTCATTAGTGCAATGATAATATGAGCAGTAGCAGGTAATGTAAATGACAATATCGAAATGGCAGGAGTTTAATTATTTCTAGCACAAGCATATCATTAATTAAACACGCAAGAATAACACAGAGCAATGCTTTAGGGCATATATCAGATGGTCGGCTTGCCTGGGGTCGAAGAATACTCCGGGAAGAAGTGCGGAGAGTCCGCGGAAAGGATCGCCGGAAACTGTTCTCTTTCGGAGGGCTGATAGAAGGGCAAGGGCAAAATGTTCATTTTCACTGTGTGGAAACCTTATGAAAATGATACCATCGGAACGGGCTCGACGTACTGAAGACGTGGGCGTTGATTTCACCTGAATCGGAGTCTCGGTTAAAAAGATATAGCAGTTTAAAGTATAGGGACCAATCTGTAAATAAAGTATTCACAGACAGGCCCCTGGCGGCTTAAACCGAAGGCGCACTGGGTAGTTTACGTATCCTGAAAAGGAAAGCGTACTTTCAGTCGTAGTGTAACAGAAATACGCCTTCCAATTCTGAAAACGTACTTTGAGAAAATGCGCTTCCACTTAAAATACCCCGGGCCCGGTCGTCAGCCACTGTACCCCCTCACCGGGTCGCTTACATGAGGGACCCGCGTGGTCTTCTCTCTCCTCCCCTGCCTCCTTCTTCTCCAACGCGCCTGGAGGCAGAGGAGGGCTCGGCCGCCGGTCGAAGCAGGCGCCTGGCGCCACGGGAGGGCCGGCCGGTGAGCGTACTAGCCCAGCCCGACCTCGCCGCGCCCGTGGGTGGCCTCCAGGCGGCTTGGGGCGGCCTGGTTCAGGGGCGTCGCGGCTCGGCACTAACGGCCGGCACGGCAGAGGAAGGGAGGCACCGGCAGGCTTCCCGATGGAGCCAGGGAGCGGCAGCAACGAGCGATCGACGAGGGGGAAGCAGGGGCACCAAAGGAAGGGAGGGGAGAGGCCACAGGCAGGGGCCGGCCGAGGGAACGGCGACGGCCTTCGGCCATTGGGGAGAGGAGGAGCTCCTGGAGCTCGGGGAGGGGTGAGGAGGAGAGAGGAGAGGTTGGTGGTTGCGAGGGAGGGCTCAGGCCGAGCTTAAATAGCCGCGGGGAGGGCCTCTCGACGTTGGCCGGAGGTTCGGGACGCCGATGCCGTGGCCACGCTCGGGCGGAGCATCTCCTGTCGGCACACCCAGCCAGGGAGCTAGGGGACGAGGCGGAGCAGAGGAGCAGGCGACGTGGGCGAGCAAGGGGAGCTGGGCGGCGAGCTGAGGACAGCCAGAGGGGACCGGACGGCGACGGTTGCCACAGTTCGCGCTGGCTGCCGACTAAAGTCGTGGTCACCACCGGCACTACGCGTCGAAGACACTGGATGGCTCTAGGGCCTTGTGAAACATGTTGCTCACTGGTCGTAGAGATGACCCGTGAGAGTTTGGATGGAAGTGGAGGCAAAGAATGACTGATTTGAGCTGACATCCAATCTGAACAGAAGGTGTTTGTCATATGGTGTGGCCACCACAGTAGTGATCTTGGCCTGATCTTTGGCATGGAGTAGTCATCCACTAAGATGGACACGATGCCAAAGTTTCAACACAAATGGACCAGTATAGATGGTACTTCCTTTGTAACCATGTACTCTGGCTAGAAATGGAGATGATGATGCTGGGGAAAAATGGCAACATGGATTTGGCTCAAATTTGGTGGAGAGAGGTTATCTGAACATATGAAGCCACTGTAAAAGTTTCATACCATTTGGGTACACCAAAATGGTACTTCCTTCACAGAGCTTCCAAATGAACAGAAACTTAGGAAAATTGCTGTGGAAGAATGGGTAGAGGGATTTAGCTGGTCTTTGGTTTCCATGAGTGATTTATCAATGTTAATCACCATGAAAAATTTCAGCTCAAATAGATCAAGGGTTCAAGCACATCCTTTGCAAATTTCCCAACTGGACAGAATTTGCAAATTGATGTTGTGCTCAAAATTTAAAATATGGAACTTAGGTTCTTGATGGAAATGGTGAAGATATGGATATGAGAAGCTCCACAAATTATTTTGGATTTTTCCTGGCTACCAAAATAGTAGCTCCTTTAGAAACTGCCCAAAATGAAATATTGGTATTAAATAGGAAAAGGCAATTTCCCTTATTTAATTATGGCCAATATTTTTATGGGAGCTCAATATGATCACAAAGAATATCTCCACAAGTTTTCATGAACTTTGGAGATGGATAGATATTTTCCTGGATTTAATTCCCTTAATTGGCAGAAAAAGGAATTAATTATAAATGAAAAATATTGCAAATGACTTGGCAATATTTTTGCTTATCCATGGTTGACTGATATAGGATGATCACTGGGAAAAGTTTGGGAGGCAAAAGATCAAAGGTAATTGAGGTTCCTTTGTAACTGGAAGGATTAGGGTTTCCCTTCCGATAACTCAGAAGGTAGAGTTTCGACGGCAAAACCCTGAGCCAAAGATCTTGGGTGGCAAGGTTGGACTGGAGAGAATCTCTGGCTGGATAGGGAAGGCAAGGCTAGATCACCATCTTCACATACCCAAAAGCTAGCGAAATCCGATAACACCGAGAAAAAAGACGGGAGTCAAATCCCGCAAAGGAAAAAAAACAGGGAGCGAAAACCAGGGTGTGACAAACCTACCCCCTTAAGAAAATCTCGTACTCGAGATTTCCGGGCTTACCTCCCGGGGAACGGGGACTTACCTGTGTGCGACTTGGATCCATATGTTGTCATGTCTTCGTTGGTTCACTGACCCCTTTAACTGCCTCTTCTGATGGACCATGTGTTGTCTTTTCACACAGTTTCCTTGAATCCTTCTCTTTCCGGTCAGGTGTACCTTTTGTGCTGGTAGTGGTGTTGTTGGGTGGGGTAGCGAGTAGTACCAACAGACGGCTCGGTTTCCATGGCCTGGAAGTAATTGCTTCGGTTTTATTGTGATACTTCGTACCTTGACTGTCATGGGCAAGACCTCCTTTCCTGGTACAAGGCCTACGTGCTCGTATGGCCTCGAGTGGGTGGGATGACTTTCTTTTTGCCGTGTTAGAATGCTCAGTCTGGCTGTGGGTTCCATACTGATGTTTCTCTCTGCCTTAGGCATTCTCACTTTGTCCTAGGTGTTCCGCAGTCCAGTATGGCCAGGTTATTACTGTCGCATCCCTAACTAAAATGTCAGGCATGATCACAAAGTAATCATAGACAGTAATCTCTTATTCCAATGATGTCATGATATCTACGAGCTGTTGATGCTGACACGCTTTGAGCCATTCTACCTGAATGTCTTGTTTCAAACTCCATCGCTCGTGAAGGTGGCTCTGTCATGTATAGCTTCTGTAGTCCGTGCTATGACCACTGAGCTGAACATAGTATTGCCAGCATCCGGTGTATCTTTCGGAGTATAGCCTCTTATCTTGGTTAATGGCCCGTATTTAGGATGAGTATGACATGCTGACTGCATTGTTGTGGCCGTATATGCAAGAGTCTGACAAGGGATGGTAATACCACCCTGTTCGTGAAACTGTATCCTGTTGACCGTCACGGAGGTTGTTTGTCCACAACTTCTTTGTGCTTGTGGACTCCTTTGATGGACCTGTAATGACCTGCCAACACAGCTCCTTGATTGTTTTCCCGATTTGTCGGGCTTGTTCTCACAGCTTACTCTTGCATACCTCGTAGGGGTTGCTGTACTCATATTCTTCCTTTCAACATAGGGCCAATGTTTCTCTGAACACAGTCATTCCCGTGTACGAGTGGCTCGCATGAATTGATCCACTGGACTGCATGCTCACAACACATGCAGGTGTAGGGTAAATACTTTCATAACCACTGAGTTCTGAGGCGGATGAGTGTCCAGGCTAGTTCGTGCTCCTGACGAGCTTGTTGTAGGCACGATGGCGTGTTGAAGAAGACTGAATTCCTTATGCTCGAAGCTTCTGCCAGGGTAGTGTGCTGAAGAAGGCTGGGTATCGTGCCTCAAAAATTTTCCTTCATGTGGCTTACTGCGGAAGGTCGGGTGCCTTATGCCGGAAGTTTTCCGCGGTAGCACGCTGTGGAAGATGGGAGGGCCATATCCTAGAAGAATCTCTCACCGAGTGGCATACCGAGGAAGATTGGCAGTCTGGTATCGTAAGCTCTTCTTGGTAGCTTGCGGGGGAAGGCTGGGTTCCTTATACCAGAAGCCTTGTGTACACAGTCGGATCTATGGCCGATTCTGGCTTCCTTCCAAAGTATCCGGAATGTTACCCATAGGAGAGCCAAAACTTGATATAGGCCATACCTTGACTGAAGATATTCCATTGGTCACGCACATCGCTTGTCTTCTGCCGGTTTGATCATCGTTGCTGTAAAGGTTGCAGAACTGATGCAGACTTCATGTCGGTAATTAATTCGGGATACCCTTTGCATTCAAACCAAGTGTTGTCGATAATAAGCAATTGACAGATAATTCCATTTGGTTCAGCTGAGCTTCCAAGCATGTGAAGTTCTCATTGATTCTGGGCAACCGCTAACTTATCCATATTCCTCGCAAAGCTTGTTCACTTGCCCAGAAAATTTTGTATTTGCATCGGTGAACTTCAAGATTTGCTTTGAAATTTGTACCAGCATACCGGAGTTTTGTTGCTGCTCTTGGCACTTTCACATTCTTGAAATATGTCTTTGGTGGGTAATAAATGATTCTTGGGTCCATTGAGGAAAGACTCAGTCCACCTCACTAACTGAAATAACCCTTGTATCGTGGACGGAATCATTTGTCCCTAATGGTGTTCATTCTTGGTAGCTCATCTGGCTGCTCCTTAGGCGTGATCTGTTCTGAGGCAAACTCTCTCAGGTATATTCTGGCCTTGTCTATTGCACACAGATCCGGTGGTAATGTTCTAAATATAGGTAGTTGGCTGGACATGACTCTTGCTGAATTGGGATTATTGGGTATTATCCCAGTTGTATGCTGATCTTCTTGACGGCACTTGCGGATGGATCCAGTCGGAGCGAAGAAACCGAACTGACAAAAGAAACAAAAACCGCGAAAACCGAAAAGCAAATAAAGCTCAAATTTGCAGACCTTTCACACGTGGCCGAGGATTCACTAGTATAACTAGCCTAGCGCACTCGATGCACCTCTAAGGATTTAGAAGCGAAACCACACAATGCTCCTGGTAGCACTGGTGTCAAGCTCCTACTACTTCCTTAGGGAGCATTACACTCGACGCAGGACCATAGCCAAAGTGGCTTAGTCAACGTTCCTAAGGTTGTCGAGGAGAGATAGAATTTATATGCGTTTCCCAAAGGAAACTAGAGTTAAGAAGAGAAATGCCATGGTTAGCAAGCAGGGTAAGGATATCTGGTTTTACCTAGGGGTTTCAAGGCTCACGGGTCGTTGCCCGGTGCGAGCGTTTCACACCGGAGGCAAGGGCCACGAGAGTTGGGGTCTGATGGAGCCAAAGACCTATGGGGTTGCCTTATGATCAATAGTAGCCGTGCCAGGTTGGCAAAGATGGCTGAAATCCATCTGGGCTTTCTACTGAGCACAAGGCAATGAAGTCTGGCTAGGGTAACCTATGGCCAGCCTGGCTGCTCTGATACCATCCGTTATGGCGCCCCGCCTGATTACCACTGTAGCCAGACGGTCGCCACGCATACCAGCCCAGGAAATCACTCTGGCATGCGCATTTACAACAAGTATCACGAACACAGGCATTTCTATTAATGGATATATAAGTCTTACATGATCTATTACAAGAGTGATGGCAGCGAAAAAGCTCTATCTAAGGCATCATGGTCTTGGTGCGGCTCCAATCCACAGGGATCTGACTAGGTTACTCTCCTAGCCCGCGAACACTCCGGCTCCTCGATGATGGACGACGGATCCTTATGTGAACCTGGCCATGTTAAAGGCCGCTGAGTACTTTTGAATGTACTCGCAAGAAAACCAACTAACATATACACCAAGCAATGCAATCCATGGCATTCAAGCATGCATTTATTATTAGAGCAACATTAATTCACATGGGATAGCATCACTAGCTAGCAATATCAATTATCAAGTCATAACAGGTTTATCTAGCAAGATAGCCAATAAAGTAAAATGCAGTAAAGTAAACCATATCAGGTAATTAATCCATACTCTGAATAATCTCAGGATCCAATCTAAACCTTAACCAGATCCAACTTACTCTCTTACGGGTTGTCCCACAACCCTCGGAATACTCAAGAGTCATCGAGTACTTATGATCGTAGGACAAGTTCTTCCATCATTATTATCATTGTTACGGTTGACCACCTAGTGAGGCCTAGACGGACTGTCCAATACCGTGGACGCGGCTATTCGAATAGATTCTACACTCTGCAGAGGTTGCGCACTTTACCCACACCATGCAGCACCTGGCCTCGTGATCCCATCTGGGTGGACCAGCGTTGCTCCAACGAAACCCGCCTGACCCGTGACTCTCCCATCGTACCACCGGCATTCATCCTCCCCCGGAGTCCTACCCTGGATGGCCCCTGTGTCACCTCGTGTCACCTGCCACCGTCGTGGCCCAACTAAACTGTCCCAAATGGGGACTCCCGGGTTAAACAACCAACTGGGCTCACAAGGTCATCGCCGCCTACCGGGCCAGGGTAGCGCGCGCACATAACCTTCCCTGTCTGGAGGTACCAGTGAAAGAGCACGCGATCAGACCAAGTCAAGGCCGTCCCATACCGGCAAATGTGGATGCACGGATAAGCCCGGACAGGTGACTCTAGATCAACCGACTAGGTTTAGCCTTAGCAAGTATTTAACAATCATGGTTGTTTATCACGATAACTTGAGATGGCAGTAACTAAGCATGATAAAAACATAACCACCTATCTCCATATAATATCACAACAAGTCATTAGTGCAATGATAAGATGAGCAGTAGCAGGTAATGTAAATGACAATATCGAAATGACAGGAGTTTAATTATTTCTAGCCCAAGCATATCATTAATTAAACACGCAAGAATAACACAGAGCAATGCTTTAGGGCATATATCAGATGGTCGGCTTGCCTGGGGTCGAAGAATACTCCGGGAAGAAAAGCGGAGAGTCCAAGGAAAGGATCGCCGGAAACCGTTCTCTCTCGGAGGGCTGATAGAAGGGCAAGGGAAAAATGGTCATTTTCACTGTGTGGAAACCTTATGAAAATGATACCATCGGAACGGGCTCAACGTACTGAAGACGTGGGCGTTGATTTCACCTGAATCGGTGTCTCGGTTAAAAAGATATAGCCATTTGAAGTATAGGGACCAATCTGTAAATAAAGTATTCATAGACAGGCCCCTGGCGGCTTAAACCGAAGGCGCACTGGGTAGTTTACGTTTCCTGAAAAGGAAAGCACACTTTCAGTCGTAGTGTAACAGAAATACGCCTTCCAATTTCTGAAAACGTACTTTGAGAAAATGCGCTTCCATTTAAAATACCCCGGGCCCGGTCGTCAGCCATTGTACCCCCTCGCCGGGTCGATTACATGAGGGACCCGCGTGGTCTTCTCTCTCCTCCCCTGCCCCCTTCTTCTCCAACGCGCCTGGAGGCAGAGGAGGGCTCGGCCGCCGGTCGGAGCAGGAGCCTGGCGTCACGGGAGGGCCGGCCGGTGAGCGTACTGGCCCCGCCCGACCTCGCCGCGCCCGTGGGTGGCATCCAGGTAGCTTGGGGCGGCCTAGTTCAGGGGCTCCACGGCTCGGCACTCCGGCCGGCACGACAGAGGAAGGGAGGCACCGGCGGGGCTTCCCGACGGAGCTAGGGAGCGACAGCAGCGAGCGGTCGACGAGGGGGAAGCAGGGGCACCAAAGGAAGGGAGGGGAGAGGCCACAGGCATGGGCCGGCTGAGGGAACGGCGACGGCCTTCGGCCATTGGGGAGAGGAGGAGCTCCTGGAGCTCGGGGAGGGGTGAGGAGGAGAGAGGAGAGGTTGGTGGTTGTGAGGGAGGGCTCAGGCCGAGCTTAAATAGCCGCGGGGAGGGCCTCTCGACGTTGGCCGGAGCATCTCCTATCGGCACACCAAGCCAGGGAGCTAGGGGACAAGGCGGAGCAGAGGAGCAGGCGACGTGGGCGAGCAAGGGGAGCTGGGCGGCAAGTTGAGGACAGCCAGAGGGGACCGGACGGCGACGGTTGCCACAGTTCGCGATGGCTGCCGACTAAAGTCGTGGTCACCACCGGCACCACGTGTCCAAGACACTGGATGGCTCTAGGGCCTTGTCAAACATGTTGCTCACTGGTCGTAGAGATGACCCGTGAGAGTTTGGATGGAAGTGGAGGCAAAGAATGACTGATTTGTGCTGACATCCAATCTGAACAGAAGGTGTTTGTCATATGGTGTGGCCACCACAGTAGTGATCTTGGCCTGATCTTTGGCATGGAGTAGTCATCCACTAAGGTGGACATGATGCCAAAGTTTCAACACAAATGGACCAGTATAGATGGTACTTCCTTTGTAACCATGTACTCTGGCCAGAAATGGAGATGATGATGCTGGGGAAAAATGGCTACATGGATTTGGCTCAATTTGGTGGAGAGAGGTTATCTGAACATATGAAGCCACTGTAAAAGTTTCATACCATTTGGGTACACCAAAATGGTACTTCCTTCACAGAGCTTCCAAATTAACAGAAACTTAGGAAAATTGCTGTGGAAGAATGGATGGAGGGATTGAGATGGTCTTTGGTTTCCATGTGTGATTTATCAATGTTAATCACCATGAAAAATTTCACCTCAAATAGATCAAGGGTTCAAGCACTTCCTTTGCAAATTGCCCAACTGGACAGAATTTGCAAATTGATGTTGTGCTCAAAATTTAAACTATGGAACTTAGGTTCTTGATGGAAATGGTGAAGATATGGATAGGAGAAGCTCCACAAATTATTTGGGATTTTTCCTAGCTACCAAAATAGTAGCTCCTTTAGAAACTGCCCAAAATGCAATATTGGCATTAAATAGGAAAAGGCAATTTCCCTTATTTAATTATGGCCAATATTTTTATGGGAGCTCAATATGATCACAAAAAATATCTCCACAAGTTTTCATGAACTTTGGAGATGGATATATATTTTCCTGGATTTAATTACCTTAATTGGTAGAAAAAGGAATTAATTATAAATGAAAAATATTGCAAATGACTTCGCAATATTTTTGCATATCCAGGGTTGACTGATATAGGATGATCACTGGGAAACTTTTGGGAGGCAGAAGATCAAAGGTAATTGAGGTTCCTTTGTAACTGGAAGGATTAGGGTTTCCCTTCCGATAACTCAACAGGTAGGGTTTCGACGGCAAAACCCCGAGCCAAAGATCTTGGGTGGCAAGGTTGGACTGGAGAGAATCTCTGGTTGGATAGGGAAGGCAAGGCTAGATGACCATCTTCACATACCCAAAAGCTAGCGAAATCCGATAACACCGAGAAAAAAGACGGGAGTCAAATCCCGCACAGGAAAAAAACAGGGAGCGAAAACCAGGGTGTTACATACTAGTCACCCACAGGTACAAATTCCAGCTGCCAGTATTCTCCCTCTTTGTGTAAACCTTGCATATTATGAGAGAAAAAGGGCATTAGAATCACTCCCTAAAGCATTATTATTTACCAAAACATTATAAATAGCAGTAGGAAATCCTGATGCAAAATGGAAGTATCAACTCCCCCAAGCTTAGAACTCGCTTGTCCTCAAGCGAAAGCGATATTGAAAAGCATGTCCACATGGTTTGAGAGAGAGGTGTCGATAAAATCAAAATACGGACATAGTAGCATCATGCTTATTATCATAACATCAACAAACTCTATCATAAAACTTATTCATATACTTTCATCATAGTACTTCTCATGAACAAGTTACAATTCATCACAACAAAGAAGTATAAAGCATAAACCTTATTGAAAACCAACAAACTATGTTCTCAGTCAACTTTGCAACTACAATTCATCATATTTTTAGGAAGGGTCTCGTGTCGGAGCCTTTTGGCAAGTCCACATACTCAACCATCATTTAGTCTTCTATGATTGCTAACACTTACAGCATACCCATGAGCAAAAAGTTTCAACCGGACACATAGAAAGATAGGGGCTTATAGTTTCACCTCCCAACGTATTCACCTCAAGGGTGATGTCAACAATAATAACTCATGCTCACTCATATCCAACTGGATATATGTGCCTAGATCTTTCCTCACCACATGATGCTTGCAAAAGAAAAAGTAAAAAGGAATAGGGAAGAATACTTTGACTCTTTGCATAAAAGTAAATACAGAAAAGTAAAGGATAGGCCCTTCACAGAGGGAAGCAGAGGTTGTCATGCGCTTTTTGGTTTGTATGCCCAATCCCTTAATGTAAAAGAACGTCACGCTATATTGCCCCCTATGATGGCAACCTTTATTATGCAGTCCGTTGGTTTTATTACTTTGCCATCATAAAGTTCGTATAGCGCTCAATTTTCTCTTACACTAATTGATCAAAACACATTTAGAAGCAATTTTTATTGCCTTATTGCACCAATGACAACTTACTTGAAGGATCTTACTCGATCCGTAGGTAGGTATGGTGGACTCTCAAAGCATGAATTTGGGTTTTGGGTTTTTGGATGCACAAGTAGTATCTCTACTTAGTGCGGATTTTTTTGGCTAGCAAAGATATTGAGCAAGCACCACATGTTGAAGGATCTATGACAATATAACTTCTATGTGGATATGAACAAGCATAAATCATTACATTGTCTTCCTTGTCCAACATCAACAATTTTGGCATATAATATTTAATGGGGGCTCACAATCATAAAAGATGTCCATGATAGTGTATTTGCATGTGAATCTTCTCTTCCCTTATTAATTCTTTCATGAATTGCAGCATTGACCAATGCTATGTTTGTCAATCTCCAATAAATTTTACGACTTATACTTTTCCTTATGTGATGTCATTACTTACCATAAGATTAGCATATGATTATTTTCATTTATTTCTCTTTCCTTTTATTTTGATTGCAACAAGAAAGTAGATAAGCAAAAGCTCAAACCAAACTTTATTATATAACTCTCACTCTATTACATAGATAGATAGACCATGAAACAAACACACGAAAATACATCATGCTAAACTTTTATTCAACTAAATCAAAAGGAAACTAAAGATCGAACTAGAATAGGTAAAGGCGAATAAAAGTGATGGTGATACGATACCGGGGCATCTCCCCCAGCTTTGCTCAAGCCAAGGGGAGTGCCCAAACCCGTGTGCTCAAGTCTCCTTTGGTGGCGGTGATGAAGAAGGTGGTGGTGAAGAAGTGTCACACTTCAAACTCAATAGGTACTCCAATTTGCGGATGACTCTCCGAAGGGTGATGATGTGCTCCTCTAGCAAAATATTTTCACGAGTAAGAAATTTATTTTGAACACGAACCGCTTCAAAAGCCCTAGAAGCTTCAATTTCAGCGGGTGTGAGATGATTGTAATAAGGTTGAAGGGTATCTTCTTCTTCTTCCCCCTCTTCTGTTAGCATGGGTTGTCCTCCTTCTAGAGCTTGATCCTTCATAGCCTCCTTGCCTTTGTCTTCATTATTGGCTTCTTTTGGCTCCTCTCTCTTCAGCTCCATCTTCATCAGCCATGCATCTTCTTCTACGTTATTGGAGGTGGGAGAAGACATAATGCCTGGCTTGGTAGATCTTATAGGAAAACAACACGAAAGAAGAACAGAGGGTTTTTCTGCGATGCGGTGGTCAAAACAGTCGCGGGTATATATAGAGAATTTTTATTCTTGGGAAGCAAGCATATGGAAGGAAAACGGAGTCGGGAAGGTGTCCGAGGTGGGCACAACCCACCAGGGCGCGCCTGGCAGGACTGGCGCCCCCTGGTGTATCATGCTCACCTCGGTTGCTTTCTGGTTTATTTCTTATTTTCCTAATTTTTCTAATATTCCAAAACTGACAGAAAATATTTTTGCGGATTTTTTGGAGTCCGTTTACTTACCGTATCACATACCTACTATTTTTCAGAATTCTGGAGAGTGCCGGAAGGTTTCTTTTATGTGTTCCTACGGTGTCATGGTTTGGATAACATTGCTTTCAACATTAATAGGCGTACCTGAGATATAATGTTTAATTCTTTGTCCACTGACCACCTTCGGGTTAGTACCTTCGGCATTATTAATCTTAATAGCTCCAGAACGATAAACCTCTTCGATAATATATGGTCCTTTCCCATTTGGAGAGAAGCTTACCTGCAAAAAATCTTAAACGAGAGTTGAACAAAAGAACATAGTCTCCTATTTTGAATTCCCGCTTTTGGATTCTTTTGTCATGACATCTTTTTACTTTTTCTTTAAATAATTTGGCATTTTCATAGGCTTGGGTTCTCCATTCATCTAGTGAGCTAATATCAAATAGCCTCTTCTCACCGGCAAGTTTGAAATCATAATTGAGTTCTTTAATTGCCCAGAATGTTTTATGTTCTAACTCTAGAGGCAAATGACAAGCTTTTCCATATACCATTTTATATGGAGACATACCCATAGGATTTTTATAAGCTGTTCTATAGGCCCAAAGTGCACCATCTAGTTTCTTAGACCAATTATTTCGAGACCTACTGATAGTTTTTTGTAGTATTAATTTTATTTCTCTATTGCTAAGTTCAACTTGACCACTAGATTGAGGATTATAGGGTGATGCAATTCTATGGTTAACATCATATCTAGCAAGCATCTTACGGAAAACACCATGGATAAAGTGAGAACCACCATCAGTCATTAAATATCTAGGGACTCCAAACCTCGGGAAGATAACTTCTTTAAGCATTTTAATGGAGGTGTTGTGATCAGCACTACTAGTTGGAATAGCTTCTACCCACTTAGTGACATAATCAACAACAACCAAAATATGAGTGTACCCGTTAGAGGAAGGAAAAGATCCCATATAATCAAAACCCCAAACATCAAATGGTTCAACAACAAGTGAATAATTCATAGGCGTTTCCTGACGCATACCGATATTATCAATTCTTTGACATTCATCACAAGACAAGACAAACTTACGGGCATCCTTGAAGAGATTCGGCCAATAAAAACTAGATTCCAATACCTTGTGAGCAGTTCTACCTCCCGCATGATGTGCTCCATAAGCTTCGGGATGACATTTCCGTAGGATTTGTTCCTGTTCATGCTCAGGTACACAACGTCTAATAATACCATCTACCCCTTCTTTATAAAGATGTGGGTCATCCCAAAAGTAATGTCTTAAATCATAGAAGAATTTTTTCTTTTGTTGGTAAGTGAAACTAGGTGGTATATATTTAGCAACAATGTAGTTAGCATAATCAGCATACCAAGGAGTGTCTTGAGAAACATTTATTGCAGCTAACTGTTCATCAGGAATGCTATCATCAATAGGTAGTGGGTCATCAAGAATATTTTCTAACCTAGACAAGTTATCAGCTACGGGGTTCTCAGCTCCCTTCCTATCAACGATATGTAAGTCAAATTCTTGAAGCAAGAGAACCCACCTAATGAGTCTAGGTTTAGTATCTTTCTTTTCCATAAGATATTTTATAGCAGCATGATCGGTGTGAATAATAACTTTGGAATCAACAATGTAGGATCTAAATTTATCACAAGCAAACACGACTGCAAAAAATTGTTTTTCAGTAGTAGCATAATTTCGGTAGGCATTGTCTACAGTTTTGCTAGCATAATGGATAACATTCAACTTCTTATCAACTCGTTGTCCTAGAACAGCGCCAACAGCATAATCACTAGCATCACACATAATTTCAAAAGGCAAGTTCCAATAAGGTGGTTGAACGATAGGTGCAGAGGTTAACGCTTTCTTGAGTGTTTCAAAGGCTTCTACACAATCATCATCAAAAGAAAATGGATATCCTTTTGCAAAAGATTAGTAAGAGGCCTTGAAATTTTAGTGAAGTCTTTAATGAACCTCCTATAGAAACCAACATGACCAAGAAAACTTCAAATAACTTTAATATCTTTAGGACATGGCATTTCTCAATCGCATCAACTTTAGCTTTATCCACCCCAATACCTCATTCAGATATTTTATGCCCCAAGACAATACCTTCATTAACCATAAAGTGGCACTTCTCCCAATTCAAGACAAGATTAGTTTTTTCACATCTCCAAAACTCGATCAAGGTTGCTTAAGCAATCATCAAAAGAAGTCCCGTAAACGGAAAAATCATCCATGAAAACCTCCACAATATTTTCACAAAAATCAGAGAATATAGCAGTCATACATCTTTGAAAGGTAGCAGGTGCATTGCATAAACCAAAAGGCATACGTCTATAAGCATAGGTTCCAAAAGGACCTGTAAAGGTGGTTTTCTCTTGATCAGATTGTGATACAGGTATTTGAGAGAAACCAGAATATCCGTCCAGAAAACAAAAGTGTGTGTGCTTAGATAATCTTTCTAACATCTGATCAATAAAAGGCAGAGGGTAATGATCTTTTCTAGTAGCTTTATTTAATTTTCTAAAATCAATTACCATTCTATAGCCAGTAACAATTCTTTGTGGAATGAGTTCATTCTTATCATTAGGAACAACGCTAATACCTCCCTTCTTAGGGACACAATGAACAGGACTTGCCCATCTACTATCAGCTATGGGATAGATTATACCTGCTTCCAGAAGCTTTAATATTTCAGTTCTTACCACTTCTTTCATCTTAGGATTCAATCACCGTTGGTGATCAACAACGGGTTTAGCATCAGGTTCCATATTAATCTTGTGCTGACATAGAGTGGGACTAATGCCCTTAAGATCATCAAGAGTATATCCAATAGCAACCCTGTGCTTCCTCAGAATTTTTAATAATCTTTCTTCTTCGTGTTCTGAACGGTTAGCACTAATAATAACATGATATATCTTTTTCTCATCAAGATAAGCATACTTCAAAGTATCAGGCAATTGCTTTAGTTCAAACACAGGATCACCTTTAGGTGGAGTAGGACCTCCAAGGGTTTCAATAGGCAAATTGTGCTTTAGGAGAGGTTGTTGTTCAAAGAAAATTTTATCTATTTCATTTCTTTCACGCAAGTGCATATCATTTTCATGGTCAAGCAAATATTGTTCTAGTGGGTCGGTAGGTGGTACGACAATAGAAGCAAGACCAATTATTTCATCCTTACTAGATAGTCCTCTATCACGAGGTTGTCTACTAAACTTGGAAAAATTAAACTCATGAGACACATCACCAAAACTGACATCGACAATTTGTTTTTCACAATCTATCTTAGCATTGACGGTGTTCAAGAAAGGTCTACCAAAGATAATGGGACAAAAGTCATCTTGTGGGGAACCAAGAACTAGAAAATCAGTAGGGTATTTTACTTTCCCACATAAGACTTCAACATCTCTAACAATCCCAAGTGGTGTAATGGTGTCCCTATTAGCAAGTTTAATAGTAAGATCAATATCTTCTATTTTAGTAGGTGCTATTTCATTCATAATTTCTTGGTTTAAGGTAAAAGGAATGGCACTCACACTAGCACCCAAATCACATAAACCATGATAGCAGTGATCTCCTATTTTGACTGAGAAAATAGGCACGCCCACTACGGGTCTATGTTTATCTTTTTCATCAAGTTTAGCAATCCTAGCAGCTTCATCACAGAAGTAGATACCATGCCCATCAATATTTTCTACCAAGAGATCTTTAACCATAGCAACACTAGGTTCTACTTTAATTTGCTCAGGGGGCTTAGGTGCTCTAATATTACTCTTGCGAACCACAGTTGATACCTTAGCATGTTCCTTTATCCTAACAGGGAATGGTGGTTTTTCAATATAAGCGGTAGGCACAACTGGATCAACATTTTAAATGATGGTTTCATCTTTAGCTATGACCAACTCTTTAATTTCTTCTTTAATAGGGTGATGATATTTAAACCATTTCTCTTTAGGGAGATCAACATGAGTAGCAAATGATTCACAGAAAGAAGCTACTGTCTCAGAGTCAAGTCCATATTTAGTGTTAAACTTGCGAAAAGCATCGGTATTCATAAAAGATTTAACACAATCAAACTTAAGCTTTATACCTGACTCATTACCTTCATCGACTTCCCAATCTTCAGAGTTGCGTTTAATTCTTTCTAAGAGATTCCACTTGAATTCAATAGTCTTCTTCATAAAAGAATCAGTACAAGAAGTATCGAGCATGGATTGATCATTATGAGAAAGCCAAGCATAAAAATTCTGAATAATAACTTCTCTCGGGATATCATGATTGGGGCACGAATATAACATTGACTTAAGCCTCCCCCAAGCTATAGCGATGCTTTCTCCTTCACGAGGCCAAAAATTATATATATAATTCCAATCATGATGAACTAGATGCATGGGATAAAACTTTTGATGGAATTCCAATTGCAATCGATTCCAGTTCCATGATCCAAGATCATGACATAGCCTATACCATGTCAATGCTTTTCCCTTCAAAGATAAAGGTAAAACCTTCTTCGTAGCTTCATCTCCGGGTAGACCTGCAAGCTTAAATAATCCACAAATTTCGTTCACATATAATAGGTGCATATCAGGGTGTTCAGTTCCATCTCCTGCATAAGGTTTAGCAAGCAGGTGTTCTACCATACCCGAAGGAATTTCATAACCAATATTTTCAGTAGGTGCAGTAGGTTGAGGGGAAACTAATTGTGGTTCCAGTCGAGGTGAAGATACTCCGGACAAACCCCTCAAAGGATTGTTTTCCATAGTAGCAAATAACAATAAATTTAAGCACGTAGTATAAGTTTTTCCTTACCGATTTCCACTTACCAAGAGCGCTTCACTCCCCGGCAACGGTGCCAGAAAAGAGTCTTGATGACCCAACGATAAGTAAGAGTGTCGAACCCAACGAGGAGCAGAGGAAATGACAAGCGGTTTTCAGCAAGGTAATTTCTGCAAGCACTGAAATTGTAGGTAACAGATAGTTTGATAGCAAGATAATTGGTAACGAGCAAGTAACAGTAACGGTAAATAAAGTGCAGCAAGGTAGCCCAATCCTTTTGTGGCAAAGGACAAGCCAGAACAGTCTCTAGTAATAGGCAAAGTGTTCTTGAGGGTACACGGGAATTTCGTGAAGTCACTTTTATCATGTTGGTTTGATTCGTGTTCGCTACTTTGATAATTTGATATGTGGGTGGACCGGTGCTTGGGTGCTATTCTTACTTGAACAACCTCCCACTTATGATTAAGCCCCTCGCAAGCATCCGCAACTACGAGAAAAGTATTAAGATAAAATCTAACCATAACATTAAACGTTTGGATCCAAATCAGCCCCTTACGAAGTAGCGCATAAACTAGGGTTTAATCTTCTGTCACTCTAGCAACCCATCATCTAATAACTACTCCACAATGCATTCCCTTAGTCCCAAGGATGGTGAAGTGTCATGTAGTCGACGTTCACATGACACCATTAAGGGAATCACAACATACATATCATCAAAATATCGAACACATATCAAATTCACATGATTACTTGCAACATGACTTCTCCCGTGACCTCAAGAACAAAGGTAACTAATCACAAATAATATTCATGCTAAAGATCAGAGGGGTATTGAATAGCATAATGGATCTGAACATATAATCTTCCACCAAATAAACCATATAGCAATCAACTACAAGATGTAATCAACACTACTAGTCACCCACAGGTACCAATCTGAGGTTGCGGTACAAAGATTGAACACAAGAGATGAACTAGGGTTTGAGAGGAGATGGTTCTGTTGAGGATGTTGATGAAGATTGGCCTCCCAATGATGAGAGGGGTGCTGGTGATGACGATGGCTTTGATTTCCCCCTCCGGGAGGGAAGTTCCCCCGTTGGAATCGCTCCGTCGGAGGGCAAAAGTGCTCATGCCCAAGTTCCGCCTCGAGACGGCGGCGTTCCATCCCGAAAGTCCTCTCTTTATTTTTTCTAGGTCAAAAGACCTTATATACCAGAAGATGGGCATCAGAGGTGGGCCGAGGAGGCCTGGGGGGCCTGGCGCGCCCTGGTGTCTTGTGCCCACTAGGGTGGCCCCCTCCGGTAGGTATTTGCTCCAGTATTTTTAATATAATCCAAAAATATTCTCCGTAAAGTTTCAGCTTATTTGGAGAAGTGCAGAATAGGTATCTCTGATGTGCTTTTTCAGGTCCAAAATTCCAACTGACGGTATTCTCCCTCTTTGTGTAAACCTTGCATATTATGAGAGGAAAAGGGCACTAGAATCACTCCCTAAAGCATTATTATTTACCAAAACATTATAAATAACAGTAGGAAATCATGATGCAAAATGGACGTATCGGAGCGCACGACTACATACACGTGAATAGTTCCCACCAGCGCTCGGTAGACTAGCTATACGCGCCATGAACCCTCGCCCTTGTGGGGGGGCGCTTTTCGGTTCCAAAGCACGTGCCATCTGTCGGTGTACTAAAACTGGGTCCGTTAGTACCCCGTACTTGTGCACGGACAGTTGTAGCCACACCAGCGGCAGGGCTTGCCGGGGCGGGCCGCTGGATGCAAATATAGCAACATCAAGAAGACTTCCAAGTCACAGATCAGAAGATAGAAGACCGAAGGCTAGGTGCCCCGGCAAGATCTTGCCGGGCTGGCTGCGTAGCCCCGGCAAGGCTCGCACCCGGCAAGCCCTCGCTGCCCTGTCACTGCTCCAGTGCGGTCACCAGCTTGTCTTTTAGCTGTTGTCCTCCTGGTAACGTGTCAGGTGCCAGCGGTGGATGAGCTTAAGCGGTGCTGATGGGACGGCCCCTTTTTCCGTCCCCAAGACGCTAAGGGACACCTCAACGGAGCATTTAATGCTCTTGTCCTAAACCGTCAGTGTTAGGTATGATAACACTACAGCTACTTTTACACCTCATGTATGCACTGTACGCCACTGTTCGTGACCCCTTTGAACGTATAAAAGGAGGCCCAAGGCGTAGCTACAGGGGGATGGGATCTTCTCTGGCCCATTCTGCATGAGTAGCGGCTGAGTACTGTAGCGCTCCCAGAACTTGAGCTAGAGCGCATCTAATACAACCAAGTAGGAGTAGGGTTTTACGCATCTTTGCGGCCCGAACCTGGGTAAAATCCCCGCGTGTTGATTACCTGATCTGCTCTTTGTGCAAACCTTCTCCCTGCCGAACCGTAAAGGGATCCACGTGATTCCATAGGTGTCGTTTCTCCCACATCCTTGGCGCGCCAGTTAGGGGAGAGGTTGTGCGGACCTGATCTGGTGACTAGCGCGCCAGTTCTTCATCATCTTCGTCGCCATGGCCCCCAAGAGGAAGGGTTTCACGGCGGTTGGTCCATCCACGTCCACTGTCCCCGTGGCTACACGCACGGGCGACGGTGTCGACGCGGGTGGAGGAGGTAGAGATCCAGAGCTCCCACGACGCTCTGGTGATCATAGCCAGGCGAGCGGCGTCGTTCGCGCCGCTAGATCTAGGGATGGAGCTATGCTGCCAGTAGGCGGTGCAGCGAACTCCAGGGATGGAAGGGCGCCTTCCAAGACACCCACGCCGGCGCATGCGCCGCGGCCTTCTCAGGTTGCAGGCGATGAGCAGCGCCGCGACGTTGGTGGTACTAGGCGTCCCCACGGAAAGTCTCCTGAGCATCACCCTCGAGATGCGCGGGACCAGCATGCATGTCAACATGTTGGTGGAAGCAGCGCGTGGTCACGGGACCGTGATGGAGCTCCTTCTAACGTGGTTAGGAGTCAGAGCACCTCATGTTCCTCGCACCTGTCGCCGCCGCCTACACCAGCAGAAGCACTGGCGCAGCACAACTGCTCCTGAATTTCCCTCCTGCTGCAGACAAGCTCGACGAATGGAGAGCTGCCATTCACAGCCTCATTGGCCTCGCAAA
The DNA here is from genome assembly GCA_039707655.1 of Elymus sibiricus. Lineage (NCBI taxonomy): Eukaryota > Viridiplantae > Streptophyta > Magnoliopsida > Poales > Poaceae > Elymus > Elymus sibiricus. The sequence continues at coordinate 42,684,572 of CM077671.1, forward strand.
TGACGACAGACCGCAGCAGGCGGAGCCTTCACGGCGGCAGTCCATCGAGCCGACGCGCGCCGGTGGTGAAAAGACGGGAGGCGCTACGACTACGGTGCACTCTCCTCCATGGCGGCAATAGCAGTCGCTGGCTCGACGGATCGACGCCCGTGATGATGATTCAACGGTGTCGTCTGATCCGCAAACCCGCCGCGATCAACGTCAAGTTCTTCGAGAGCGAGGCAAAGAAGACGCTCGGACTACCATCGAGCGGCAGCGGGAAGCGCGCCATCAATCTGATAAGCGCGCAGGGCCCACTGTAGACAAGCCTACGCCAGGGTATCCTGTCGATCTACCCTATGAGGTAGGTTGTCCAGCGTTTACCCGTGAGATGCGGTGAGTCCAGTGGCCCAATTCCCGGATGTTCAAGCCGGAGGTCCCGGAGAAGTACGACGGCAAGACCCACCCGTCGGAGTTCCTGAGCATCTACACCATTGCGGTGCAGGCTGCCGGGGCTCACGACGACAAGATACTCGCCAACTACTTCCCGTTGGTGCTTAGGCCCAACGTCAGGTCGTGGTTGATGCATCTGCCGGAGAATTCTATTTCTTCCTGGGCAGACCTGTGTCATGAGTTTGCTGGCGCCTTTACCGGAGGCCACCAAGCTCCTGGCCAGGAAAGCGATTTGCACCTCATCCCCCAGAAGGAGGGCGAAACCCTGCGCAAGTATATCCAGAGATTCAGCCGCATACATCACAACATTCCAGACGTTCATCCTGCCGCTGTTATCAGCGGGTTCCATCAGAACGTGCGTAACCGCTGGATGCGCGAAGAGCTGGCGATGAACAAGGTCAGGGATGTTGCCGAGCTTTATGCTCTGGCTGATAAATGTGCTCAGGCTGAAGAAGGGAGGAGACTCCCCGGCGAGGATGCTGGCGCAGGAGTCAATTCTGAAGATGAAGACGCTGCCGCCCCGGCAAAGAAGGGCCGGCGGCGTAACAGGAAACGCAAGGGCAAGGCCGTGCTTGCTGTCGAGGGATCCGGCAACCCCGACAACGCCAAGAAGGCAAAGGTTGACGACCCCGGCAAGGAGATTGCTGGGTGCGCCTCCTGTCAGGCCTTGGCAGCTGCCGACAAGCCAGAGGGCTCCGGCATGCAGTACTGCAAGATCCATCACACCAAGGGCCATGATCTCCAAGACTGCCGGCAAGTTGAGCAGCTTGTCAAGAAGCAGAAGGCCGAGTACGAAAGGCGGGACAAGGAGAAGGCCTAGGACGGTGCGGAGGGGTCCGGCAAGAAACGCGGTGGCCGAGGAGGTCGCCGCGGCAAGGGCAAGCAACAGAAGGAGAGGCTCGCTCGAGGCCGCGACAAGCAAGAGGGGGGTGACGATGACAACGAAGAGGATGACGAGTCCAGCGAGCAAGAATTCCAGAAAGCTACGGACGCCATGTGCGTTGACGGAGGTGCCTCGTTGCATTCTTCCCACCGCCAACTTAAACAGTGGGCGCGTGAGGTTAATGCGACTGAGCCATCTGTCGGCGCCCGGAAGCCTTTGAAATGGTCCAACACGCCTATCATTTTCGACGTTGAGGATCACCCTGATCGTGTAACTACGGTTGGGTGTTTGCCGTTGTTGGTTTCACCAACGATACGCAACCTCAAGGTGACGAAAATGATAGTTGACGGTGGGGCCGGTCTGAACTTGATCTCACCCGAGGTGATCAAAAGATTGCAAATTCCTGATGGAGATCTCGAGGAGACGGGCTCGTTTCAAGGGGTCAATCTAGGAAGGAGTCAGCCCAAGGGAAAGATCACGCTTCCGGTAACATTTGGTAGCGATCTGAACTTCAGGACGAAGAAGATTGTCTTCGATGTCGCCAAGATTCCGTTGCCATATAATGGGATCCTTGGCCGTCCAGCACTGGCCAAGTTCATGGCGGCATCACATTATGCTTACAATGTATTGAACATGCCGGGGCCGATGAGCGTCATCACTGTCAACTCCGACAAGAAGGACACGCTTATCTGCACCGATCAACTCTACCGGGAGGCAGTTGCAGCGTCTGCCGCCAAGGCACTTGCTCCTGCCGCTGAAACTCCCGGGGGGAAGAAGACCGGCAAGGCCTCCCGCACACACTCCGGCAAGCGCACCTCCTCGGAGTGCTGCGCTCCTGTTGAGGATGTGCCAGAGAGTTCCACCGGCAAGAGCAAGAAGTCCAAGGCTGCTCCACCAGAGACCAAGAAGGTGCCCGCCAAGGAGGATGGTACGGGAGGAACTTTTACCATAAGTTCCACCCTTGACAGCAAATAGGAAAGCGCGCTCGTTGCCTTCCTGCGGGCGAATGTCGATGTGTTTGCATGGCAACCATCTGATATCCCTGGTGTTCCCAGGAAGGTGATTGAGCACCACCTTGCTGTCTGTCCACATGCGCGGCCCGTCAAGCAGAAGGTCAGGAAGCAAGCTTTGGAGCGGCAACAGTTTATTGCCGAAGAAATCAAGAAGTTAGAAGCGGCAGGCTTGGTTAGAGGAGTAGTTCATCCAACATGGTTGGCCAATCCGGTTGTAGTGCGCAAGGCGAATGGAAAATGGAGGCTATGTATTGACTACACGGATATCAATAATGCCTGTCCAAAAGACCCTTTTCCCTTGCCGTGCATCAACCAGATTGTGGACTCCACTGCCGGCTGCGACTTGCTGTCATTCCTTGACGCCTATTCAGGCTATCATCAGATTTTCATGGCCAAGGAAGACGAAGAGAAGACCGCATTTATCACCCCATGTGGTACGTACTGCTTCTTGCGTATGCCTTGTGGGTTGAAAAGTGCTGGTTCTACATTTGCAAGAGCGGTCCAGATCGGTTTTGAGCCCCAGCTACATAGAAATATGGAAGCTTATATGGATGATATAGTGGTCAAAACCAAGGATAAGGCGACGCTCATATCAGATTTAGAAGAAACATTCGCGAATCTGCGCAAGATCAACTTGAAGCTCAACCCTGAGAAGTGTGTGTTTGGTATCCCATCCGGCAAGCTTCCCGGGTTCTTTGTATCTCAACGTGGAATTGAAGCAAATCCCGACAAGATCAAAGCAATTGAGCAAATTGAAGCGCCAAGACGTGTCAAGGATGTGCGCCGTCTTGCCGGCTGCATTGCTGCTCTGACTAGGTTCATCTCAAAATCTGCTGAGCGCGCCCTGCGCTTTTTCAAAATTTTGAAGAAGGCGGGTCCAATGAAATGGACTCCAGAGGCGGAGGCAGCGCTGCAGGATTTGAAGAGGTACCTCTCCTCTTCGCCAGTACTAGTCGCGCCAAAACCACAAGAGCCGTTGCTGCTATATCTAGCGGCAACGAATCAAGTGGTGAGTGCTGCGTTAGTGGCGGAGAGAGAAGTTGATGAAGAAGCAGCGGCAACGGCAGGACCGCCAAGCGACAAACCGGGATCCTCCCGGGAAGGTCTGGTGCTGACAAAGCAGAATCTGCGCAGCCAAATGAATCAATACAGAAGAAGAAGATGGTGCAGCGCCCTGTCTATTTTGTCAGCTCCCTTTTACAGGGGGCTAGGTCAAGATATTCTGGTGTGCAGAAGTTGCTCTTCGGCCTCCTTATGGCCTAGAGGAAGCTACGCCATTACTTCCAAGCACACGAGATCACCGTTGTCACTCGCTTTCCGTTGCAGCGGATTTTGCGGAACCCAGATGCTACCGGCAGGATTGTGGAGTGGGCTTTGGAACTGTCAAGTTTTGGTCTCAAGTTCGAAAGTACTTCGACCATTCAGAGCAGAGCCTTGGCGGAGTTCATTGTAGAATGGACCCCAACGCCAGATGAAGAGGTTCCAGAGTCAACTCTCCCCGGTAGGGAAACGAATCAAGAGTGGGTTATGTATTTTGATGGGGCTTTCTCGCTGCAAGGCGCCGGTGCTGGCGTGCTGCTTGTCGCACTCACCGGAGAGCACCTCAAATACGTGATTCAGATGCATTTTCCTCGGGAGAGGTCAACAAACAATACTGTGAAGTATGAAGGGTTGCTTGCCGGTCTCAGGATCGTGGCAGACCTTGGAACCCAGAAGCTTTTTGTTAGAGGTGATTCTCAGCTTGTCGTCAAGCAAGTCAATAAAGATTATCAAAGCCCGTTCATGGAAGCTTATGTAGATGAGGTGAGAAAGTTGGAAGAGCATTTTGACGGCCTGCAAATGGAGCACGTTCCTCGTGCAGAAAACAGCATTGCTGATGGCCTGTCAAAATGCGCTGCTCTCAAGTTACCTGTGGAACCAGGAACTTTTGTGCTTCGACTGACTCAACCATCTGTGATGCCATCAATGGGACAAGAGAAGAGAAGAAAGTGGAGCTCCGGCAAGTACTCCCCGGCAGAGCTCCCAGAAGCCGCCGGCAAAGAAGTTGCCGGGAACAACGCCAAGCTTGCCGGTGAGCGACAAGCTCCGGCAGGGCCTCAGGCTCTTGCCATCGAGACAAACGCTCCCTCCAAGCTTGCCGGGGGACAACAGACTCCGGTAGGGTCTCAAGCCCTTGCTATCGAGACAACTGCTCCCGCGGCAAAAGATATGCCTTTAGTCCTTGTTGTCGAGCCCCAGGCTCCAGCATGGGCACAACACATCGTCCATTTCCTTCAGACAGGAGAACTCCCTGAGGAACAGGAAGAAGCGGAAAAAGTAGCCCGTCAGTCTAGTATGTACCAGTTCGTGGACAACGTGCTGTACAGAAAGAGACCAAACGGTGTGAAATTGAAGTGCATTTCCCGGGAGGATGGACTGGAGCTATTGGCAGAGATACATGGAGGCATATGTGGCTCCCACATAGGATCAAGAGCACTTGCCGGTATGGCATTCCGGCAAGGTTTCTTTTGGCCTACCGCTCTCCAGGATGCAACTGCGCTAGTAACCAAGTGTGAAGCATGCCAGTTCCATTCGAAGAAATTGCATCAACCAGCTCAGGCTCTTCAGACAATACCTCTCTCCTGGCCGTTTTCGGTCTGGGGGCTCGACATCTTGGGCCCTTTTCACCGTGCTACCGGGGGCTTTGAGTACTTGTACGTAGCAATCGACAAGTTTACAAAGTGGCCGGAAGTGGAAGCAGTGAGGAAGGTGACAGCACAGACAATCGTCAAGTTCTTCAAAGGAATAGTTTGCTGTTTTGGTGTACCGAACAGGATCATCACCGACAACGGCACACAGTTCACGAGCCGCACCTTCATGCAGTATGTCCAAGACCTTGGCGGCAAGATTTGCTTTGCCTCTGTTGCTCATCCAAGGAGCAACGGCCAGGCGGAAAGGGCTAATGCTGAAGTGTTGCGAGGTCTTAGAACAAGGACTTTCGACAAGCTACGCAAGTGCGGAAGGCGCTGGATTGATGAGTTGCCGGTGGTTCTTTGGTCAATCAGGACGACACCGAATCGAGCCACCGGCCAGACACCCTTCTCCCTAGTATATGGGGCAGAAGCAGTTCTCCCCACGGAACTCACATACGGGTCACCTCGAGTGCTCGCCTATGATGAGCTTGAGCAAGAGCAGCTGCGGCAAGATGACCCGTTGCTCCTTGAGGAAGATCGTCTTCAGGCTGCTGTGCGAGCTGCATGCCCAGCAAGCTTTGCGCCGCTATAATAGCCGCAAGGTTCATGCCCGAAGTCTTGAGGAAGGCGACCTTGTTCTTCAGCGCGTTCAGTCGGCCAAGAATTCCAACAAGTTGACGCCGTAGTGGGAAGGCCCTTATCGGGTAGTATGAGTCACCAGGCCCGGCGCAGTCCGCCTGGAGACCGAATATGGCATCCCAGTGAGCAACTCCTAGAATATCGAACATCTTCATAAGTTCTATCCATAAGGTGCGGTTGCCGGGTCTCCCGGCAACCCCTTTTGTACAAGTCTTGCCGATGAAGCATGTAATCCTTTGTACAAAGCCAGGCGCAGACCCTTTGCGTAGTTGAATAAAGCCCAAGTGTTTTACAATCCTTGTCGATGTTCATGATTACTTATGTGCATGTTTATCTGAGATATTGTATTACGCTTATTTCCAGCAAGTGCTAACGAACCGCCAAGGTTCCATATCTCTATTTTCTCTTCTTTCTTTTTCTCAAAGGACAGAAGGTTCCCTCGCATGCAAGTTTGCCGGGGGGGGGGGGGGGGGGGGGGAGGATGGTATGGATACCGACAGGCGTCGTTCAAGGTTGACATCTTGCCGGAAGAAGTACGGCAACGAAAAGCTAAGTTGCTAAGTTGCAAAAACTTTAAACAAAATTTTCTGTTTTGTTATTCTCCTTGAACGATTTCAACTCTTGTATGGAAAACTTGCACGCGAAGGAACCTTGTTGTGATTGGTTGCGCCCTTATCCTGTTTCGAGTCCGCTCAACAGTTTAGGTGGCTGCACTAAAAACATCAAGGTCTCTTGCCGGTAGCGGCACCGCCAGCAGGCTGCTAAAGTCCCGCACCTAGCGCCCGCGGCAAGGGTGTGCGCGCCGGCAAGTGTCCAATCAAGCGTAGGGCGGATACATACAGAAGGAAATTAAACAAGGGGAATAGCATAGCATTCGTCCAGAACATAGCAAGTTATATGACAATAATAGCTGCCGCTGTTCTAACATAAGATTAAATTGTCTTTGACATGTAACGGTGGCGGCAAGAAGGGGAAAAATAGCTAATCCCGGCGATCGCCTTCAACTCTCTTGACTTGGCTTACCCTGTCGGCGATGGGCGCGACAAGCTCTTCGGCCGCTTTGAGGTCCGCGTCCTTTGGCAGGCGGTCGAGGACGTTGGTGAGGTTGATGCCGGGGTTCCTGTACACCACCTTGGCGAGCACCTTGAGGAGGACGGCCCGGCAGAGCTTGCGGGACTCGTTGGCCAGATGGGTTGCTCGGCTAGAGTGGATCAGCTCCAGGGCTTCAAGCAGGCGGTCGAGGAACATGGTCACCTTGGCGCTCGTGGATACCCTGTCGTCAGAAGAATACCTAAAGTCCTGCAGGCCCATGATGGACAGTTGTGCGGCAAGCCTCTCCGCAACGTCGACAAGCTTCTCAGTCCAGATCTGCACTCCATGCACATAGTCGTTGTGAGCGGCGGCAACGCTCTTGAGCAGCTCTTGTTCATTACGGAGATCTTTGATCAGAGCCTTCTCGCGGGTCCTGCTGCTCTCAAGAGTCTCTTCCAGCATGGACAGCTTCACCTTCAAATCTTCGATGGAGTCAGTGGCAGCGGAAAGCTGCTTGGTCTTGTCGGATATGGCAACTTGCATCTCCATCAAGTTGTGGAGAGCTTTGTCTCTTTCGGTTTCGAGTGTTGAGATCTTCTTGCCGTGGTCCTCGAGATCTGCCTCCAGCTTCTTCACCCTCTCCTCCAGCAAGTTCTTGGCGGCTTCTGCAACCCCAGAAGCATCGACGGCCTCCTTTAGCTTGCCGGCGTGGTCTGTGGTCAGGGCCTCAAGTGTCTCCCTGTGCTTCAGCTCCAGATCCTGGGTCCGCTGCGCAACAAGCCTTTCAATCTCCTCGTCCTTGGCGCGGAGCTTGTCGGCAAGTGCCTTCTCACGAGCGGTCAGGTCGTCATCATGAGCCTCAAGCCCGACACGGAGCTCTCTTAAGCGTGCTTCCTCTGTGGCGGCCTGTTGTTTGGCATCTTCCTGTGCCTTCTCAACGTCGGACTGCTTCATGAGGAGATCGTTCCATCTTTGGCTCAGCTGCTCTTGGCCCGCCCTCAACTCCTGAAAAGCTTCGGCACACCAAGCTTGCGTTTCCTCAATGCGTTTCTGGAGATCTGCTTCCACCTTGTCGACAACCGCGACCCTGGAGTCTAGCTTTTCCTTTCGAGCGCGGTGGAGTGCTTGGAGCTTCTGGTAGTTGTCACCCATGGCCTTGAGGAGCTTCTCTTCTTCAGATTTGCTGCTACTGGTGCTTGGTTCATCAACGACCTCGAGCCCAGCAGCGGCGATGGTGTCTTCATCAAAGACTTCCCCTTCAGTTGGCGCTCTAGTGCTTGCCGTGCCTGGGATGTTGACGAACAAGTTGTCGCCAATCTTGAGGTACTTGCTTGACGAGGGAGCTTCGGATGTTGGTGGCTGTTCCTCAACAGCCGCCTCCCCGGCAGCTGGGGGCTCTGTGTCCGGCGTAGCGCCTGGCGCTCCTGCGGCAGGGATGCCGTCAGTACAGTCACTAGCCTCCTCACCGGCCCTCTCGGCAGATTCCTTGGCGGCCTCTTCCTGTGCAGCCCTGGCAGCTTCGGCGCTGGCATCCTTGGCGGCCTCGGCGGCAGCGTTCTTGGCGGTTTTGGCGGCTTCGGCGGTAGCATTCTTGGCGGCCTCGTCAGCGGAAATCCTGTCAGCCTCGGCGGCAGCATCCCTGGCAGTTTCCTCGATGACGGTGTCAACGTCCATCTGCTTTGTCGAGGGAATGTCTGGGCCCAAGAAAACAAATCAAGATGAGATTGAGATGGAAGTTCAAGAAAAAAAAAAGAAAGCCAGAATAATCAGTACCTGCACCAGCATTGGTTGCCGGCGTAGAACTGCCGGTGCCCGTGCTTGCCGGCTCTTCCTCGTCGCGGTAGAGCACGCTAGAGGAAGTCCTTGCCGGAGACCCATTCCTGCGCGGCGTGGTTGACGGAGGCGGCACATCAGGGGAGGCCTCTGACAGTTCTCCTTGTTGCTGCTCTCCTTCTGCACGCCTGGTAATGTCAGCAGTAAAGATGCACACCCCAGCACTTGCCAGCGGAAAGTGAGTAATAGACTCACGCTGGGGATTGCGCCGGGGGCTGAGTCGAGGACTGCGTCGTGGGCTTCGATCCGGGCTGATGGTGACCATCTCTGGCACACCTGAGGTGCTTGCCGGCGGCTCCTCGCCCGTCGAAGTCTTCGACCTCTTTGCTATCCTCTGTGCCAATGTTTCCATATCCCTGTGGAGACAGGCCAAAGCAAAATAAATGAGTCAAGTAAAACCAAGAACTCAGAAAGTAAAGGATGCGGCAAGATCCTTACTCTTCTTCTTCTCCTCCCGAGCTAAAGGCAGAGAGGTCGAAGTCGACTTCCGCCACGGGAGGAGGTGGAGGGGTGCTCCTGGGTCACTTGGCTGCGGCAGGCGCAGGATGCTGATGGGCTCCTTGCCGCTGCGTGGCCTTGCCGGCCGCCCCCTTGCCGGGGGCTCCACCACTTGAAGAAGCTTGGCGGACCGGGGCCTCAGAAGCGGCGCTCCGAAGGACGCGCCTCCTCCTTGGCTCAAGGGTCGGGGCCTCCTCGTGCAGCTCCTCCTCGGCCGTGTCTTCGGCAAAAGGGCCCCCGGCAGATGTGCCGCCCTGCTCTTCAGTGGTCTCGCCCTGCCCGGCAAGATTCTCATCCGGCAGCGTTTCCCCTCCGCTGGTTTCCTCTTCCACGAAGCCGGCGCTGCCGGCCTCCGCGGCAAGACTTGCCTCCTCCGCCCTGGTGGCGATGTACGCCAGCCCTTCATCAGTGGTGGCGCGGACGAGGTTTTCTTCTGCGCTGATGGCCTTCTCCGACAGATTATCAAAGAATTGCTGTGCCTGCTCCTCGGACGGCTCGATCCAAGTCCCGTCAAGGCTATGGGCGTCAAACGCCGGCATCATGGCAATGATTGAAGTCAAAGTGGAGTTGTTGCACAGGGGAAATATGCCTGCCGGCAGTTTGCACACCACATCACCCCTGAACAGTTTCTGGCAGAGGGTTGCGCACTGCATCAACGTCAAATTGCTATTCAGCCCAGGGCGCAGCCTCATGATGTCTGCCGCGTTCCGGAACTCCCAAGCTGGCCTCCCCTTCCACTGCAGAGGGGCGATGCACCGGCGAAGAAAATTGGCGCCTATCATCTCTATTGTGAGCCCGGCAGCTCTGAGGCGGTGAATCCTGGTAGTAGCGACTGTGAGCTTCTTATTGTAGGGATCGAGGGCGCTCCAGTCGTTGCTGCGCACTATCTTCGTCTGCCGCGGCAAGCAGAAGGAGGGGACCTTTGCCTCTTGAAACCAGCACCACTTGGCTCGCCACTCTTCCCATTTCTCGCAGTAGGCCCCGTCTGGGTATAGCTCCTTGATTCCTGGCCATGGAATCCAAGCGATGGAACCGGAAAGGGCCTCACCTTTTTGGATGCGGGGAATGAAGTAATGGCGGAAAAGGGCCGTGCTAGGGTGTACTCCGGTGAAGTTTTCGCAAAGATGGGCGAAGACAGACATGCATGTCACAACATTCGGTGTAAAATCCAAAAGCTGGAAGCCGTATGTGAGCATGATATCGTTGAAGAAGTCAGAGAAAGGAGGACAGAGCCCACAGTAGAAGTAATCAGAGAAGAAGTGATACTTATTTGGGCCGCCTCTGGAAGAACCTGGACTCACGGAGGTGGCCGGGTGCGCTGTCGTCTCCGTCGCCCACATCATCTGGTACCGCTCCCTCAGAAGGCCCGCGTCGAGCACCGGCGGGAAGATGGCGTGCTCCTTCCGCATCCGCGCCATCTTGCTCTCCGAGACGGCAGTTTCCACCTCCTTGCCCTTGCTAGCCTTAGGCGGCATGGTGGCTATGGAGGCGGAGGCCGAAGACGGAGAAGGCGTGGAGGCGTGGATGGACGGGAGGAGCTCTGTTTCGACTCGAGGAAGAAGATGGCGGCGGTTCCCAGATTGGAAGAGACAAGAGGTAAATGAGCAGCGCCTCTGCGGATTCCTTCTTATGGGGAAGACGCGAGGCTGCCTCTTTACTAATATAATATAGAAACGCTTCGCGAGCGCACTGCTGTAACAGGCCGAGCTGCGCACGCCCCCCACGTCCCGCATTCAATGGGCGTCGTGGGCGGCACAGTAAATGGAATGATTACAGTGGATAACTCCCGCCACGCGTGCCCGTGCACTGTTTGGGCCTGGCCCAACAATGCCTCGCACCCGTGTATGGCCTAGGCCCGGGGGCTCCTGTCGGTGTACTAAAACTGGGTCCGTTAGTACCCCGTACTTGTGCACGGACAGTTGTAGCCACACCAGCGGCAGGGCTTGCCGGGGGGGGGGGGGGCGCTCAATGCAAATATAGCAACATCAAGAAGATTTCCAAGTCACGGATCAGAAGATAGAAGACCGAAGGCTAGGCGCCCCGGCAAGATCTTGCCGGGCTGGCTGCGTAGCCTCGGCAAGGCTCGCACCCGGCAAGCCCTCGCTGCGCTGTCACCGCTCCAGTGCGGTCACCAGCTTGTCTTTTAGCTGTTGTCCTCCTGGTAACGTGTCAGGTGCCAGCGGTGGATGAGCTTAAGCGGTGCTGATGGGACGGCCCCTTTTTCCGTCCCCAAGACGCTAAGGGACACCTCAACGGAGCATTTAATGCTCTTGTCCTAAACCGTCAGTGTTAGGTATGATAACACTGTAGCTACTTTTACACCTCATGTATGCACTGTACGCCACTGTTGGTGACCCCTTCGAACGTATAAAAGGAGGCCCAAGGCATAACTACAGGGGGATGGGATCTTCTCTGGTCCATTTTGCATGAGTAGCGGCTGAGTACTGTAGCGCTCCCAAAACTTGAGCTAGTGCGCATCTAATACAACCAAGCAGGAGTAGGGTTTTACGCATCTTTGCGGCCCGAACCTGGGTAAAATCCCCGCGTGTTGATTACCTGATCTGCTCTTTGTGCAAACCTTCTCCCTGCCGAACCGTAAAGGGATCCACGTGATCCCATAGGTGTCGTTTCTCCGACACCATCAAATTTGCGTATCAGGTATATATATTAATTAATTCAAACGCAACACAACACTTCCATACATATATGTGTGTGCCACATGCATGTCATGGCTGTCTTCAGACACTCCACCACGTGGTTATCGAAATCATGCCCCATTCGTGGGCCTTGGCAGACGTCCATCACTTCGACCGACAGCGAGAGAGGTTTGACCAAGGTTGATTGTTTGATCCGTGTTAGAGAATGTCTTGGTGAGATGCCCTCCAACCGCCTCTCTCTCTCTCCCTCTCCCTCTGTGTGTGTGTGTGTGTGTGTGTGTGTGGTCGGGAATGTCCGTGTTGCGAGGCGCACGTGCCACCATCCACCTTCGACTAGAAGCGAGACAAGGGGTGGTTTGACCATGTTGGATTCATGTAGGTTTCATTTTCGTGTTACGGCAGGGTGAGACGCGAGACCTAGTTGGGGGCTGATGTCTACTACACAACTTGTTCTTGTAGACTCGTGTTGGGCCTCCAAGCACAGAGTTTTGTAGGACAGTAGCAAATTTCCCTCAAGTGGATGACCTAAGGTTTATCAATCCGTGGGAGGCATAGGATAAAGATGGTCTCTCTCAAACAACCCTGCAACCAAATAATAAAAAGTCTATTGTGTCCCCAGCACACCAAATACAATGGTAAATTGTATAGGTGCACTAGTTCGCCGAAGAGATGGTGATACAAGTGTAGTAATGATAGTAGATATTGATTTTTGTAATAGTAACAATAAAAAACAGCAAGGTAGCAAGTAACAAAAGGGATCACAAACGGTATTGCAATGCTTGAAAACAAGGCCTAAGGTCCATACTTTCGCTAGTGCAATCTCTCAACAATGCTAATATAATTGGATCACATAACCATCCCTCAACGTGCAACGAAGAATCATTCCAAAGTTCTTATCTAGGGGAGAACATAAGAAGAAATTGTTTGTAGGGTATGAAACCACCTTAAAGTTATCCTTTCTGATCGATCTATCCAAGAGAGTTATCCTTTCCGATCGATCTATCCAAGAGTTCATACTAAAATAACACCATATGATACGCATCAACCATCTCTAATGTCACCTAGATACTCCAATTTCACCACAAGTATCCATGAGTTAATTATACGATACGCATCAAACAATTTCAGATTCATAATACTCAATCCAACACAAAGAACCTCAAAGAGTGCCCTAAGATTTCTACTGGAGAAAGTAGGACGAAAACGTGCATCAACCCCTATGCATATATTACCCAAATGTCACCTAGGGAATCTGCAAGTTGAGTGCCAAGACATAGATCAACTGCTCTCAAATCCATAAAAGTATTCAATCCGGTAATAACGAAATCTCAAAGGGAAAACTCAATTCATCACAACAAGATAGAGAGGGGAAAACACCATATGATCCAACTATATTAAAAAAGCCCGCGATACATCAAGATCGTGCCAAATCAAGAAAACGAGAGAGAGAGATTAAACACATAGCTACTAGTACAAAGCCTCAGCCCCGAGGGTGAACTACTCCCACCTCATCATGGAGACCATAGGGATGGTGAAGATGGCCTCTGGTGATGATTTCCCCCTTCGGCAGGGTGCCGGAACGGGGTCTAGATTGGTTTTTCGTGGCTACAGAGGCTTGCGGCGGCGGAACTTCTGATCTAGGGTTATTTCTGGGGGTTTCTAAATATATAGGATTTTTGGGCATCGGTTTCACGCGAACATGGGCCACGAGGGGCCCACAAGACACCAGGGCATGCCAGAGGGGGCTGGCGGGCCCTGGTGGGTTGTGTCCACCTCGTAGCTCTTCTGGCCCTCTCACGAAGCTTCTAGTGCCTCTTTTGTTCCAAAAAAAAATCTTAAAAAAGTTTCGTTGCATTTGGAGAACTTTTATTTCTGCACAAAAAACGACACCACGGTAGTTCTGCTGAAAACAACGTCAATCCGGGTTAGTTTCATGCAAATCATACCAAAACCATATAAAATTGTTGTAAATATGGTATGCATACTTCATAAATTGTTGTAAATATGGTATGCATACTTCATATAAAATTGTTACCTAATCGAGGACGAGTAGGTAAATGATAAAAGAAAATAATTTATGAATGTGAATGCTAGCATAGTGCATAAGTTTGATCAATGATAATTTAAACCACTTTTCCTAGCATCATAACAGCAACTCTTTCTCATAAAACTCATCATGATAAAGTAGCAACCAATTCACATGTTATGGTTCAAACAATAAATTCTCTTGAAACTTAACAACCTATGTTCTTAGTCACCAAACAATTGCAATTCAACTTATTCTCAACAAAGTCTAAGTAAGAGCTCCACATACTCAATCATCATATAGTCATCTATGATTGCTAGTACTCAAAGCATATTTTTAGAACAAATGGCATCCATCGAACACAGAGAAATATAGGGGCTTAATGTTTCGCCTCCCAACTCATTTATCATAGAGATAATTGTCAACAATAATAAGTCATGCATGATCAAATATATTTGACTGGCCATATGTGCCTAGATATTTCCCCACCACATGATGCTTGCCAACTAGAGAACAATTGAGGTTGAAATGAGAATGCATACTATTGACTCTTGCATAAAAGTAAATACTGAAAGGTAAAAGATAGGCCATTCGCAGAGGGAAGCAAAGGTTGTCCTACGCTTTTTGGTTTTGTATGCACAATCCCTTAATGCAAAAGAATGTCACTTTATATTACCCCTTATGATAGGAACCTTTATCATGCAGTCCATCGCTTTTATTACTTTGCCATCACAAGTTCGTACAACGCTCAATTTTCTCTTACACTAAATGATCAAGCACATTTGGAAGCAATTTTTATTGCCTTTTTACACCGATGACAACTTACTTGAAGGATCTTATTCAATCCATAGGTAGGTATGGTGGACACTCATGGCAAGAAACTGGGTTTAAGGGTTTTTGGATGCACAAGTAGTATCTCTACTTAGTACGAATTTTTGGCTAGTAAAAGATCCTAAGCAAACACCACATGTTGCAGGATCCATAACAATATAACTTTTGTGCAAATATACACAACCATAACTCATTACGTTGTCTTCCTTGTCCAACTTCAACTAATTTTCTCAAGTTTGAAAATAATTAATGGGTATTCACAATCATAGAAGATGTCCAATATAATATATTTGTATGTGAAACTTCTCTTCCTTATACTAATCATTCACGAATTGCTTGTATGACCAATATTGTGATTGTCAAGCTTCAAAAGATTTCACTTTCTAAACCCAATGTGAAGCTACTACTAGCCATGATATGAACATATAATTTCAACTCCATGGTATTCAATTCATTCAACAATTTACTCATAGGATATAAGTAAAGCACAAGAGTAAATGACAAGCTACTCCAAAAAGATATAAGTGAAGATCAAGCGAGCAGTTAAGTAAATGGGTAGCCATTTGAGAACTCTCTCTCATCTAAAAACTTTCAGATCTAAGTATTTTATTAAAACAGAAAGAAAAACAAAATAAAATGACATTCCAAGAATAGTACACATCATGTGAAGAGGCAAAAACTGAGGCTCAACCGCTACTAACCGATAATTGTTGATGAAGAAAGGTGGGATGCGTAGCACCCCAAAATTTAGATGCTTGAGACTTCTTGAAATATTTACTTGGGGTTCCTTGGGAATCCCCAATCTTGAGATTTTGTATCTCGTTCAATCGTCTCATATCCCGGTTTCATCTATTCTAAAAAACTTCATCCACACAAAACTTGAAAAGAACTCGTGAGATAGGTTAGTGCACATAATAATAAATCAACTCTTTATGTACTGCCAAGACAAGTTGCATAATAATTTCAAACATCATCTACTGTTTACTATCATTTCCACAATTTATATCTACCAATATAGGCTATGGAAACTATAGGATAAGAAGATAACAAAACAATGACAGCAATCTGTCCAAACAGAACAGTCTGTAGCAATCAATTAAACCAGTGTACTTATGTAACTCAAAACATTATGAAAATTTAGGACATGATAAAGAATTTACATGAAAATACTGTGTAATAATTTTAGAAACTTTCCACATTCCAGTAAAATATGAAAATTCAAACACTACAGAGAAAGTTTCTGTTTTTACACAGCACACATCAAACATACAATGCAAGCATCCTAAGGCAATTCTTGGAACTTTTTATTAAAAAATAAGATCATAAATAATGCCTAACATAAAATAGCAAAATATAATGATGATCCAAGCAAAGCACATATTATGTGATGAATAAAAATATAGCTCTAAGTAAGATATACCGATAATGTTGAAGACGAAAGAGGGGATGCCCCGGAAGGCATCCCCAAGCTTAGGCGCTTGAGTTTTCCTTGGATATTACCTTGGGCGTGCCTTGTGAATCCCCAAGTTTAGGTTCGTGTCACTCCTTATTCTCCTCATATCGGTGTCTCACCAAAAACTTGAAAACTTCAATCACACAAGACTTAACGGAACTTCGTGAGATTGGTTAGTATAATAAATAAAGATCATTCACTTAGGTACTGTCAAGACAAGATTCATAATTGTTCTCACATAATACCTAATGTATTATATCATTCACATAATTTGTATCACTGAATATAAGCTATGGGAACACTAAAACAAGCAAACTATGCATGCAAAACAGAATCTGTCAAAAACAGAACAGTCTGTGAAGATATGTAGTATAGCCATACTTCACTGTCTCTAAAAATTCGGAAAAATTAGTTAAACATGAAGAATTAGTATATAAACATTGTGTAAACATTTCATATCATTATCACGCTCCAGTAAAAAATGAAAATTCCTGTATTGGAGTCAAAAGTTTCTGTTTTGGTTCAACATCAATTCTACTCATCTTGTGAGTAATCCCAAAGGCTTTACTTGGCACTTTATTGAAATAGAAGACACAAAACATGATTAATACAGTAGCTTAATCATGTGTACACACAAAAACATAAAGGAAAAGTGTTGGGTTGTCTCCCAACAAGCACTTTTCTTTAAAGCCTTTTAGCTAGGCATGATGATTTCAGTGATGCTCACATAAGAATACTATTTGAAACATGCAAGGGAGCATCATGAAACACATGACAAGCACATTTAAGTCTAACCCACTTCCTATGCATAGGGATTTTGTGAGAAAACAATTTATGGGAGCAAGAATCAACTAGCATAGGAAGGCAAAACAAGCTCAACTTTAAAACTTTGAACACATAGAGAGGAAACTTGATATTATTGCAATCCCTACAAGCATATGTTCCTATCCCATAATAATTTTCAGTAGCATCATGAATAATTCAACAATATAACTATCACATAAAGCATTATTTTCATGATCTACAAGCATAGAAAATTTATTACTCTCCACATAAGCAATTTTCATCTAATTCATTGTAGTGGGAGCAAACTCAACAAAATAACTATCATGAGACACTTGATTGACATAACCACATTCAATATTAAAATCATGATGACAAGTTTCATGGTTACTATCACTCTTTATAGCATACATGTCATCATCATAAGCATCATAGATAGGAGGCATGCCATCATAATAAATTTTCTCATCAAAACTTGGGGGGCTAAAAATATCATCTTCATCAAACATAGAATCCCCAAGCTTGTGGCTTTGCATATCATTAGCATCATGGATATTCAGAGAATTCATGCTAGCAACAATACAATCATGCTCATCATTCAAGGAATTCTCATTAAGTATTTTCATAATTTCTTCCTCTACCAATTGACCACAATTTTCTGAATCCTTATTTTCACGAAAGACATTATAAAGACGATACAAACGATGCAACCAAACTAGTGAAAAACAAGAAACTAAAAGATTTAATCGCAAGATCTAAAGATATACCTTCAAGCACTCACCTCCCCGGCAACGGCGCCAGAAAAGTGCTTGATGTCTACTACACAACTTGTTCTTGTAGACTCGTGTTGGGCCTCCAAGCGCAGAGTTTTGTAGGACAGTAGCAAATTTCCCTCAAGTGGATGACCTAAGGTTTATCAATCCATGGGAGGCGTAGTATGAAGATGGTCTCTCTCAAACAACCCTGCAACCAAATAATAAAAAGTCTCTTGTGTCCACAACAAACCAAATAAAATGGTAAATTGTATAGGTGCACTAGTTCGGCGAAGAGATGGTGATACAAGTGTAGTAATGATAGTAGATATTCATTTTTGTAATAGTAACAATAAAAAACAGCAAGGTAGAAAGTAACAAAAGTGAGCACAAATGGTACTGCAATGCTTGAAAACAAGGCCTAGGGTCCGTACTTTCGCTAATGCAATCTCTCAATAATGCTAATATAATTGGATCACATAACCATTTCTCAACGTGCAATGAAGAATCACTCCAAAGTTCTTATATAGGGGATAACATAAGAAGAAATTGTTTGTAGGGTACGAAACCACCTTAAAGTTATCCTTTCCGATCGATCTATTCAAGATTTCGTACTAAAATAACACCATATGATACGCATCAACCAACTCTAATGACACCTAGATACTCCAATGTCACCACAAGTATCCATGAGTTAATTATATGATACGCATCAAACAATTTCAGATTCATAATACTCAATCCAACAGAAAGAACCTCAAAGAGTGCCCCAAGATTTCTACCGGAGAAAGTAGGACGAAAACGTGCATCAACCCCTATGCATAGATTACCCCAATGTCACCTCGGGAATCCGTGAGTTGAGTTCCAAGACATAGATCAAGTGCTCTCAAATCCATAAAAGTATTCAATCCAGTAATAACGAAATTTCAAAGGGAAAACTCAATTCATCACAACAAGATAGAGAGGGGAAAACACCATATGATCCAACTATATTAACAAAGCCCACGATACATCAAGATCGTGCCAAATCAAGAACACGAGAGAGAGAGATTAAACACATAGCTACTGGTACAAACCCTCAGCCCCGAGGGTGGACTACTCCCTCCTCATCATGGAGACCATAGGGATGTTGAAGATGGCCTCCGGTGATGATTTCCCCCTTCGGCAGGGTGTCGGAACGGGGTCTAGATTGGTTTTTCATGGCTACTGAGGCTTGCGGCGGTGGAGCTTCTGATCTAGGGTTATTTCTGGGGGTTTCTAAATATATAGGATTTTTGGGCGTCGGTTTCACGCGAAGATGGGCCACGAGGGGCCCACAAGACACCAGGGCGCGCCAGAGGGGGCTGGCGCGCCCTGGTGGATTGTGGCCACCTTGTGGCTCTTCTTGCCCTCCCACGAAGCTTCTAGTGCCTCTTTTGTTCCAAAAAAAATTGTCAAAAAGTTTCATTGCATTTGGAGAACTTTTATTTCTGCACAAAAAACAACACCACGGTAGTTTTGCTGAAAACAGCGTCAGTCCGGGTTAGTTCCATGCAAATTATTCCAAAACCATATAAAATTGTTGTAAATATGGCATGAATACTTCATAAATTATAGGTATGTTGGAGAAGTATCAGGGGCATTTATTCATAGCTAGGATTCCGCGTTGACACGAAGTGGCGGCACATGAGACATGTGCCACGTCAGAGTTGCGCATTGGGTATTTGAACATATCAAACCACTCTTTGCATACATATTTTTGTTCCACATGCAGGTGTGTTTGTGTTCTGACCCATTTTTCATATTTTTTGGCAAAATGCTCATTTATATTATTATTATAGGATTAAATAGTAGAAGATTCGAATGAAATGACCGTTTGCGATTGTACACTCAACAGACACCATTCCCTTCGACTACCTGTGTGCCACAGCCGTGCCATGTCCCATCAGTATGGTGACACGATTGGGATCCATGAGACCTCCCTCGCAATCTCAAAAATATCTACCACCTTGAGCGATTTAAAAAATGGCGGTTCTGCGGGTTTTCCTTATTTGATAGCACACACTTATTATGTTTGGGCAGTGTGCGATGTTTGTTGCTCCCGCGCGGGCCGCGTGCGCCGCTTCAATCCCGCAATCTAAATTTTTAGTAGCCCCGACATCCCGGCATTACACTCCCGCCTAGTAAAATTTTCAGTAGCCGCGACATTTCCTCAAACACCAGCTTCCCCCTCCCCCCCGCACCACAAAAACTTTGCTCAGATTACGTCAAAAAAAGAAGGGGAAAACCTCTGCTCACACACCCAACACTCCTTCCTCGCTAGAACCCGAGCGAGCTCGCCGCCGCCACTGCCCCCTGGCCCGGCTGTCCTCATGAAGATCCATCACAAGGGGTTGGACTAGAGTCGTGTGTGCATTCGACAGTAGTGCTCATCCATGTCGAATTCATGCACCACCTAGTCCAACCCCTTGTGTCGGCCTGTGAAACACCCCCTTTCCCACAGACCCCCATCGCCATCCCCACCCCCACTCTAGAGTGTTGCAGCCTAAGACCAGCTATGCGTCCCTAGGAGCTCAAGAGAGAATGGCAAAAAAAGAGGTATATCGAGGCATGTCTGCTGGACGACGGTGAGGTGGCCACCGAGGCCCCCGGGGAAGCTTACTACGATGACTCACCGGGGGCTTTAAATAAGCGGGCTCACGCATGTCTATATGTCGCGGCAGCCGGCTATGACATCGAGCTCGTCGACAGCGACGGCTTGACGCGGGCTATGCCACAGGTTAAGTGGCGCATCCCCACCCCCTCGGGTTCAACCCCCGTGGATCTCCTCCATGGTCCCACCGCTGATCTACTCTGCTTTCTTGTCAGGAATTTGCGTTCATTGCCAAGTCATTCCTCACTGACGACGACAACGACGACAACGGTGCCCTATTCGTCTCTTCAAAGGGGAAATAGCCCATCCACGACATTAGGGAGGGCACCCTGCAGCCGTGCTCTTCCAAAGGGAAGGAGCCAAGCTGCAACAACAGGGAGCGCACAGTGCGCACCCACCGTCCAGGCTCTTCCAAGGGGAATGAGCTCATATGTGACAATTCAGGAAACCCATGATTTGTTTGCCGTGCCTCCTCAAAGGGGGAAAACTTCATATGATCGTGCTTGTAGCTTTTGCCATGCTAGGTTTTAACCATGTCGTGTTAAACTTTTTCAGTCATGCAAAATGTAATGTTCAAAAGTGCAATTTGATATGCTGGAGTATGAATTGTTTAGTTCAATTTCACGAATGCCTATGTTTGGTTGTCGTAGTGAGCATATACATTGTTTAGCTGTTTATGGTTATTTGTAGTGAACGTATGTCCAGTTTCAATTGCTTGATTTGGTTCTCCAATCATACAGTTGGTTCATGTTAAAGCTGGTGTAGTTAACACGCCCATGTTTATTTCAGTTTTCTCACAATGTGATGTTCAATCATATAATTTGATATTTAAGCACGTGGTACGTTCTATGCACTTTCAACAATACCGATATGAATGACTATTTGGTTGCTGTTAAATCTGTTGTAGTGAGCATATGCCTCCTTTAAAGGTTTTTGGTTGTTTGTGGTTAGCATTCATCCAACTTCAATTGCTTGGTTGTTGATACGTCTCCAGCGTATCGATAATTTATGAAGTATTCATGCCATATTAACCTATGTTTACAATACTTTATATGGTTTTGATGCACTTTATATGATTTATTTAGAACTAACCCGGACTGACGCTGTTTTCAGCAGAACTACCGTGGTGTTGTTTTTGTGCAGAACATGAAAGTTCTCGGAATCGCCCGAAACTTTTTGACGGTTTTTTTTGGAACAAAAGAGGCACTAGATGCTTCGTGGGATGGCCAGAAGATCCACGAGGCGGGCACAACCCACCAGGGCGCGCCAGCCCCCCCCCGGCACACCCTGGTGTATCGTGGTCACCTCGTGGCCCACCTTCGCGTGAAACCAATGCCAAAAAATCCTATAAATATAGAAACCATCAGAAATAACCCTAGACTCTCCGCTCCACCGCCGCAACTCTCTATATCGACAAAAAACCAATCTGGAGATGTTCCAGTACCCTGCCGGAGAGGGGATCCATCTCCGGTGGCCATCTTCATCATCCCGGCGGAGGCCATGACGAGGAGGGAGTAGTCCACCCTTGGGGCTGAGGGTATGTACCAGTAGCTATGTGTTCAATCTGTCTCTCTCTCGTGTTCTTGAGATGCCACAATCTTGATGTATCACGGGCTTTGTTAATATAGTCGGATCATATGATGTTATTCCCTTGCTATCATGTTGTGATGAATTGAATCTTTCCCTTTGAGATATCGTTATGTTGGATTGAACATTGTATTTGAGAACACTTGATATATGTCTTGCATATGGATACCCATGGTGACAATGGGGTGTTCAATTGATTCACTTGATGTATGTTTTGGTACTCAACTTGCAAATTCCCGAGGTGACATTGGGGTAATTTATGCATAGGGGTTGATGCACGTTCTTGTCCTACGTTCTCCGATAGAATTCTTGGGGCACTCTTTGAGTTTCTTTGTGTTGGATTGAGTATTATGAATCTGAAATTGTTTGATGTGTATCGTATAATTAACTCAAGGATACTTGTGGTGACACTGGAGCATCTAGGTGACATTAGAGTTGGTTGATGCGTATCATATGGTGTTATTTTAGTACGAACTCTAGATAGATTGATCGGAAAGGATAACTTGGTGTTATTTTAGTACGAACTCTTGGATAGATCGATCGGAAAGGATAACTTTAAGGCGGTTTCGTACCCTACAAACAATTTCTTCTTATGTTCTCCGCTAGATAAGAACTTTGGAGTGATTCTTCATTGTACGTTGAGGGATGGTCATGTGATCCAATTATATTAGCATTGTTGAGAGATTGCACTAGCGAAAGTACGGACCCTAGACCTTGTTTTCAAGCATTGCAATACCTATTGTGCTCACTTTTGTTACTTGCTACCTTGCTGTTTTTATATTTTCATATTACAAAAACCTTTATCTACCATCCATATTGCACTTGTATCACCATCTCTTTGTCGAACTAGTGCACCTTTACAATTTGCCATTGTATTGGGTGTGTTGGGGACACAAGAGACTTTTTATTATTTGGTTGCAGGGTTGTTTGAGAGAGACCATCTTCATCCTACGCCTCCCACGGATTGATAAACCTTAGATCATCCACTTGAGGGAAATTTGCTACTGTCCTACAAAACTCTGCGCTTGGAGGCCCCACACGAGTCTACAAGAACAAGTTGTGTAGTAGACATCAAGCTCTTTTCTGGCGCCGTTGCCGGGGAGGTGAGTGCTTGAAGGTATATCTTTAGATCTTGCAATTAAATCTTTTAGTTTCTTGTTTTTCACTAGTTTTGTTTCATAAAAGAAAACTACAAAAAAGTTTGCATCATTTGTATCGTCTTTATAATGTCTTTCGTGAAAATAAGGATTCAGAAAATTGTGCTCAATTGGTAGAGGAAGAAATTATGAAAATACTTAATGAGAATTCCTTGAATGATGAGCATGATTGCAACGTTGCTAGTATGAATTCTCTGAATATCCATGATGCTAATGATATGCAAAGCCACAAGCTTGGGGATGCTATGTTTGATGAAGATGATATTTTTAATTCCCCAAGTTTTGATGAGCAAATTTATTATGATGGCATGCGCCCTATCTATGATGATTATGATGATGATATGTATGCTATAAAGAGTGATAGTAACTATGAAACTTTTCATCATGATTTTAATTTTCAAAGTGGTTATGTCAATCAAGTGTCTCATGATAGTTATTTTGTTGAGTTTTCTTTCACTACCATGGATGAAATGGAATTTGCTTATGTGGAGAGTAATGAAAATTCTATGTTTGTGCATCATGAAAAGAATGATTTATGTGATAGTTATATTGTTGAATTCCTTCATGATGCTACTGAAATTTATAACGAGGGAGGAACATGTGCTTGTAGGAATTAAGGACAGTAAAACCGAACCCAAACCGAGCTCTCTCAGCGATTTGAGTTTTCGGCCGTCCGTTTTCGTGATATAGGAGTTTTTGGCCGTCTGATCTCGTCTGCTTAGCAATCTGTCTCGCACTGTACAAAATATGGGCCGGCTGTCCTGTGGACTGCTGCTCTAGAGGCCGAAACAAAGGCTTCTGGTGGTCTGGGCCGTCGGCCAGCCCATTCTACTACCTGGGCTTCCACGGATCGGAGCGACCGCCTCAGTTGCTGATGTGAGGAGTTGCCAAAAAAACGGCGCACGCGAGCCGCCCAGAGGAGTTGCCGGTTTCATCGATGCGCACAGAAGCGACCACGTCCAGATTAGTTCCCCGATGCGAGGCACACACAGATTTGTTCCCGATGTGTGTCCATCGATTCGATACACCGGAGGTGAGGGATCGAGGTAACTCGATGGGCGCGCTAGGGTCGACTGGTGCGAGGCGCGCACAGGAATAGCCAATCTGCGTCGGTCGATTCGATCTACCGGAGGTGCGGGATGGAGGCAAGTCCATGGGCGCGCTGGGATGGACCGGAGAAGCAGGGTCCCACTCCAGCCGAAGCGCTTCAGCATGCGATTGGACGCGAGGTGCGCGAGGGATCCGCCAAGGCGTGCGGGTGAAGAGAGGTGGGGACGAGGATGATAATGGCAGACGCATCCTGTGCTAGAAACTGCTTCGTTCTATCTTCAAGCTCGGCATTCATGGCTGGTAATGTGGCAATCCGTTTCTATGCCCTATGGTACTATATAATGCTTCCTCCCCTTCTTTCAGCATCATGCTAGGGTATGTTTTTCCTGTTAATTGCATCAAACAGTTACATGGTCCTCATATCCTCTCGCAGAAAAGATCCTCATATCCTCTCATACCAAAAAGGTATAATGTTCAGGTGATATTCATAGTACGTCTGGTAGATTGATTTGGGAAGATTCTGGAGCTTCGTGCTGTGGATTGTTGCTAACCAGTTCATAATCTGAGATGGCTTTTGGATAGGTAACTGCACCACAGATTATCCTTCCATGTTTTACCATCAATTTTACTACACCATACAGTTGCTTACATCCCTCTGTTGTTCATATGATGCTGCTGTATAGAACAGGACAATTACAAAAGTAATTTTACAATGCGCAAAAAATGTAGCCATGCTGTCTTAGAGGGAGGCGAACCCTCAACATCTTCTACTTCTATTAATTAAGGAGCAAAGGCCAACAATTGCGTGGGTAATATTTTTCCTAAGTACCTAACGCGACATGCAAAGGAAAATCGTTTGGCCAGTACTATTTTCAGAAAACAAAATAAAATAGTACAATTTTTTGGTCGGTATTAAAAATAGTGTATGTGTGGAAGGTTTTAAGAAATCCATAATGCAAATGTCATAGAATGTGCTATCGCAGTACAATTTATTGGTGTGGTGGTGCTTAGAAAACTTGACTGTTGAAATCAGCTTTCAGAGTTTTTCAATCATGTGCGCGCCAATCAATTTGGGCTGGTTCAACTTTCTGGTTCATGTATATACCAATGAATTGTAGTGTGTACTTTTGCTTAACCAACTTGATTTTAGTACGCCATCCTATTATCATGTTAGCAGTCAACTTTAATTAACTAAATTGTGGAAAAATTAGATGTTACAGCCACAATAGTTCTTTTGCTTTAACAACAGAAAAATCTATACACGGAAATCAGAAAAACCCATAATGGTCAAGGTTTTGCAATGTAATTCCCTTTTAAGTAATGTTCAAATCCAACGATGTTAACTCTGTTTCTCCAAGCATGTGACTACTGACAACCACCATGATTGCTAGACGTTTGGGGCGAGTCGATCCTAATGGTGGAACAGGGGCTATGCTAGGTAATCAACCTTACTTTGTACAGTAAGACATAAGATGTTCTGAATGTAAGGCATCTTCGCCAATTTGAGAAAAATGACAGTAGCCTACTTTCCTTTATAGATTGTGGAGAGGTTGGCCAGTCTACGCCACTGGAGCTGCTACCCTCACCTGCACGGCTGCACCATCCCTGCTGAAGAAGCTCAAGAACAAAGCTGTGATGGGCGTTGAAGCTGCTTTGGAGCAAGACATTGCCTAGGAGGGTCATCTCTATATCTCCCTGTTTAGGACATCCGTGATATCATTTTGTAGCTGCTTTGAGAGCAGGAAAAAGTCCCGGTCTGCTTTTATTTTTCTCAGAATCTTGTTACCTGAACTCGTCTGGTTTCACTAATAAAAATGAACCGGGGGGAAGGGGCTTTTTGGCTCTCCTGATGCTCGAAAAAAAGGTTGTCCAATCTTAATAATATAGTATGGAGACCAAGGCAAACAATCACCCAATGCAGTTGGGGCGTAGAATAGTTTGCATTGGTATGTTCTTTCTTGCTCTCAAATGTTTTCTTGCACGAAGAGAAAGGAAGTGGTAGTCTTTTTGTGCTACGTGGAGATTTATGCTTTCTTTCTCTGGACTAACCCTTCATTAGTTCGTCCTATTTTTATGTGTTGTACTATACATCGACTGAGAACACGATTATTGTTTTTAGCCAGGGCTATTTATACATCGTTTTGTTTCGTTGAGCAAATTGGTCTTGTGAATCTAAATTCGTGTGTTTGTTTGACTAATGCAGGTGCAATTCCTCAAGCATACTGGCGGGTCACCAAAGCCTAATTGAGGAATTATTCAACCTATTCAGTGATTGTTCCAATGCTGTTATTTCTCATTGAAGCACCATATTTAGATTTAGAATGCTTCGAGAAACCGACAAAGGGTTCGACGGTCGCGATTTTCAGTCTTGTAGTTGTAAGCTTGTTGTAAGCTATACATGATATTTTATCTTCCACAATATTATGTTGGAGGGTGATGAGAATTATTCCCTATAACAATCAGTAATTGTTGTATGTTCTTTTTCACATGATCAGGTTATGAAAGGGGCCAGGGTGGATAGGTCATCCACTATTATCATTGTGGACTTGAACCCTGCAAAATAAGAACAAGGTACAGTCTATTGTTATCTTTAGAAAGAAAAAATATGCATTTTGATAAGTGTTTATGGACCCACACAGAACTTCTGCAAAAAAGCCTGCTTTTTTTTTGGCTGCACCGACTTTATGAACCCAAGGAATCACACCAAGCTAGTGCAAGAGGTATATTAAGTTCTCTGCCTGAGCATACATTAATCCCTTAATTTGTTATGGGATGCAATTGTATCTAATGCTCGCAAATTATGCTCCCCGTGCTTGTCGAGATGACAAATTGTGGACTCCACAGAGTTGTGGATTGCACTTGTGCCATGTCGAAGCCATGATATCTGCTTTTGAATGCATTGATGTGTCTTCTGCTTTGAATTCAGTCATGAAGACTGAGTGCAGGGGTGGGGCATGGTCAGGCTGGTCGGTGTCCCGCACAACGAGGCGGCGTTCAATACCCACCCAATGAACTTCCTCAATGAGAAGACCTTGAAAGGTGCCTTCTTTGGAAACTACAACACACCAACCTCCCAGACGTTGTCAAGATGTACATGAGGAATGAGCTGGTGCTGGAGTTCATTACGCACATCAGACCTTTCTATAACAGATCAACTTGCGTTCATCATTCTGGAGAGGAGGGACTGTGTTGCTTCACGAGAATGAATGAGTAGATTGAGCTTCTTCTTCTGTAATGTCCCTTGCTGCTTTTAGATTTGGTGCTTGAGAAGCATAGGGGAAAATGCTATAAGATCTTTCCTGAGGTAATAATGTAATAGTTGTGAGACACAATGTGTCGAGCTCTTTTTGTCACAAAGAACGAACACTGTTTTGTGTTATTGTAGAGATTGGTCTTTACTTTAGTTGTCTTAAACACTCGCCAGTAGCCAGCAGTCTTTCGTTTGTACATGAACTTTTTGTATAGTAATGCTCTGCAGTTTCTCTGTTTGTTTAACAACAGCTTCTCTATTAATGTCGACATTTTCCTTTTTTTAAACTGAATATTGGCGTCTCCATTGCACACTACAAATCAGTTATGATGTTCTGTTATCTTTTTGTTTGCTACAAATAGTAGATATTCAAGTTCAAATTCCCACGGGCAAAGTGGTGATAGTAAGAAAATAATAGCATCTAGCCAGCCAAGTGGAGTGTCCTTTGTAGGCTCAAAGGCCAAGAGGATCTTGACGTGCATTGATAAATAATACACTAGCGAAGATGGGTGCTTTGAGATCCGGGAGGACAGGTGACATGGTAAAATAAAATTGTATACATAATTACATGTTAACTTTCAATCAAATGTCTACATACCTAACATTTGGTATTTAAAAAGACGGGCGTGGCAACGCGCGCCATCGATGATCTAGTTACAATAATATCAAGTTTCCTCTCTATGTGTTGAAAATCTTGAAGATATACTTGTTTTGCCTTCCTATGCTAGTTGATTCTTGCTCCCATAAATTGTTTGCTCACAAAATCCCTATGCATAGGAAGTGGGTTAGACTTAAATGTGCTTGTCATGAGATTCACGATGCTCTTTTGCATGTTTCAATTACTATTCCTATGTGAGCATCATTGAAATCATCATGCCTAGCTAAAAGGCTTTAAAGAAAATCGCTTGTTAGGAGACAACCCAACACTTTTACTTTCTGTTCTTGTGTGTACACATGATTAAGATACTGTATTAAAAATGTTTTGTTTCTTTTTTTCAATAATGTGCCAAGTAAAGCCTTTGGGATGACTCACAAGATGAGTAGAATTGATGCTGAATCAAAACATAAACTTTTGACTTTAGTACAGGAATTTTCATTTTTTATTGGAGCATGATAATAATCTGAAATATTTACATAGTCTTCATATACAAATTCTTCAGGTTTTCCTAATCTTTCAGAATTTTTAGAAACAGGGAAGTATGGCTATACTACAGATCTTCAGATATTGTTCTGTTTTTGACAGATTCTGTTTTGCATGCATAGTTTGCTTGTTTTAGTTTTCCCATAGTCTGTATTCACTGATATAAATTATGGGAATGGTAGAATACTGTAGGTATTATGTGAGAACAATTATGAATCTTGTCTTGACAGTACCTAAGTGAATGATCTTTATTTATTATACTAACCCATCTCATGAAGTTCCGTTAAGTTTTGTGTGATTGAAGTTTTCAAGTTTTGGGTGAGACACCGATATGAGGAGAATAAGGAGTGACAAGAACCTAAGCTTGGGGATGCCCAAGGCACCCCAAAGGTAATATCCAAGGAAGACTCAAGAGCCTAAGCTTGGGGATGGCCCAGAAGGCATCCCCTCTTTCGTCTTCAACATTATCGGTATATCTTACTTAGAGCTATATTTTTATTCATCACATAATATGTGCTTTGCTTGGATCATCATTCTATTTCGTTAGTATTTGCTTGCTGTTATTTTTTATCTTGTTTTTCAATAAAAAGTTCCAAGAATTGCCTTTAGGATGCTTGCATTGCATGTTTGATGTGTGCTGTGTAAAAACAGAAACTTTCTCTGTAGTGTTTGAATTTTCATATTTTACTGGAACGTGGAAAGTTTCTTAAATTTTTACACAGTATTTTCATATAAATTCTTTAGGCTTTCCTAAATTTTCATAATTTTTTGAGTTACAGAAGTAAACTGTTTTCATAAATTACTACAGACTGTTCTGTTTGGACAGATTGCTGTCATAATTTTGTTATCTACTTATCCTATAGTTTCCATAGCCTATATTGGTAGATATAAATTGTGGAAACGATAGTAAACATTAGATGATGTTTGAAAATATTATGCAACTTGTCTTGGCAGTACATGAAGTGTTGATTTATTCTTATGTGTACTAACCTATCTCACGAGTTCTTTTCGAGTTTTGTGTGGATGAAGTTTTTGAGACTTAGGTGAAACCGGGATATGAGAGGATTGAACGAGATACAAAAGCTCAAGCTTGGGGATGCCCAAGAGACCCCAAGTAAATACAAGAAGTCTCAAGAATCTAAGCTTGGGATGCTACGCATCCCACCTCTCTTCATCAAACAAATATCGGTTAGCCTATGTTGAGCCCAAATTTTTATTTGTCCACATGATATGTGCTATTCTTGGAATGAATTTTTATTTAGTTTGATGTTTGAATAAAATGCTTAGATATGAAAATATTTATTGAGAGAGAGTCCTCACATATCTACTTAATTGTTTGACTACTCATTGATCTTCACTTATATCTTTTGAGAGTAGTTTGATGTTTACTCTTGTGCTTCACTTATATCCTAAGAGTAAATTGTGAATGAATGAAATATCATAAATCTGAAATTATCAATGTGCTATATTCTTAGTAGCAAGTTCACATTTGGTTTAGAAAGTAAAATCAATTGAATTTAACAATCACAATATTGGTCATACAAGCAATTCGTGAATGATTAGTATAAGGAAGAGAACTTTCACATACAAATATATTATCTTGGACATCTTTTATGATTGTGAATACCCATTAATTATTTTCAAACTTGAGCAAATTAGTTGAAGTTGGACAAGGAAGAGAATGTAATGAGTTATGGTTGTGTATATTTGCATAGAAGTTATATTGTTATGGATCCTCCAACATGTGGTGCTTGTTTAGAACCTTTTACTAGCCAACACTTCGTACTAAGTAGAGATAC
Organism: Elymus sibiricus; assembly: GCA_039707655.1. Taxonomy (NCBI): domain Eukaryota; kingdom Viridiplantae; phylum Streptophyta; class Magnoliopsida; order Poales; family Poaceae; genus Elymus; species Elymus sibiricus. Next base: position 42,714,692 of record CM077671.1, read on the forward strand.
TACTTGTGCATCCAAATCCTTGAGCCAAGTTTCTTCCATAAGAGTCCACCATACCTACCTATATATGGTATTTCATTGCCATTCCAAGTAAATTTGCATGTGCCACCTCTAAACATTCAAATAAACATCTGTTTTGTGTGCCTGGACCGCTCATGGAGCGACGGGGGGCGGTCAGTATTTTCCATGTTAAGCGGGTTATTCTCATGATGAGTGTTTATTCACTCGTCCTTGCACGAGAGGGGCGGTAATAGGGATTCCCAGTCAAGAAAAAAATGCTAATAATTAAACAAAACTTCCCCAGGAATGTTGTTGGTATGGACGGTACCCGTGGATTCGGCTAGCCGTGGCGTGTGTTTGTTGGTGGAGGGGGAGTAAACCTTTACTTTTACCACTTGGGAACCACCACTAATGTGTTTAACATGGAAGATATTGATAATACTTGGTCGTAACGTTGACAGGAAGGGTGCACCTCCCAAAATTATATTTATCTCTGATTTAAGCTTTGAGCTCTGGCACCTCTGCAAATCCCTGCTTCCCTCTGCGAAGGGCCTATCTTTTACCTTTCAGTATTTACTTTTATGCAAGAGTCAATAGTATGCATTCTCATTTCAACCTCAATTATTCTCTAGTTGGCAAGCATCATGTGGTGGGGAAAGATCCAAACATATATATCCAGTCAAATATATTTGATCATGATTTATTATTGTTGACAATTATCTCTATGATAAATTAGTTGGAAGGCGGAACATTAAGCCCCTATCTTTCTCTGTGTTTGATGGATGCCATTTGTTCTAAAAATATGCTTTGAGTACTAACAATCATAGAAGACTATATGATGATTGAGTATGTGGAGCTCTTACTTAAACTTTCTTGAGAATTAGTTGAATTGCAATTGTTTAGTGACTAAGAACATAGGTTGTTAAGTTTCAAGAGAATTCATTATTTGAACCATGACATGTGAATTGATTGCTCTATCATGATGATTTTTATGAGAGAAAGTTGTTGGCTATGATGCTAGAAAATTGACTGAAATTATCATTGATCAAACTTATGCACTATTCTAGCATTCACACTTCATAAATTATTTCTTTTATCATTTACCTACTCGAGGACGAGTAGGAATTAAGCTTGGGGATGCTGATACGTGTCCAACGTATCGATAATTTATGAAGTATTCATGCCATATTCACCTATGTTTACAATACTTTTATATGGTTTTGATGCACTTTATATGATTTATTTAGAACTAACCCGGACTGACGTTGTTTTTAGCAGAACTACCGTGGTGTTGTTTTTGTGCAGAAAATGAAAGTTCTCGGAATCGCCCGAAAATTTTGACGATTTTTTTGGAACAAAAGAGGCACTAGACACTTCGTGGGAAGGCCAGAAGAGCCACGAGGTGGGCACAACCCACCAGGGCGCGCCAGGCCCCCCCGGCGCGCCCTGCCGTATCGTGCTCACCTCGTGGCACACCTTCGCGTGAAACCAACACCAAAAAAGCCTATAAATATAGAAACCATCAGAAATAACCCTAGACTCTCCGCTCCGCCACCGCAACTCTCTGTATTGACGTAAAACCAATCTGGAGACGTTCCAGTACCCTGCCGTAGAGGGGAATCCATCTCCGGTGGCCATCTTCATCATCCCAGCGGAGGCCATGACGAGGAGGGAGTAGTCCACCCTCGGGGCTGAGGGTATGTACCAGTAGCTATGTGTTCAATCTCTCTCTCTCTCTCGTGTTCTTGAGATGTCACGATCTTGATGTATCACGGGCTTTGTTAATATAGTCGGATCATATGATGTTATTCCCTTGCTATCATGTTGTGATGAATTGAATCTTTCCCTTTGAGATATCGTTATGTTGGATTGAACATTGGATTTGAGAACACTTGATATATGTCTTGCATATGGATACCCGTGGTGACAATGGGGTGTTCAATTGATTCACTTGATGTATGTTTTGGTACTCAACATGCGGATTCCCGATGTGACATTGGGGTAATCTATGCATATAGGGGTTGATGCACGTTCTTGTCCTACGTTCTCCGATAGAAATCTTGGGGCACTCTTTGAGGTTCTTTGTGTTGGATTGAGTATTAAGAATCTGAAACTGTTTGATGCGTATCGTATAATTAACTCATGGATACTTGTGGTGACATTGGAGTATCTAGGTGACATTAGAGTTGGTTGATGCGTATCATATGGTGTTATTTTAGTACGAACTCTAGATAGATTGATCGAAAAGGATAACTTGGTGTTATTTTAGTACGAACTCTTGGATAGATCAATCGGAAAGGATAACTTTAAGGTGGTTTCGTACCCTACAAACAATTTCTTCTTATGTTCTCTGCTAGATAAGAACTTTGGAGTGATTCTTCGTTGCACGTTGAGGGATGGTCATGTGATCCAATTATATTAGCATTGTTGAGAGACTACACTAGAGAAAGTACAGACCCTAGGCCTTATTTTTAAGCATTGCAATACCGTTTGTGCTCACTTTTGTTACTTGCTACCTTGCTGTTTTTATATTTTCAGATTACAAAAACCTTTATCTACCATCCATATTGCACTTGTATCACCATCTCTTTGCCGAACTAGTGCACCTATACAATTTGCCATTGTATTGGGTGTGTTGGGGACACAAGAGACTTTTATTATTTGGTTGCAGGGTTGTTTGAGAGAGACCATCTTCATCATACGCCTCCCACGGATTGATAAACCTCAGGTCATCCACTTGAGGGAAATTTGCTACTGTCCTACAAAACTCTGTGCTTGGAGGCCCAACACGAGTCTACAAGAGCAAGTTGTGTAGTAGACACCAGTTGTTTGTAGTATGCCTTGTTTATTTAGTTATTCACAATGTGTAGTACAATTTGGTCAATACCAGTTCGATGGCCATATTTGTTTCCTGTTACGCTTGGTGTAGGTAATACACCCCCTGTTTTTTTCACTCTGTGATGTTCAATTATACAATTTGATGTTTAAGTACAAGCTTTGTTCTATGCAATCTCAAAAATACCATTATGAATGACTATATTTGGTTGCTGTTAAGCCTGTTGTAGTGAGCATATGCCTATTTTAATGGTTTTGGGTTCCCATGGCTATATTTGTTTCCCATGTTATACTCCCTCCGCCACATAACATAAGATATTAATACATCCAATATGTTAGTATATTGGATGTAATTAGATCTTATATAGTTGTTCAAAGAGAGTATTGTACTACATCATTCTGCAATTGCAGTTTAGGTTCTAATAGTACTTGTTGCTTGTAGGTACATATGTCACTGGTAAATATCCGCGCGTAGACCCCTTTTGCGTATGGGACACTAAGATATTCATGATCCAGCATCGTGCGAGGTAAGTAATAAAGATTGTTAGTACAATGGGTCAAAATGTGGCAATTAAACTATTTATTTATAGTTTTTCCAGGACGACAGTGATCTGCAGTATATGAACTCCGAACTCTATAGCCTTTTTACTGCCCATAATGAGTTGTTACCTGACAATGTTTATATCTTTTTCCTTTGCAGTGGTTCCCAACGCTGTTTACTCAAGATCACCTCTCAAACTACATGATTGTTGGACATGCAAATGTACATGTATTTCTACCAGATTATAGTGACTATCTGGAAGTCCTCATGAAGATAGTGAAGGATGGACGGTCGGCCATCACAAGGGCTTGGACTAGAGTCGTGTGTGCATTCTACATGTAGGAGGGCACACTACAGGAATTCCTCTTCACCTTTTACAGCAACCAGAATATCTTTTGCCTCTTTCTTTACCGTCTTTAATACAAGTATTCAACCGTTGGTCATCATTCGTTATTTGGTGCTTATGTAATTCTTTTGTTGACGTAATTCTTGAACGTCTGTACTTGTGAATTGAATAATGAATTGGTTGTTGAACCTATCTATCTATGCATATGTAAAATCCTATTTCCTACTTTCAAATTCAAAATATGTACAATTTTAAATTGTAGCGATTAAAATAGAAAAAGATGCTCTATGGGTCATTACGTCGCACACGGTTTGTAAATCTCAACGTTTGTGAAATACATCATGATCTGACACGTTTCACAGATAGAAAACATGTGCGACCATGCAATCAATTGTCGTTTGCAAACCGTGTGTGATGAATGACAATATCGCAAACGGTGCAACCGAATTCAGCGTTGGTGATAAAATCTCTATCGCACACAGTTCAAAACTATAGACTGTTTGTGATGTAATATTTATCCTGTCCGACACGAGTACGACATTCAGACATTTCTTAAACTTATCTGAAACTCATACGACGGTTAAATTATCTTCTTAGTTACAAGTCGCAAATGGGTCGGAAAATGTACGTGTTTGTGATATACTCCTTATCCTACACAATTTACAATCATGAACTGTTTGTGATGCGGCGCGCATCGTAAACGGTGCACCAGAGAGTAGCGCGTGCGATGGTAATGCGATCTCACACGAGTAGCAAAGATGAGGCATATGGGAAGTATGACATATCTCAAACGGTTGACCGATGACTCTCGTTTGTGATAGATGCGGACATCCCACACGCTTAGTTTTGCAAAACGTCTGCGTTCATCGGCCACCATCGTCGACGATTTTTCCGTGTCGTGTGGGATGGACCCCCCTATCGCCCACACAGGCAAGGCGACGATTTAAAACTATGTCGCGGAAAGGGGTGAAAACTGTTTGTATATCACGTCGCTGCACCAGTGTACTCCTTCTTCTCCTACTTGGAATTGGGGGATTTCTTGTGGAATAATGTGGCCTATCCCCATGATCCTTATAGCTTGTGAAGGAGCCTCATCACCTACAACACTATGAACAATTTTCTCCACACGGGAGCTGTTATCATCATCAAACTCCACATTCACCGTCTCCTCAATGCATCCGGTGGATTTACTGAGAACACGGTAAGCATGAGAGTTCGATGCATATCCAACAAATATGCCCTCATAAGTTTTAGGCTCAAATTTAGCTAAACGGGATTTCTTTTTTAGAATGAAACACTTACAACTGAATACCCAAAAGTATTTGACACTGGGCTTTCTCCCAGTGAGGAGTTCATAAGGGGTCTTGTTCTTGAGATTGCAAAGATAAATCCGGTTTGATGCATGGCACGCGGTGTTGATGGCTTCGGCCCAAAGCTTGTATGGAGATTTTTACTCATCAAGCATGGTCCTAGACATCTCAATAAGAGTTCGGTTCTTCCTTTCCACAACACCATTTTGTTGAGGAGTATAGGCCGCGACATATTGATGCTTGATCCCCTCATCACTCAAGAACTCATCCATAGTATAATTCTTGAACTCGGTACCATTTTCACTTGGAATTGCCTTGATCTCAGAATTATGTTGACGTTGAGCTTCCTTGGAAAAGTTGATGAAAGTTTCTTGGGTATCATCTTTTGTCTTGAGAAAGAATACCCAAATATATCTTGGATGTGCTCCCCCTTTAAGAGAGCTTGTAATTTTCTCATACCCACGTGGGCTAGCCGTCGGTGCCATAACCGCCCCACGTCGGCCTTGGTCATTAGGCATGTTGGAAGATGTGTTTTCTCTTTTGAGAAATCAACCACGTAAAGGTTGTGTTCAACATGCCCAACAAAGACCACTTTGAGATTGCTCCTCTTAAAGAGGGTCACATGAAATTCACCGAAATGAGAATCATAACCGGCACATGCCAATTGAATCATTGAGAGTAAATTGTAGTGAAGGGATTGAACATGCATAACATTTGAAAGTGATGAATCACTAGAGATTACCACTTTGCCCAATCCCAATACCTTTCCCTTGCTATTGTCACCAAACAAAATGGTTGAAGAGGCATTGAGAGAATTAATGAACTCCACAAGCATTTCTCTATCTCCGTTCATATGATTGGTGCATCCACTATCAATCACCCATTGCGATCCTCCGGAGATATAGTCCTACATGAATCAAGCTTTACGTTTACGTCCCCATTTTGCAATGGGTCCTAGAGAGTTAGCAACAAGGGTCTTAGTAACCCAAATAGTCAATGCATAATCATCATTGTTAGTGCCAACAAATTTAGCAAAAGTATAACCATCCTCTCCTCTCATGAGGACATAGGATGGATTGTTCTTACCGGAAAACTCCTTGGGAATGGCTTTGTCTCTAATGTTCTTGCCATTCACAACTTCCCCCTTTTTCTTCTCCTTCTCCTTGTGCCCCTCTTGCACGAATACTACCTTTTGTTGAGGAGGAGGAGTAGGACCGATCTTCTTCTTGTTGCTCTTATTCTTGTTCTTCTTCACCTTGGTGGAAGGGTCGAACCCAATTCCCTCTTTTGCAACACACTCCTTTTGGTTGCTCAAGAGATCATTTAGGTTCTTCTCTCCTTGAATACATGAAACAATCCATTTTTCTATTTGCGCTTTCAACTTTGTATTCTCTTCTTGAAGAGATTTCAATCATGGGCAAAGTTAGCCGTACAAGGTTCATCATTTAAATCAACGTGAGAGATGGAAGTGAGTGCCTTCATAGTAGTAGCTTTAAGTTGAGCATAAGACTTGGTGAGGGCAATGAGGTCACCTTTGACATTGGAACTTCTCACAAGGAACTCATGCTCCTCAACAAGTCTAGCATGATCATCCAAGAGCCTTTTGTTTTTAAGGGTGCGGGCATATTTTATTTCAAGAGAAACTTGCAAGGAATCATTGGTTTTAACAAAGTCAATGTCATGAGATGACATGGTTTCCTCAAGATATGCTCTCATGGCACTCTCTTCATGTAGTTTGTGCTCGAGGAGTTCAACTCTCTCTTTTTCCTCTATAAGGAGGTTTTCAACATTCTGAATAAAGTCATCGCGTTCGGCAAGTGACTTAAGGAGACCGTTAAAATGAGCACGAGCTTCCCCATGAAGAGTTTTCATGAAAGCCATCAAGGATTCCTCATGATTATCAACACTAACTTCACACTCATCCTTGATACGTCTCCAACGTATCAATAATTTATGAAGTATTCATGCCATATTCACCTATGTTTACCATACTTTTATAAGGTTTTGATGCATTTTACATGATTTATTTAGAACTAACCCGGACTGACGCTGTTTTCAGCAGAATTGCCGTGGTGTTGTTTTTGTGCAGAAAATTAAAGTTCTCGGAATCGCCCAAAAAATTTTGGTGATTTTTTCTGGAGGAAATAAGTCATATTGAAGCAAAGAACCACTGGAGGGGAGCCACACGTGGTGCGCAAGCCATCAGGGCGCCCCCCTAGGCCGCGCCCTGATATGTGGTGGGCCCCACATGGCTCCGTTGCGTGTGATTCCAACGCTGAAAAATCTTATAAATCCCAGAAACTCTAGGAATAAACAAAGACTCTCCATTCCGCTGCCGCAACTCTCTGTATCAACGAAAAACCAATCTCGAGACGTTCCAGTACCCTGCCGGAGAGGAGAAACCATCACCGGTGGCCATCTTCATCATCCCAGCGGAGGCCATGACGAGGAGGTAGTAGTTCACCCTCGGGGCTGAGGGTATGTACCAGTAGCTGTGTGTTCAATCTCTCTCTCTCTCATGTTCTTGAGATGTCACGATCTTGATGTATCACGGGCTTTGTTAATATAGTCGGATCATATGATGTTATTCCCTTGCTACCTTGTTGTGATGAATTGAATCTTTACGTATGAGATCTCGTTATGTTGGATTGAATATTTTGGTTTGAGAACACTTGATGTATGTCTTGCGTGGGATACATGTACTGACATTGGGGTATTCTATTGATTCACTTGATATATGTTGAGGCATCAACTTGCGGATTCCGGTGACCTTGGGGATCTATGCATAGGGGTTGATTGCATGTTTTCATACCACGTTCTTCGATAGAAATCTTGGGGTGCTCCTTGAATTTCTTTGTGTTGGATTGAATATGATAGACCTGAAATTGTTTGATGCATGTCGCATAATTTACCCACGGATACTTGAGGTGACATTGGAGTATCTAGGTGACATTAGGGTTGATGGATATGTATCATTGGTGTTGTTCTAGTACGAACTCTAGGGCTGTTTGTGACACTTATAGGAATGGCCCAAAAGATTGATCGGAAAGAATAACTTTGAGGTGGTTCCACTACCTACACAAATTTCATCTTATTGTTCTCCGTTAGATAGGAACTTTGGAGTGATTCTTTGTTGCATGTTAAGGGATGATCATATGATTCAACTATGATAGAATTGTTGGGAGATTGCACTAGTGAAAGTATGAACCCTATGCCTTATTTCTAAGCATTAATATACCGTTTTGCTTGCTGTTTTTCACTTGTTACCTTGCTGTTTTTATATTTTCAGATTACAAAAACCTTTATCTACCATCCATATTGCACTTGTATCACCATCTCTTCGCCGAATTAGTGCACCTATACAATTTGCCATTGTATTGGGTGTGTTGGGGACACAAGAGACTTCTTGTATTTGATTGCAGGGTTGTTTGAGAGAGACCATCTTCATCCTACACCTCCCACGGATTGATACACCTTAGGTCATCCACTTGAGGGAAAATTTCTAATGTCCTACAAAACTCTGCGCTTGGAGGCCAAACAAAGTCTACAAGAATAAAGTTGCGTAGTAGACATCAAGCCGTTTTCTAGCGCCGTTGCCGGGGAGGTGAGTGCTTGAAGGTATATCTTTAGATCTTGCAATTAAATATTTTAGTTTCTTGTTTTTCACTAGTTTGGTTTTATAAAAGAAAACTACAAAAAATGGAATTTACGTTGCCTCAATTGTTTCGTCTTTTTAATGACTTTCGTGAAAATAAGGATTCGAAAATTGTGCTCAATTGGTAGAGGAAGAATTTATGAAAAATACTTAATGAGAATTCCTTGAATGATGAGCATGATAGCAATTGTTAGTATGAATTCTCTGAATATCCATGATGCTCATGATGATTGCACTAGGCATGATAAAAAGATTTCCTATAAGCATGTCAATTTTTGTGGAGTGAATAAAATTTGCAAATACATGCCATATAGGGATGATAGATTTTGTAAGAAGCATAAAAATGATCAAACTAATTGGTGGCTTAAGGTGATAGATTAGTGTGCCACAAGAGTATGCTCTCTTCATCCCATTACTTGTGAACTTTGCAATAGGGTTGGTCATCTTAATTTCCAATGCATGCTTTTTCATGACCGACCCGTTTCCAAATATTGTGATAATTTGATCTCCCGTGAACTCTATAATGAACTTTGTTTACTTTTGGGGTGTGAAGAATTGTCACATAAAAATGATTGGTTTGATACATGCCTTATCAGAAATGATAAAGAAACTAATCTACAAGAAATCTATATGTTTTGCATAGTGAATTGCAATGAGAATGCTTATATTGACAACTATAGAAAGAATGAGAAACCAATAGAGTATAAAAGGAATACTAATGAAAGGGTAAAGGTCTCCCAATACCCTCCTATTGTTTCTCGTGATGAATCAGGTTGCAATGAAGAGCTTCCCATCGAACCAATCTCTTCAATAAGAAGCTCAAAAAGATTACTCAAACCCATACATAAGGTGGTGAAGAAGAAGAAAATAAGAAAAGGTAAATGTAGAAAGGTATCCCTCTCAAATAATCTTTCTCCTATCATTGTTGAGAATAAATACGAAAGTAGTGTGGATTATGATACACTTGACGATTATTTTGTTATGCCTACTACTCGTTGTGATGAGGATGATTGGGAAGATAATGATACTCCTTATAATATTGAAAATCTTTTTGGAACCAACTTGGAAAATTATGATGATGATAATTGTTACACTATTGGTGCTATTCATGCTATTGATGATTATCCTAATGATATGCAAACCCATAAGCTTGGGGATGCTATGCTCGATGAGAATGACATATTTGAGAATATATTTGCTGCAATTGATGTGTGTCCCAAGATTGGGGATGCTATGCATAATGAAGATGATCTTTTTAGCCCCCCTACTTCGAATGATCAAATTTGTTATGATGATTGCATGCCTCCCATTTACGATGAGAACCATGTTACTACTTATGATGATTATTGTGATGATACTTATGTTATAAAAAGTAGTGATTATTATTATTATAAAACTTGTCACAATTATGAATACCCTTTCTCTGAACATTACTCTTTTAATGTGGAAACAATTTATAATATTCTAGTCTCCTATGATACTCCCACTACAATGAATGAGAAGAAAATTGCTTATGTGGAGAGTAATAAATCTTCTATACTTGTAGATCATGAAAATAATGATTTATGTGATAGTTATATTGTGAAATTACTTCATGATGCTACTGAAAATTATTATGAGGGAGGAACATATGCTTGTAGGAATTGTAATAATATCAAGTTTCCTCTCTATGTGTTCAAAGTTTTGAAGTTATGCTTGTTTTGCCTTCCCATGCTAGTTGATTCTTGCTCCCATAAATTGTTTGCTCAAAAAATCCCTATTAGGAAGTGGGTTAGACTTAAATGTGCTTGTCATGAGATTCATGATGCTCTCTTGCATGTTTCAATTACTATTCCTATATGAGCATCATTGAAATCATCATGCCTAGCTAAAAGGCTTTAAAGAAAATCGCTTGTTGGGAGACAACCCAACACTTTTACTTTCTGTTTTTGAGTGTTGACATGATTAATCTACTGTATTAATCATGTTTCGTGTCTTTTATTTCAATAATGTGCCAAGTAAAGCCTTTGGGATAGTATGGATACTTGTTGATTTGATTCTGTGCAAACAACAGAAACTTTTGCCTCTAGTAAAGAATTTCTCAGATTTTACTGGAGCATCAAAAAATTCTGAAATTTCTACACAGTATTTATATGAAAATTCTTTAAGTTGTACTATTTTTTCAGAATTTTTAGATACAGGGAAGTATGGTTATACTACCGATCTTCACAGACTGTTCTGTTTTTGACAGATTCTGGTTTGCATGCATAGTTTGCTTGTTTTAGTGTTCCCATAGCTTATATATTCAGTGATATAAATTATGTGAATGGTATAATATAGTATTTATTATGTGAGAAAAAATTATGAAACTTGTCTTGACAGTACCTAAGTGCATGATCTTTATTTATTATACTAACCCATCTCACGAAGTTCCGTTAAGTTTTGTGTGATTGAAGTTTTCAAGTTTTGGATGAGACGCCGATATGAGGAGAACAAGGAGTGACAAGAACCTAAGCTTGGGGATGACCAAGTCACCCCCAAGGTAATATCCAAGGAAGACTCAAGCTCCTAAGCTTGGGGATGCCCCGGAAGACACCCCCTCTTTCGTCTTCAACACTATCGGTATATCTTACTTGGACCTATATTTTTATTCGTCACATAATATGTGTTTTGCTTGGAGCGTCATTTTATTTTGTTAGTATTTGATTGATGTTATTTATAATCTTGTTTTTCAATAAAAAGTTCCAATAATTGCTTTTAGGAGGCTTGAATTGCAGGTTTGATGCGTGCTGTGTAAAAATAGAAACTTTTGCTGAAGTGTTTGAATTTTCATATTTCACTGGAACGTGGAAACTTTATGAAATTTTTACAAAGTATTGTCATATAAATTCTTTATAATTTCCTAAATTTTCATAATTTTTAGAGGTACATAAGTGCACTTTGTAAATTAATTGCTACAGACTGTCCTGTTTAGACAGATTGCTGTCATAGTTTTGTTATCTACTTCTCTGATGGTTTTCATGACTTATATTGGTAGATATAAATTGTGGAAATGTTAGTATACAGTGGATGATGTCTGGAAATTATTGTGCAACTTGTATTGGGAGTACATGAAGTGTTGATTTGTTCTTATGTGTACTAACCTATCTTACGAGTTCTTTTTGAGTTTTTTTTGGATGAAGTTTTTGAGACTTAGGTGAAACCGGGATATGAGAGGATTGAACGAGATACAAAAGCTCAAGATTGGGGATGCCCATGGCACCCCAAGTTAATATTTCAAGAGTTCTCAAGCATCTAGGCTTGGGGATGCTACGCATCCCACCTCTCTTCATCAACTATCGGTTAGCCTATGTTGAGCCTAAATTTTTATTCGTTCACATGATATGTGCTATTCTTGGAGTGTCTTTTTGTTTTGTTTGCTACTTGAATAAAATACTCAGATCTGAAATTCTTTATTGAGAGGGAGTCCTCACATAGCTACTTAATTGTTTCACTACTCATTGATCTTCACTTATATCTTTTGAGAGTAGTTTGATGTTTACTCTTGTGCTTCACTTATATCCTAAGAGTAAATTTTGAATAAATGAAATATCATAAATCTGAAATTATCAATGTGCTATATTCTTAGTAGCAAGTTCGAATTCGGTTTAGAAAGTAAAATCTATTGAAGTTTAACAATCATTGTATTGATGATATGAGCAATTCATGAATGATTAGTTTAAGAAAGAGAACTTTCACATACAAATATATTATCTTGGACATCTTTTATGATTGTGAATACCATTAATTATTTTCAAACTTGATAAAATATTTGAAGTTGGACAAGGAAGACAACGTAATGGTTATGTTTGAGTATATTTGCATAGAAGTTATATTGTTGTGGATCCTCTAACATGTGGTGCTTGTTTAGAACCTTTTGCTAGCAAAAACTTCGTACTAAGTAGAGATACTACTTGTGCATCCAAATCCTTGAGCCAAGTTTCTTCCATGAGAGTCCACCATACCTACCTATATATGGTATTTCACTGCCATTCCAAGTAAATTTGCATGTGCCACCTCTAAAACCGTCAAATAAACATCTGTTTTGTGTGCTCGTACCACTCATGGAGCGACGGGGCAGTCATTATCTTCCATGCCAAGAGATTTATTCTCAAGATGAGTGTTTATTCACTTGTCATTGCACGAGAGAGGTCGGTAAAAAGGATGCCCAGTCCTGCATAATACAAAAATAAATAAACAAAAACTCCCCCTAGAATGTTGATTGTTTGGAGGGCAACCGTGGATTCGGCCAGCCAAGGAATGTGTTTGAATGGTGGGAGGCGAGTAAAAAAATTCAATTCTGTTTGTGAACCGCCAATAATGTGATTGGCATGGAAGATATTGAAAACTCTGTTGTGACGTTAATAGGAAAGGCACACCACTCAAAATTACTTATTCATCTCTGTTTTTAAACAATGAGCTCTAGCACCTCTGTAAATCCCTGCTTCCCTCTGCGAAGGGACAATCTATTTATTTTCATGATTACCTACTTTCATCTTGAGTAAAATTCTTATTCCAACCTCAATCTATTAGTTGGCAAGCACCATGTGGTTGGGAAAGATCCAAACATATATATCCACTCAAATATATTTGATCATGATTCATTATTATTGACAATTATCTTTATGATAAGTATGTTGGGAGGCGAAACGTTAAGCCCCTGTCTTTCTATGTGTTCGATGGATTCTTTTGTTCTAAAAATATGATTTGAGTATTAGCAATCATAAAAGACTATATGATAATTGAGTATGTGGAGCTCTCACTTAGACTTGATGATGCATTGAAATTGCTTGGTGACCAAGAACATAGATTGTTAAGTTTCAAGTGAATGAATTGTTTGAAACATGACATGTGAATTGATTGATACTCTATCATGATGATTTTTATGAGAAAAAGTTGCTGGTTATGATTCTAGAAAAGTGACTGAAATTATCAATGATCAAAACTATTCACTATGCTAGCATTCACGCTTCAGAAATTATTTATTTTATCATTTACCTACTAGAGGACGAGTAGGAATTAAGCTTGGGGATGCTGATACGTCTCCAACGTATTAATAATTTATGAAGTATTCATGCCATATTAACCTATGTTTACAATACTTTTATATAGTTTTGAAGCACTATAAATGATTTATTTAGAACTAACCCGGACTGACGTTGTTTTCAGCAGAATTGCCGTAGTGTTGTTTTTGTGCAGAAAATGAAAGTTCTCGGAATCGCCCGAAACATTTTGGTCATTTTTTCTGGAGGAAATAAGCCATATTGGAGCAAAGAACCACCGAAGGGGAGCCACACGTGGGGCACAAGCCATCAGGGCGCCCCCCTAGGCCGCGCCCTGATATGTGGTGGGCCCCACGTGGCTCCGTTGCGCGTGATTCCAACGCTGAAAAATCTTATAAATCCCACAAACCCTAGAAATAAATAGAGACTCTCCGTTCTGCCGCTGCAACTCTTTGTATCGATGAAAAACCAATCTAGAGACGTTCCAGTATCCTGCCGGAGAGGGGAAACCATCACCGGTGGCCATCTTCATCATCCCGGCAGAGGCCATGACGAGGAGGGAGTAGTTCACCCTCGGGGCTGAGGGTATGTACCAGTAGCTATGTGTTCAATCTCTCTCTCTCTCATGTTCTTGAGATGTCACGATCTTGACGAATCAGGGGCTTTGTTAATATAGTCAGATCATATGATGTTATTCCCTTGCTACCTTGTTGTGATGAATTGAATCTTTACCTATGAGATCTCGTTATGTTGGATTGAATATTTTGGTTTGAGAACACTTGATGTACGTCTTGCGTGGGATACCCGTAGTGACATTGGGGTATTCTATTGATTCACTTGATATATGTTGAGGGATCAACTTGCGGATTCCGGTGACCTTGGGGATCTATGCCTAGGGGTTGATTGCACGTTTTCATACCACGTTCTCCAATAGAAATCTTGGGGTGCTCCTTGAAGTTCTCTGTGTTGGATTGAATATGATAGACCTGAAATTGTTTGATGCATGTAGCATAGTTTACCCACGGATACTTGAGGTGACATTGGAGTATCTAGGTTACATTAGGGTTGATTGATATGTATCATTGGCGTTGTTCTAGTACGAACTCAAAGGCTATTTGTGACACTTATAGCAATAGCCCAAAAGATTTATCGGAAAGAATAAATTTGAGGTGGTTCCACTACCTACACCAATTTCATCTTATTGTTGTTCGCTAGATAGGAACTTTGGAGTGATTCTTTGATGCACGTTGAGGGATGATCATATGATTCAACTATGTTAGCATTGTTGGGAGATTCCACTAGTAAAGTATGAACCCTAGGCCTTGTTTCCAAGCATTAATTACCATTTTGCTCGCTGTTTTACACTTGTTACCTTGCTGTTTTTATATTTTCAGATTACAAAAACCTTTACCTACCATCCATATTGCACTTGTATCACCATCTCTTCACCGAACTAGTGCACCTATACAATTTGCCATTGTATTGGGTGTGTTGGGGACACAAGAGATTTCTTGTATTTGATTGCAGTGTTGTTTGAGAGAGACCATCTTCATCCTACACCTCCCATGGATTGATAAACCATAGGTCATCCACTTGACGGAAAATTGCTACTGTCCTACAAAACTATGCGCTTGGAGACTCAACAAAGTCTACAAGAATAAAGTTACGTAGTAGACATAAATCCTCCACTATATCACAAGGGATATTGGGAGTGTGGTTAGTGGATTTAGAAAGTTGGGACTTTGTTTTTACCTCTTTAGCCATGAGGCATCGATGAGTGAAGGGGTTGTTCTCATTGGGGGAGTCGAAGAGTCCAGTGGAGGAGGAGGAGCTGGTGGCATGATGAGACGTCTCCAACGTATCTATAATTTTTGATTGTTCCATTCTATGATATTATCATTCTAGGATGCTTTTTGGGTGATTATTTACAATTTCATATTATTTTTGAGCACTAACCTATTAACCCAGTGCCCAGTGACAGTTGATGTTTTCTGCGTGTTTTTGAATTTTTAGGTTTACAGTACCAAGCGATGTCTAATTGCCCCAAAACTTTTTTATGATTTTTTTCTGGACCAAATGAAGACCCGAAAGCTTCGAGAGGAGACCGGAGGCCGCATGAGGGAAGGAGCACACAACAGGGCGTTCCCAAGGTGGGTGACCGCGCACTATTGCGTGTAGCCTCCCTCGGGTGGCCCCCGACACCCCTCTGTTGCCTATAAATCCCCAAAACTCTAGAGAGCCTCCCGAAACACTTTTTTCGCCCTACACCAAAAATCATCTCCCTGCACCAAAAATCATCCAAGTCTATCTAGCCATTTGACCCCAGCCCTCTCATTTCCAAATCTGGTCAGACTGCCAAGTTACAAAGGAAGTGCTATCTAGAATGGTTTGTTTGAGCTGAGATTTTGCCAGGATAGTGACCCTAGTAGATGATCTCCCCCTGCCTAGGATCAGGCCAAGGTGAGCACTATGGTGGCCACACCACAGCACAAACAGGTTGCTATTGGCAACTGTTTGACCATGGTGCAGTCACCTCGGTCCTCTCTTGAGTCATTCAGGAGCATAGGTCAAGTCAGCGTAGCGTGGAGAAGGCCCTAGACATAGTTTGGCGTCGAGCAGGGCGTGGCAACGCCGTGGACACGCGGTGACCACGGGCAGAGCATGCCAAAACCGCGCTCTGTACTCCGTACCCTTCGGGAGCTCGTCTCCAGCGAGCTCCAGCCTGTCCAGGAGCGTCTAGGAACTCCCCATCGCGCGCGTGAACCGTCTAGAGCCCTCTCCCCCTCGTCACATAGCTTCTGGCCGCCTCTCCGTCGTCCCGAAGCTCCGGCCGCCGTCTTGGAGCTTCGGCAATCGCCGCGAAGCTTCTCCCCGTAGCCTTTATAAGCGAGCCCGAGCCCCCCCGACCTCCAGCAACCCCGCCCCCTCCTCCTATCGAGCCCCATAGCTCCCTACCTTCGCAATGGCCGTGGCCCTGCCGCCGGCGTCCGCGAGGAAGCCGAGCAATGGAGCCTCCCCCGCAGCCCTTGACCAGTCCATAAGCCCTCCCGGAGCCGCCGCATCATTTACCCCACCAAAATCCGGCCGGAGGAGCCCGCCATTCTCTCCCCAACCGCGCCGCGCCGGTCGTCCGCCGTGGAACGGGCAGCCGCCGCCTTGGCCCTCCCAGGCCCCCACCAGCTAGTTCCCCTGGCGCGGAGAGGAGTGGCGGAGCCCCTGCGCCCGTCGGCCGGCCCTCCCTCGCTGCGGAGCATCGGCAGCCGCGCCAGCCAACGCCTCCCCTGCTTCTGTCGGGCGCGAGGAAGACGGCCAGAGGGCGGAGGAAAGAGATGCAGTGGGCCCCGCGTGTCAGCGGCCCAGGCGCTCACCAGGCCGGCCCGTTGACTGCCATTAGTGGAGGCGCAGTTTCAGAAATACGTTTTCCCTTTTGGAAAGCGTACTCTGCTGCCGGCTTCCGTTGAAATACGCTTTCCCTGCGCGGAAGCGTATTCTGTAAAATGCGCTTTCAGCGCAGGCCCGCCGGCCGAAAGGCTTATATTGTGGACGTTCACCGGTTTAGGCCAAAAATAAATATATTTTTATTTATTTTCTGCCTAAACAACGAACGCCCGTATCTCTGCAACCGTAGCTCGGAATCAGGTGAAACCAGCGCCCACGTTTTCGTCTCGTCGAGCCCGTTCCGATGGTACCATTTCCATACTGTCTTCACATAGTGGAAATAACCGTTTTGCCCTTGCCCTCCGATCGAGCCCTTTGAGAGAGAACCCTTTCCGGCGAATTCTTCCGCGAGGTGATCGCTCTTCCTCCCGGCGTATTCGTTGACCCCCAGGCAAGCCAACCTCTTACCATGAGCTCCGGACTTGCGTGATGACTTTGCTTGCACCTGTGTGTTTATCTGTATCGTCTGTTAGGTTGCACTTGCATGCACCGGTGGTGACATCGGTATTAGACACTAGCATTTCCATTCATCTAGTGCCATGTCTTATTTCCATAATAATGATATTGTTAATATCATTGCCATGTTAGTATTATGATTGATCTCATGCCATGATTATCAGTACTATGATCTTACTATGATAGCACTTACTATTGTCAGTGGAATAGTACGATGATGGATAGGTTGAGTGGGTTGAATAAAGGAAATTTAGTCGGTTGATCTTGAGTCACCTATCCAGGCATACTCGTGCAACCACATTTGCTGGTATGGGATGGCCCTGAGCGGGCTTGATTGCGTGATCTTTCACCGGTACCTCCAAAGAGGGAGGGTTATGCACGCGCGCTACCCTGATCAGGTAGGCGGTGATAACCCTGTGAGCCCAGTTGTTGTTGAGTTTTGCGCGCGGTCCCCGTTTGGGACAGTAGAACCCCATTTTGGTCTACATAGTTTGGCCACGACGGTGGCAGGTGTCATGAGGACACAGGGGCCACCCAAGGCTGACCTCCGGGGGAGGAAGAGTGCCGGTGGTACGATGAAAGAGTCACGGGTCAGGCAGGTTTTGTTGAAGCAACGCTGGTCCACCCGAATGGGATCACGAGGCCAGGTGCTTCATGGTGTGGGTAAAGTGTACAACCTCTGCAGAGTGTCAAAATCTATTCGAATAGCCGAGTCCACGGTATTGGACAGCCCGTCCAGACCTCACTAGGTGGTCAACCGCAGCAGTGTTAGTAATGATGGAAGAACTCATCTTGGGTAGACATCAGATGATGTCAGGTATATGATATGTTAGCCAAAGAATGGCTATAGGATGAAGTGGTCGGATGGCCACATGTTTCGGATTGGATTTAAGCTAGTTCAGGTTGGATCATGAGTATTTCGAGGGTTGTGGGACAACCCAGAAGAGAGTAAGTCGGTATTCGGTACAGTAAGTATTCTAAGACTTTAATATGATCATTGCCATGCTTTGCTAGGTAGATTTTCTGACTGATCCCTGTTATGCCATGCTTTCCTTGTTAGAATTCATGCCATGCTTAGGATTAATTCATGCATAGCATAGGGCTTGCTTTGTCATCTGTTTGTTTGGATGCTATGTATTTGGTTGTCTTGCGAGTACATTCAAAGTACTCACCTGGCCTTGCACGTGGCCAGTTGCAGGAGAAGATCCGTCGTGCTAGATCGTAACCTAGCCAGTCCTGTGCGTTATGGAGCCCAGCCAGAGACGTCGTTGCCACGGAACCAAGACCTCTGAGACCATTTAGTTAGTTCTGGAGTTATGTAATATTGTTGTAAGCAACAGTATTGTAATACTCCATTATAAATTAATAAAGCCATTTTTATGCCTGGAATTGCTGTATCATGTCTTTGACGTGTGCCAGGTCTTATCCTGGGGCTGGCGTGCATCGGCCCTCTATCGGGGTGCCACACTCTCTCTCTCTCTCTTTTGATATTCAATACAATGATCATCGCATCTTTGCTTTGATCTATCCGATGTAATTCTTTTAAACGGTGCATTTGTTGGGATCCGATGAATTATGGGTTTATGTTCAGATTATTCATGAAAAGTATTTGAGTCACCTCTAATATATATTATTATTCTTAAGTGCATGATCATTATAGCTTCGTAATTCTCTTCTATCTATTGAAATAGTTTGGCCAACTAGATTGATATTTCTTCGGTGAGAGGGGTGCGTTGTAGTGGGTTCAATCTGGCGGTGCTCTATATCCCAGTGACAGAAGGGGACAAGACACGTCTTTGTATTGTTGACACTAAGGATAAAACGATGGGGTTAGTTCATATTAATTGAATTCTCTTTGTCTACATCATGTCAATGTTCTCCAAGCATTACTCTCTTTTACTTAATACTCTAGATGCATGCCTCGTGGCCCCCCTGACCCTAATTCCAGCAATATAAATTCCTATTTTCAAAGAAAAAATAGGAGAGGAAGTTTTATCGCGTTTCACGAGACGGAGCCGCCGCCACCTCCTGTTCTTCATCGGGAGGCCAGATCTGGAGCCCGTTTGGGGCTCCGGAGAGGGGAATCTTCGGTCTTCGTCATCACCAACCCTCCTTCATTGCCAATTCCATGATGCTCCCCACCGAGAGTGAGTAATTTCTTCATAGGCTCGCTGGTCGGTGAGGAGTTGGATGAGATTCATCATGTAATTGAGTTAGTTTTGTTAGGGCTTGATCCCTAGTATCCACTATGTTCTGAGATTGATGTTGCTATGACTTTGCCATGCTTAATGCTTGTCACCGGGGCCCGAGTGCCATGATTTCAGATCTGAACCGTTCATGTTATCACCATTATATCTATGTTCTTGATCCGATCTTGCTAGTCATATGCACCTGCTATGTGTTATGATCCGAAAACCCCGGAGTGACAATAGTCGGGATACTTTCCGGTGATGACCTTAGTTTGAGGTGTTCGTGTATTAACTATGTGTTAATGCTTTGTTCCGGTTCTCTATTAAAAGGAGGCATTAGTATCCCTTAGTTTCCTTATGGACCACGCTGCCAAGGGAGGGTAGGACAAAAGATGTCATGCAAGTTCTTTTCCATAAGCACGTATGACTATGTACGGAATACATGCCTACATTATATTTATGAACTGGAGCTAGTTCTGTGTCGCCCTAGGTTATGACTGTTATATGATGAATATCATCCAACAAATTCACCGATCTAAGGCCTACAAGTTTTCCACATACGGTTGTTGCTAAGTTACTATTGCTATTGCTATTGTTCCAATTGCTACAAAGCCATTGCTATCACTATTACCGTTACTATTACTGTTACTACTTCTATCAAAACTATCATATTACTGTGCTACTCATCACTCTGCTGCAGATATTTAATCTCCAGGTGTGGTTGAATTGACAACTCAACTGCTAATACTTGCAAATATTCTTTGGCTCCCCTTGTGTCGAATCTATAAATTTGGGTTGAATACTCTACCCTCGAAAACTGTTGTGATCCCCTATACTTGTGGGTTATCAAGACTTTTTTCTGGCGCCGTTGCCGGTGAGCATAGCTATATTTGTTGAGTCACTTGGGATTTAGATCAATTGATCACTATGAAGAATCTGAAGGATACAAGAACCAAGATTTTTCCCTCTAAGACGAGGGGATGTAAGGAATTGCCATCTAGCTCTGTACTTGATTGACCTTCGGTTTTGAGTAAACTTGCAACACCACCACATGCTATTAATCCTGATATGTCGCAAGTTATTGATGATGCTACTTCTGCTATGAATAATGCTTATGATGATGCTAGTACCATGCCTGATGATAATGTGCCACTGGGTGAATTTCTTGATGGACAAATTGCTAGAGCTAAAGAGAAAGAAATTACTGAAACTGATGAAACTAATGAAACTAATGAAGTCTTTGAAACTGAGAACTATGAAACACCTATTAGACCTAGCTCTCCTAGATTTGAAATGCCTAAGATACCTGAGGGTTATGTTATGGATGAAGAAATAGCTAGAGAAATCCTTGCTTGTAAGGATAGAGATGATGTTAAGAAATTATTATGCAAGTATAAAGAAAAGACTTTGAATGCTAGAATGAAATGTGATCCTAAGTTTGCTACTTCACCTATCTTTGTTACCGATAAGGATTATGAATTCTATGTCGACCCAGAGTTAATTACTTTGGTTGAATCTGATCCTTTTCATGGCTATGAAACTAAAACTGTAGTGGCACATCTTACTAAGTTGAACGATATAGCGACCCTCTTTGCTCATGATGAGAAGATTTGCTATTACTATATTCTCAAATTATTTCCATTCTAATTAAAGGGTGATGCTAAGATATGGTACAATACTCTTGCTCCTCGTTGTGTGCGTAGTCCCCATGATATGATTTACTACTTCTCTGAAAAATATTTTCCAGCTCATAAGAAACAAGCTGCCTTACAGGAAATATTTAACTTTGTGCAAATTGAAGAAGAGAGTCTCCCACAAGCTTGGGGGAGGCTTCTCCAATTGCTTAATGCTTTGCCTGATCACCCTCTTGAGAAAAATAAAATACTTGATATCTTCTATAATGGAGTAACTGATGCTTCTAGGGACTTCCTAGATAGTTGTGATGGTTGTGTTTTCAGGGAACGAACTGTTGAACAAGCTGAGGAACTATTGAATAATATATTAAAGAATTATGATGATTGGACTCTCCCTGGACCACCACCTAAACCCACTCCGAAGAAGAGGGGTATCTTATTTTTCAGTCCTGAAGATATGCAAGAGGCAAAGAAATGTATGAAGGAAAAAGGTATTAAAGCTGAGGATGTTAAGAATTTACCACCTATTGAAGAAATACATGGCCTTGACACACCACCACCTCAACAGGTGGTAGAGGTAAATTCTTTATTAAAGTTTGATGAAGGTGATATCCCTTACAATAAACATCCTAGTCAATGCTTATATGAGTTTGATGACTACATTAGGAAACAAGATCACTTCAATGCAAATGTTCTGAAACAATAATTGAAATATAATTCTGATATGATTGCTCGCTTGAGTGACTTGTTATTTAGAATCAGTAATGATGTTAGAGGTGTAGGAAAACATGCCTCTATGGTTCAAACCCAGTTAGAACAAGTTGCTAAATCTCAAAGAGAATTGCTTAATGAAATGAATAATAATATGAATGATCATGCTATTAGAATAGTGACTAGAGGAGGTAGAACGACTCAGGAACCACTTTATCCTAAAGGACACCCTAAAAGAATTGAACAAGACTCTTAGAGAATTAACACTGATGCACCTAGTCCTTCTAAAAATAAAAAGAAAAAGAAAAATAATAGGACTTTGCATACTGCTAGTGAACCAGAGATAGAAAAACCTCCTGAAGATAATAATGTTGTCTCTATTTCTGATGCTGAAACTCAATCTGGTAATGAACATTCAACTAGTGATAATGAAAATAATAATGATGATGTTCATGAAGATACTCAACCGAACAATGATAAAGAAACAGATAATGGTGTTTAAATAGAACCTGTTGTTGATCTTGATAACCCAGAACCTAAAAATAAAGGATATGATAAAAGAGACTTTGTGGATAGAAAACATGGTAAAGAAAGAGAGCCATGGGTTCAGAAACCCATGCCTTTTCCACCTAAACCCTCTAATAAAAAGGATGATGAAGAATTTGAACGCTTTGCTGAAATTATTAGGCCCGTCTTTTTGCGTACCCGCTTAACTGATAACTTAAAGATGGCCCCTTATGCAAAATACATGAAAGACATCATCACTAATAAAAGAAAGATACCTGAAGCTGGAATCTCCACCATGCTTGCTAATTATTCTTTTAATGATGGAGTACGTAAAACACTTGGAGATCCTGGAATACCAACTATACCTTGCTCCATTAACAGAAATTATGTCAAAACTGCTTTGTGTGATTTGGGAGCTGGTGTTAGTGTTATGCCTTTCTCTTTATATAAAAGACTTGATTTGAATAAACTCACACCTACTGAAATATCATTGCAAATGGCTGACAAAGCAACTGCCATACCTATCGGTATTTCTGAGGATGTGCCCGTTGTTGTTGCAAATGTTACTATCTTAACAGACTTTGTTATTCTTGAGATGCCCGAGGACGACAACATGTCGATTATCCTTGGTAGACCCTTTTTGAATACTACAGGGGCTGTTATTGATTGCAATAAAAGCAAAGTCACTTTTCATATCAATGGTAATGAGCATACGGTGCACTTTCCGAAAAAACAACTACAAATGAATGGTATAAATGTTATTGAAGAATCTCCGACACTCACTATTGGAAGTTTCCAACTACCTCTACCTACTTCCAAAAAGAAATATGACATACTTATTGTTGGGGATATGCATATCCCCATTGAGGTAACTTAGTGTTTAACGAAAATTCTTCGGTTTCATGCTAATCGAAAGTGGTTGTTAATAAGACTTGATCAACCTTATTAATGGATCATTTTTTGAGAGGTCTGAAGTTGATCAATCTAGTAGGCACAACCTTATGCTCCCACCTTTTGTTTTCTATTTTTCTTAGTCAAATAAAATAAAATACCATGTTTATCCTGTTTTTTGATTTCTCCGTGCAATAAAAATGACCCAAAAATAAAAGTTCTTAGAATGTCCTGAAAATTTAACACGGTTTTTTCTGAATATTTCTAAATTTCTGGTGCAAATAACATCATAGGGGGGTGCACCTGGTGTCCACAAGACACCAGGGCGCGCCAGCAACCCCAGGCGCACCCTGGTGGGTTGTGGTCCCCATGTGGGTCCCCTCACTTATCCCTTTAGCCCATTCCATCTCTTACCTCCAGAAAAAAATCACCATAGCTCTCTATCTCTCTCTCTCTCTCTCTCTCTCATGTTCTTGCTCTCAAACCCGTGGATTTTGATCTCTTTGCTCGAAGCTCCGTTTCCGAAACTGTTTTGGGGGATTGCTACTTGGTATGTGACTCCTCCATTGCTCCAATTAGGTTTTGACTTAGTGGTTTATTTTTAGAATAATTAGCTACTCTTGGTGCTGCTGTAGATGGGCTTGCATGTTGAATTCTTAGAGTTCTAAGTAGTTTGAATGCTTAATATGGCCTCTATGCATCCTTAGGAGTAGTTGCTATCAATCTTACGAAGTTTTGTTGACAAAAATTTTGGGACCAAAATTTTTCAGAAATTTGTATGCGAATAAAATGAATTTCTTTGGAAGGAGTTCTTCGAGGAGAAGGTCCTCGGAGGCATCATCGAGTAGTGGCTAATTACGACGGTCTTATGTTGAGCCAAGTGCAAGATCGATGCGGGATGCCGCTACCAAATCATGCTTATGGCCATGTAACAAATTCATGGTAGGTGCGGGTATCAAGGAGGAATTCGAGCAATTTATCGACAACACAGAACTTGCCCCCTTCATCGCAGATGAGTGCATTCAACATCTCGACCTCACAAAAACATTCACAAAGAAATTTAATTATTTTCCTCGTGAGTCTAGAGTTTCATTTAACCTTTATGACCATCCCTTTACCATGCCTTTAGATGTGTTCTGTGAAGCGTGCAAAATTCCATATCGGGGTTCGCTAGACGAACCACCAACATCTGAGTATGAGTCATTTTTTATTAATCTTTGCTACAGTGAAGATAGAGGAGCACACAAGGTAGAATAAAACGCATCCATTTTCCATCAATACACTACTTTGCACTCTTTAATGGCAAATGCATCGTAGGCAAGCAAGATTGCAGCACAAAGTGTGCCCCTGATTTGAGTCTTATACACACTGCTATAACAGGAATTAAACGTTATAATCTTGGAGCAATCGTTGCACGGAGATTGCATCACAACGCTGCTAGTTGTCACTTTTATGGAGGGATCTATGCCTCCTGTGTAGCTAAGAAGCTAAATGTGTCACCTTGGCCTAACGATCTCATTTTACCTACTCAGTACTTAGACTTTGAGGCCATGAAACGTCATAAGTTCCTTAAGGGCACAACCACTAATTATACTTACAACTTGAGGTTCAATAAAGATCCCATTGTACCTGTTACCTTGCCTGCTCCTGCTCTCTTTGATTATCACAGTAAGGGAAGATACTATGTTCTTGAGAGCGAGGCCTGCGCGTACAATGCGGAGGTTGAAGCTGCCAGGTGGGCTGAGGAGACTGCACCAAGAGCCTCGGTGGGCTATCACTCAGACTATTATCCAGGCCACGGATGGTGATTACCAAGCTAGACCAAAAGCCTAAGCTTGGGGGCGTACGTATTTCCACCGACATTATATTCATATTTATACATTTCATTCCAGTTGTCGGTGTCAACACTTTTTCTTTATATTATCCATGCTAGATTTATTTTCTTGTTTTCTTTTTGTGTGTTTGAAAAACTTTGAGAAAAATCCAAAAATATTTCTTGCTTCTTTTCGGTTTTTCTTTCTAGTTTAAATTAATTGTAGGAGCAAAAGAAAACCCAAAAAGATTTCTCGTTTCTTCTTTTACTTGTTGGGATCTCTCCTGTGTAAATCGTTTTTCTCGTTTTTGTTTTTCCCACTTTAATTTGCTTCCTTCAAGAAAAAACAAAAACTCTAAAAAATATTTTAGTGTGTTTCTCTGAACTTCTTTTCCTTTTATTTGAGTCGTACCAAGGAGAAGACCACAATGAAAATGTTGAGTGGCTCTCATATGCATTATTGTTAATCTAACAAAGATCCCAAATTACTTTGTCTTCTCCTCTTAAATAAAATGTTTGCAAATTCCAGCTTAGTCCATGGCACTCTTGCACTATTATTATTTTCTATATCATTCGGTCGTGCAAGTGAAAGGCAATAATGACGATATTTGATGAAGTGACTGTGGCAGAGAGAAGCGGGTATGAGTTCAACTTGTTTTTGTTTTTGTAAATATGTTTAACCTAGTATCCATGATTCAGCATATTATGATCAAACATGTTTGCAATGACAATTAGAGATTATAGTTGCTCATGCCATGCTAAAGTAGCTAGGAGTGGATAATGATTTATCTTGGATGTCAACATGCATCAAAATGATTGTGATGAAGTATGATGATATGGTATCCTCCTCTGAATGTTTCAAGTGGCTTGACTTGGCACATGTTCATGCATGTAGTTGGATCAAAACCAACATAGCCTTCACGATATTTATGTTCATGGTGCCCATATCCTACTCTTGCTAGTATTCAATGTTTATTATTCATAATGCATGTTCATGACCGTTTTCGCTCTCTAGCTGGGCGCTTCTCAACCTATTTGCTAGCCTTCGCCTGTACTAAGCGGGAATACTGCTTGTGCGTCAAAATCCTTAAACCAAAGTTATTCCAGATGAGTCCGCTATATCTACCTATATGCGGTATTACTCTGTCATTCCAAGTAAATTTACATGTGCCACCTTTAAAAATTCAAATGAACATCTATTTTGTGTGCCTGGACCGCTCATGGAGCGATAGGGGGCGGTCAGTATCTTCCATGTTAAGAGGGTTATTCTCATGATGAGTGTTTATTCACTTGTCCTTGCACGAGAGGGGCGGTAATAGGGATTCCCAGTCCCAAAATCAAAAATTGTAAATAATTAAATAAAACTCCCCCAGGAATGTTGTTGGTATGGACGGTACCCGTGGATTCGGCTAGCCGTGGAGTGTGTTTGTTGGTGGAGGGGGAGTAAACCTTTACTTTTACCGCTTGGGAACCGCCGCTAATGTGTTTAGAATGGAAGATATTGATAACTCTTGGTCGTAAAGTTGACAGGAAGGGTGCACCTCCCAAAATTATATTTATCTCTGATTTAAGCTTTGAGCTCTGGCACCTCTCCAAATCCCTGCTTCCCTCTGCGAAGGGACTATCTATTTACTTTTATGTTGAGTCATCACCTTCTCAAATAAGCGCCAGATCTGATAGCACTATTGTCATCCTCATGCATTGTGTATAGTTAATGTTGGATGCAGCATGACTGGATCTTTTCTACCATGAATTACAATGTTTAGTCACTGCTTGAACTTTGGAGGTGCTCTACATTTATGTTTTGCGGTCTCAGAAAGGGCTAGCGAGATACCATTATTGTCATATTATATCACGACCGTTTTGACAAAGTGTTGGCGCTTGAGATATTTTATTATTGCTCGCTAGTTGCTTATGTCATTGATATGAGCTAATATAATTTTTAAGAGTTATTGCTGACATGGTTAGTTATAATCTTTGCTGAAAACATGGGTGATACTTAAGCATATATATGTAAACAAGAACAAAAGAGTTCGTAAAAGTTTTTCTTTATCACTTTCAGTTTGTCAACTGAATTTCTTGAGGACAAGCAATGGGTTAAGCTTGGCGGAGTTGATACGTCTCCACCGTATCTACTTTTCCTAATGCCTTTGCTCTTGTTTTGGACTCTAATTTGCATGATTTGAATGAAACTAACCCGGACTGACGCTGTTTTAAGCAGAACTACCATGGTGATGTTTTTGTGTAGAAATAAAAGTTCTCGGAACAAAGGGGCGGAGAAAATTTGAAAGATGCATGGTATAGGATTTGCAATGCTCAAAATAAAACAACTCATAAGCAATCCACCATTATCTTGCTTCGTAATTTTTATGCGGGAGTGACAACTAGGTATAGGTTTATTCTTGACACCATTACCAGTGGCAATTTCTTAATGTGTCACACTTTGGATGCTTATAACGCTATTGAAAATCTTGTCGGGGCACCACCTATTATCATTAATTAAACTATTTTGACTTTGGAACATGTTATGCAAAGGTTTGGTTCTATTGAAAAGAAAATGATTACTAGCGAACAAATTGAGGAGTTAGATAAAAAACTTCACAATCATATCACTCAATTTGGATCGCGGGTAGGAACGACTTTGAAAACTTTAAAGGAGAAAGACACAACTATTGATGAGAGCGTAGAACAAAGTTTGAATAGGATTGATAAAATGAAGGAAGTCATTGATAAAGTAGTCTCCACTTTCACACCTTCGAAAGCAAATGCTAGCACTTCTCGAAATAAAAGCCCCAAGTTTATCTATATTCCCAAGAGCATTAGTACTCCTCCTAGCAAAAGAAACGAGGACCTCAAAATGATAAGTGTCCATCCCAACTTTATAAACCTGATGAAAGAACCTATTTTCAAGCCTCCTATTGTTCCTAATAATCATGGTTGTGTTATTGAGGAGCTTGATGTCAAAGATGACAACACTTGAAACTATGCATTATGCCTAGCTAGGGGCATAAAACGATAGCGCTTGTTGGGAGGCAACCCAATAGTTATATTTATTTTTGCTTTTTACATTCTATTAGTGTGTGATAACAAGATTATTGCCTCTATAATGATTGTGTTTTTATGTTTGAATTAGTGTATGTGCCAAGTAAAGCCTTTGGGATGACTCACAAGATGAGTAGAATTGATAGAGTGCAAAAACAGAAACTTTAACGTCTAGTGCAGAATTTCTCTGATTTTACTGGAACGTCTTTTTGATCTGAATTTTTTACACAGTATTTCTATACAAATTCTTGAGGTTTTACTAAGTTTTCAGAATTTTAATAGTTACATAAGTATGGGTTCTTTATAGATCTTTATAGACTGTTCTGTTTTAGACAGATTCTGTTTTTTTGCTTGCATAGTTTGCTTGTTTTGATGATGCTATGGATTGTATCAGGGGTTATAAGCCATGGAGAAGTTAGAGTACAGTACCTATTATTCAATAATAAAATATGAATCAATTTATAACAGTACCTAAAGTATTTGATATGTTGCTTATACTAACGGAACTCACGAAGTTTTGTTGAGTTTTGTGTGATTGAAATTTTCAAGTTTTGGGTGTTATCACGATGGACGAAGGAATAAGGAGCGGAAAGAGCCTAAGCTTGGGGATGCACAAGGCACCCCAAGGTAATATTATAGGAAGAGTCAAGTGTCTAAGCTTGGGGATGCCCCGTAAGGCATCCCCTCTTTCGTTTCAATCCATCGGTATGTCACTTGGAGCTATATTTTTATTCGTCACATGATATGAGTTTTGCTTGGAGCATCGTTTGCTTTTGTTTGATTTTATTTTTAGTTTGCCACAATCATCATTTGCTGGACACACCTATTTGATAGAGATACACCTTCATCATAATTTACCAGAATACTCTATGTGCTTCACTTATAACTTTTGAGCTTAGCAGTTGCTCTAGTACTTCACTTGTATCTTTTTGAGCACGATGGCATATAGATTTTGTAGAAATAATTACACTCTCATTCTTCACTTATATTTGTTTGAGAGTTAATAAATAGTGATGAAAATTTGCATGGGTCATAAGACTAGTCCAAAAATAATAGGTATTCAATGAGTGATAATCAAAACCATCATGTAGCACATATAAGAGAAATTGTGGGTTAATGATATTGATGTGGTAGTATGAAAAAGGTGTGAGTGCATCATTGTTCATTCGTAGAAGTATTGGTATTTAGAGGTGTTAATTTACCGTTTCTCTAAATATTAAAAAGGCATGGTGAGGATGTGTGAGCATTTCTATTCCTCGTTGAAATCCTAGTGTTGTTTCGGGTTGGAGGCACGCGATGGTTAACTCCTCCCAACCTCCTCCCTCGAGGCATGCGAGTAGTACTTTGATTTGTGATAAAATAATAAAACTTTGCAATAAGTATATGAGTTTTTCATGACTAATGTGAAACCATGGGCATACTCAATCTCACCACCTCATATTTTGCTAGCCTCTTCGGTACCGTGCATTGCCCGTTCTCACCTCGAGGACCGGTGCAAACTTCGCCGGTGCATCTAAACCATGTGACATGGTACACTCTGTTACACATAAGCCTCATTATATCTTCCTTAAAACAGCCACCATACCTACCTATTATGGCATTTTCATAGCCATTCCGAGATATAATGCCATGCAAATTCCACCATCACATCATATGACTAGTTCATTCATCATCATATTGCTTTGCATGATCATATAGAGCTGACATAGTATTTTTGGCAAAGCCACCGTTCATCATATTTTTGATACATGTCACGCTAGATCATTGCACATCTTGGTACACTGCCAGAGGCATTCATATCGAGTCATATTGTTTCATAGTTCTTCATATCAAGTTTTCATATTGAGTTCTAAGTAAATAAAAGTGTGATGATCGTCATTATTAGAGCATTGTCCCAGTGAGGAAATAAAAATGGGGGAGGCCAAATGATCCCACCATAAATAAATAAATAAATAAATGATGAGAGAAAAAGAGAGAAGGGACTTTGCTACTATCTTTTACCACACTTGTGCCTCAAAGTGGCACCTTGTTCTTCATATAGAGAGTCTCATGTTATGTCATTTTCATATGCTAGTGGAAATCACTTTTTCATTATTATAAACTTGGCTTGCATATTTCGATGATGGGCTTCCTCAAATGCCTGAGGTCTTCATGAGCAAGCAATTGGATGCACACCCCACTTAGCTTCATCTCTGCTTTCATACACTTATAGCTCTAGTGCATCATTTGCATGGCAATCCCTACTCCTTGCATTGACATCTATCGATGGGTATCTCCATAGCCCGTTGATACGCCTGGTTGATGTGAGATTATCTTCTCCACTTTTACCCTTTTGATATCTACCACCATATTCTATTCCACCCTTATGCTATGTCCAATGGTTCACGCTCATCTAGAGTATTAAGTAAAACATAGTAATGCTTGGAGAACATTGACATGATGTAGACAAAGAGAATTCAATTAATGTGAACTAACCCCATCGTTTTATCCATAGTGGATACAATACAAACACGTGTCTTGTCCCCTTCCGTCACTGGGATATAGAGCACCGCCAGATTGAACCCACTACAACCCACCCCTCTCACTGAATAAATATCAATCTAGTCGGCCAAACTATTTCAATAGATTGGAGAGAATTACGAAGCTATAATGATCATGCACTTAAGAATCAAAATATATATCAGAGGTGACTCAAATACTTTTCATGAATAATCTGAACATAAACCCACAATTCATCGGATCCCAACAAACGCACCATACAAAAGAATTACATCAGATAGATCAAAGCGAAGATGTGATGATCATTGTATTGAAGATCGAAAGAGAGAGAGATAGCCATCTAGGTACTAACTACGGGCTCGTAGGTCTATGGTGAAATACTCACACATCATCATGAAGGCAGCAAGGTTGATGAAGAGACCCTCCGTGATCGATCCCCCCTTCGGCAGGGTGCCGGAACGGAGCTCCAGATGGGATCACGACGGAACAGAGACTTGCCGCAGCAGAAAAAGAGTTTCGAGATGCCCCCTAGGTTTTTCGGAATATATGTGAATTTATAGGCCAGAGAACAGGGTCAGGAGGTCCACCAGGGAGGCACAAGCCATCAGGGCACGCCGACCCCCCTGGGTGCGCCATGTTGGCTTGTGCCTCCCTCGTGCTGTCTCCGGTCTTCT
Source organism: Elymus sibiricus (assembly GCA_039707655.1). Lineage (NCBI taxonomy): Eukaryota > Viridiplantae > Streptophyta > Magnoliopsida > Poales > Poaceae > Elymus > Elymus sibiricus. The sequence goes on from CM077671.1 coordinate 42,746,251, forward strand.
CCCGAAGCTTCCAGGTCTTCTTTTGGTTCAGAAAAATCATAAAAAAGTTTCGGGGCAATTGGACTTCGTTTGGTACTGTAAACCTAAAAAGTAAAAAACACGCAGAAAATAGGAACTAGCACTAGGCACTGGGTCAATAGGTTAGTGCTCAAAAATAATATAGATTGGTAAATTATTACTCAAAAAGTATCCTAGAATGATAATATGTCAGCATGGAACAATCAAAAATTATAGATACGTTGGAGACGTATCATTGACATTTGTATTTATGTGGTGAAGACGGAGCCATAAGATGCTAATATGATAAAATGAATGGGGAGTAAACATTCTTTAAGGATCGTATATTTTGAAAGTTAATGATTGTGTTACTCATGTTTATGGATATTACTATGTTAATGTTTATTAGTTCATCGTTTCTCAATGATCATAACTAAAAGAGATTACATGTTGGGTAGCATGTCACATCAAAAATTCTGTTTTTATCATTTACCTACTCGAGGACGAGCAGGAATTAAGCTTGGGGATGCAGATACCTCTCTAATGTATCTATAATTTTTTTTTATTCCAGGCTATTATATTATCATTATTGGATAATTTTTAAACATTTACTTGCTAATTTATATTATTTTTTAGCACTAACCTATTAACCCAGTGCCCAGTGCCAGTTGTTGTTTTCTGCTTGTTTTTGGTCTTTCAGGAATAATGTACCAAAGGAAGTCCAAATACCCCGAAACTATTTGATGATTTATTCTGGACAAAAATAAAACCTGGAAGCTTCGGAGGGAGACCGGAGGCCACACGGGGTGGCGCCAACCCAACTGGACGCGCCTCGGGGGGTGGCCGCGCCCTGATGGCTTGGGGTCACCTCCCATGGCCTCTGGCCCTGATCTCTTTTGCTATAAATTCTCTAATATCCAAAAAAACCCTAGAGAGCCTCCCAAAATATTTGTTTGCTGCCGCAAGTCTCTATTCCGCCGTGTGCCCATCTGGAGGCCTGTTCCGGTGCCTTGCCAAAGGGGGGATCAATCACGGAGGGCCTCTACATCAACCTTACTGCTCCCATGGTGATGTGTGAGTAGTTCACCGCAGACCTACGGGTCCATAGTTAGTACCTAGATGGCTCTATCTCTATGTTCTTCAATGCAGAGATCACCGCGATTTCCGCGGTGATCTATCCTATGTAATCATCTTTGCGGTGTGTTTGTTGGGATCCGATGAATTGTGGGTTTATGTTCAGATTATTCATGAAAATATATTGAATCCTTGCTGGTTATTTATATGCATGATTGTTATAGCTTCGTCATGCTCTCCTATTGATGTCTACTATGCAACTTTATTCTTGTAGACTCGTGTTGGGCCTCCAAGCGTAGAGTTTTGTAGGACAGTGGCAATTTTCCCTCAAGTGGATGACCTAAGGTTTATCAATCCGTGGGAGGTGTAGGATGAAGATGGTCTCTCCCAAACAACCCTGCAATCAAATACAAGAAATCTCTTGTGTCCCCAACACACCCAATACAATGGCAAATTGTATAGGTGCACTAGTTCGGCGAAGAGATGGTGATACAAGTGCAATATGGGTGATAGATATAGGTTTTTGTAATCTGAAAATATAAAAACAGCAAGGTAGAAAGTGTAAAACAGCGAGCAAAATGGTGTATAAATGATTGGAAATGAGGCCCAGGGTTCATACTTCCGCTAGTGCAATCTCCCAACAATGCTAACATAGTTGAATCATATGATCATCCCTCAACGTGCAACAAAGAATCACTCCAAAGTTCCTATCTAGCAGAGAACAATAAGATGAAATTGGTGTAGGTAGTAGAACCACCTCAAAGTTATTCTTTCCGATCAATCTATTGGGCTATTCCTATAAGTGACACAAACAGCCCTAGAGTTCCTACTAGAATAACACCAATGATACATATCAATCAACCCTAATGGCACCTAGATACTCCAATGTCACCTCAAGTATCCGTGGGTAAATTATGCGACATGCATCAAACAATTTCAGATCTATCATATTCAATCCAACACAAAGTACTTCAAGGAGCACCCCAAGATTTCTATCGGAGAACGTGGTATGAAAACGTGCAATCAACCCCTATGCATAGATCCCCTAGGTCACCAGAATCCGCAAGTTGATGCCTCAACATATATCAAGTGAATCAATAGAATACCCCAATGTCACTACGGGTATCCCATGCAAGACGTACATCAAGTGTTCTCAAACCATAATATTCAATCAAACATAACGAGATCTCAAAGGTAAAGATTCAATTCATCACAACAAGGTAGCAAGGGAATAACATCATATGATCCGACTATATTAACAAAGCCCGTGATACATCAAGATCATGCCATCTCAAGAACACGAGAGAGAGAGAGATTGAACACATAGCTACTGGTACAGACCATCAGCCCCGAGGGTGGACTACTCCCTTCTTGTCATGGCCTCCGCCGGGATGATGAAGATGGCCACCGGAGATGATCTACCCTCTTCGGCAGGGTACTGGAACGCCTCTAGATTGGTTTTTCGTTTATACAGAGAGTTGTGGCGGTGGAACGAGGAGTCTCTCTTTATTCCTGGGATTTCTGTTATTTATGGGATTTTTAGCGTTGGAATCACGCCAAACGAAGCCACGTGGGCCTCACCACATATCTCACCGCGCCCCTAGGGGGGCGCGGCCTATTGCGTGGTGGCCCACTGGCACACCCTCTCCGACAGGTCTTCGCTCCAATGTTGCTTATTTCCTCTAGAAAAAATCACAAAAAAGTTTCAGGCGATTCCGAGAACTTTCATTTTCTGCACAAAAACAACACCACGGCATTTCTGCTGAAAACAACGTCAGTCCGGGTTAGTTCTAAATAAGTCATATAAAGTGCATCAAAACCATATAAAAGTATTGTAAACATAGGTGAATATGGCATGAATACTTCATAAATTATCGATACGTTGGAGACGTATCAACATCCCCAAGCTTAATTCCTGCTCGTCCATGAGTAGGTAAATGATAGAAGAAATAATTTATGAAGTGTGAATGCTAGCTTAGTGAATAGTTTGGATCATTGATAATTTCAGTCACTTTTCTAGCATCATAACCAGCAACTTTTCTCATAAAAATCATCATGATAGAGTAGCAATCAGTTCACATGTCATGGTTCAAACAATGCATTCTATTGAAACTTAACAATCTATGTTCTTGGTCACCAAATAATTTCAATGCATCATCAAGTCTAAGTAAGAGCTCCACATACTCAATTATAATATAGTCTTTTATGATTGCTAATAATCAAGGCATATTTTTAGAACAAACAACATCCATCAAACACAGAGAAAGATAGGGGCCTAATGTTTCGCCTCCCAACATACTTATCATAAAGATAATTGTCAACAATAATGAATCATGATCTAATATATTTGAGTGGATACATATGTTTGGGTCTTTCCCCACCACATGGTGCTTGCCAACTAATAGATTGAGGTTGGAATAAGAAGTTGACTCAACAGGAAAGTAAGTAACATAAAAGTAAATAGATTGTCCCTTCGTAGAGGGAAGCAGGGATTTGCATATGTGCCAGAGCTCATTGTTTAAAACAGAGATGAATATCTAATTTTGAGTGGTGTGCCTTTCCTGTCAACGTCACAGCAGAGTATTCAATATCTTCCATGCTAATCACATTATTGGCGGTTCCCAAACAGAATTTAAATTTTTACTCCCCCTCCACCATTTAAACACATTCCATGGCTGGCCGAATCCATGGTTGCCCTGCAAACAATCAACATTCTAAGGGAAGTTTTGTTTATTTATTTTTGTATTACTAGTAAACATGCACGTGCGTTGCGACGGGTGAAAATAGCATGTCATAGTCTTCTGATCCGATCCACCATCTTCACTTGATATGATTTTGATTCCGACTCGTCATGTCGATGACACACGCCATCATGGCCACACCCAGGCACGATGCTGCCCGACAGCGAGGAGTTTGTGTCTATGAATTAATTAAGTCTATTTAAGAAAACATGTATATTCCACCATCCCGTGCAATGGACGAAACATAAATTAAAACCCCTATATATGCGGCGTTGCTACAGACAAAAGATGAGGAACGTCCCATGTGATGTATGTCATGGCAAGCGCCAAAGTTCCTCTTCATTTTTTGCCTCTCCATTCACGACCATGTGATTCACGGATCCATCGGTGTGACATGGCATTGGAGAGTTAGGGGAAGGTGTAGGCCACCGCCGCCATGACCGGGTTCTCGAAGTTCCATAAATTTATACAAAATACTGTGGTTGCAATAAATTATGTATAAAAATGTAGTGCGAAACTCGGAATAACTGTTTTTGAGGTTAACATCAAGATCAAATCAATACCAACAAAGTGAATCTAGATAGTAAGCGAGAGCAAATATAACATCAAAGTAGAACCGGCCAACCAGATTACGCTTATCAAATCAATACCAACAAAGTGAATCTAGATCAAGTAATTCATAGTATAAGAATTGTATAAGAGAGAAAGCAGATTACGCTTATGCATGATTGCATCCTGGTCGACTCTCTTGTTACATGTATTGCATACAATAACATGACAGCGCAGGCACCATGATTACCCTAGATACTGCCACGAATCAGCATCGTGCCTTGATGAGTGTGAGACTCGGCGGAGCATGCTGTCGGGCATACAGTCATGAAGTTCCTCGAGGCACATGCCACCGGGCAGCACCTCCACCTCCAATAGCAACTTCCACAACTAGCCGTGAGCAATACTGACATCGATAGTCACATTGTATATAGATACGACTCATCTTTTTTATGCTAGCATGGGTCAGATCGTGACTTGCCTAGCCAAATTTAGCTCTGAACAGTACTACAACCTGAGCAGTACTACCCCCAAAAAGACCTGAACAGTACTACTGATCCATCGATCTGCTAAGCTAGAAGCGATTCCTCCATACCAATTGTACAAGACGCAGTCAGCAATCTCACGAACACAGCAGCTGCTACCTCTCACGGTCAGCCCCAGCGCCCAATCCTGGTGCTCCCCTAATCGCTGGACATAATAATCCAGAGACGGCGCAGATAATAATCCCGCTGCTCCCCCTAATCGCGGCAGTCATGAGACGATGACAGATAAAAAGAGAACACAAATCACACAAGGAGAAACCGGTACTTGGAAGACTGAGTGAAGCCACAGGTAGAAACCTCCATCGAGAGTAGTGAAGAGGCGCCTTGCGACGGCGACCACGGTAGATTTAGAAATTTCCAACAGTAATGATGGTCTCGTCGTCTGCCACGCGCTCAAGGCAGGTGGCCCGCGTGATCCTTGGGCTTATGTGTGCGGTATGCTGCACGGCGGCGTGCATGTTCCATCCAGACGTGCTGAAGCAGGCTGCAGGCCTCCATGCCCGGTGGATTGGCATGGCGAGGGGCTAAAGGATACCGTCCATGGCATGATGCGGCTGTGCTTGGTGAGGTGGGCATCACAGGGAACGGCTCGTCCATAATGGCCGCCGGCCCGCTGCGCAGCGCGCTCCTTCACGGTCTTGGCCATGGTGTTGGATCGCAAGTTGTACGCGTGGTTCAGCGATGTCCGGGTCCTTGTACTTATGGGCGCGCTGGATGGTGCGAAGGGGATTAGAATTTGATAAGTTTATGTCTCATGACACGTTTTAACCTTGGATACGTTTTGATCTTGGACGTACGAATATTTTTGAGAAAGTAATTTTGATTAGCGATTTTTAGGAGTACATGCATGTATTGATTAGAAACTTTAATTTAGAATTTGTGGCGGTTAATTAGGCAACATGGACTGCTCCAAGATCGAAGGTGTCCTTGTCATGTACGTTCTTTTATTGTCATATGGCCCAAGTGGAGGAACGCAGGCCCAACTGATACAAACTTTTTTTAACGAAACTTGGTTGTACAAATTAGTACCACCTCGTGTATTTCACATAATGTAGGATCAGATGCGGGACGAAACCAAGAATATCACCTTGCTTTATTAGTAGGTATAAATGCAGGACTGGGAATCTTTTTTACTAGCCTCTCTCGTGCAATGACAAGTGAATAAACACTCATCTTGAGAATAACTCGCTTAGCATGGAAGATAATGACCGCCCCGTCGCTCCATGAGCGGTACGAGCACACAAAACGGATGTTTATTTGAATGTTTAGAGGTGGCACATGCAAATTTACTTGGAATGGCAGTGAAATACCATATATAGGTAGGTATGGTGGACTCTTATGGAAGAAACTTGGCTCAAGGATTTGGATGCATGATGTCTACTACGCAACCTTCTTCTTGTAGACTCGTGTTGGGCCTCCAAGCGCAGAGTTTTGTAGGACAGTAGCAATTTTACCTCAAGTGGATGACCTAAGGTTTATCAATCCATGGGAGGCGTAGGATGAAGATGGTCTCTCTCAAACAACCCTGCAACCAAATAACAAAGAGTCTCTTGTGTCCCCAACACACCCAATACAATGGTAAATTGTATATGTGCACTAGTTCGGTGAAGAGATGGTGATACAAGTGCAATATGGATGGTAGATATGGGTTTTTGTAATCTGAAAATATAAAAACAGCAAGGTAGCAAGTAACAAAAGTGAGCAAAAACGGTATTGCAATGCTTAGAAACAAGGCCTAGGGTTCATACTTTCACTAGTGCAAGTTCTCTCAACAATACTGACATAGTTGAATCATATATAAATCCCTCACGTGCGACAAAGAGTTCACTCCAAAGTCACAAATAGCGGAGAACAAATGAATAAATTATTGTAGGGTACGAAACCACCTCAAAGTTATCTTTTCCGATCAATCTTATGAGCTATCCCTATAAGTGTCACAAACAGCCCTAGAGTTCGTACTAAAATAACACCTTAAGATACACATCAACCAAAACCCTAATGTCACCTAGATACTCCAATGTCACCACAAGTACCCATGGGCTTGATTATAAGATATGCATCACACAATTTCAGATTCACCATGTTCAATCCAACACAAAGAACTTCAAAGAGTGCCCCAAAGTTTCTACCGGAGAGTCAAGACGAAAACATGTGCCAACCCCTATGCATAGATTCCTAAGGTCACGGAACCCTCAAGTTGATCACCAAAACATACATCAAGTAGATCAATAGAACATCCCATTGTCATCACAGATATCCCATCGCAAGACATACATCAAGTGTTCTCAAATCCTTAAAGATTCAATCCGATAAGAATACTTCAAAGGGGAAACTCAATTCATCACAAGAAGATAGAGAGGGGGAAACTCCATATGATTCATCTATATCAATAAAGCTCGCGGTACATCAAGATCATGTCATCTCAAGAACACGAGAGAGAGAGAGAGAGAGATCGAACACATAGCTACTGGTACATACCCTCAGCCCCGAGCGTGAACTACTCCCTCCTCGTCATGGAGACCGCCGGGATGATGAAGATGGCCTCTGGTGATGGTTTCCCCCTCCGGCAGGGTGCCAGAACGAGCTCCCGATTGGTTTTTCGTGGCTCTGGAGGCTTGCGGCGGCAGAACTCCCGATTTGGGTTTATTTTCGGAGGTTTCTATATTTATAGGATTTTTTGTCGTCGGTCTCACGTCAGGGGGGTCCACGAGGTGGCGACAAGCCAGCAGGACGCGCCCTAGGGGGGCGCACCCTAGGGGCTTGTGGCTGCCTCGTGGCTCTTCTGGCCCAACTCTGATGCCCCGTGGGTCTCTTCTGGTCCATAAAAAATCACCGTAAATTTTTATTCCGTTTGGACTCCGTTTGATATTCCTTTTTCTGTAAAACTCAAAAACAAGGAAAAAACAGAAACTGGCACTGGGCTCTAGGTTAATAGGTTAGTCCCAAAAATAATATAAAGTTGTAGTAAAATGATTGTAAAACATCCAAGAATGATAATATAGCAGCATGGAATGTCAGGGCCGGTTTTCCAACAAAAACATTTATTGAAAACCCGCCCTGATAGTCCGGCCAGTACAGAAAATCCTTCTTACTGGTAGACAAATCCTTGATACAGAAATCCAGTAGTACTTAATATATTACAGGGTTGAGCGGAGACTGCTCAACAATTTATTACAAGCACGCCAATATTACACATAAAGGCGGATATGACACAATGGATGTGGTGGCATACTACTGACTCGTAAAATAAAATAAAAAGGTGGATATGTCATAGTGGTGAGAGTGACATAACTCTAATATCTTACAGCTCATCAAGCATCGGAGTGAGGCTCGATGATTTATTTAGGTGGCGGAAGCGTATATAAAACAAGTGACAACTCCAGGATCGCAAGAGACTGACTGGGACTCCTCTAGGCGTCGGACTCGCTATCGAACTCCTCATCCGTAAGATCGCCTTCGTCAACATCTGGCCAAAACAATAGCCAGGGACAAGCCAGTGAGTACTTTGAATGTACTCGCAAATAGTTTGGACATAAGATATAACAAATGCAAGCATTATGCACATGAGCAGAATTAGCAGTACACACACATGTATTAAAATTTGTATCACAAAAATAAAGAAAAGGAAGTCGGGCGGTAATCCTCCCGAAATCCCAATAAAATAAGAAGAAGGCCGATCGGGTGTCTGAAGCGACGCCTCGAAAGGTAAGAAATAAATGATGTGCCTCAGTCGGGCGTCTGAGCGACACCGCATAAAGGGCTTATGTCAAAATTTAAATAACAAGAATGCCACAGTCGGACGTCTGAGCGACATCACATAAAGGGCTTATATCAAAAGTAAATGACAAGCATGCCACAGTCGGACGTCTGAGCGACATCACATAAAGGGCTTATATCAAAAGTAAATGACAAGCATGCCACAGTCGGACGTCTGAGCGACATCACATAAAGGGCTTATATCAAAAGTAAATGACAAGCATGCCACAGTCGGACGTCTGAGCGACATCACATAAAGGGCTTATATTGAAAAGTAAATGACGAGCATGCCACAGTCGGACGTCTGAGCGACATCACAGAAAGGGCTTATATTGAAAAGTAAATGACAAGCATGCCACAGTCGGACGTCTGAGCGACATCACAGAAAGGGCTTATATTGAAAAGTAAATGACAAGCATGCCACAGTCGGACGTCTGAGCGACATCACAGAAAGGGCTTATATCAGTATCATTAAAAAATACGAGTAATCCAGGAGGTAACACCATCCCAAGGAATACTCGGCATATCATAATAATAAACAGGTTAGTCCATCCACAAGAATAATATTCAGCAAAATTCACTTCTGTTGTTTAACATATTAGTTATCCAGAGACTGACACTGAGACCGACACTTGACCTGTCAACCAACGTCCTTGACCGTGGACACGGCTACTCGAATAGTTTTGACTCTACAGAGGTTGTACTCTTTACCCACAGCCAACGGATTTCAGTAGTCACAAAGGACTAGTTCCGTCTACGGTATTTTAGAAGAAAACACATCTGACCAGTACACACCCATTTTTCATCCCGCTGCCAGGAATCACCCTAGGCAATGTTCCAGAAAAACCTTAAGACGGGGAGGCCACTACCTCGAATAGCATGGGATCAAATTTATATCGCGCGCTCTAAGGGGTTCCCCCCTCTCGGTCCAACCGGAAACACCCATGCCCCCTGACCGGATGACTGGCTTTATCCAGGGCCATGGTACCTTCATCACGGCCCCTCTATTTGGTGTGTACATGGAAAGAGGTTTGCAACTTACTAAACCGTATTCTTTGCAGAAAACATGTGGTAGCACGAAAAGAAGGTGAACGGGGACAAGACTCGATCTATGTCAACACTGGAGTTTAAACAGTTTTCTTTGTTAATACCGGCATGCTCCAACAATACCGGCGTACAACCTATCATGCCACAACATGACTAGGTTGCCTCATATCTCATCAAGTTTTGTGGCTCACTTGTAACCCATCATGTATGAAATAAAACATATTTCAAATACTTCCATAACCATGTCATGCAAAACATCATGCAAGCAAACTTGCAAAACACTCGTCATATCAAAGGTTCAAACATGCTTGCCTGGTTCGGAGTAGTCGGAGTCTAACTCGGTGAAGTTGACGGCACCGTCTCCTTCCTCGGTATCTATGAAATCACATATACGAATTCTAACGTAAATACCGCGCGTGACAAAAAGTTGTTCCAAATATTTTTCAAATAAATACTATAAAAAACTAGACAGAAAAATAAAGGTGACAGAAAAAGAATCAACTCAAAATCAGTTTTTAGTTTAAAAGTTATAAAGAAAACAAATCCAGGGACTAATCTGTTATAAACAGAAAGTTTCCCAGGGGCTAGATTGAAAAGAACAGAAAACGTTTCGGGGAAACTACGCCAGCTCAAAGAGAAAACGTACTCTGCCCGAATACGCCAACAGAAAACGGTTCGAAAAAAAAGAAGAGAGGCTGACAGGGGGGGTCCACCTGTCAGGTTTGAAAACGGCTCGCCGGTGCCAGAGAGCTTACGGCGATCGCCGGCGACGAACCACGGCGAGCTAGAGGGAAAGAAGGGTACCGGCGTGCTCAGGGGAATGGACCGCGTCGGTGAGAAGTGGAAGGAGTCGACGGGAAGCACCACGGCGACGACCTGCTCCTCTCCGGTGGACGGCGGCGTCGGGTGAAGTTGGATCTCGATGGAGAGGTCTGCTTTCATCGAATTGACGCGCGGGTTAGAACGGGCGGTGGAAAATATTACTACTGGCAAGTTTTGGGCGGCGGGGATGCACTGACCAGAGCGAATCGACCGGGAGCCCGAGGCGGATCGGGGCGGCCGGAGTCGGAGAAGAAGACTTCCCCAAGTCCCTCTGGTGAGCTTGGAGGGGCTATGGGAGTAGGAGGAGGTGTGCTGGAGCGAGTGGAGGGGCTGGGGCTCTATTTATAGCCGGAATCGAGGGGGTGCCCGAGAATGGGATAAGTCCGGCGAGCGATTACGGCGAGGCAGTGGCTTAGCAGGCGGTTTGCAGCTGTCGGCAGCTTCGGATTCGACCCCAGGTTCCATTCAATGCATTAGCTCGGCCTAATTTGGCCTGGTGCTCAGGAATTGAACGGAACGGCCTCACGGGCTCGTCGGCGGCAGGGAGCGTGCTCTGCGCCTCCCAGGCCACGGCGAGTGTCCCTTAGCGCGCTCTGAAGATAAGATGGCCACGCGGAAGCTCCTAGAGGTTTGGGCGGTGCTGGATTGCGGTGATCTTTGCTGCACCTCTCTGGCGGCCGCAGCGGGAGGTTCTGTCGCCGCGGTACTCGCCGGAGACGATGGGACGGCTCACCACCGACGCCCACGTCCAGCCAACCGACCGTGCGGCGCGTGGATAAGGAGGAGCAACAGCGAGCAAGAGGCCAAGCGAGGAACTGGCGAGATTGACGAAGCTCACTGACGAATACGACACTGCCCTCTTCTCTGAACTTTCTGAATTTCTGAAACTGACAGGAACAGTGCACTGCACCTGCTCGATGAAATGATTTTGGCACGAGGGAAATTTATCTGGAGCTGAAACTTGGTGAGGGGGTCTCTTGATGCATCTAGAGGCTCCCTGATGTTTGTCAGAATTTTTGGAAGAAAGAAAATATGAATTCCATCCAAATTTGCAAATCTGGTCCAAACTTGCAGCAACCAGATTTTGAAATTTTTGAACTGTGGACCAGGAGATTTTTGGTGATCTAGGTTGAGGGTTCTAAGGAGAAGCTGGGGAAATTTTCTTGGGGTCAAAGATCAAAGAAATCTGGTACTTCCTTTGTAAATCAAAGGAGTCCAGGAAAAAGACAGAAAAAGAATTGAGAAGGAATTAAATAGAATAAAAATCAAAAATAGGTTGAAACTTGCTGGAATTGGATGCTTGACTTGATCCAAAGTGGATAGGATAGATTTTGGAAGAAAGATCTTTAGGAAAGATTATGGCAAAGGAGTGACATAGGATTCTTTTTAAAAAGAAAGGAATAAATCCAAATAAAAGAATTCTTTTAATAAAAGAAAAAGTAAAAGAATCCATGAGTAATTGTGTTGACACAATCACAAGATGAAAAACCCTTAAGACCAGAACCAAATTTGAGAAAGGTCTCAAAAAGAATTGCCATCAAAATTTATTTAGAAGGAGGTTCTCTTGGAAAAAAAAATTCAAATGACCTCCTCCAAAACCGAAATAAGAATTTGCTGGCAAAAACCAAATTAAAATTTTTGGGGTGTTACATGGAACAAGCAAAAATTATAGGTACGTTGGAGACGTATCAGCATCCCCAAGCTTAATTCCTGCTCGTCCTCGAGTAGGTAAATGATAAAAATAGAATTTTTGATGTGGAATGCTGCCTAATATGTTCATCATATTCTTTTCTTCTTTGTATAGCATTGACATTTGGACTTGTAAATGATTCAAAGCAATAGTCTAGTTTTAACATAATGACTTCAATACTCAAGCATGTCAACAAGCAACCATGTCCTTCAAAATATCAACACTAAAGAAAGTTATCCCTAGCCCATCATGCTCAATCATTGACCCATTCATGAAACACACTCAAATATTAGCTATGCCCAATGCTCAAGTACGATCATAGTGCCCTCTAGTTGGTGCTTATAAGAGAAGATGGAGACTCAAAGCAAAAATAAAAATTGCATAAAGTAAATAGATAGGCCCTTCGCAGAGAGGAGTAGGGATTTGTAGAGGTGCCAGAGCTCAAGGTTTAAATTGAGAGAGAAAAATATTTTGAGTGGTATGCTTTTCCTGTCAACGAAAACGACAAAGTAGCTCATAATACTTTCCATGCTAGATACATTATAGGCGGTTCCCAAACAGAATAGTAAAGTTTTTACTCCCCCTCCACCAATCAATCACACTCCACGGCCAGCCGAATCCATGGGTACCGTCCATACAAACAACAATCCTGGGGGAGTTTTGTTTCATTATATTTTGATTTGAATTTTGAGCATGGGACTGGGCATCCCAAATACCAGCCACTTTCTCGTGAATGATAGTGAATCAACACATATCGTGAGAATAACACACCTAGCATGGAAAAATATTGGATACTCCCCACCGTTTCATGAGCGGTACGGGCACACAAAAGAGAAAATTTATTTTGAAAATTTAGAGATGGCACATACAAATTTGCTTGGAACGGCATGGAAATACCGCATATAGGTAGGTATGGTGGACTCATAAGGCAAAACTTGGTTTAAGGATTTTGGATGCACAAGTAGTATTTCTACTTAGTACAAATGAAGGCTAGCAAATAGATTGGGAAGCAACCAAACCAAGGAACGAAAAATCACATAAGTGAGCATTGAGTCATAACTAACACCGAATAGTGCACCACAAGTAGGATGTAACTTCATTGCATAACTATTGACTTTCGTGCATGCATAGGGAATCACAAACCTTAACACCAATATTCCTACTAAGCATAATTACTCACTAACATGACTCACATATTACTATCATCATGTTTCAAAGCTATTACAGGGAATCAAGTTTAATTTGTCCAATGATCTTCATGAAAGTTTTTATTATATCCTCCTTGGATATCTATCACTTTGGAACTAGTTTCATATATTGACATTGCTTTTTGGCAAGCTCAAACAAATTTAAGTGAAGCACATGAGCATAAAGATTTCATTCCCTCAAAAAGGTATACGTGAAGCATGAGAGGAAATGACAAGCTACTCTCAAAAGATATAAGTGAAGATCAATGAGTAGTCAAACAGTTAAGGAGCTATGTGAGGACTCTCTCTCCCTCAATAAATATTTTCAGATCTGAGTATTTTATTCAACAGCAAGCAAAAGAAAAATAACACTCCAAGAATAGCACGCATCATGTGAACGAATAAAAATTTAGGCTCTACATAGGCTAACCGATAATTGTTGATGGAGAGAGGTGGGATGCGTAGCATCCCCAAGCTTAGATGCTTGAGACTTCTTGAAATATTTACTTGGGGTGCCTTGGTAATCCCCAAGCTTGAGCTTTTGTATCTCATTCAATCCTCGCATATCATGGTTTCACCTATTCTCAAAAACATCATCCACACAAAACTTGAAAAGAACTCGTGAGATAGGTTAGTACACATAATAATAAATCAACTCTTTATGTACTGCCAAGACAAGTTGCACAATAATTTTCAAACATTAGGTACTGTATACTATCATTTCCACAATTTATATCTACCAATATAGGCTATGGAAACTATAGGATAAGAACAAAACTATGACAGCAATCTGTCCAAACAGAACATTCTGTAGCAATTTATGAAAACAGTGTACTTCTATAACTCAAAAAATTATGAAAATTTAGGACATGCTATAAAATTTATATGAAAATACTGTGTAAAAAATTCAGAAACTTTCCACGTTCCAGTAAAATATGAAAATTCAAACACTACAGCCAAAGTTTCTGTTTTTACACAGCACTCATCAAAACATGCAATGCAAGCATCCTAAGGCAATTGTTGGAACTTTTTATTGAAAAACAAGATTATAAATAACTCCTAACAGAGAACAACAAAATAAAATGATGCTCCAAGAAAAACTCATATTATGTGACGAATAAAAATATAGCTCCAAGTAAGATATACCGATAGTGTTGAAGACGAAAGAGGGGATGCCTTCCGGGGCATCCCCAAGCTTAGGCGCTTGAGTCTTCCTTGGATATTACCTTGGGGGTGCCTTGGGCATCCCCAAGCTTAGGTTCTTGTCACTCCTTATTCTCCTCATATCGGTGTCTCACCCAAAACTTGAAAACTTCAATCACACAAAACTTAACGGAACTTCGTGAGATGGGTTAGTGTAATAAAGATAAATCATTCACTTAGGTACTGTCAAGACAAGATTCATAATTGTTCCCACATGATACCTACAGTATTATATCATTCCCATAATTTATACCACTAAATATAAGCTATGGAAACACTAAAACAAGCAAACTATGCATGCAAAACAGAATCTGTCAAAAACAGAACAGTCTGGGAAGATCTGTAGTGTAACCATACTTCCCTGTCTCTAAAAATTCTGAACAATTAGGAAAACCTGAAGAATTTGTATATTAAGACTGTGTAAAAAATTCAGATCAAAATCACGTTCCAGTGAATTTACAAAATTACTGGACCTAGAGCAAAAGTTTCTGTTTTTGCACAGAATCAAGTCAACTATCATCCACACTATCCCAAAGGCTTTACTTGGCACTTTATTGAAACAAAAGCTATAAAACATGATTATACAGTAGCTTAATCATTTGGACACACTAAAACAGTAAGGATAAATATTAGGTTGTCTCCCAACAAGCGCTTTTCTTTAAAGCCTTTTAGCTAGGCATGATGATTTCAATGATGCTCACATAGGAATAGTATTTGAAACATGCAAAAGAGCATCATGAATCTCATGACAAGCACATTTAAGTCTAACCCACTTCCTATGCATGGGGATTTTGTGAGCAAACAATTTATGGGAGCAATAATCAACTAGCATAGGAAGGCAAAACAAGCATAACTTCAAAACTTTGAACACATAGAGAGGAAACTTGATATTATTGCAATTCCTACAAGCATATGTTCCTCCCTCATAATAATTTTCAGTAGCATCATGAAGGAATTTCACAATATAACCAGCACATAAAGCATTCTTTTCATGATCCACAAGCATAGAAAATTTGTCACTCTCCACATAAGCAATTTTCTTCTCATTCATAATAGTGGGAGCAAACTCAACAAAATAACTATCATGAGATACTTGATTGACATAACCACTTTGAATATTAAAATCATGATGACAAGTTTCATGGTTACTATCAATCTTTATAGCATACATGTCATCATCATAATCATCATAGATAGGAGGCATGCCATCATCATAATAAATTTGCTCAACAAAACTTGGGGGACTAAAAATATCATGTTCATCAAACATAGCATCCCCAAGCTTGTAGCTTTGCATATCATTAGCATCATGGATATTCAAATAATTCATACTAACAACATTGCAATCATGATCATCACTCAAAGATTTAGTGCCAAACATTTTAATAACTTCTTCTTCTAACACTTGAGCACAATTTTCCTTTCCATCATTTTCACGAAAGACATTAAAAAGATGAAGCATATGAGGCAACCTCAATTCCATTTTTTTTGTAGTTTTCTTTTATAAAACCAAATTAGTGAAAAACAAGAAACTAAAAGATTTAATTGCAAGATCTAAAGATATACCTTCAAGCACTCACCTCCCCGGCAACGGCGCCAGAAAAGAGCTTGATGTCTACTACGCAACCTTCTTCTTGTAGACTCGTGTTGGGCCTCCAAGCGCAGAGTTTTGTAGGACAGTAGCAATTTTCCCTCAAGTGGATGACCTAAGGTTTATCAATCCGTGGGAGGCGTAGGATGAAGATGGTCTCTCTCAAACAACCCTGCAACCAAATAACAAAGAGTCTCTTGTGTCCCCAACACACCCAATACAATGGTAAATTGTATAGGTGCACTAGTCCGGCGAAGAGATGGTGATACAAGTGCAATATGGATGGTAGATATGGGTTTTTGTAATCTTAAAATATAAAAACAGCAAGGTAGCAAGTAACAAAAGTGAGCAAAAACAGTATTGCAATGCTTAGAAACAAGGCCTAGGGTTCATACTTTCACTAGTGCAAGTTCTCTCAACAATACTGACATAGTTGAATCATATATAAATCCCTCACGTGCGACAAAGAGTTCACTCCAAAGTCACAAATAGCAGAGAACAAACGAAGAAATTATTGTAGGGTACGAAACCACCTCAAAGTTATCTTTTCTGATCAATCTTATGAGTTATCCCTATAAGTGTCACAAACAGCCCTAGAGTTCGTACTAAAATAACACCTTAAGATACACATCAACCAAAACCCTAATGTCACCTAGATACTCCAATGTCACCACAAGTACCCATGGGCTTGATTATACGATATGCATCACACAATTTCAGATTCATCATGTTCAATCCAACACAAAGAACTTAAAAGAGTGCCCCAAAGTTTCAACCGGAGAGTCAAGACGAAAACATGTGCCAACCCCTATGCATAGATTCCCAAGGTCACGGAACCCGCAAGTTGATCACCAAAACATACATCAAGTAGATTAATAGAACATCCCATTGTCACCACAGATATCCCATCGCAAGACATACATCAAGTGTTCTCAAATCCTTAAAGATTCAATCCGATAAGAAAACTTCAAAGGGAAAACTCAATTCATCACAAGAAGATAGAGAGGGGGAAACTCCATATGATTCATCTATATCAATAAAGCTCGCGGTACATCAAGATCATGTCATCTCAAGAACACGAGAGAGAGAGAGATCAAACACATAGCTACTGGTACATACCCTCAGCCCCGAGGGTGAACTACTCCCTCCTCGTCATGGAGACCGCCGGGATGATGAAGATGGCCTCCGGTGATGGTTTCCCCCTACGGCAGGGTGCCGGAACGGGCTCCCGATTGGTTTTTCGTGGCTCTGGAGGTTTGCGGCGGCGGAACTCCCGATCTAGGTTTATTTTCGGAGGTTTCTATATTTATAGGAATTTTTGGCGTTGGTCTCACGTCAGGGGGGTCCACGAGGTGGCGACAAGCCAGCAGGGCATGCCCTAGGGTGCGCCCTAGGGGCTTGTGGCTGCCTCATGGCTCTTCTGGCCCAACTCCGATGCCCGTGGGTCTCTTCTGGTCCATAAAAAATCACCGTAAATTTTTATTCCGTTTGATATTCCTTTTCTGTAAAACTCAAAAACAAGGAAAAAACAGAAACTGGCACTGGGCTCTAGGTTAATTGGTTAGTCCCAAAAATAATATAAAGTTGTAGTAAAATGATTGTAAAACATCCAAGAATGATAATATAGCAGCATGGAACAAGCAAAAATTATAGGTATGTTGGAGACGTATCAATGCACAAGTAGTATCTCTACTTAGTACGAAGTGTTGGCTAGCAAAAGGTTCTAAACAAGCACCACATGTTGGAGGATCCATAACAATATAACTTCTATGCAAATATACCCAAACATAACCATTACGTTGTCTTCCTTGTACAACTTCAACTATTTGATCAAGTTTGAAAATAATTGATGGGTATTCACAATCATAAAAGATGTCCAAGATAATATATTTGTATGTGAAAGTTCTCTTTCTTATACTAATAATTCATGAATTGCTTGTATGGCCAATTTGATGATTACCAAACTTCAATAGATTTTACTTTATAAACCAGATGTGAAGCTACTACTAAGCATAAAGCACATTGATAATTTCATATTTATGATATTTCATTGATTCACAATTTACTCATATATAGGATATAAGTGAAGCACAAGAGTAAACATCAAACTACTCTTCAAAAGATACAAGTGAAGATCAATGAGTAGTCAAACAGTAGCTATGTGAGGACTCTCTCTCAATAAAGATTTTCAGATCTGAGTATTTTATTGAAACAGCGAGCAAAGAAAAATAGCACTCCAAGAATAGCACATATCATGTGGACAAATAAAAATTTAGGCTCAACATAGGCTAACCGATAACTGCTGATGAAGAGAGGTGGGATGCGTAGCATCCCCAAGCTTAGATGCTTGAGACTTCTTGAAATATTTACTAGGGGTGCCTTGGACATCCCCAAGCTTGAGCTTTTGTATATTTTTCAATCCACTCATATCATGGTTTCACCTATTCTCAAAAACTTCATCCACACAAAACTCGAAAAGAACTCGTGAGATAGGTTAGTACACATAAGAATAAATCCACACTTCATGTAATGCCAAGACAAGTTGCAAAATAATTTTCAAACATCATCTACTATTTACTATCGTTTCCACAATTTATATCTACCAATATAGGCTATGGAAATTATAGGATAAGTAGATAACAAAACTATTACAGCAATCTGTCCAAACAGAATAGTCTATAGAAATTTATGAAAACAGTGCACTTCTGTAACTGAAACTATTATGAAAATTTAGAACGTGATAAAGAATTTATATGACAATACTATGTAAAAATATCAGAAACTTTCCACGTTCCAGTAAAATATGAAAATTCAAACACTACAGCAAAAGTTTCTGTTTTTACACAGCACATATCAAACATGTAACTCAAGCATCCTAAGAGGCAATTATTGGAACTTTTTAATGAAAAACAAGATTATAAATAACATCAAGCAAATACTAACAAAATAAAATGACGCTCCAAGCAAAACACATATTATGTGACGAATAAAAATATAGCTCCAAGTAAGATATACCGATAGTGTTAAAGACGAAAGAGGGGATGCCTTCCGGGGCATCCCCAAGCTTAGACGCTTGAATATTCCTTGGATATTAACTTGTGGGTGCCTTGGGCATCCCCAAGATTAGGTTATTGTCACTCCTTATTCTTCTCTTCTCGGAGTCTCACCCAAAACTTGAAAACTTCAATCACACAAAGCTTAACGGAACTTCGTGAGATGGGTTAGTATAATAAATAAAGATCATTCACTTAGGTACTTTCAAGACAAGATTCATAATTGTTCTCACATAATACCTACTGTATTCTACCATTCACATAATTTATATCACTGAATATAAGCTACGGGAACACTAAAACAAGCAAACTATGCATGCAAAACAGAATCTGTCAAAAATAGAACAGTCTGTGAAGATCTGCAGTATACCTGTACTTCTCTGTCCATAACAATTCTGAAAAATTAGGACAACTTATATAATTTGCATATAAATACTTTGTAAAAAGTTCAGAATTTTTTTACACTCCAGTAAAATCAGAGAAATTCTTTACCGGAGACAAAAGTTTATGTTCTTGCACAGAATCAAATCTACTCATCTTGTGAGTCATCCCAAAGGCTTTACTTGGCACATTATTGAAATAAAATACACAAAACATGATTACTACAGTATATTAATCATGTGAACACTCAAAAACAGAAAGTAAAAGTGTTGGGTTGTCTCCCAACAAGCGCTTTTCTTTAAAGCCTTTTAGCTAGGCATGATCATTTCAATGATGCTCACATAAAAAGTAGTAATTGGAACATGCAAGAGAGCATCATGAATCTCATGACAAGCACATTTAAATCTAACCCACTTCCTATGCATAGGGATTTTGTGAGCAAACAATTTATGGGAGAAAGAATCACCTAGCATAGGAAGGCAAAACAAGTGAAACTTCAAAACTTGGAACACATAGAGAGGAAACTTGATATTATTGCAATACCTACAAGCATATGTTCCTCTCTCATAATATTTTTCAGTAGCATCATGAAGGAATTCCACAATAGAAATATCACATAAATTATTCTTTTCATTATGCATAAGCATAGAATTTTTATTACTACCCACACAAGCAAAATTCTTCTCATTCAAAGTAGTGGGAGCAAACTCAACAAAATAACTATCATGAGATATTTGAGTGGCATAATCCAATTGAAAACTAAAATCATGATGAAAAGTTTCATGGTTATCATTGTTATTTATAGCATACATGTCATCACAATAATCATCATAGATAGGAGGCATGCCATCATCATAATAAATTTGCTCATCTAAACTTGTGGGACTAAAAATATCATCTTCATCAGACATAGCATCCCCAAGCTTGTGGCTTTGCATATCATTAGCATCATGAATATTCAGAGAATTCATAGTAGCAATATTGCAATCATGCTCATCATTCAAGGAATTCTCATTAAGTATTTTCTTAAATTCTTCCTCTACCAGTTGAGCACAATTTTCTGAACCATCATTTTCATGAAAGACATTAAAAAGACGAAACAATTGGTGCAACCTAAACTCCATTTTTTGTAGTTTTGTTTTATAAACCAAACTAGTGAAAAACAAGAAACTAAAAGATTTAATTGCAAGATCTAAAGATATACCTTCAAGCACTCACCTCCCCAGCAACGGCGCCAGAAAAGAGCTTGATGTCTACTACGCAACTTTATTCTTGTAGACTCGTGTTGGGCCTCCAAGCGCAGAGTTTTGTAGGACAATAGCAATTTTCCCTCAAGTGGATGACCTAAGGTTTATCAATCCGTGGGAGGTGTAGGATGAAGATGGTCTCTCTCAAACAACCCTGCAATCAAATATAAGAAATCTCTTGTGTCCCCAACACACCCAATACAATGGCAAATTGTATAGGTGCACTAGTTCGGCAAAGAGATGGTGATACAAGTGCAATATGGATGATAGATATAGGTTTTTGTAATCTGAAAATATAAAAACAGCAAGGTAGCAAGTGTAAAACAGCGAGAAAAACTGTGTATAAATGCTTGGAAATAAGGCCAAGGGTTCATACTTTCGCTAGTGCAATCTCCCAACAATGCTAATATAGTTGAATCATATGATCATCTCTCAACGTGCAACAAAGAATCACTCCAAAGTTCCTATCTAGCGGAGAACAATAAGATGAAATCGGTGTAGGTAGTAGAACCACCTCAAAGTTATTCTTTCCGATCAATCTATTGGGCTATTCCTATAACTGTCACAAACAGCCCTAGAGTTCCTACTAGAATAACACCAATGATACATATCAATCAACCCTAATGTCACCTAGATACTCCAATGTCACCTCAAGTATCCGTGGGTAAATTATGCGACATGCATCAAACAATTTCAGATCTATCATATTCAATCCAACACAAAGTACTTCAAGGAGCACCCCAAGATTTCTATCGGAGAACGTGGTATGAAAACGTGCAATCAACCCCTATGCATAGATCCCCTAGGTCACCGGAATCCGCAAGTCGATGCCTCAACATATATCAGGTGAATCAATAGAATACCCCAATGTTACTACGGGTATCCCACGCAAGACGTACATCAAGTGTTATCAAACCATAATATTCAATCCAACATAATGAGATCTCAAAGGTATAGATTCAATTCATCACAACAAGGTAGCAAGGGAATAACATCATATGATCCGACTATATTAACAAAGCCTATGATACATCAAGATCGTGCCACCTCAAGAACACGAGAGAGAGAGAGAGATTGAACACATAGCTACTGGTACAAAACGTTAGCCCCGAGGGTGGACTGCTCCCTCCTCGTCATGGCCTCCGCCGGGATGATGAAGATGGTCACCGAAGATGATCGACCCTCTCGGGCAGGGTTCTGGAATGCCTCCAGATTGGTTTTTCATCGATATAGAGAGTTGCAGCGGCGGAACGAGGAGTCTCTCTTTATTTCTAGGGTTTCTGTTATTTATGGGATTTTTCAGCGTTGGAATCACGCCAAATGGAGCCACGTGGGCCCCACCACATATCTCACCGCGCCCCTAGGGGGCACGGCCTGTTGCGTGGTGGCCCACTGGCACACCCCCTCCGGTAGGTCTTCGCTCCAATGTTGCTTATTTCCTCCAGAAAAAAATCACAAAAAAGTTTCAGGCGATTCCGAGAACTTTCATTTTCTGCACAAAAACAACACCATGGTAATTCTGCTGAAAACAGCGTCAGTCCCGGTTAGTTCTAAATAAATCATATAAAGTGCATCAAAACCATATAAAAGTATTGTAAAGATAGGTGAATATGTCATGAATACTTCATAAATTATCGATACGTTGGAGACGTATCACCAATCTATCGGTTTTGTTTGGCCAACTTGATTGATTTATTGTCGGTGGGAGTGGTACGTTGTAGTGGGTTTAATCTTGCGATGCTCAATCCCAGTGAAACAAAGGGACATGACACGTATTTTTTTGCTTCCACTAAGGGTAAAACGATGTGGTTCATTCATATTAATTGGATTTACTTTGTCTACATCATGCCATCATCCTCCAAGCATTACTCTGTTTTTACTTAATACTCTAGAGGCATGCTAGATAGCGGTCGATAGGTGAAAAATAGTAGTAGATGCTGGCAGGAGTTGGTCTACTTGCTTATGGATGTGATGCCTATATACATGATCATTGTTGTGAATAAATATTACATAACTGTGTGCTTTTCTATCAATTGCCCAACAGTAATTTGTCTACCCACCGTACGCTTTCTTCGAGAGAGAAGCCTCTAGCGAACACTATGGCCCCGTGTCTCTTCACAAATATTATTACAAAAACTCTAAATACCTTGATGCCATTATTTAATTTCTTTTTATTTGCAATTTATATTTGTCTATTTATCTATCTGTCACTACTTATCGCTTGCAAATAACAAGTTCAAGGGGATTGACAACCCTGTTGCCTGCGTTGGGTGAAAGTGTGTGCTCTTTTGTGTGTAGGAGCTGAAGACGGGAACTTGCGTGGTTCTCCTATTGGTTCAATAACCTTGGTTCTCACTGAGGGAAATACTTATGTCTACTATGCTGCATCTCCCCTCCTCTTCAGGGAAAAACCCAATGCAGTTCACAAGTAGCAGCGAGGTAATCTTACGCCCAACGCCGTCGACATGTCCATCTTGATTGCCTTGCACCAAAGCATCCTCCTGACCCTTGGGTGTGTCCAAATGCCTTTTGTTTTGAGCACAGTGGCCGCATCTAAAGCTCTCCGCCGTCTGCAGAACTCCGGTGAGCCCCTAGCCACCGCTACCACCGTCCCCGAGCCGTCCAGGACCACCATTGACCCCAACTCGCCGCCCAGCATTGACCCGTGCCCTCCGCCACACCGGAAACCCCCTGCATCGCCCGCCATGACGACCTCCCGAGCCATCACCATCGTCCCCATGTTCTCTGACGTGTCTCTCCGGCGACCTAACCTCCCGGTGAGAACCCCTACTAATCTCGTCAATCCATTTTAGATCAACGACCACGATTAGAGCACTTAAGTGACCGAATCGGTATCCTTTAAGCCTCGGTCGTCCGCTACTTAGAGCCCTAGTGCATGCCCCCACAACCAAGCAGAACCTGCCACATAGTCCATGTTCGTTCGATAATCTCCAGAGCATTTGAATTTAAATTGAATTTTACAGAAAAACCTTGGACTTAAAACCTTCATAAATAATTATCTACAAGTCCAAATTAGGTGAAACTTTTTTGCAAAATGATCCTTAGGAAATCTACTTTCACCCTATCAAGAATATTTCATGTTTGAATATTTTAAAATCAATTTAAACATAATGAATTTGAATAGGACATAACTTGCATTATACAAATACAAATTAATTGATTCTTTTGTAAATTGAACCTAATCAAATGTACTTTTATTTCACGACACTTTAGTTCAATTTTAAATACTTTAAAATATATTTTAAAGAGAATAAATAATATGGAAGAATTCAAATAGAAATTAAAACAAATTAGGTTTAATTTGAATTAAAGAATTGTTTAATAAAACATTATAAAACAAATAAGGTTAGAAAGTTAAATTAAACTTTTGTGAATATTATTTTGGAGTAATATTTGACTTTAGATAATTCAAATAACATTTGAAGTCAAACCTAGTTTACAATTAAATTGAAACCTAGGATTAATTTGAAACGAAATTGAATTCAATCAAAGATTGTTAAATCAAATTAAAACCTAGTAGGATATGTTCGAGTTGATATTTGATGAATAGGGAAAGATGAACACAAATTAATTTGGTTCAACCCCAAGTCAAACTAAAACTACTTGAAATCCTAATGATTATTTTGGGATTTATATTTGACTTTAGTTAAACTAAAATGAAATAAATAAACCAAAGTAATTATATTGGATTTACAATGGAATTTATTTTAAAACTTAATTGATAATGGTCCCTAGGATTGTGTTGGATTTGTATATGACTTTAGGATTAATAACAAGGCATTCGATTTAAGTTGAACCAACTTAGATAAATTATGAAATGGTTCATAATTCAAATTGAAATTCGGTAAAACCAATTTGAATTATAAACTCAATCCAAATTGAATTCAAATAGGTTGAATCGTAGTTCAAATCCAAATTGAATTGGAAGCCAGACCAGGTTATCATTTTCTGACCTTAGTGTATTCAGGCTCTTGAAAGGTCAGCAAGTTTGAATTGTCATTCAGACTTGAACATTAACTTGGCTACCCAAGATTCATAGACCAAGACTTTGTTGTTATGATCCCCTGACTGGATCTGACAACCACCCAATTGATATCACATACTTCTTATGTGATGAACCTTTATTGAAACTTGAATGTGAACCCTTATGTCACATGTATTCCAAAAAACAACCACTATGTTATTATCCAAACTCTTATGAGTTAAGCCTTGACACATGATCTCACTGCACAATGGCACTGACACCTTGGACAACACTTATCGTTGTTTGATTTTATTGTATGGTTATTCATGAATTCTCCTTACTTACGATAGATTGTTACGGAGAGAGAAGTGTGTTGATCAAGCATTGTGAGACTGAAGGATAATGCAGACAAGTGGAACCTTTGATCATAACCTATGTTTTCATGCATTGTAGTTGATTTTTTTAAGTAGGAATACCCTATAGGATTTTACTTTATGCTTGACAAAACCCAGTAGTATGAGTAGGTCCAACATACCCTAACCTTGTAACCCACGAGTAGTCGCTTAGGTGCTATAAAGTGGATTGGGAAACATAATTATTATTCCACCATACAACCGCATGGTTTACTTAACTATTACTAGTTTAATTAATGAACCGATCTGGGAGGTCTGGCTTTGATTGGGTCATTATAGTGTAGTCTATGGTGGGGAATGCCACCCAGGTACCAGAGATTGCACAAGTTCAAAAGTTGAGTAGCTTCCATGTGTGACCGTGAGACAATATGGGCTCTGTCAGGATCGAGTAAGTTGTGGGAACCCTCCTATGGCAGACCAGCATATGTAGTCTTGCATGTAGGTTGGACTGGGTCTGTCGTTTTTTAGAGGGCGACTACTTCCTAAAAGCCTTGACTTGATCTACCTAGCTACTTCACAAGTGAAGTTTAGTAGCAGGATGGTGTGATCGGGAATCATGGGTAAAGTACACAAACCTCTACAGAGTGTATAAAAGTGATCATGATTAGCATGTCCCCGGTTACAGACAACTTTGAGCAACTAATCCGAGAATTTTTAGCTTGATCTCATTCACCTCTTCCATTAAAATTCATGGGTTGAACCAATGTGGAGTTATGGTGCTGATCTCAGAGAACTGGGGGTACCAGGGTCTTTGGAGAGAAGCTAGGGATGATCGGGGTTACCGGGAGTCCACATACTCAAACTGCTTTGGGTTATGATCGAGGGTACCAGAGTAACTCTAGACTACGGCCTGGGTACCGGAAGTGTCATATTGCTATTAGAGTAGACAAATATTATAAAGGTAGGGAAAACTATTTTCGTGCGAAAGGAAAACCAGCCACACCAAATTGCATATTTGTGTCCCACAAGCCAATCCTGGTGAAGCTTGCCAATACATCCAGTGTATTGACCCTTGTGGTTGCAACATGTCATGTTGCAGGTTACCTTATCAAAGAGAATGTTACGAAGTAGGGTTACGACACTATACTCAACTCTTTCCTGTGAGTCGATGCATGCCACAAGACTAGAATATTACTTCGATGCATGATTGTACTGTAAGCTAGGTATGAGCTAAGCATGTGTGTATTCTTGGTATTTCATCATCGACTGTGCGTGCCAGCTATTGATCCAAGGACTGACACACTAAGCGTAGAGATTCGGGGCCCTGGTGCGTGACCGGGTCGTGAAATTAGGATAGGACATAGAGTATGGGAAATAACCGGAAGCCTATTGTAAACTAGGAAACCCGACCTATTATCTAAAGAGGGGTCCTGGGTCACCAAAACGATAGGTTACAATCTCTTAAAATCTAGGTAGCAAAACAACACCCTTGTAATCGAGATCATCATCATCAATAGAAATCAAGCAGGAGTAGGCTTTTACCTTCACCGTGAGGGGCCAAACCTCGGTAAACTTGCATCTCTTGATTCCGACTAACCCCGTTCAAGTCTTCACCTAGCAGCAATGGCCTCACAACGTAGTTTTCCTATGAGAACATCTGTCGTGACAAAACCACGACAGGTACATCTTCAGGATTGCGGTGCCAGGATGTTGTGAAACTGAGTCATGTGTCTAGTTTAATAATGCAACTCAATACCATGGTTGGATTGTAATGTCTGAGAAAGTCTATTTGACAATTGTCAAGTTTAAGATTTAATAAAAGCACGACAGCTCGATTTGCATTCAAATTCAAATTTTGCACAAATTCATATTAAAAATTTCAAGTATGCTCACCTATTTTTGCAATATAAAACAAATTGACTGCGCATACAAACTATCATGGTTATGGTCGCCGCCACCGACGTATGGTACCACATGTAAGAAGCCATATCACCCACGTATGGACCCGCCTACCAGCATCCACGTCAGCACAACAATGGGCCACATGTCAGAATCACTGATCGGTCAAACGACTCATCAGCACCGAAACAACAATGCATGGTCCCACATGTAAGCAGTCACGTCAGCATCTTATGGGCCCATATATCAGCAGGTTGACCAGTCAAAACTGACGCCAAGTTATTACTGACGGGACCGTCGGTGATAAACCCCATGGCAGACCCACATGCAAGAAGCCACGGCGACAACTACTGGCCCCACATGTCAGAATCTTTAACCCGTTAAACTCGCGGACCGATCACCAGTGATGAATTATCATCGCAAAAAAGATCTTAGGCGACATATTGGGCTATCATAGGTGACATTCTGGGCCGTCATCGAAAACGGCCATCGGTGACATTTTTTGGTCCATCACCTAAAATGCGATATTACGTGACGAAAGATGTGGTACCGTCAAAATTTATTTTCTATGACGACGCTTCGATGACGGCGGGGGTGACGGTCGGAAAGCGTCACTAGTGTATTTATCATGAAGAAAAATGATTATACGTGATACAAGTGAAGCTTCGCAAAATTAAGCTAATTTCGTAATGTAACAAGTTCTCACACTCTCTTTCAATAACAACATTTTATTTTTTACTTATGTGATTTCCCTTCTTTAGTTCTAAATGTGGGGAGGCTATTTTTGCATGTGTAGTGTCTTATGCAATGCTCTCTATGATAAGGTTTTCGCGCATTAATGTGTCCAGGTGTTTTAACATGCTTGCTTTGCATTTGTTTTACTTAGCATGCGAAAATCTTGTTATCTTTTAAAAAACATTGTCATGTTCTTTTATAAAAAATCCAACAGAGGAGCCCTTGGAACCGCTGCATTTATTTTACCAAATTACATAAGTTGGGGACTCTAGTGGTGACTTGATTAGCGATCGAATGTTGCACAGGGTTTCTGCTGATAAACCCAGCGAGTTTGGTTGATCCGATATGTGCAACGGGGTAACCTCCCACCAAACTACCCCCTCGGGGTGCTTAGCATTTGAGTCTTATGCAATATGACACCGTGATACTCTTGTGTGGTGTTTGAGTTCTTTATAACAAAAGCAAGTTTGAAGCCTTTGTATCTTTTATTGCTAGCCTCTATGGTACCGAGCATTGCCCACTCTCACATTGAGACTTGTCAGATACTTCGCTGGTACATTCAAACCCGTGGAAGGGCTTTCTCTTGTTCTCCTACACATAAACCCCTCATCTCCTCAAAACAGCCACCATACCTACCTAGCATGACATTTTCATAGTCATTCCGAGTATATTGCATTGCACTACCATCATATTATATCACATGACTAGAGACATGGTTGCCATTTTCCTTGCATGATCATAGTGTGGCTAGCTCAATATTTTTATGGCTTGTCCGTTTTTTTATGCCTATGCTAAGCCGGATCATCGCACATCTTGGTGATTGACAGAGGCATTTATATAGAGTTCCACTCATTTTTTTGATATTGAGTTATGATTACATTAAGTTAAACTATATAATTATGAAGTGTATCATTCGTCATTGTAAGGTGTTGCGTCTACCAAAAAAAAGAGACCAAATAAAAGATGCACCACGGAGGTGACAGAAAAAAAAACAATAAAGAGAAAAACAAAAAAAAAAACAGAAAAATATGAGGATGAGAGAAGGAGTAACACCATTAGCCTTTTTAGTATACACTTGTACTTCAATGTAGCACCATTTCATGCATTGTAGAGTAGAGAGTTTCATGAACTTCATGTTTTATACTAGTGAGGAACCTACATTAAAGAACTTGGCTTGTATATTCCGATGACGAGCATCCTCAAAAGCTTGAGATCTTCATGAGCACGGAAGTTGGATGCACCCCCTCTTAATCTAGAGGAGACCTTTCACATATTCATAGCTCTGTGTGCATCCTACTTGCATGGCTCATGGCTCTAGAATTTATTATTATTTGCAAGGTATTTTTACTTGGTTTTCACCGGATTCATACTACTTCTCAGTTATTTCTAACGCCAACCTTCAAAAGAGAAGAAAATTTGTTTTTCCATTGTTTAGCATAAAATATTATGTATGGAAGGAAACCAAGGAGAATGGCTAAAAATCAAGCCAAATGGAGCAACTTCCATGTTGGAGGCCAAGCCACCAGGCGAAATAGAGTGAAATACTAGCTTCCATGCGAGCACACCCATTCGCATGGATGGTCGTATGAGGTGCCTTTTGCTCCACCTTATCAATACAAGAAACTTTCATGAAGGGGAGAGACGCATTGGAGAACCGTAGTCGTCGCCATCAGTACCAGAACAGAGAAAGAAGCGATCCGGAGAACACCAAAGATCTTTGTAGTTTTGTCCTTTCATCTCCATCATCATCTCATCATTCACTATTGTAAGAGGAATTCCAAGTTGTAAGATCGAGTTGTAAACTTTATTCATGCAAACTCATCTGGAGATCGAGACTCCTTTGATCATTCATTTCATTGTGGATCTTTCCCGTGTTATTGATATGGTTTTCGTGGATTTATTCTTCAAGATGATTGGTTATTCTCTTATGATGTGTGAGTAGGCGTGGGATATGTAGGCTAGTGGTAAGATACATTTGTGCCCATTCTATATGTCGTCATTCGTGTTTGTAGTCTTATGATCTATCCAATAAGTTGTTATTATGTGGTGAATTCTATGTGTGTTGTCCAATTTAAGGGCTTAGGCAACATGATCCCAAGACCTACACATGTAACACATATTTTTTAGGAAATATGCAACCTCTAACGTGATAGGTGGAGACATCTATGAGGACCATAGACAATATGAGATAATGGTGATCCATTAAACTTAATGCTTGATTCCGGTCTAAGGACCTTGATTATGGACACACCACTTTGTGGAAATGGCGAAGCATGACCATAGAATGGAATATAATCCCGTGAGGAGGAGTTCTATGACCTTAGGGTGATTTGCCTAGCGAGCCAAGGTTGTCAGAATCGCAATTCTGTTGTACGATTCTACGACTTTACGATCCAAACTAAACCCCCTGATTCTATAATCTTAGTTCATAAAATCTATGTTTCTACGATCCTGATAGTTAAGATTCTATGATTTGCGATCCTGCCATCGGAACTCCGATCCGATTCAAAATCACGATTCTGACAACCTTGCAGCGAACAAACATATCGAATACTATGTTCATGGTACAAGGTAACTGGTATTACTATTGCATTGGCACACTTTATGTATACCATGAACTAAATTCTCTCTACACCTAACTTCTCCATTGCAAGAAAACCAACTTTACTTTTCGGTTTATTCATGTTCTTTACTTTAAGTGTTATTCTCGCTGCCGCAAACTCATCTTATTTACTACTCTGATTTATTTGTCTCTTGGGACAGTAACAATGTTTGCAAAACCACAAGCAGTTACTTCACATAAGAATCATGACAACTTGTGTGTGACAGAAACGCCACTTATAAATACTCTCCTCCGCTCTTCGTTGGGATGATTACTAATTGAGATACTTACATGAAGGTGCTACACTGATACGTCCATTTTGCATCATGATTTCTTATTGATATTTATATTATTATTGGCCATTATTCCATTATATTATACTATTCTAATGCCTTTTCTCTCTTAATTTACAAGATACATCACAAAGAGGGAAATTGCCGGAAACTGGAATTCTGGACCTGAAAATCAAGAAAAAGGCTGAAAATTCTCTGGACTCCAAATGACCTGAAACTTCACGAGGATTTTTTGTGGAATATATCTGAATTTATGGAGCAAAGAAGTGCTAGAGGGGGGCCACCTGTTGGTGCCAAGCCAACAGGGCACGCCCACCCCCCTGGGTGCGCCCTGATGGCTTGGCAGGCCCACGGGCGGCCTCCGTCCCCCCCCCCCCCCCTCTTCTCCTATATGATGTGTTTTGACCTAGAAAAAAATCAAGAAAATACTTTTGGGACGAAGTGCCGCCGTCTTGAGGCAAAAACCTGGGCAAAGGCCCATTTGCTCTTCGGCAGAGAGATTCTGTCGGGGAAACTTCCCTCCGGGAGGGGGACATTAAAGCCATCGTCATCACCAACACTTCCTCCTTTATGGGAGGATCAATCTTCATCAACATCTTCACCAGCACCATCTCATCTCAAACCCTAGTTCATCTCTTATATTCAATCTTTGTGTCAAAACCTCTGATTGGTACATGTGGGTTACTAGTAGTGTTGATACGTCTTGTAGTTGATGCTTGTTGGTTTACTTGGTGGGAGATAATATGTTCAAATCCATAATCATATTTATTACACCTTTGATATTGAACATGGTGATGATTTGTGAGTAGTTACTTTTGTTCTTGACGACATGGGAGAAGTCTTGTTATAAGTAATCTTGTGAAGTTGGTATTCGTTCGATATTTTGATGATGTGTATGTTGTTGCTTCCTTTAGTGGTGTCATGTGAACGTCGACTACATGACACTTCACCATATTTTGGGCCTAAGGGAAGGCATTGTGGAGTAATAAGTAGATGATGGGTTGCTAGAGTGACAGAAGCTTAAACCCTACTTTATGTGTTATTTCATAACACTACTGCAGGATGGTCCAAAGACGACACATCAATCAGAGACCCTTCGACGAAACTGTGTGCGATGACCAAATTGCAAACGGTATAGTTATAGCTCCGTCGCTAATATCGCGAACTGTGTGCGATGACGGGCCCATCAAATACGATCCCAAAAAAAGTTGTGTGTGCGATCTGTGGCAAAAAAATTGACCTAGATAAACTGTTTGCGATTGTACAATATAACGCAAACGGTTAGAAAAATGCAAGTGTGTGCGATGTACGACATACAGTTCACCCTGACAAACTTTTTGCGCTGATCCAGCAGAACATAAACGATTGTCCAGATGATTACGTGTGCGATAGATGGCACACAGGTCACTCGGATGAACTGTTTGTGATGAGATAAGATAACATAAACGGTTACATAGATAAAGATGTGTGTGATAGATAGCATACAGGCCACTGGGATGAACTGTGTGCGATAAGCAAAAATAACACAAACGGTTGCTCAGATCAAGATGTGTGTGATGTACAGCATACACAGGCCATTCGGATGTGTTGTGGGCAAACGGTTCCGGATAAAGAACTGTCAGGGACTGATGAAATCATCACCGACTGATATGGTTGTTTATTCCGCATGCGATGTGATTTGCTCAATCTGCCCACAAACATCTATGCTTCTGTTTAGAACAACATGATTGCAGAACCAAATTAAACATCCAAATACATAAGTGACTACACACATAACATTGGCACACCTCAATACACAATTACACACATAACAACATGATTGCCATAACCTAATTAAGCATCCAAATACATAAGTGACTACACACATAACATTGGCGCACACACCTCAATAAACGATTACATGCATAATAAACTTATCCCTCTAAAACTACAAATATTTCAGCATAGAGGGAGTATGAGCAACGATCATCAAATCATCTACTTCCTGTGACGCTTGCCGCCATCGCTCTGCTTGTGGCTCGATCCCGCGTCGTCTTTAGGTAGGAGGCACTTCCTCATGTCAACGATCCGCCTGAACATCTTGTGGCAAGTGTATGCTTGCTTGGCCGCGGTCTGGAGGTGATATTCATCCAGTTTCTTCACCCATCCCCTATGCCAGACAGGCTTGTTCTTGTCTCACTCAGCCTTCATGTCACTGTAGTAGGGGTCGATGATGGCCTCGGCCAGGTCAACATGGGAGTCCATGTTCTTCTTGCTACCCCAGACCTTGTAGTGTCCGCGGATGTCGACAAGCTTCTGGCAGGCCAAGCCCGAAGTCTTCAGCACCTTTGGATCGTCGGTGGTGTCCACCGTAGCGAACCTGTAGTTAGGGCTGTTGACAAACCTGGTGAAACGCTCGCAAGGCACTGTGGCCAGGCAGTAGTGGTAGAGGAGGACGTGATGGCCGACGCACAACTGGGCAACAGCAACCTTCTAATCATGCCCGGCACGACCGCCTGTGTAAGCAAGGTCGAAGCCGACCACTTTGTACTTGTCATCCGCATCAAGCAACCGCTCCATAGTGCCGATGGAGTCCTCCACCATGCCCGGGTCATTGGTGTACACCACTGTGAGGTCCGTCTTCCTCATGTGGGTCTTCACATGATGCTCGCCGTACTCCATTGGAGCGCCGCTGGACATCCTCTCTGTATGCGTCGTCGAGGGTGTGCTTATTGTGTTGTGGGCGCCATCAAAAGTGTGAAGAGACTATGGTTAATGGCCGTGTGTATAAATGGGGGCCGGACGTCCTATAAAACTGGCACTTCCGGATGGCAGTTTTTGCAGCGCGTGATTCAGTCGAGGAAGCACGTAACTGCATGGGGCGACGCGCGTGGCGCAACTGCATGCATATGGAGCCCCGAACGTGATCGTGGGCCAGCCCCAACTGCTAGCAGAGCACGTGCGGGGGGCGCGAGAGCATAGCACGCGGAGGGACGCGAGAGCAGAGCACGCGGTGGGACGCGAGGTCGAACCAGACCACTTTGTGCTTGTCCACTACGGCATGCATGGTGAACTGGCGCTCGTCGTCGGCAGTCGCTGGGAGCGCCATTGGAGCCATGTAGGATACCCTCGGTCGTGGTTCTGCTTCTTAAGGTCCAGATATTAATCGGCAAATGCATATTAATGTCCAGATATTAATCGTACATTACAAACTAACGAAAAGATGGTACTACCAACATACGAGCCTCTTTCATAAGATGTCATTTGCATGGTTGTATCACAAATGACAGAAATAGTACAAAGGTTCAAATTCCAGCATTACAAGGCTCAAATTCAAAGATTACAACGTTCAAACCGATAATAGAAATGAAATTCAGCTTATGCAGAAACTTTGTCATGCAGCTGTAGACGCCCGCGCTGATCAGCTGAACATGAACATATATGATAGGTTCATACTGATATTACTACTAGTTTGGCAACTTCAATATTTCTACAAAGGGATCCGCCACTGACATGTCATGTATGGGCTTGACATAAGGACTTCCGAATAGTCTGTCAACTGAAGTTACAAAACAAAATTGAGCTTCTGTAGAGCCTTTTCCATTCTGTCCTAGTCGTCGGATATGATCAGCAAACCATTCTTTCTTGCGCGATAAATGTAGGGAAAATCTCATTATCTTTAGCACACTTACTCTCATAACAAAGAACCTGGTGAATATAATCTTAGGTAAGGTCCCTCGGTAGGAGTTCAAAGTAATATCTGACAGATGGAGAT
Organism: Elymus sibiricus; assembly: GCA_039707655.1. Lineage (NCBI taxonomy): Eukaryota > Viridiplantae > Streptophyta > Magnoliopsida > Poales > Poaceae > Elymus > Elymus sibiricus. The sequence goes on from CM077671.1 coordinate 42,780,755, forward strand.
CAAGGCATTCGATGGGATTGTTATATTGTATCACATTATCCACTACCGGGCTTAACCGTATCTTCAAAAGAAGAGAATGTATTGGTGCTTGGACACACAAGGGACCTCTTATGATTTGCAGGGTTTCAAAAATTGAACTCCCTTGTGGTTAAAATTTAACATTAAAGAGCATCACCTTGATATATAGCTTCTCCAGGCACGGAAAGCATCTCAGCAATCTGACAACTTGGTTCAGGTCGGGGCCGATAGATTCTACTGCCAAGACCTTCACTGTGCGCAGATACGGGGTCGAGTTTGTCGACATAATTTTTTGGATGACAGACGAACATACATCTTGAATCGAGAAAAAAAATTTAATTCAAATGAGAAGAGGGCGACTGTTGTACCTGGACGGTTATGGATCCAAAAACAAGTTCAGATAAGTTGACGGGCGAGTAGCTAAACACTATCAATTTCGGCGCTTGAATGACCCTGATTCTTGTTGGACCTTGTTGATCAACAATAAGTAATCTCTCAAGTAAAGGCACGTCCTCAATGACCATTTGGTGATTCACCTTGTGCGATCTCCTGTTGCATCACCAGCAATACACACAAATTGTCCGGAGACTCATGGAGGTGATGTGGATGCTACTCAACCTATTGATCGCCTAAAGATGAAGGTACTCGAGCATAGTACAGCCGCGGAGCATGCGCTCCATGTCTTCGTTGGGGATGCAGACGGCGACGAGCTCAAGGTGCTTCAGTCGAGGTAGCAAAAGAGCGGGATTGGCGTTAATCTTGGGGAAATGGCAGTTCATGAACCTGGCGATGTGCAGCCTTGGCGCGAGGCGCGGCGCGGAGGGTGGCAGCGGGCGCATATGTCCATCATTAAAAGTGAGTTCTTCGAGATGATCTAGGGTGGTCGATAAGAACCACTCGTCAAGCTTGGCTCAGTCCTTGCCATTGGAACGGAACTTGCCCATAGTAAGGCCTTTGATTGGGCCACAGTGCGTGCCGAGGATCTAGGACAATGCATCCAAGCGTTTGCGGTAGCCAGTGCAGAGCATGTGCTCGCTGATGAGGCCGAGAGGGGCGCCACCGCCGGGAGAGGACGGTTGCGCGCACGCCATCTTCGATAGGGAGGAGGAAGGTGATGAATCTCAACATATCGTCGGGGAGGCTACTCATGAGGTCTGGGCCTATCGGAGGCGCTTGTGTTTCTGGCACTGCCCGCCTCCGCTTGTTGGCAACCTCGACATCCAAGTCCGGAGAATGGCCGCCGGCGTATCTTTCTATCAAGAGTAGAGCAGTGGGAGGATATTGATTATGTAGCTAGATCAGTACAGAAGAATAGTGCATTGGTAATTACAAGTTACTAGGCAAGAACAGTTTTAACAGATTAAGAAAATGAAATCCCAATTGGTTGCTGAAATACTACACAGTTGCATTGATATTGCTACGCAAGTCAACATGCAGATACTAGAAATAACACTTACTTCCAACAAAGCATGGACGGAGAATGTCATCGGGGAAGTTAGCATTTATCGTATGGTAAGGCTCTTTTAGGTGGAGCGTAATTTTAGTGCCAGCTTTCAGTACATAAAACTTAGATATTTCTCCCCAAAGGCCTTCTTCAAAATAGCAGTGACAATCTTCATCAAGTTTTACAGAAACAACGATTGTAAATCCATGGTTTGTATTGAATATGACATCCCTGGAGTCTTCATTTATGTAAAGGCCAAGATTTAGCGTTACAGTTGTCGTTGCAAAGCAAGGGATGTACTGCAGGAATTGATAAGATTGTTAAAGAACAGGGTAACATGATAGTATGGGAGTAGTAGTTAAAAGAACAGTGCAACAGTTCATATGAAAGGACAAGAAATTACAAGTAAAGAGATAATGTAACCATGATGTCGTGCAAATATATATGAGAGTAAACGAAAGAACAATACAGCATTAACTTGCCTAATATAGAAGGAGAAGAATAAGAAGAAGAGAAGAAATCACATTTGACACAAATGCTGCATGTGGCGCCTTTTACCCAAATGTAGCAATATATAGTATAGGTTCAGAAAAAGTATAGGCCATGCATGTCAACATAGGTAGTGTGAGATTGAACATACCGTGCGCTTCGTGAAGTCATCTGGTACGGTGAGATGGAACTCCTCGGTTTTTTGGCCGAGGCCGCATAGCCCTGATGTGTCCTTGCACAGTACACTCTGTGAATGAAAACCCTCAAATTAGCTAGAAGAAACATGAATCCACAGCGATTTCGGACGGGTGATTAAAAGGGGCCGATGGACTGGGATAAGAGATGAGCGGAAATATTTCAGTAGATTAGTTACCTGGTTCTTCATGGGGGGAAAAACCAGTATCGAAGATTCCCCAATCGGGCAAGCTGGGTCGACAGCGAGCAGCGTCAAGAAAGTTAGTGCCGATAGGCCATGGCAATCGACAGTGGAGATATGCGGTGGCGTTTTGCGGCAACCGGCGGCGGCGACTGGCGTCGAGCTAAGTGGTTGCCGCGGGGATAGGCGATGACATGCATGGAGAGTCCCGGAGTACTAGCGTTAGTGTAGGTGCTACTCTGGGGAGGGGGAGGGGGAGGGGAGCAGACGAGGGTTTTGTGACGTGTGGGTGATGAGGTTTTTTTTTTGAAGTGGTGCTGAGGGTTTTCTGTCCTAGAATAATGTGCTTCGGAGGAAACAGCTTATTAGATCCAACCGTGTGTGATAAATCCTATATAAATATTACTCTCAACTCAAGTAAACTAGCACTCCGGTGTGATGGAGATACAGCACAATGAAAGTCGTCGCACAGTTTCAATCTCGGGAAAAAATATAATACACAAGCATAGATATAATACACACAAACTAGATAGATTCAATCCAACATCTCATCTTCATGCTTGATCATTAAGATTCTCCAGGAACTGGGCGTACGCGGTGTGCGCTATCCTGCGAGAATATTTCTGCTTGAAGGAGCCAAAGGTTCGTCCTCTTGCATGCGCCAGAACACTAGAGTACGTGTTGTTAATCTTATGGTTGCAGAATGGGCATCCATAGCCCCCATTCTTCCTGACACGCCTGTTATGCTTTCCAGCCATAAGCTCTCTCAGCGTTAGCCTCTTGAACCTCTCCTGGACATCTTCATCCTCGCTGTCCACATCGTCAGATAGCACCTATACATAGTAAAAAATGTGACGTCCGTATATTTTATAATGCGAATTTGCAAGGCAGGGTTTATGAAACATGATATTTCATGCGATAACATGAACCCTAAATCGAAGCTAATTGGTTTGATGAAAAAAGTTGGCATGCCATATTTTAGCAACTGCCAAATGTTGGCTAGAGATTGGTTGCATAACAATTCTCATTATCAATCTCACAAAAGGTTGCGAAATGCTGACAACTTTTGATTTTGCCAATTATTGGCAGCAATGCCAGATGTTGGTAGCAAACCAATCAGCCTTTTATATGTATTTACCAAAAATGGGTATATATGACCAACCGGTTCTCCGTCCGAGTCGTTGTCGTCGTTGGAGTGTTCGTCGGAGTCGCTGCGGACCACCGGCTCCGGTTAGGGAAGCACGACGGCGGTGACAACGTCAAGGCCGCGCTGCTGTCCGCGTGATACGTCATCTCCGACGACGGCAATCTCTGTGCCCACCTTCACGCTGTGCTCGGGTGCTTCGCCGGCACCGACGTGGTTACTCCCTCCCATGGTGCAGGGAGGCCGGTGATGACGATTGAGAATGGCGGCGAGGATGCAGGGCGTGAGAGAGGATTGTGTGTAGCGAGAATGTTAAAACCAGCGGCTCGGGCGCGGTTAATAAAGGGGAGTTGGGACTTGAAAGGGAGGCGGGCGGCAGTTTAAAGGGACGGCTTGCCTCCCGGTGAGCCGCCTGCGCGCCGGACTGCTGGCATGCGCACCGTCAATTCACACGCCCGAAGGCACGTCTCCCTGCGAAACTGCGCAGCGAACACGCCTCCCATCAATTCACACACCTTCTCGCACGAATCCCGGTCAGTCTGCGAGGCGACCAGCTAGCATGCGTCATGTCAAATCATATCTGCGTGCACGGATCGCGGGGCATGTATTGTTTTTCTGCGAAGCTACGACACTTACTCCCTCCGTTTTTATTTAGTCTAAGGCGAACGGGAACAAGACTCGATCTATGTCAATACTGGAGTTAAACAGTTTCTTATAATACTGGCATGCTCCAACAATACCAGCCTACAACCTATCATGTCACCACATGACTAGGTTGTTTCATCATTCATGATCACATCAAGTTTGTAGCAAACTTGCAACTTATCATGCATGAAATATAACATTCATCATATGCTTATTTACACATGCCATGAGAATATCCATTCAAGCAAACATGAAAAACACTCATCATATCAAAGGTTCAAACATGCTTGCCTGGATCGGAGTAGTCGGAGTCTAGCTCGGCGAAATTGATGGCTGCGTCTCCTTCTTCGATATCTACTCCAAATAAAATACCGAGTTCTACGTAAATACCGTGCATATAAAAGTTGTCTCAAAATATTTTTGACTAAATACTATAAAAAACTAGACTGAAAAATAAGGGTGACAGAAAAAGAATCAACTCAAAATCATCTTTTGTTTAAAAGTTATAAAGAAAATAAGTCCAGGGACTAGTCTGTTAGGAACAGAAAAAATCCAGGGGCTCGATTGAATAAACAGAAAACGCTTCGGTAAGAATATGTCAATCCAAGAAGGAAACGTACTTAGCCCAAAGGCGTCTTCAGAAAACGATTCGAAATAAAAAGAATCCTGACAGTGGGCCACCCCTGTCAGGTTTGAATGGAGCTCACCGGCGCCAGAGGCTCGCAGTGGTCACCGGCGATGATCCGATGAGAACTAGAGGGAGGGAAAGGTACCGGCGCGCTCTGAAGGTCCTTCCGCGATGGAGGGTGGTGGAAACGGTCGTCGGCGAGCACCACGTCGACGTCCACTTCCTCTCCGGCGGACGGCAGCTTCGGGTGATGACGGATCTCACCGGACAGAGCTGCAGACGCCAAATTGAAGCACGGGTCAGGGGAGAAGGTCTACTAGGAGGGAGATGATGAGATTTGGGCTGAGGATATGCATTCACCAGAGCGAATTTAGCCGGAGCCCGAAGCGGATCGGGGCGGCCGGAGGCGAGGAAGAAGACCTCCCCGAGGTCCTCTGATGAGCGTGGCGTGGCGAGGAGGACAGGTGGTGAGGTGCTGGTTTGCTGGGTGGTCTTGGGGCCTCTATTTATAGGCGAGCGAGGAGGGGTGCCGTGAGCAAAATATCTCCGGCGAGAAATTACGGCGAGGAGGTGGCCGAGCTGGGGATTACGGTGACTGGGCATCTTCGGATTGGTCCACCGGTTCCATTTTTGAGCTAAGCTCGATCAAGGAGGGTCTACCGCCATGGCCTCGACGGAACGGTGATCACGGGCGCGGCGGCTGCAGAGAGCGCGCTCTGTGCCTCTCAGGCCACGGCGACGGTTCTGCAGCGTGCTCAGGGAAGGAGATGAACACACGTAGGCTACCGGCGGGTTGGGCGGTGCGGAGCGGCGCCGTACTGTAGGGCTGGCCTCTGCTGGCCGCCACGGGCGGTACTGTCACCGCGGAAGACGCCGGAGCCGACGCGACAGCTCGCCACCGACGCTCACAACCGGCCAAGAGACCGTGCGGCGCCCTGGATAAGAAGGAGGAGCAGTTAGCAACGAGCCAACGCGAGCACTGGCGAGATTGTCACTGGCGACTGACGAAAACGACACTGAAACTCTGAACTTGTGAAACTGACTGAACAGTGCATGCCACCTGTTCGATGAAATGCTAGCGGCTCAAAGAAAAAATTTCTTGAGCTGAAACTTGGAGGGCTTATCCATTGGGGCTTCTAGAGGCTCCCTGATTTTTCTCAGAATTTTTGAAAGAGATAAAGAATGGATTTCACCAAAAACAGCAAATCTGGTCCAAAATTGCAGTAATTTTTTTTAAACAAATTTGAACTGTGGACCAGTAGTTCTTTGGTGATATAGGTTGAGGGTACTAAGGAGTAGCTAGGCTAATTTCCTTGGGGTCAAAGCTCAAAGGAATCTAGTACTTCCTTTGTAAATCCCAAGGGTCCAAAATATATTACAGAAAGTAGTTTGAGGATAGAATAAATAGAAAGGAAATTAAAAATAGGTTGAACCTTGCTGGAATAAGTATAAGACTTGGTCCAAAAGTAGGGAGGAGGGTTTAGGAAGGAAATTTGCAATGTAGGTCATGGCAAGAGAGTAGCATAAGAGTATTTTTGAATAGGAGAAGACAAATCCAATTTCATAGAAATTATTTTTAATAAAAGAAATAGCAAAACATCCCAAGAGTATTTGTGTTGAATCAACACATGCTGAAAATCCTCAAGACCAGAACCAAGATTGAGGAAGGTTTCATAAAAGATTTGTCATCAAAAGGTTTTTAGAAGGAGAGTCTTTTCGAAGAATTCAAATAACCTCCTTCAAATCAAATAAAGAATTTGGCAAAAACCAAAAATCAAAATTTTGGGGTGTTACAACACCTACCCCCTTAGGAAAAATCTCGTCCCCGAGATTTCAGCTGATCCTCAAATAGGTGTGGGTGCTCTGCCCGAAGAAAATCCTCTCTCTCCCATGTTGCCTCATCCTCGGTGTGATTGCTCCACTGAACCTTGAAAAATTTGATTGTATTCTGACGGGTCCTTCTTTCAGACTCCTCCAATATTTTTATTGGACGTTCCCTGTATGTGAGGTCTGGTTGAACGTCAATGCTCTCATGAGATACATGCTTCTCTGGGTTGCTCACACATTTCCTTAACTATGAGATGTGAAATACGTCATGGACGTCTGACAATTCTGCGGGTAGGTCTAGCTGGTAGGCTACTCTGCCTCTTCTAGCAATTATCCTGAAAGGCCCAATAAATCGCGGTGCCAATTTTCCCTTGACCTTAAATCTTTGCAGACCTCTCATTGGGGATACCCGAAGGTATACGTATTCATTTCGCTCAAAATTGACTTCACGGTGTTTTTGATCATAATAACTCTTTTGTCGGCTCTGGGCTGCCTTGAGTCGATCTCTGATTTGTTTAACTTTTTCCTCGGCCTCCTTGAGCATGTCTGGGCCGAAGATACGGCTGTCTCCTGTCTCTGACCAATTAAGTGGGGTACGGCATCTTCGCCCATACAAGGCTTCAAAAGGTGCCATTTGTAGACTGGCTTGGTAACTGTTGTTGTACGCGAACTCGGCTTACGGCAAGCTTTCTTCCCAACTGGTTCCATAGGTGAGAACACATGCTCTCAACATGTCCTCTAGGATTTGGTTCACGCGTTCCGTCTGTTCTCCAGTCTGAGGGTGGTACGCCGTGCTGAATACCAGTTGAGTCCCCAAGGCTTGTTGTAGATGATCCCAAAATCTGGAGACGAATTGAGTGCCTCTGTCGGATATTATAGTCTTTGGAACTCCATGCAAACAGACAATACGGGCGAGATAAAGTCTGGCAAGCTTCTGTCTGGAGTGGGTGGTCTTTACTGGAATAAAATGTGCCACCTTGGTTAACCTATCGGTGATGACCCATATGGCATCATTTCCGTGTCGTGACCGAGGTAGTCCGACAACAAAATCCATTCCAATTTTGTCCCATTTCCATTCAAGTATCCTGTTTGGCTGTAATAGTCCTGCTGGTTTTTGGTGCTCGGCTTTAATGCGCTGACAAGAATCACAGCAAGCAATGAATGTGGCTATATCCCTTTTCATACCGTGCCACCAAATTTTTTCCTGAATGTCCTTGTACATTTTGGTTCCTCCTGGGTGGATTGAATATGGAGCGGTGTGGGCTTCGGTCAAAATTTGTTGTTTGAGGTCCTCTATATTTGGTACGCATAGCCTGTCTCCGTACCATAATATTCCCTTGTCGTCTACGACAAATTCTGAGGCCTTTCCCATACTCACTTTTCTTTTTATGCCTTCAATGCTGGGGTGTCCATGCTGAGCTACTTTAATCTGTTCCATGAAGGTGGGCTGAATTTCCAAATTTGCCATAGTGCCTTCTGTGACTAAAACCATGTTGAGTTTGGCAAACTCACGTTGAAATTCAGGTCTTAAATTCTGTAGACTGTCACTGTTCGAGCTTGGGTTTCGACTGAGAGCATCTGCCACGACATTTGCCTTGCCTGGATGGTAGTGAATACCAACATCGTAATCCTTCACTAACTCCAACCAGCGTCGTTGTTGTAAATTGAGTTCCGGCAGTGTGAAAATATATTTGAGACTTTTATGGTCCATATATATTTCACAACGATTCCCAAGCAAAAAGTGCCGCCATTCTTTGAGTGCATGAATAACTGCTGCCAATTCCAAGTCATGAGTGGGATAATTTTCTTCATGCCGTCGTAGTTGCCTAGAAGCATAGGCGACTACTTTGCCTTCTTGCATTAGTACGCATCCGAGGCCCTTCCTGGACGCATCGCAATATACTTCAAAAATTTTGTGTATGTCTGGCACGACTAATACTGGTGCTGTTGTCAATCTCTTCTTCAATTCTTGGAAACTTTTCTCGCAGGCTTCAGTCCACACAAATTTCTTATCCTTCTTGAGTAGTTGTGTCATAGGTTTTGCTATGGTGGAAAATCCCTCAATAAATCTTCTATAATATCCAGCCATTCCCAGGAAGCTTCGTATATCTATCACGTTGGCTGGCTATTTCCACTCAAGTACAGCTTTGACTTTTTTCTGGGTCCATGGCAACACCTTCTTGGGTTAGTACGTGGCCTAGAAAACCAACTTGTTTTAACCAGAATTCACATTTGCTGAATTTGGCGTACAATTGATGTTTCCTTAATTCTCCCAGTACAATTTTGAGATGTTCAGCATGTTCTTCTGGTGTCTTGGAATATACCAAAATATCATCAATGAACACCACAACAAATTTGTCCATATATTTCATAAACACTTTGTTCATGAGGTGGACAAAATATGCGGGGGCGTTTGTCAGTCCGAACGGCATTACAGTGAATTCATACAACCCGTATCTGGAGGTGAATGTTGTCTTAGGAATATCTTCTGTCCGTATCTTTAATTGATGATATCCTGACCTCAAATCAATTTTTGAGAAAACCTTGGCTTGTGCGAGCTGGTCAAATAAATCATTTATCCGTGGCATCGGATATTTGTTTTTGATGGTGACCATGTTCAGGGCTCGATAGTCCACACATAATCTCAGAGTTCCATCCCTTTTCTTGGCAAATAATACTGATGAACCCCAAGGTGAGGAGCTAGGCCTGATATAACCTTTGTCCAGTAATTCTTTTATCTGCTTCTTTAATTCTACCAACTCGGATGGTGCCATCATGTATGGTTTCTTGTAGATGGGCTTGGTGCCAGGTGCTAGTTCAATGATGAATTATATCTCTCGGTCTGGTGGAATACCTGGTAGCTCTTCTGGAAATACATCCGGAAATTCACAGACCACCGGAACTTTACTTAATTTAGAAATATCCACCTTGTTCAATCTTGGTTGAAGTGATATTGGTCTTTCTAGAGCTGCAATTCTTATTGTCTTCCCGCGATGATGAGTGAGAGTCACTGTCCGATTGAAACAGTCAATAAACCCCTTGTTGGTGGTTAACCAGTCCATTCCTAGGATAACATCCAATCCCTTGTTTTCTAGTACAATGAGGTTTGCCCAAAACTTTAATCCTTCAATCTCAACAATCACACCTTGGCAGTAACTTTGAGTGATTTGCTTAATCCTGGGGGACTTGATAGTCATTGAATTTTCCAAAGGAAGGATCGAAAAATCATGTTGCAAAGCAAATTTCTTGGAAATGAACGAGTGAGAGGCTCCAGAATCAAACAAAACCGTGGCAGGTATTGTGTTGACAGGGAACGTACCGAGTACGATGTCCGGAGCATTCTGTGCTTCATCCTTGGTCACATGGTTCACGTGACCCTTCATGTGGTTGTTATTGGGGTTGAAGTTGTTGCGCTTGGGAGCTGAATTATTTCCATTGTTTTTCGACTTGGGAGTCGAGTTTCTTGGCTTTGGGCACTGCTTGGCATAATGTCCTTCTTCTCCACAGGCGAAGCAGGTAACGCCTGGGTGATATGTAAATTCCTTGTCCCTGGCATGAAAATTATTGTTTGGGCGAGGAACATTGGTTGAGGATTTGTTCACCCCATTTCTCTGGAAATCATTCTTGTTCTTGTTGTTGCGAGAATGAGCAGTCTTGTCCCTTTTGCGCTTGCGAATATCATCCAAGCTGCGGCGCTCATTTTCCAGTGTAATGGCCTTGTCCACAAGCGTCTTGAAATCTGGAAAGGTGTGAACGACTAGCTGGCATTTTAATGCTGGTGCCAGACCGTCCAGAAATTTTTCCATCTTTTTGTTTTCAGTTATATGTTCTTCATTGGCATAGCGAGATAATTGAGTAAACTGACTATTGTTCTCAGTCACTGTCATGCTTCTCTGCTTAAGGTCATCAAACTCCCTTTTCTTGATCTTCATAACACTTCTGGGAATGTGCGCCCCACGAAAGTTTTCCTTAAATTCCTCCCAGGTGATGTTGTTTTCATTGGGGTGCATGCGTAGGAAATTTTCCCACCATGATGCAGCTGCTCCAGCGAGATAGTGAGGTGCATAAAGTACCTTCTCATGGTCCGAACATTTTGCAATAATTAATTTCCTCTCAATGTCTCGAAGCCAATCATCGGCCTCAAGAGGTTTATCAGTGTGAGAGAAAGTTGGGGGACGCGTCTTTTGCAGCTCAGATAATTTGGAATGCTGCTGGTATGGTTCGCGATGATTTCCCATATTGATAATATGATTCAACATCTCTTGATGCTGCTGCTGGCTTTGCTCATAAAGGCGGCATACTTGAGAAAATGCTGCTTCACTGTCTTGCTGACTTGACTGCCCCTGTGTGAAATTGTTACCTATCTGTGTACCATGATTTTCTTCTGGCAGACTTGGCATAGATCGAGTCCAGGGACGATGCATTTTCCACTCTGGGGTATTATTGCAGAACACATAAGAAAAATCTGTGTGGCAAAAATAAATAATTTTGGAAAGGCAGAAATTCCAAATACTCCAAGATTTTTTTTCAAGAAAATATTTGATTGCGCATGGAGAAGGACCGCACAGTACATATCTTACAAGCAAGCCATAATTATACAATACATCACTCAGGATGCGCGTACACACTCCTGACATGCTATTTAGGCTAGTGCACTTCTCCGAATTCCTACATGATGCGCACACAGACTACTTCTCTCCAAGCCTATATACATATAAACATATCATACACGCTGCTTCATCACATCACTGCTCGGCGCACTCAGTCGGAGATGGTAAGAACTTCTCTCGGCCTGCCGAGAGTAAGTCCCAGAGGTGCTGGAGACTCAACCTCCTCCTCAAGAATAGGCTCTAAGCGCGGAGTACTGGGCTGTGGAGCTGGTGCGGGTGCGGCAGGTGGTGCAGCACTAACTGGGGTAGGAGCAATAACTCGGTCAAACTCCTCAGTGGTAGGCAGACGGTGTGCGGTGGCCAAGATGGCAGGTGTATAAGATGCTGCGGACTAGATGTACGATAGTGGTGGTGCTGTATGGAGGAGCTCCCTCCTGTTGGCGACACAGGCCTGAACTGAGTCCATACGAGCAGCCACATAGTCGTCCACGAGGTTATCAAAAGCTGCCTCAAGAGCTTTGAGATACTCAACAAGCATCTCAATAGCCTCATCTCTCTCTCCCCTAGTGCAAGCAAATGCATAGTGACAAGTGTATGGCACGTGGCATGGGAGGTAGCGGTAGCGACGAGCCTTCATTGAAGGAAGAGCATCCCAGAGACGGGCAATTGCCTCACGGGCAGCCATCTGCATAGCATGCCTCTCCGTAGGCATGGCCCTCCCAACAAATCGGAAGTGGCGTGATTCAGCACGCCCTCCCTTGAATAGCACCGAGGCCTGGTGCATAGACACGCTGTCGCTGAGCTTGTGCTGGTAGAGTGTGAACTCCGGACGAGTAGATGGCCCGATCGCGATCTTGGCAATGGAGGCGAGGAGCTTGATAAACCCCTCGGGTACATTGGCGAACACCTGTGACTCACAGTCGCCGCCAACCATCTACAAAAGTAGACAAAAATTTCAGATAGTCAAATCATAAATTTATGATGACTAACAGAAAAATTGCTACAATTTGTATAGTGCTAAAAAAACATTATTACGCTAATAACCGATTAGCGATCGCACCTAGTGGCTTCCTACAGTCAGCCTGGCTCTGGTACCAAGGTTGTCAGGACCGGTTTCTCAATAAAATAATTATTGAAAAATCGTCCCTTCAGTCAGGCCAGCACAGAAAATCCTTCGTACTGGTAGACAAATCCTTGATACAGAAATCTAGTAGTACTTAATATTATACAGGGTTGAGCTGAGGCTGCTCAACAATTTAATTACAAGCACACCAATATTAAGCATAAAGGCGGATATGACACAATGGAAATGGTGGCATAACTACTGACTCGCAATATAGGGTGGTGGTGGATATGTCACAAAGGAGTGGGTGACATGACTCTAATATCTTACAACTCATCAAGCGTCGGAGTGAGGCTTGACGATTTTTATTTGGGTGGCGGAAGCGTATATAATACAAGTGGCAAACTCCAGGATCGCAAGGGACTGACTGGGACTCCTCTAGGCGTCGGACTCGCTATCGTACTCTTCATCCATAAGATCGCCTTCGTCAACATCTGGCCAAATCAACAAGCCAGGTGAGTACTTTGAATGTACTCGCAAGACAGTTTGAACATAAGATATAACAAATGCAAACATGATGCACATGAGCAGAATAGTAATACACACACAGGCATTAAATCTGCACAGCAAGATAAATAAAAAGGAAGTCGGGCGGTAGTCCTCCCGAAATCCCAATAAAATAGAAGAAGACCGATCGGGTGTCTGAAGCGACGCCTCGAAAGGTAAGAATAAATAAACATGCCTCAGTCGGGCGTCGGGGTGACACCACATAAAGGGCTTATACTGGAAAATAAATAACAGTGCGTGCCACAGTCGGACGTCTGAGCGACTTCTCATAAAGGGCTTATAATGAAAGTAAACAACCAGAATGACATAGTCGGACGTCTGAGCGACATCACATAAAGGGCTTGTTCTGAGAATAAATAACAAGAATGCCACAGTCGGACGTCTGAGCGACATCACATAAAGGGCTTATATATATTGAAAAATGAATAACAAGAATGCCACAGTCGGACGTCTGAGCGACATCTCATAAAGGGCTTATAATGAAAGTAAACAACCAGAATGCCACAGTCGGACGTCTGAGCGACATCACATAAAGGGCTTGTTCTGAGAATAAATAACAAGAATGCCACAGTCGGACGTCTGAGCGACATCACATAAAGGGCTTATATTGAAAAATGAATAACAAGAATGCCACAGTCGGACGTCTGAGCAACATCACATAAAGGGCTTATATTTCAATATTCAAATACGAGTAATCCAGGAGGTAGCACCATCCCAAGGAATACTCGGCACATCACAATAATAAACAGGTTAGTCCATCCACAGGAATAATATTCAGCCAAGTTTACTTCTGTCATTTAACATATTAGTTCTCCAGAGACTGACACTGAGACCGACACTTGACCTGTCAACCAACGTCCTTGACCGTGGACACGGCTATTCGAATAGTTTTGACTCTGCAGAGGTTGTACTCTTTACCCACAGCCAACGGATTTCAGTAGTCACAAAGGACTAGTTCCGTCTACGGTATTTTAGAAGAAACACACCTAACCAGTACACACCCATTTCACATCCCGTTGCTAGGTATCACCCTAGGCAACGTTCAAGGAAAACTTTAAGACGGGGAGGCCAACACCTCGAATAGCATGGGATCAAATTTATAACGCGCGCTACTAAGGGGTGCCCCCCTCTCGGTCCCAACCGGAAACACCCATGCCCCCTGACCGGATGACGGGCTTTAATCCGGGGCCATGGAACCCTCATCACGGCCCCTCTATTTGGTATGTACATGGAAAGAGGTTTGCAACTTACTAAACCGTATTCTTTGCAGAAAACATGTGGTAGCACGAAAATAAGGCGAACGGGAACAAGACTCGATCTTTGTCAATACTGGAGTTAAACAGTTTCTTATAATACTGGCATGCTCCAACAATACCAGCCTACAACCTATCATGTCACCACATGACTAGGTTGTTTCATCATTCATGATCACATCAAGTTTGTAGCTCACTTGCAACTTATCATGCATGAAATATAACATTCATCATATGCTTATTTAAACATGCCATGAGAATATCCATTCAAGCAAACATGAAAAACACTCATCATATCAAAGGTTCAAACATGCTTGCCTGGATCGGAGTAGTCGGAGTCTAGCTCGGCGAAATTGACGGCTGCGTCTCCTTCTTCGGTATCTACTCCACATAAAATACCGAGTTCTACGTAAATACCGCGCGTATAAAAGTTGTCTCAAAATATTTTTGACTAAATACTATAAAAAAACTAGACTGGAAAATAAGGGTGACAGAAAAAGAATCAACTCAAAATCATCTTTTGTTTAAAAGTTATAAAGAAAATAAGTCCAGGGACTAGTCTGTTAGGAACAGAAAAAATCCAGGGGCTAGATTGAATAAACAGAAAATGCTTCGGTAAGAATATGTCAATCCAAGAAGGAAACGTACTTAGCCTGAAGGCGTCTTCAGAAAACGATTCGAAATAAAAAGAATCCTGACAGTGGGCCACCCCTGTCAGGTTTGAATGGAGCTCACCGGCGCCAAAGGCTCGCAGTGGTCACCGGCGATGATCCGATGAGAACTAGAGGGAGGGAAAGGTACCGGCGCGCTCGGGAGGTCCTTCCGCGATGGAGGGTGGTGGAAACGGTCGTCGGCGAGCACCACGTCGACGTCCACTTCCTCTCCGGCGGACGGCAGCTTCGGGTGATGACGGATCTCACCGGATAGAGCTGCAGACGCCAAATTGAAGCGCGGGTCAGGGGAGAAGGTCTACTAGGAGGGAGATGACGAGATTTGGGCTGAGGATATGCATTCACCAGAGCGAATTTAGCCGGAGCCCGAAGCGGATCGGGGCGGCCGGAGGCGAGGAAGAAGACCTCCCCGAGGTCCTCTGATGAGCGTGGCGTGGCGAGGAGGATAGGTGGTGAGGTGCTGGTTTGTTGGGTGGTCTCGGGGGCCTCTATTTATAGGCGAGCGAGGAGGGGTGCCGTGAGCAAAATATCTCCGGCGAGAAATTACGGCGAGGAGGTGGCCGAGCTGGGGACGGTGACTGGGCATCTTCGGATTGGTCCACCGGTTCCATTTTTGAGCTAAGCTCGATCAAGGAGGGTCTACCGCCATGGCCTCGACGGAACGGCGATCACGGGCGCGGCGGCTGCAGAGAGCGCGCTCTGTGCCTCTCAGGCCACGACGACGGTTCTGCAGCGTGCTCAGGGGAGGAGATGAACACGCGTAGGCTACCGGCGACTTTGGCGGTGCGGAGCGGCGCCGTACTGCAGGGCTGGCCTCTGCTGGCCGCCACGGGCGGTACTGTCACCGCGGAAGACGCCGGAGCCAACGCGACAGCTCGCCACCGACGCTCACAACCGGCCAAGAGACCGTGCGGCGCCCTGGATGAGAAGGAGGAGCAGTGAGCAACAAGCCAACGCGAGCACTGGCGAGATTGTCACTGGCGACTGACGAAAACGACACTGAAACTCTGAACTTCTGAAACTGACTGAACAGTGCATGCCACCTATTCGATGAAATGCTAGCGGCTCATAGAAATTTTTTCTTGAGCTGAAACTTGGAGGGCTTATCCATTGGGGCTTCTAGAGGCTCCCTGATTTTTCTCAGAATTTTTGAAAGAGATAAAGAATGGATTTCACCAAAAACAGCAAATCTGGTCCAAAATTGCAGTAATTTTTTAAAAAAAATTTTGAACTGTGGACCAGCAGTTCTTTGGTGATATAGGTTGAGGGTACTAAGGAGTAGCTAGGATAATTTCCTTGGGGTCAAAGCTCAAAGGAATCTAGTACTTCCTTTGTAAATCCCAAGGGTCCAAAATATATTACAGAAAGTAGTTTGAGGATAGAATAAATAGAAAGGAAATTAAAAATAGGTTGAACCTTGCTGGAATAAGTATAAGACTTGGTCCAAAAGTAGGGAGGAGGGTTTAGGAAAGAAATTTGCAATGTATGTCATGGCAAGAGAGTAGCATAAGAGTATTTTTGAATAGGAGAAGACAAATCCAATTTCATAGAAATTCTTTTTAATAAAAGAAATAGCAAAACATCCCAAGAGTATTTGTGTTGAATCAACACATGCTGAAAATCCTCAAGACCAGAACCAAGATTGAGGAAGGTTTCATAAAAGATTTGTCATCAAAAGTTTTTTAGAAGGAGAGTCTTTTCGAAGAATTCAAATAACCTCCTTCAAATCAAATAAAGAATTTGGCAAAAATCAAAAATCAAAATTTTGGGGTGTTACAGAGGAAGACGGACGCGGACGGTAATGTCACTGTCTATAAAGTTCGACTTGTGGCAAAGGGTTTTTCACAAGTTCAAGGAATTGACTACAATGAGACTTTCTCTCCCGTAGTGATGCTTAAGTCCGTCAGAATCATGTTAGCAATAGCTGCATTTTTCGATTATGAAATTTGGTAGATGGATGTCAAAACAGCGTTTCTCAACGGTTTCCTTGAGGAAGAGTTGTATATGATGCAACCAGAAGGTTTTCTCGATCCAGAGAATGCTGACAAAGTTTGCAAGCTCCAGCGATCCATTTATGGACTGGTGCAGGCATCTCAGAGTTGGAATAAGCGCTTTGATGAGGTGATCAAAGCGTTTGGGTTTATACAAGTTTACGGAGAATCTTGTATTTACAAGAAAGTGAGTGGGAGCTCTATAGTGTTTCTAATATTATATGTGGATGACATATTGCTGATTGGAAACAATATAGAATTTTTGGAAAGCGTGAAGGAATATTTGAACAAGAGTTTTTCAATGAAGGACCTAGGAGAAGTTGCTTTCATATTAGGCATCAAGATCTATAGAGATAGATCAAGACGCTTAATATGACTTTCACAGAGCACATACCTTGATAAAGTTTTGAAGAAGTTCAAAATGGATCAGTCCAAGAAAGGGTTCTTGCCTGTATTGCAAGGTGTGAAGTTGAGTAAGACTCAATGCCCAGTGACTGCAGAGGGTAGAGAGAAGATGAGTGTCATCCCCTATGCTTCTACCATAGGCTCTATCATGTATGCAATGATGTGCACAAGACCAGACGTCAGCCTTGCCATAAGTATGGCCGGAAGGTTTCAAAGTAATCCAGGTGTGGATCACTGGACGACGGTCAAGAATATCCTAAAGTACCTGAAAAGGACTAAGGAAATGTTTCTCGTTTATGGAGGTGATCAAAAGCTCGTCGTAAAGGGTTACGTCGATGCAAGCTTTGACACTGATCCGGATGACTCTAAGTCTCAAACCGGATACGTATTTATTCTCAATGGAGGAGCGGTAAGCTGGTGCAGTTCCAAGCAAAGCGTGGTAGCTGATTCTACATGCGAAGCGGAGTACATAGGTGCCTCGGAGGCGGCGAAGGAAGGTGTCTGGATGAAGCAGTTCATGACGGATCTTGGAGTTGTGCCCAGTGCACTGGACCCAATGACTATGTTTTGTGACAACACTGGTGTCATTGCTCTAGCCAAGGAACCAAGGTTTCACAAGAGGACCAGACACATAAACTGACGCTTCAATTCCATCCGCGATTACATCGAGGAAGTAGACATAAATATTTGCAAAGTACACACGCATCTGAATGTTGCAGATCCATTGACTAAGCCTCTTCCACGAGGGAAACATGATCAACACCAGAACTGTATGGATGTTAGATTCATTACAATGTAAATCACATAGTGATGTGAGCTAGATTATTGACTCTAATGCAAGTGGGAGACTGTTGGAAATATGCCCTAGAGGCAATAATAAAATGGTTATTATTATATTTCCTTGTTCATGATAAATGTTTATTATCCATGCTAAAATTGTATTGATTGGAAACTCAAATACATGTGTGGGTATATAGACAACACTGTGTCCCTAGTGAGCCTCTATAGGACTAGATCGTTGATCAAAGATGGTCAAGGTTTCCTGGCCATAGACATGAGTTGTCATTTGATGACGGGATCACATCATTAGGAGAATGATGTGATGGACAAGACCCAAACTATGAATGTAGCATATGATCGTGTCAGTTTATTGCTATTGTTTTCTGCATGTGAAGTATATGTTCCTATGACCATGAGATCATGTAACTAACTAACACCGGAGGAGTACCTTGTGTGTATCAAACGTCACAACGTAACTGGGTGACCATAAAGATGCTCTACAGGTATCTCCGAGGGTGTCTGTTGAGTTGGCATGGATCAAGACTGGAATTTGTTACTCCGTGTGACGGAGAGGTATCTCGGGGCCCACTCGGTAATACAACATCACAATGAGCTTGCACGCAAAGTGACTAAAGAGTTAGCCACGGGATCTTGTATTACAGAACGAGTAAAGAGACTTGCCGGTAACGAGATTGAACTAGGTATGGAGATACCGACGATCGAATCTCGGGCAAGTAACATACCGATAAACAGAGGGAACTGCGTACGGGATTAACTGAATCCTTGACATAGAGGTTCAACCGATAAAGATCTTCATAGAATATGTAGGAACCAATATGGGCATCCAGGTCCCGCTATTGGTTATTGACCGTAGAGGTGTCTCGGTCATGTCTACATAGTTCTCGAACCCGCAGGGTCTACACACTTAACGTTCGGTGACATTTCAGTATTATTGGGTTATGTATGTTGGTGACCGAAGGTTGTTCGGAGTCCCGGATGAGATCCTGGACGTCACGAGGAGCTCCGGAATGGTCCGGAGGTAAAGATTGATATATAGGAAGTTGATGTTCGGGCACCGGAATTGTTTCGGAGTTTGCCCGGGTTTCATCGGGAGTGCCAGAAGGGTTCCGGAGGTCCACTGGGGTGGGTCCACCTGCCCCGGAGGGCCCCATGGGCTGTGAGAGGGTGCGCACCAGCCCCTGGTGGGCTGGCCGCGCCTCCCACAAGGGCCCATGCGGCCGAAGGGCATTGGGGGAACCCTAGGGGGGCCGGCCACCACTTGCCTTGGGGGCCAAGGCACCCCCTTGGTCGCCGGCCCCATCTAGGCCCCCGCACCCCTAGGGGTGGGAACCCTAGGGCGCCGGCCTCTCCTCCCCTCCCCCTATATATAGTGGAGGTTTGGGAGGGCTGCCACACCTTAAGCCACGACGCAGCCCTCCCTCTTCCCTAGATCGTTTCTCCTCTAGATTAGATTGGTTCGGTATTGCTTAGCGAAGCTCTGCCGGATCAGCTTCACCACCACTGCCGCCACGCCGTCGTGCTGCCGGAGAACCCATCTACCTCTCCGCCCTCGCTTGCTGGATCAAGGAGGCGGAGATCGTCATCGAGCTGTACGTGTGCTGAACGCGGAGGTGCCGTCCGTTCGACGCTAGATCGTGATTGGATCGCGGGACGGCTTGCGATTTGGATCACGAAGACGTTCGACTACATCAACCGTGTTTCTTAACACTTCTCGCTTAGCGATCTACAAGGGTATGTGGATCCGATCTCTCTTCTCGTAGATGCTCATCTCCTAGATTGATCTTGGTGAAGAGTAGAAATTTTTTTGTTTCCCATGCAACGTTCCCCAACAATTATAACTCGTAACCTATCATGTCTCTAACGAGCCTTGCCTCTCAAGCAAAGAATCTTCCGGCGTCTTCTACCCAGTGGGCCTTGAGTCGCCGTCCCCACGCGCTTGGGCCAACCGGCGGTTCACTTAACAGCCGCCTTACTTGTCTTATCTTCACAACACGGTCCATCTTGAACATATTTCCAGCGCCGCCATTATACTGACCCGGCCCAGTAGGGCGGGTCACACCGTGGGGTTATATCCCCGACAGTCTGTGTAATGTGTTTCCTGGCTTTGTATTGGGGGATGTACCACCGTATGAGTTGTTAGACACGATCATGAGTCCCGGCCAAGTACGTTTATTTAGCTGGGTGAGCATTGCGTCTGGATGTGGCAGACACGTCCTCTCGATGGTGGCTGGTCATGGCTTTTGGTCACATCGTTCATGGTTCCCGTCCGTCTATCTCGCTCAGAGGCTGGGTGGCGGTGTGCCTAGTACGGAGTCGGTGTATTGACCGTCTGGGCAATCGGATACCAAAGAGTATAGAAGGCCTTACATTGGGTCTAGCTGGATGGTGCAACATGGATGCACGGTTCAGGGATTGGCAATAGCGATGGCAGTCAAATGGTCGATATGTCCTTCATTTTGTTGGCAATCTTTGTTTTTGAACTATTTATGCCTTATTTGTTCATGTCCTTCATTTTGAGAACCATATGTGCATGGTTGATATTCGTGTTTTAACCATTTCTTAAGTCTAGTTTCAATTGATTGGTGGATTTGTTCTGTTCAAAATTTGATTTTGAGCGTGAAATCAAATTGGATAAGTTGTTGTTTTGAAATTAGGACCTAATATGTGTATCGGAAATAATATTGTTTGCAATATTATATTAATTGTACATACATGTATTATCCATTTTTTGCGTGCTATGTATTATACATTTGTATGCTTGTTGGGAAAATAGAAAAAAAGCATATTTTACAGAAAAAAGTTTACGGGAACTGAGAAAAGTTGATGTCAGACAACTTCTTTTAATTTTTTTGATCATCATGTAAAGTCACTTTTACGGGAGTTTTTTTTTTTTGCGTAAGCTGTTGGAGTTGCTCCGTCGCTGTTCTATGATGAACTTTGTACAACTAGGAAAAAAATCCAGGTTGCATGCTTGCACATGTCCCTGGTTTTATTTTACCATCACCTGGGCCTTATCCACGCCAACGTTGCCACATGGCAGCAGCACCCGCTGACACGGATCCCCGTGACACGCGGACAGCCCCTCGGGCCGGCCCCACGTGTCATCGCCCATCCCTAACGAATATTCGTCGCGCAGCAGGGCCACCCCGCCCCGCTCCCGCAACCCCGGACTCCAACGGCGCGCAGTGCAATCCGGTTTTTTTTCCAGGCCTCAGTCCCGCCGTCTGCACCACGTCCGCTTCGTACACACGGTCCGTGGACCGCACGGGCAGGGCTCCATCCCCAGCCGCAGCCAGGGCGCGCGGTCCACGGACCACGTCCACGCGTGGCGAAAGCCGTCCCCCCGCGCCTGACGGCCGTCTCCCCGCGCCCCCACCGCTCTGTCCTGACCGACGAGCGGCCCGGTACCAGACGGCTTACCTCACCACCCTCCCTTCTCACTGACAAACGGGCCCGGACACGGTGCACCAGCGCCGGTCCCAGGTGTCATCGACTGCGCGGGACGAGGCCGGCGGGTAGGCCGTCGGCGCGCAGGGTTTATCTACCGGACGGCAGGAGCACGGGGGATATAAATAAAAATTCCCTAATCCCCACGCGTCCATCGTTTCCCCTCTTCCCCCCACCCCAAACCCATCCGCGCCCTTCCTCGCGTTCCTCCTGCGTGCGCTAGCAGAACCCCGAGGCCGCGGCAGCCATGGCCACCGGCGGCGACCACGCGGCGGAGGAGCTGGTGTCCGTCGAGATGCCCGCGCCCGAGGGATGGACCAAGAAGGTACCCGCCGCCTGGCTCGGCGTCGCCGCATCGAGCTGCTTTGCCTTACCTTACCTACCGACTAACACCGGCGTGTTTCTACTTTGTTCCGTCGCCGTACTTCGAATTGCGTCGAATTGGGCGGCCTAGAGTTGCAATTCGCGAGGGTGGGACTCCGGGGCGCGGGGTCGCGGGCGGTGGGGCGCGAATTCGAGCTGGATTCGAGTGTTCCGGGGTCTAGGGTTCTAGCAGATTTAAGGGTTGGATTCTAGGGTTTGGGCGACTGGGCTTTGGTGAGGTGCCACTGCCGCGATTGGGCTAGTGCTATGGCTGGGCAGCGCTCGTGGTGGTATCTCTGTCTTGCCGGAGCCCCTCCCGGAGCTAGATTGGGGCCGCGCGTCTGTGTGGACGCGCCTGCTGTGAGCTCGGCGAAATGGTTGGTGAACAGTGCCGCCCCCTTTCGGGTCTGTTGTTGCTGTGAGCTTAGCGTCCCTGGGGTCGATTAGGCTTGCGCCATGGCCCACGGCTTGGTGGTGGGGGCCGATTCCCAAATCTCGATTATGTTGGTAACATGGTTCGGGGGCTTGGTTTGGCTCCGTGGTCTGTCCTGGCTAGGAAACGGGAAATTGGATTCAGCTGGTCGACTTTGCCTGGGCATGGAACTGTGCCGCACTTTGTGGACGAGAGGAGTCGTCTGGCTTCAGGTGTCCCCATTTCAATTCCATGTTCATCTGTTTGTACGTTTTAGTTGGATTCAGTTGGTTGAGTTCACCTGGAGAATTGTGTTGCATTTGCAGTTTTGTGCTGTTGCATTTAGTTGGATTCAGTGTCCCCATTTTAACTCGTAGTTGATTCGATGTGATTTTGGTGAACCTGGTTACACTTTGGGGTTGTTTGGTTTGTGACTAAGTTTGCCAAAAGTTGCCACACCTAAGGTTAGACAAGTTTGACCAATTTAGGTGGGTGTTTGGTTCAAGGCACACATTTGGCAAGCCACACTAGGGTCCCACATCACATACACTCAAAAAGTGTGGCAAGATTCCCTTAGGTTTGCCAACTTGTGGCTCTCATTTTGAAGAACTAACCTTAGGCAAGTGTGGTAATATTGTGTGGCAAAGTGTGGCATTGCTAGGTGTAGAACCAAACAGCCCCTTTGTTTTTTTATTTTACTGTAGTTAGACACGGCACTTTGTCAGGACAAATTGCTTCAACTGAGTCAGTGCATGCTATTGCAAGCACGATGTTGGCACAACAGGCTGCTGTGGTATGCCATGCTAATTGGAGTTTCTCCTGTTGGCTGGGAATGCTATGATCAAGTGTTTTGAGTGCGTAGTCCATCGGCTTTTTCATGGCCTTTGTGATTTTCTAGAGTTGCACCAGCAAGTCTCAACAAGTTACATATCTTAGTTCATTAGTGAATGTGTTTATGGCGGTTAGACTCCCCGAGCTTCCGAACTGAGGAACTATAGCTCATTGGTGGATGTGTTTATGGCGGTTAGACTCCCCAAGTTTCCGAACTGAGGCAGTTGTTAGCCCATTGGCGGATGTGTTTATGGCGGTTAGACTCCCCAAGCTTCTGGACCGAGCAACTTCTAGCTCAGTAGCGGATGTGTTTATGGCGGTTGAACTCCCTAGCCTTTCTGCTCGATCACGCTAGCACCCAGGATCTATTAAATAGCTTAGGCGGCGATTTGGTTGTTTCTGTAGCATGTTTTGTTTCTATTTATGATAGATAATAACGACAATTGGTATATTATCCACCGGATAATAACGACAATTGGTATTATTTTCTGCCGGATAATAAGGACAGATGTTAAGGTTTTGTGTGGTTCAATGAATTTTTGTTGTTGTGACTTCAGCATCTTCATAACTCTTTGCGTCATCATAATTAATTTGTTGAATAGGGTAAGGAGTTACTTTTTATTATTATATGCCTGTACCTACCTTTTCATAATATATGATTGGACCGTGTCACTATAGAGTGGATGAGGCATAATCTCTTTGTAGCATAAGGATTGGCCATGTGGTATGGCTTGCAGTCGTTGGATATATAGTATATTGCCAAATTTGTGTTGAAAGGTCATTTTTTTGTTCTAGCTCTAAAATAGCCTAGATGGCAAGTACTTTTATTATTGTTATTTATGATGTTTGGTTCCAATCATTTGTAACTTCTTAAGTTAAAGATTCTTGATTTGAGATGGATAAGATGATTTCACATTATATTCAGGACCTTCTGTTTGAAACTTAAAAAAAATTCATATATTTCTTATTAGCATATGTGTGGTGTTTCTGTTTGTTCACTTTCTTGAGAAGGTTTCTCCAAAAATATAGACATTGTGTTTGGAATGTGTGCACTGAAGACTCTTTTATGAAATGTGGTGCTGACTGTACGAGCTGAGTGCCAATAGTTCTTAAGATTGAACTGAAGCATTCTTGCAAATTCAGAATATAGTTCCTTTATGCGTCTCGCCTTTGCTATGTCAAACAAGATTGATTAAGTAGCAAACCTAATGGGTTGTAACATGATTCGTTTTCATACACTTCTGGAGATAGTCTGTTAATGTCACATCATGGAAGTTCAATATCACCTTTAAAACTAGGTCCACAGACCAAAGACCAGAAGTAGGTTGAATTTATGTAACTCTACATTGTTAGTTTCATGTAATCAATTCTGGAAAAATGTACAAAAATAATCCTTAGTATGAATAGTTTTTTTTCCCTTTCCGGTGGTGTTTGTTCAACTGAATTATATTCCTGAAATGTTTTTCTTACTGTGCATCTAATCACTTAAGCAGACGTGTTAGGGAATAGCTGTATGCCGTTTTGGTTGTACTCTCTCCGTCCCAAAATAAGTGTCGCAAGCTTAGTACAACTTTGTACTAGAGCTAGTACAAAGCTGAGACGGTTATTTTGGGACGGAGGGAGTAATATATAAGTATCTGCTATATGCATTTCTCTTCTTTTTTGGGAAGATTTGAGATTGTTATCTTTTGCCCTCTTGAATCTTCTATGTAGTCATTTAATTCCTGTTGGGCAACAGCTACCACATAAGTTTCTGGTGAATGATGGCATTGATTGCAGTGGTGAATAATCAATTAAAACTCTAGAGAAGGGTGAACCTAGGGTTAAGACCCCCCCTTCTTTGTTTTATTGTGTGTATCAGTGGGAACAATGCTTGATAATACGTCTGACATTATTTGAATTAGGCTAGAGTTGAGATTTTGCCTCACTTGGTTTGTTGTGTATTAGTGGGAATATTGTATGGGATAGCAAGATAAACGGCAATGCTTGAATAGTTCTAGCCATGTAAAATTATCTGACATTATTAGGGAGCCTAAAGTCCTAAACACAGGACGATTGCCTTCACTCATACATTGTTAATCTATCACTAAAGTTTAAGCAGTACACAGGTTTCTTCTGTCTGCGCTTTCTAATTTCCAACATGCTTTGTCAGGTGTGAATTTGCTTCCAGTGTTAGAAATATGTATTTTTTAAGCATGTACTCCCTCTGTCCTAACTAAAGTTGTACTAAAGTTGAGACACTTATTTTGGGACGGAGGGAGTATTTCATACACTTAACGTGTCCATTACCAATATTCTCTATTCGGCGGCATCAACTAACATCTCCTCTTTCCTAATATTGCAGTTTACTCCCCAGAGCAGGGGAAGATCTGAGATTGTTTTTGTTTCACCAACTGGAGAGGAAATTAAGAACAAGAGGCAGCTGAACAGCTACCTGAAGGCAAACCCTGGAGGCCCCTCTTCATCGGAGTTTGACTGGTCAACTGGTAAACGCCTTTACCCCTTGTGTTCTTTCATTATGTCTCTAGATAGCTCTGGCTTTAGGGAGTCCATGGTTGCACAAATCTAATCGGATCATCTAAATGCTTTACAAACAGGCGATACCCCAAGGCGTTCTGCTCGGATTAGCGAGAAAGTGAAGGTATTTGATAGTCCTGAGGGTGAAAAGATACCAAAGCGTAGTAGGAACTCAAGTGGCAGAAAGGGGAAGCAAGAGAAAAAGGAGGATCCTGAAACTGAAGAAGGCAAAGAAGCTGAGGCTGGCAAGGAGGCCCCTAGTGAAGATGCTGAAAAGAGCACTGATGTGGAGATGACGGTTGCTGAGGCGATTGATGCTGCAAAGAGCACTGATGTGGAGATGAAGCCTGCTGAAACAAATGATGTGGAGGTGAAAGTTGCTGAAGAGGTGAAAGCTGCTCCTAGTGAAGATGCAGGGAAGACTGAAGACTCCACTCCAGCACCTGCAGAACACAAGGAAGATGTCAAACCAGCTGAGTCTGATGCTGCTCCAGCACCCGGGGCGGAAGACAAGCAGGAAGATGTCAAAGCAGCTGAGTCTGATGCCGCTCCGGCACCAGCGGCGGAAGATGTCAAACCAGCCGAGTCTGATGCCCCTCCAGCACCAACAGTGGAAGACAAGAAGGAAGATGTCAAGCCAGCTGAGGTCGTTGCCTCTCCGGCACCAGTGGTGGAAGATATCAAGCCAGCTGAGGCCGATGCCCCTCTGGCACCAGCGGTGGAAGACAAGGAAGATGTCAAACCAGCTGAAGCTGATGCCGCTCTGGCACCAGCGGTGGAAGACAAGAAGGAAGATGTTAAGCCATCAGAGGCTGATGCCGCTCCTCAGGTAAGTTTGGAGGAGGTGAAGACACAGGAAGCTCCTCCGGTGAGTTCGGAGGAAGTAGCCCCTCCAGCGAGCAAGCCAACTGAGAACTCAGTTGCTGCTCCCAGCGAGCCTGCTATTGCTCCTGCTCCAGTATCTGAAACCAAATCAGATGCTGCCGCAGTAGACAGCCAACCTGGCGCGGCCACCAATGAGTCACCATCTGCCGTCAACAACGGGCAGCTGTCGCCTGGCGCCTCGACGGTGAAGTGCACCTGAAGCAGCTGCCCCCTCCTCCGTGCCGCCGTCTCCTAGGACCATTCAACATTCGCATTGTAATCAATCAGTCTCTGGTAAGCATGTTAATTTAGCCAGTCTGACGTTACTGGATGACGAGAACCGGTAAAGTAGGCTCTGCATTTAGTTACATTTTGTATGGCCGGCGTTCGTCACCGTGCCCGGCGCGACATACATGTACCCCACCCCCTCCATATCGTCTGTTTATCTAACTTGTTAATGTTAGGGACATATATACCGTTGTCTGTCTGTGTATGTGTTTATCATGTAGCCGTGGTGTATTGTGTTGTGAGACCTGAATACCCTCTGTATGTTTCTGTTTATCTCCAATGAATAATGATGAGGGTTTCTGTTGTATCCTCATTGGAACGATTCGTTCATCAGATCAGGCAGTCTGAATTGAACTCTTTCAAGCTGCCAATTTGGTCTCTATGTAGTTTCTTTGACTGTAAGGTGTGCATGACAGCATAAGTAGATGGTTTTGAGATGTGCCGGTGATGCTCCTCCGATCATCCACTCTCAGGTAAGCATAGCGGTTTAGACAAGACAAATTTTCTCGACAGTCGACACCCACGAAAAATATTTCCAGTGAAGTATATACAACTATACATACACTTTGCTTTACATCTCGAGGGTTTCAGAAAAATGAAAAAGAATCACGTCTGGCTGGGCGAGGGGGCTGCCGGCGCCGGAGTCGACGGCGGCGTGCGGCAGACGGGGCAGCTGGGGCGGAGGCGCAGCCACTGGTCGACGCACGGCCGGTGGAACGAGTGCGCGCAGTCCGGCAGCACCCGCAGCACGTCTCCCCGGTCGTACTCCCCGAGGCACACCGCGCAGCTCGTGGACGACGAGGACGCCGACGCCGACGCCTCCCCGACCCCGCCGCGCACCACCACCTTGGGCAGCGCGCTGATCGCGGCCTCGTCCATCCCCGCCTGCAGCTCGACGTCGCCGGCGGCCGCCGCCGCCTCCTCCGCGCCGGACGGCGTCGGCATCGGCATCGGCACGGGCGTGGCCTCCCGCGAGCACGTGTGGAGGAAGTAGGCAATGGCGATGATGACCGCGACGCTGATGGCGGCGAAGGCGATCTCCAGCGCCGCCATTTCACATGCCCCCTCCCCGCCCCCGCCCCCGGCGTCCGGGCTCCGGCGAGAGAGACGAGCTGAGCCGAGCCGAGGCCCGCCGCGCGCGCGCCAGGCAAAGTCAACGGCCGGTAATCTGTCTCCGCATCAGCATGGAGGATGATAAGCTATCTGATCGGATGGGATGTGTATATTTTCCGGCAATCATCAGGTGGTGGTGGTGGCGCTGGCGATGTGATCCACATCCACCCTGCTCTGGTCAACGCCTGCTTACCATTCGAGGAACTCGGCTTCTCTTCCTCCTCTTTCTTTATTCTCAAGTGGGAACGGCTCGCCGTCGCTCGAGGGGCCGTTGTCGCATGGGGCACGCCGCCGGCGGGTCAACTCCTGCCTGCTGACCGATCGAGCTCAGACGTGTTGAGCAGGGTGCGCGAAAACAGAGTGGCGACGTGGATGAGATGCTGAGAAAACCAGCAATGTTTTACCACAAATAACTTTGGTGGGTATGTAGTAGAAGTTGACATGAAGGGGGGGGGGGGGGGGGGGGGGGGGGGGGGAGCAATGAAAAAGAAAATTATATACTTTGCAAAATGTTGTGTTTTCTCTGTGTGTGGCTTTTGTGGATAAGGAGGGGAACCATGAAAAAGAAAATTATATACTTTGCAAAATGTTGTGTTTTCTCTCTCTGTGTTCTGTGTGTGCGCGCGCGGGGGGGGGGGGGGGGGGGGGGGGCATGGCCCCCATATTAGATCGGCCCATGCATCATGTGCATACAGAATACCCCATAGTCGTTATCTCACACGGACACTAGTACTTTCGTTATCTCACACAACACTATCATGGCCATTGTCGTCATCGTTCTCGTGGAAGAGCTCCTTCCAAGGAACATGAACCCCATCTCAAGAAGGTTGCACGTAGCCAGGATGAACGGCGATTTCCTCACCCTAATGCTATCATTGGTGCATCAGCCTCGAATCCCAGGTTTGCGCCAAATATGGAAACCCAAAGAACCCAATGATGACCCTAATCTTATCAGCAGGACCGGAGATGCCATGGTAGGTGGACCGCAGCCTCGCGGGGAAGATCTCCGCGTGCACGATGAACGTAGTGGAGTTCGGGCAAAAGTTGGCGAAGAGGAAGGTGATCACGTAGAGCACAACGAAGCCGATGTTGGTCCTCGACATGGTCTGGTGGTGGTACGAGACGACAAGGCCAAGCATGAACATGGCCATTGAGAACAAGCTATCCAGTTGGATCTAGAATTGCCCGACACATTCGCAACACCACCATAAACAGTACCCAAAAATTCTGTCGTAGAGGGCGACGAGGGTTTGCAGGTGGGTTGTGTGGAGGATTTCTTCCAAGGCACTCATGGTCATAGCTCTTGGATACCTATTCGATCGCCCTAAGGATGTTGTTAGGGCATATTTCTCCCTTAGTGGTTTTGGTGATTGATGACAATACTTTTGCGGACTAATCGTGTGCATTGAGCATTTCAGATATTCCATCACTTGGCACAAGACGATTGATGCCCCTCGGAGCTTTTATAAAGACGGTGTTTCTCTTGCGTTTCTTTTTCGGTGGTATTGAGTCGTAGGAAAACCGTACTATTAAGAGGGGGTCCGCTTTGGAAAGGTATGGGTGGAATCAACACGTACACAACCCCATATGCACCCACATTCCCTTCCGGCAACTTGGAGATCTTGTCTGGGCAGTTTTCCTGTCACCCAAGCGGTAGTACCGCTCGGTACCATGGTAGTACCGTTGTGGTCTACCGCAGCCAGTACCGCTTGGGGGATTTTCTTCTGGTATCCTGTTTCTTCTTGCGGTAGTAGAGCGGTAGTAGTGCGGTAGTACCGCAATGTGGTACTTCCGCTTTCTAGTACCGCTTCAGTACCGCTTGCTGAAATTCTTCTGGTATCCTGTTTTCTTCTCGCGGTAGTAGAGCGGTAGTTGAGCGGTAGTACCGCTCTGCGGTGCGGCTGCTCCAGTACCGCTCTACTCCCTGGTCTCTGCTGTTCTGCGGCCCATAGCGGTAGTACCGCTTTGTGGGCACGGTAGTACCGCTCAGTGCGGTACTACCGCTCAGTATTTGGGACTACCGCTCAAGCGGTAGTACCGCTCTCCGGAGCGGTAGTACCGCTTGTGTGTGCGGGCTGAGCACAGGTAACGGTTGGATTCTATCCCCACTATATAAAGTGGGTCTTCTTCTCCAACCAGCTTTACCTCTCATCCTCTATCTCCATTGTTGCCCCCAAGCTCCATCTTTGCCCTATCTCTCTCCCTAGCCAACAAAACTTGTTGATGTTCTAGGGTTTGGAGGAGAGGGCCTCGATCTACACTTCCACCAAGAGATATTTGATTTCCCCCCACTAATCCCTTGCGGATCTTGTTACTCTTGGGTGTTTGAGCATCCTAGACGGAAGAGGTCACCTCGGAGCCACATTCCATTGTGGTGAAGCTCCGTGGTGGTGTTGGGAGCCTCCAATTAAGTTGTGGAGATTGCCCCAACCTTGTTTGTAAAGGTTCGGTCGACGCCTTCAAGGGCACCACTAGTGGAATCACGGCACCTCGCATTGTGTGAGGGCGTGAGGAGAATACGGTGGCCTTAGTGGCTTCTTGGGGAGCATTGTGCCTCCACACCGCTCCAACGGAGACGTACTTCCTCTCAAAGGGAAGGAACTTCGGTAACACATCCTCGTCTTCACCGGCTCCACTTGTGGTTATTTCTTACCTTTACATTTGGCTTGTTTTACTTGTTTTGTATCCCTTACTTGCTTGTGTTGTGATTGTTAGCATCATATAGGTTGCTCACCTAGTTGCATATCTAGACAACCTATTTTGTTGCTAACCCTAATTTATTAAGAAAAGCTAAAAATTGGTAGTTGCCTATTCACCCCCCCCCTCTAGTCAACCATATCGATCCTTTCAATTGGTATCAGAGCCACGTCTCTTTATTAAGGGTTTCACCATCCGAAGAGTATGGTTGACGACGGGGAACGGGTTGAGGAAGTGCCCGAGGCCGTGGAGATGAACACGGTCACCCGAGACGTCTTAAACGAAGCTATGGCTTCACTTAAGACGTCTATGACGGCCGAGGTCAAGTCCATGCTTAAAGAACTCCTTGAGGGGTTGAAGTCCACTCCCGATCCGTTGCTTGTGGTTAATCCCACCGCACCGGCATCGGAGGTCAATTCCGGCAAGGAAGCGGCTAAAGACTCTCAAACATCTTCCCCTCATGGTAAGAATGGGACGGGAACGCACGCCTCGGTTCCCCCTCCCCCGGTCTATGGAGGACCGGTCCCCTCACCTCATATAAACAATCATGGTCCTCCTCCTAAGCTTGATTTGACTAACTTCGCTAATTGGGTGTTTCGTATTAAGTCTCATTTGAATTATAGCTCAACTCAACTTTGGAGAATCATTGAACAAGGCTATTATCCGCATGACCCAAGCAACTTGTCCCCAAGAGAAGAAGTGGACAACCAACTCAACGCATCCGCCTTGTTCATTCTTCAAGCCGCCATGCCTCCCGAAGAGCTTCCTCATTTGCGCCCATTCACTCTTGCCAAAGATGCATGGGAGCATATCAATTCATTGTACAAGGGAAGCTCGAGCATTCAACGCTCCAACTTTGAGGTTATTCTTGATGAGGCCGATGAGTTTGTTATGAATGAAGATGAAGATCCTCGTGAGCTTTACCGGAGATTGACTACTCTTGCGGTCTCACTCCGAGATCACGGGAGCAAGGACACGGATGATAATTGGATCAAGCGCAAATTCCTCAAGGCCATTATGCCTTACAACAAGAGCATGTCCTCCGTGATTCGTCAAAGACCGGACTTCCACACCTTGTCCTCCAGTGATGTGTTGGATGAGTTTATTGCTATGAACATTTTGAACAAGACCGCCGACAACGCACTTGCTCGTGTTCAACGCTCAAAGAAGCCCAACCTTGCTTTGAAGGCCAAGGTAGTTCATGAAGAGGAAGAAGAAGAAGAATATGAGGATGAAGATTGCCCCGAAGACACCAAATATGCTTACCACGAGCACATGGCTCTTGCATCAAGACAATTTTGGGGCAACAAAAGAAACTCCAAGCCCAACTTTTCAAGAAACAAGACTAATGGCTCTAAAGGCAAAGGTCAACGTGTGAGGACTTGCTACAACTGTGGTAATGTGAGTCACTTCGTCGCCGATTGCCCGTATGAGAAGAGGGAAGATAATGGAGGGAAGCTTATTCGCAAGGACAAATCCAAGTCATTCCCAAGCAAGAGCAATAACTTCGCGAAGAAGGTGCCTCAAAAGAGTTTGGTGGTGCAAGAAGAGTACGACTCCGATGATGATGAAGATGCTAGTGGTGAAGGGGTTGCTACGGCCTCCGTTGCCATCGCCACCTCTCCATCACCAAAGGTGTCCCTCTTCGACTCCCCAACGAGAACTCCATCACCACCCACAAGTGCCTCATGGCCAAGGCCACTAACAAGGTAACCTCCAACATCAAAACTAGCATTTCTTCCACTCCTTCCTTGATGAATTGTGTGGAAGAAAGTGAGGAGGCAAAGGTGGAGGAAAATGAGTTTGACAAGTTCATGGCCAAGCTCAAAGGTGAGACCAAGAAGCACTTTGTGGCTCTCTTGGAACAATTAGGTGAGGCCAATGATATCATAGAATCTCATGAAGAGACCATCTCTAAGTTGGAAGGGCATAGTAGAGATTATGCCGATGAGATTGCCGATCTTTCTATTGCTCTTGGGGAAGAGCAAGATCATAGAGTGGCTCTTGAGGAGACACACAATCTAGATCGTGCTAAATTAAAGAAAGATCGTGATCATGCTATTGTTCTTGCTCAAGTGCTTAAAACTGAGAAGGCTGAACTTGGGGTTGGCCATGCTAGACTTGAAGAGGAGTTTGATTTACTTGACAAGGCTTACAAGGCCTTGAAAAGTGCTCATGCTACACTCAAGGAGTCTCATGATCAACTCCAAGTGAAGCTAACTAAAGAAATTGCTACTTATCCTCCTTTTGTTTTAATTGATAATGCTCGTGCAACTAACCCTTGTTGTGAGCATGCACATCTTGTTGAGGAGAATGCCAAGTTGAAAGAGCAAATTGAGAAAGGCCTTGTCGCGTGCATACAAGGTGAGAAAAATCTCAACGAACTTTTGAGCAATCAAAAGGAAGTTGTGGCAAAGGAGGGACTTGGATTTGCACCCAAGTCGAAGAAGAAGAAGAAGTCAAACAAGAAGAGCAAGACCAAGCTAGCTCTCCCTCTCAAAGATACATTTGTGAAAGAGGGAGAGGGTGCTCCTAAGAAGAAGAAGAACGAGGCGGTGGGTGGTAATGTCAATAGGGGCAAGACCACTCATCCCAACAAAGCCGGCGATTTTAACCCTTCTTATGTTTTATGCCGTGCTAGTGATGGGCATGTTTATGCCAAATTTGTTGGTTCTTCTTATGAGTACATTGAATGGTCCATTTGGGTTCCTAAGACCCTTGTTACTAACATAAAAGGACCCATTCAAGAATGGGTACCTAAAACCAAGCATTGATCTTATGTAGGAGTTTGCTTCCGGTGGGGTGTCATGGTTGCTTGATAGTGGAGCGACAAATCATATGACCGGAAGCAAGGACTTGATGGTGGACGTTCAAGCAAGTTCATCTATGCCCACCCATGTCCAATATGGTGATGCTTCAATGTCAAAGGTATTGGGTCTCGGCAAGGTGGTCATCTCACCGGACTTGTCCATTGAGAAGGTCATGCTTGTTGAGACCCTTGCATTCAATTTACTTTCCGTTCGTCAACTTGCTATTATGGGCTTTGCAACGTTCTTTGATATTGATACCGTGACCCTTTTGTGGAGCAAGACTCTTAAAGTAGCTTTTGTTGGGCATGTCGAGAACGGTCTCTATGTGGTTAACTTCTCGGAGCGACCCACTAAGACCGCGACTTGCCTAATGGCTAAAGTTGACGTGGGATGGCTTTGGCATCGCCGTTTAGCCCACGTCAATATGAGATCTTTGCAAAGTCTCCTCAAAGGGGACCACATCCGAGGACTAACAAATGTTAGTTTTGTCAAAGATCGTGCTTGCAGTGCTTGTATCGAAGGGAAGTTACATGAGACGGCTCACCGACCCAAGACCATTATCTCTTCGAAGAGGCCCTTGGAGCTCCTTCACATGGATCTCTTTGGTCCTCCAACGTTTGACAGTCTTGGGGGAAGAAAGTATTTCTTGGTGATTGTGGATGATTATTCAAGATACACTTGGGTATATTTCTTCAAGAGGAAGAGCGAGACCCAACAAACCGTGATCGACTTTGCAAATGAAGCTCAACGTCAACATGATGCAAAGATATTGATCATTAGAAGCGACAACGGCACCGAGTTCAAGAACTACACCTTGGATGGGTTTCTTGGTGATGAGGGGATCAAGCATCAATATTCCGCACCTTATACCCCTCAACAAAATGGTGTAGCGGAGAGGAAGAACCGGACGTTGATGGACGCGGCAAGGACCATGATGGCGGAGTTCAAGTCTCCATACAACTTTTGGGCCGAAGCCATCAACACCGCTTGTCATGCATCCAATCGGCTCTACCTCCGCAAAGGCTTGAACAAGACTCCATATGAAATTCTTACCGGCAACAAGCCCAACCTCACGTACTTCCGGGTGTTCGGTTGTAAGTGTTTCATTTTCAAGAAAGGTGTTCGCTTGTCTAAATTTGATTCTAGAGCTCAAGAGGGCATATTTGTTGGTTATGCTACAAACTCTCATGCTTACCGTGTTCTCAACAAGTCCAATGGACTCATTGAGGAGACGTGTAACGTGGAGTTTGACGAGAATAATGGCTCCCAAGTGGAGCAAAGTGGTCTTTGTGATGTAGGTGATGAAATTCCTCCTCAAGCCATAAGAAGAATGGGTGTGGGCCAAATCCTACCCATCGAGGAACCCCTTGTGGTGGAAGGAGAAGGACAATGTTCTACGCAAGTGGAACCATCACCGACACAAGACCCACACGCTTCCGAAGAACAAACCGAAGGCCCTCAACCAAGTGATCAAGATCAAGGGCAAGATCAACTTCAAGATGATGGTGATGCACCAAATGATGCCCAAGATCAAGATCACAACACCGAGCAAGCTCAAGATCAAGGGCAAGCTCATGATCAAGAGCAAGCTCAAGATGACGCTCGAGATGATCCTCCTCAAGTGACTCCGGAGGAGCTATTGGAGCGTCGTGCCGCCAAGATTGCTTCCAAACTCAAGAAAAAGGACATGTCTTGGAAAATGTCTATGGAAGCTTAAAGAAAGGGGTAACCACTCGTAAAAAATTATCAAACTTTTGTGAGCATCACGCGTTTGTTTCGTGTGTTGAACCCCAAAAGGTACATGAGGCGCTCGAGGACACGGATTGGCTTGAAGCCATGCATGATGAACTCAACAACTTCGAGCGCAACAAAGTGTGGACATTGGTGCCAAGGCCAATGGAGAATCATAATGTCATTGGAACCAAATGGATCTTCAAGAACAAGCAAGATACGAACGGTGTTGTCACTCGAAACAAGGCAAGATTGGTGGCACAAGGCTACTCCCAAGTCGAGGGTATCGACTACGGTGAAACCTTTGCTCCCGTTGCTCGTCTTGAGTCTATTCGTATGTTGCTTGCCTATGCTTCTCATCATGATTTTAAGTTGCAACAAATGGATGTGAAGAGTGCATTTCTTAATGGTCCTCTTAATGAGTTGGTGTATGTCAAACAACCCCCGGGGTTCGAGGATCCCAAGTTCCCCAATCATGTATACAAGCTCGATAAGGCACTCTATGGCCTTAAACAAGCCCCACGTGCGTGGTATGAGCACCTTACCGAGTTGTTGCAAGACCGTGGGTTTGAAATTGGGAAAATCGATCCCACTCTTTTTACTAAGAGGGTTAAAGGGGATTTGTTCATATGCCAACTATATGTTGATGATATTATCTTTGGTTCTCCTAACAAAGCTTTCAATGATGAGTTTGCCGCACTAATGACCGAGAAGTTTGAGATGTCTATGATGGGAGAGTTGAAGTTCTTTCTTGGGTTCGAAGTCAAGCAAACAAGAGAAGGAACCTTCATCAACCAAGCCAAATACACCCAAGACATGCTCAAGAGATTCAAGCTAAAAGATGTCAAACCGGCCAAGACTCCAATGCCTACCAAGTGCCAACTCGACATCGATCCCAATGGTAAAGCGGTGGATCAAAAGGTATATCGTTCCATGATTGGCTCCTTGTTTTACCTTTGTGCATCTAGACCGGATATCATGTTGAGTGTGGGAATGTGTGCACGGTTTCAAGCCGCGCCTAAGGAAAGTCACTTTGTGGCGGTCAAGCGAATCTTTCGATATTTGGCTCATACCCCAAACTTTGGCTTATGGTACCCCAAAGGAGCAAGCTTTGATCTCATGGGATATTCAGACTCAGATTGGGCGGGAGACCGTGTGGATAGGAAGTCAACTTCCGGAGGGTGCCAATTCCTTGGTCGCTCTTTGGTGAGTTGGTCTTCGAAGAAGCAAAATTGTGTGTCTCTCTCCACCACCGAGGCCGAGTATGTGGCCACCGCAAGTTGTTGTGCTCAATTTCTATGGATGAGGCAAACTTTAAAGGATTACGGTGTCACTTGTGACAAAGTGCCTCTCTTCTATGACAATGAAAGTGCAATCATGATCTCCCACAATCCGGTGCAACATAGCAAGACGAAGCACATTGAGATTCGTCATCATTTCATCCGGGATCACGTCAAGCGGGGAGAGATTGATATTATTCATGTAGGAACTCAAGAGCAACTAGCGGATATTTTCACGAAGCCATTGGATGAAGCAAGATTTCGCGAGTTAAGGCATGAGCTAAATATCATTGATTCGAGCAACGTGTCTTGAATCTCGTCACACCCCACCGCATTCATTATGTTTGTCTTGTTCTAGATGTAGGCATGGACATAGGGGGAGTGTTGTTCTCTCAATGAACTCTCCCTCCCCCTATTATGCATAAATTGACCAAATCTTTCACATTAGCCATTTTTGATGGTACTTGTGCTTCAAAGATGAGTTTTGGTATTGGGCCCAAGGTTAAAATCTTCGCGGTGCCAAACCATTCGACTCAAACAAAGGTGGCTTCGGCCACCGACCCTCTCTTTTGGGAGGGTTTGGCTCTCTTGTGTTTTTTATTGCTTTCTTTTTTCTCTAGTCTTTTTGGTCTTGTTGTGTTTTGGTCCACTCCAAGTTTGCTCTCCGCTTTATTGTCTTTTGAACGTTGGAGTGTCCATTCCCATTTGCTGGTTTTCGAGTCTCCAACCCAAGCCCTCTCACCTACATACATCTCAGAACTGCATAAGCCGCTGTTCCAAATTTGTATCTTGCAGTTTTTGTGGCGTGCAAGCGGTACTACCGCTGGATGGGGACGGTACTACCGTTTCAAACGGTACTACCGCTCCCAGCCAAACGGTACTACCGCTGGGGTGGGTACTTCCGGCCTCTTGCCGTGCTAAGTACCCGGGCGGTACTATCGCCGGGTTCAGAACGGTACTACCGCTTCTAGCGGTACTACCGCCATGTCCCGCGGTACTACCGCTCTGTAGTCTGCGGGAGGAATAAGTGAACGGGTACAGGAAGTTTAAAACTCCCCATACCCATTCGCCCTCTTCCTCCTCACGACTCCTCCCCTCGCAGGCTACTTCAACTACTCCGGCCGCCGCCCCCGGCACGCCGGTTCCGTGCCGTCTTCTGCATTTCCGACCGGTGGACTCGATCCCCACCATCTCCTCTCGCTATGGAACCCGGTATTGCCCCCGTTCTTCTCTCCATTGGTTCTAGTTTTGAATCTTGGACTTAGGGCAATGCATGGCGTTTCTTCGATTTATTCCAAATCGAGGCTTGAGTAGGATGTAGAATGACTGCTAGATAGGAGGATAGGAACTGTTTGTCTCGATTTCGAAGGTTTGGATCTCCGGTACTACCGGATCTGACACGGTTGTGCGCCTGTGCAGACAGCGGTACTACCGCTAGGTCATGGACGGTACTACCGCTTGCGCGGTACTACCGCCCACTGACCAGCGGTACTACCGCTCGCCCCCCAGGCGGTACTACCGCTGTCAGGCCGGTACTACCGTTTGAGATCCACCTCTTCTGAATCATTACAACTGGTTCCTCTCCCTCACTCTTATTTCTTGGCTTATGCATTGCTTTTACACCTGCTTTTCCTCGTGTTTGTGTGTCTGGTTCAGGTGGTAGTGGCTCCGGTCCTTATGTGGCTCGTCGCAAGAACCCGAAGCGTGGACGCACTCAACTGGCCAGCGATGACAGTTCTGCAAGTAAAGAAGAAGAGGCTCAACCAGCACCTGCCAGGCAGTTAATCAAGAAAACCGTTGCTAAGAAGAAGAAGGAGAAGCCCAAGTCTGTGTCCGAGTTGAATTCCAATGAGTACTGGGCCTACCATGAGCAAAATCCCTACACTCGACCTCAAGATCCAAGTTTGGTGGGTAGGCCGTTCTGGAACAAAGATCAGGCATTGGTCTATCATGATGTGATCAAGGGCAAGAAGAACTTGTTTGTCCAGACCAAGTCAGTGAATATTGAACACATGCAGAATGACCCAGAGTACTTTGGAGAAGCTCTTGCCCTATGTGAGCAGTTTGACATTGTCAAGATCATCACTTTCAACCTTGACTTTGACCCTGAGTTGGTGGCACAGTTCTACGCCACAGTGTTCTTCGGCACTGATGATGACAGGACCCTCACTTGGATGACACGAGGCAGGCAGATGCAGACCACCTGGAAGACTTTCATGAACAGTTTGGGCTATGGTGATGATGTTCTGCACAACTCTCTTGGTCTTCGCCCTCACCTGCGTCAGTCTCCGGCTCACAAGTCCAAGTTGCTCCGGTACACCACCATTAGGAAGACTGCCAAGGGAGATGTCAAGGAGCTGAATTCGTTTCTGGACATTATGCATCGCATTTTCAGGCACTCTCTTTTCCCTAGGGTGGGAAACTTTGACATGGTGCATGGTCATCTGGTTGACATGCTCCTCATGTGCGAGAAGGAGAAGGGTAAGACCACGGTTCTGGATGTGTCACATGTGATGTGGACTGAGCTCGGTTCTGCTGTGTATGGCCGGAAGGTACCTATCTATGCCCCTATGATCTACAAGCTCATTATGGACACTTGGGAGAGGCAGTTCCCTGGTGAGTTGCTTGAGACCGGCCCTTTGGTCTCTCACGAGGAGATTAAGCTGAGGCAGAAGGAGCGCTGGGGTCCTGCACCGGCTCCTGAGGTTGAGTTTCCCTTTGCTGCGTCAGATGGGTCAGCAGAGCCTGACTATGTGCCAGCCTCTGAGCAGCCCTCATGGGCTGCCAAGCTCAAGAAGAAGATGAAGAAACTGTTCTGTATCGAGGCATAGGGTCAGTACAAGGCACATGTAGCACAGAAGATGTCTCGCAGTCGAGACAAGGCCATCATGAGGAAGATTGGCCTCGAGGTCGCCAGTGGCTCAGAGGACAGGATCACGTCAGAGGAGAGGTGGATCTCAGGTCACTGCCGCTGGACAGATTCAGATGACTCTACTGGTGCTACTTCTGCACCTCCACCTGCTCGTGCTACTCGCTCTACCCGTGCTACTTCGTCTGCTGCTGGTGATATTGCTGATGATAACGAGATCCTCGAGGAGACGGATGAGGATGCGACCGCGGAGTCTGATGAGGATGCTGGGTAGTACTACCACCTCGGGTCGCTTTAGTGTCACTCTTTACCTTTTTGGTGTCTTGATGCCAAAGGGGGAGAGAGTTTAGGACCGGGGATTTGCTTTTGCAGGGTGTTGTCGAGTCACAAGCTCGTGTTTTATTTGTGTTGGTTTTTATGCTTGTGAACTCTTTTATCTTATTTGCTTTGTGTTGAGACCATGAGACTATGTTCCTGTATGGTGTGAGACATACGCTACCTTATCTATCTTACTATGTCATATTATCTGTGTGTGGAGCTATGGTTATTATGTTGCCCTTTATCTTCATGCGCTCTTACACTTGCTTGCAACCATACTTAGTGCTTATATTATGTTTGTTGCAAGTAATGCCTGGTTTATAAAATATAGGGGGAGTGTTGATCCTAGTGTGTGTGCTTTGCATTCCAAAAGCATACCTAAATAGTGCACACAGCTAGGGGGAGCCCGTCTATATTTTGTAGATGTTGGGTTTGCTTATTATCTCGTTTTATTAATTGTGCAAATCCCGTGTTGTCACCAATTCACCAAAAAGGGGGAGATTGTTAGGGCATATTTCTCCCTTAGTGGTTTTGGTGATTGATGACAATACTTTTGCGGACTAATCGTGTGCATTGAGCATTTCAGATATTCCATCACTTGGCACAAGACGATTGATGCCCCTCGGAGCTTTTATAAAGACGGTGTTTCTCTTGCGTTTCTTTTTCGGTGGTATTGAGTCGTAGGAAAACCGTACTATTAAGAGGGGGTCCTCTTTGGAAAGGTATGGGTGGAATCAACACGTACACAACCCCATATGCACCCACATTCCCTTCCGGCAACTTGGAGATCTTGTCTGGGCAGTTTTCCTGTCACCCAAGCGGTAGTACCGCTCGGTACCACGGTAGTACCGCTTATGCGGTAGTACCGCTGTGGTCTACCGCAGCCAGTACCGCTTGGGGGATTTTCTTCTGGTATCCTGTTTCTTCTTGCGGTAGTAGAGCGGTAGTAGTGCGGTAGTACCGCAATGCGGTACTTCCGCTTTCTAGTACCGCTTCAGTACCGCTTGCTAAAATTCTTCTGGTATCCTGTTTTCTTCTCGCGGTAGTAGAGCGGTAGTTGAGCGGTAGTACCGCTCTGCGGTGCGGCTACTCCAGTACCGCTCTACTCCCTGGTCTCTGCTGTTCTGCGGCCCATAGCGGTAGTACCGCTTTGTGGGCACGGTAGTACCGCTCAGTGCAGTACTACCGCTCAGTATTTGGGACTACCGCTCAAGCGGTAGTACCGCTCTCCGGAGCGGTAGTACCGCTTGTGTGTGCGGGCTGAGCACAGGTAACGGTTGGATTCTATCCCCACTATATAAAGTGGGTCTTCTTCTCCAACCAGCTTTACCTCTTATCCTCTATCTCCATTGTTGCCCCCAAGCTCCATCTTTGCCCTATCTCTCTCCCTAGCCAACAAAACTTGTTGATGTTCTAGGGTTTGGAGGAGAGGGCCTCGATCTACACTTCCACCAAGAGATATTTGATTTCCCCCCACTAATCCCTTGCGGATCTTGTTACTCTTGGGTGTTTGAGCATCCTAGACGGAAGAGGTCACCTCGGAGTCACATTCCATTGTGGTGAAGCTTCGTGGTTTCGTTGGGAGCCTCCAATTAAGTTGTGGAGAGAGCCCCAACCTTGTTTGTAAAGGTCCGGTTGCCGCCTTCAGGGGCACCACTAGTGGAATCATGGCACCTCGCATTGTGTGAGGGCGTGAGGAGAATACGGTGGCCTTAGTGGCTTCTTGGGGAGCATTGTGCCTCCACACCGCTCCAACGGAGACGTACTTCCTCTCAAAGGGAAGGAACTTCGGTAACACATCCTCGTCTTCACCGGCTCCACTTGTGGTTATTTCTTACCTTTACATTTGGCTTGTTTTACTTGTTTTGTATCCCTTACTTGCTTGTGTTGTGATTGTTAGCATCATATAGGTTGCTCACCTAGTTGCATATCTAGACAACCTATTTTGTTGCTAACCCTAATTTATTAAGAAAAGCTAAAAATTGGTAGTTGCCTATTCACCCCCCCCTCTAGTCAACCATATCGATCCTTTCAGATGTCTTTCTGGAGGAGGTTTCGGGAGTAGAAGGCAATGTCGAGGAGGTAGAGCCCATTGCGGCCTACGAACTAGTCAGAAAAGAGACCGAACGAGTTTGAGTTGTTGTCTTTGGTGGTCATGTGGTTATCGATGGTGTTGTTGACCTAGAGAACCTTGGCCATGTCTGCGGTGGCCTGCTTGCTCTTGGTGATAAGTGTCATGTAGAGGGACGTCTTGGGTATCTTCATATGCTATTAATAGGTGAGCAGGGCCAGGACAAAGTAAAAGATGAGAATGATGCGCCAAATGTAATCGGCTTGCACGAACGTTGTCGCTGGGGGTTGGTGTGTGTGTAGGAGGGGGGGCATGGCCCCCACACTAGATCTGCCATGCATGACATGCATACGGAGGAATATACTAGTATTTCACATTATCTCGCACGGACACTATCGTCGCCATTCTCGTCATCGTTCTCGTGCAAGAGCTCCTTGCAAGGAACGCGAACCCCATCCCCAAAAGGTTGCACGTAGCCAGGATCAACAGCGATTTCCTCGCCCTAATGTTATCATTGTACCCATGGTGCATCAGCATCGAGTCCCAGGTTTGCGCCAAATATGGGAACCCAAAGCACCCAATGATGATCCTAATCTTATCAGCAGGACCTAAGATGTCGTGGTAGGTGGAGCGTAGCCTCGCGGGGAAGATCTCCGCGTGCACAATCAACATAGTGGAGTTCGGCCAAAAGTTGGCGAAGAGGAAGGTGATCACATAGAGCACAACGAAGCCGATGCTGGTCCTCAACGTGGTCTGGTGGTGGTACAAGACGGGAAGGCCAAGCATGAACATGGCCATTGAGAACAAGTTGTCTTGTTGGATCTAGAACTGCCCGACACATTCGATCAACACCACCATGTACAATACCCAAAAATTCG
Source organism: Elymus sibiricus (assembly GCA_039707655.1). Taxonomy (NCBI): domain Eukaryota; kingdom Viridiplantae; phylum Streptophyta; class Magnoliopsida; order Poales; family Poaceae; genus Elymus; species Elymus sibiricus. The sequence goes on from CM077671.1 coordinate 42,823,176, forward strand.
GTCGTAGAGGGCGATGAGGGTTTGCAGGTGGATTGTTAGGGCATTCTCTTACCTTGGTGTTTTGGCGATGATGACAACTCACTATGATCTAACCGTGTGTCAAGTTATACAGGGATTGTATGTGGTACACAAGACGGTTAGGTGGATCCTCCAAACAGAAAAGATTGAAGACGGGGTTCTCTACGTGTTTATTCTCTTTGGTGGTAGGGATCCCGTACTATTAAGAGGGAATCCACATTGGAAAGTCTTGGGTGAATCAGTTCTTTCGCACATCCATCTTCACCCAACTCACTTCTCCGCATCATAGAGAGAGAGGCCCCTCTTTCCTTAGTTACTTGCCAGGTAATCCGCTGTGTCGACCTAAATGCACAGCTTGCTCTTAGCTTCCGGTTCGACCACCACTCTAGGGGTGATACCCTGGGGGTGCTGCCACTAAGTGGTCCCTAGCGGTTGTACCGCTGCCCCCGGGCGGTAGTACCGCCAAAGGCTGGGTGACCCAGGGTGGCAGCTCTGGGCGGTTAAACCGGCCCAGCACCGGGCTACAACCGAACATGGTTCTGTTGTGCCCTGGTTGTTGGGCGGACCTGGACCGGTTGTACCGCTATATTCATATAGCCCGGTACAACCGGGGTCCCGAGCGGTTGTACCGCTTAGGACTTTGCCTGGTCCGGGGCTCAGGCCTGGCTGCTGCATCCGGGCCACCATTCTGTTGTGGTCCGGTGGTTGGGCGGTGGTTGGCCGGTTGTACCGGTTATACCGGTTATACCGGTTGCACCGCTCACCACTCCGGTTGTACCGCTCCCATGCAGATCTGGCTGTAACGGTTGGAAAAGGGGGGGGGGCTATATAAAGAGGTGCTTCTTCCACCTCTCTCTTATCTCTTACCTCTCTCTCTCCACCATTGATGCCCTTGAGCTTTCTTGCCCGATCTCTCTCTCTAGCCACCCAAACTTGTTGCCTTGCTAGGGATTGAAGGAGGAGATCTAGATCTACACTCCCACCAAAGGAAAATTGATTCCCCCATAGTTTCTTGTATGGATTTTGTTACTCTTGGGTGTTTGAGCACCCTAGACGGAAGAGGTCACCTCGAAGCCATATTCCATTGTGGTGAAGCTTCGTGGTTTCGTTGGGAGCCTCCAATTAAGTTGTGGAGAGAGCCCCAACCTTGTTTGTAAAGGTCCGGTTGCCGCCTTCAAGGGCACCACTAGTGGAATCACGGCACCTCGCATTGTGTGAGGGCGTGAGGAGAATACGGTGGCCCTAGTGGCTTCTTGGGGAGCATTGTGCCTCCACACCGCTCCAACGGAGACGTACTTCCCCTTACCGGGAAGGAACTTCGGGAACACATCCTCGTCTCCATCGGTTCCTCTTGTGGTTACTTCTTACCTTTACTTCGTGCAAGCTACTTATATTGTTATATCTTGCTTGCTTAGCTTGTTGTGGTGATTAGCATCATATAGGTTGCTCACCTAGTTGCACATCTAGCCAACCTATTTGTTGCTAAGCCTAAATTGTTAAAGAAAAGTTAAAAAATTGTTAGTTGCCTATTCACCCCCCCCCTCTAGTCAACCATATCGATCCTTTCAATTGGTATCAGAGCCTCGTCTCTTTATTAAGGGTTTCACCACCCGAAGAGTATGGAGGGCGAAGAGGAGCAGTTGGGAGAACTTCCCGAGGCCGTGGGAGTGAACACGGTCTCTCGCGAGGATTTAAATGAGGCCATGTCCTTGCTTAAATCCTCCATGACGACCGAGGTCAAATCCATGTTTAAAGAATTCCTTGACACTCTTAAACTTTCCACCGATGCGGTTCAAGTGGTTAATCC